>BSBN01000377.1:8557500-9757500 GCA_027924645.1 Cunninghamia lanceolata
AATTCTTTCACATATTTGGTCTGAGATATGAAGATTCCTTTCTTTGTTTGAGTGATTTGCAGACCTAAGAAGAAATTCATTTCCCCAAACATAGACATCTCAAATTCACTTTTCATTTGATTTGCAAAAGTCTTGCACATACTATCTCTTCGTCCAAAAATGATATCATAAACAAATACTTCAACAATCAAGATATTTTCATGTTTAATTTTGAAGTATAAATTACTATCAGCAGTACCTTTGTTGAACCCAATCTTCAAAAGATGTTTATCCAGTCTTTCATACCAGGCTCTTGGGGCTTGTTTGAGTCTATATAGTGCTTTCTTCAACTTGCAAACCATATCACCATGACCAGACAATTGAAATCCATCTGGTTGCTCAATGTATACCTCTTCTTCCAAATCACTATTCAAGAAGGTAGACTTGACATCCATTTGATATATTTTGAAATCCTTGAAGGCAGCATAAGTAAGAAATAATCTAATTGCTTCAATTCTTGCCATTGGAGCAAAATTTTCTTCAAAGTCAACTCCTTCTACTTGAGAATAACCCTTACAGACCAATCTGGCTTTGTTTCTAACTATTTCACCATCTTCATTCAGTTTATTCTAGAAGACCCATTTGGTTCCAATCACATTTTTGTTTCTAGGTCTAGGAATAAGATCCCAAGTGTGATTTTTCTTGATCTACACCAACTCTTCCTTCATTTCTTTAGTCTAGCTTTCATCATTGCATGCTTCAGTTACTATTTTTGGTTCAATTTTTTAAATCAGATAATACTTTTCTGAGTCTTGAGCAATCTTTCTTGTTGTTTGAACACCTTTGCTTTTATCACATATGATCTGGTCTTTAGAATGATTCAGTCTTAAATACCTAGGAGTTTTGGAAATTTCTTGGACTTCTATTTCTTGGACAAGTTCATTCAAACTTATCTCTTCTTCTTGTATTTTAGTATTCTGGGTCTAAATTTCAGAGGGGGCTTGGACTTCTTGAACCAAAACATCATTTTGATCATCTTCTTCATATTCATAAAACCTTGAGGGTTTTTCAAAACCTTCATCAACCTTCACATTTGTACTTTCTATAATCTTTCTCAATCTCTTGTTATAACACTGATATGCTTTGCTTTGAGTAGAATAACGCAAGAATATTCCTTCATCACTTCTAGCATCAAATTTGCCAAGGTATTCATCTCTTTTAATGTAACATTTTCTACCAAAGACTCTGAAATACTTCAGAGTGGGAGTGATGCCAAACCAGAGTTCATAAGGGGTCTTACTAGTATTGTTTCTAATTTGTACTTGATTAAGAGTATAGACAACAGTGCTTACAACTTCTCTCCAGTAGATCTAAGGAACATTTGCTTCCAACATCATGGTTCTAGATGCTTCCTGGATGGTCCAATTCTTTCTCTCCACTACTCCATTCTATTATGGAGTCCTTGGAGTAGATAACTATCTTTTTATCCCATGTTTCTCATAGAATTCTATGAACTCTCCAGATGTGAATTCTCCCCCTCTATCAGACCTGAGACATTTTATGTTTAATCCAGTTTCATTCTCAACCATAGCTTTGAATATTTTGAATTTCTCAAGAGCCTCAAATTTTTCTTTCAGAAAAGTTACCCACATCATCTAGGAGTGGTCATCAATTAATAACATGAAGTATCTATCACCTTGCAAACTCTTGATTCTTGCCGGTCCACATAGATCAATATGTACTAAGTCCAACAGTCTGGTAGAAGATTGTTCCTTACTTTTGAATGTGACTTTGCTCTACTTACCCAACTAACATTCATTGCACAAACTATTAGTAGGTTTCACCAATCTTGGAAGATCTCTTACAGCCTGAGTGTTGCTTATCTTGATGATATTATCAAAATTTACATGACACATTCTCCTATGCCACAACCAACTCTGATCAATTTGAATAAATAAAAAACTTTTTCTAGTGCCAACCAAGTGGAAGATGTTACCTTTTGTTTGAGTGCCGGATACAATCTCTATTCCAGAACTTTCAAAGATCTTACATTTTCTATTTTTGAATCAGAGATCATAGCCTTTGTCCACCAACTATCCAACACTAAGAAGATTGTGCTTCAAACTTTCAACATACAGTACATCACTGGTTTTGTTCTTTCCATCAAAAGAAATAGTTCCTCTACCTTTGATTCTGCCAGTAGAATTATCACCAAATTTTACAACTCCTCCTTCATATCTTTCCAAATCTATGAACTTGTTTTTGTTACCTATCATATGGTGGGAGCATCCACTATGAATGACCCAATCATCCTTTTCTTCAACTTGGGCAGCTAGAGCTCTTTCTATCATTTTATGCTTGACAGATTCAGAGGGTATTGGATCTTCTTCCTTGATGGCAATAAACACCTAGTCACTTGTGGATTTGTTTCCTATCTCTGATTCATCATCTGTTACTTATTCATCATCATCATCTTCATGAACATAGTAACACTTCTTTTGAAATCTTGATCTATTAGGGTTTGGCCTAGAAAATCTTTCTGGACACCTTGAGGTAAAATGATCAATCTTGTTGCAATTAAAACATTTGAAAGGCAATTTTCCTTCATACTTGCCGGATCCTCTTGGCAGTCTCTTTGCAATGAGGGCCTCAAGTTGTTTAGCTTCTAATTCATCTTCTTCTAGATCTTTTCTTGCTTTCTCATACCAAGATGATTTTCTTGAGGAACTTTCTCTTGGATCATATATCTGTTTACCTTTTGTAGAGGCACTAGTTTTGAATGCAGATTTAGTCTTGGGGAGTGCATCACCAAACTCAGCTAACTCAAATGCAAATATCTTACCAACCAATTGTTCCCTTCTGATAGTTGTTAAGGATTTGATTTCCTCAATAGTAGAAACTTTGTGTTTATAAGTAGGAGGTAAGGATCTGAGAACTTTAGCAACAATTTCATCTTCATCCAGAACTCTGCCAGCACATATGATGCCACAAACAAGCTCATTTACTTTTGTCATGTAAGAAGTGATATTCTCATCTTCACTCATCTTTAATTTTTCAAACTTTCCTTTCAGACTTTGTAGCTTGGCACACTTAACATATTTGTCTCCTTCATATAGATTTTCAAGCTTTGTCCAAATTTCATAGGCAGTCTTCATGCCCATAACAGTTGTCAACTCTGAATCAGACAAGGTACTCAGTAGGGCTTCTTTAGCTCGAAGATTATTCTCTACATCTCTCATTTCATTTAGAGTTGTAGGGCCATTTGTTGGGGGAACATATTTAATTGAGGTTATGTTTCAATACTGATATCCCATGCATTATAGGTGACATTCCATGTGGCTTTTCTAGGCAATGAAGTTTGAACCATCAAACCTTGGACTGTCCTTCTTGTAGGTCAACATTCTAGATCTCCTCAAGCAGTTAAGCTTCTTCTAGAGGAACTTGGCTCTGATACCAATTGTTAGTTTCAAGATAGACAACTATGAGGGGGGGTGAATCAGTTGTCTCAAAACTTTCCTTTTATTAACTACTTAAATCCTTCTTGTTATTCAATAGCATAATAAATTAATCATGGAAACACAATGCAACAATTCAAGAGCAGAAATACATTAACACATATGACACCAAGATTTTAACGTGGAAAACCCGGTTAAGGGAAAAACCATGGGGTGACTAACCCAAGATTATATTCTCTATTAAAAGAATAAGAAGAACAAAATGACACATGCCAATTAGGGCTCACTACCCGAGCACACTGCTCACAAGAGGCCCACTACCTATAGGAGACACATTATCTATAGAATAATAAATATTACAAACTTGAACTAAAGAATAGCATCTTCATCATGCTTGAGTCAGTTCCATTTAAGCTCAATACTTCTACTCTGCCTTTCGCTTTTCTCCTTTCGACAACACTCTCATCTTCTACCCCAAAAATGATTTTGAAATGACTTCACAACTCTTATTTGTACAAGACATCGACTTTGGGATAATCATCAAAGTCGGCACACTTTATTTTATTATAGAGCAAACACACAAATACAACTTGACTTATTACAAAAGATTTCATGCGAATCACCACTCTATCAGCCACATAGATCTAGGACTTCAATCTTCTTTGAGGAACATGCCATGCTTCACAGAACATATTTGAGATCATCCACAAGATGTGTAAATCATCCAGTCAGACAAGCTTAGGAAGAACATCATCATCTCGAAGTAATTCTTCAATTATGAGCTCAATTTTCAATGCAGACCATCAACACAAACTAGACACAATCTAGATACCCCCACAAGCTTGTTTGATTCATCAAGAACATCCACACCACTTCTGATAACTGAAATCATTCTCTTCTTCATCCAAAATCTTAAGAACACAGTCTATCATCACTGTCATATTGAAATAGATGCTTGTGGACCTCTAGACCATGGACCAATTGGGTTGTCAATTCACATTGACTACCTAAACACTCCACCAAATCTGCAAAACAAGATATTGCATTTTTAGATCTCACCGAACCAATTTGTGTCACTCTATCATCTCTAAACATCTGCCAAAACTAGTTTTACTCATATGGCCATAATTTCTTCAAATCTTCATGCGGACCTCTCAAATCTTTACTGGATCACCTTTAGACACATATCTACAAACCCTTTGATTCACATCCTCTAATCTTCATCTTAGCTGGGATCTCCACTTCATAGAGCTTCACTGTCTTCACTGTTCTTCTCTATTTCTGATAGGACTAATTTTCTCAATATCCTCAGCACACAACTCATCCAATCCTTGACATCAATGCAATAGGAGTATGTTGACATCAATGACAACACCGATTAGGCCCATACATGCAACAATCCTAGGTAAGGTAACCATCTTAGTCGTTACTTATTGATTTAAAACTCTTTTGAGTTAATAAGTCGTAGTCCTTAGGTATTGTGATGATGCAATGAGAATCCTTGTAAAGAAAGGTAGTTGATTAGGTCTATGGTTTATAGACAGTGAAAGAGAATATGTATTGGTCGGGAAGACTAAATTATTGAAATCAACATGACTTCATAAGTTAAATGTAGTTGACCAAGTTGAATTGTAGGAATATGATAGTATCCAAGTTGAGTTAGGGTGGGTGAACATTATGACAACGTTCATTGCGAACATTAATTTATATTGAAACTATGGCCATAGTAATGCATATGTCTCTACATGCATTGTTAGTTCAATGTATCTAGATTGCACAACCTATCAGAAATCATACTTAGCTAGAGGGTATCTAAGGTTGTATGATTGATAGGGTTGTGTAGGATACAACACTATGTACTTAGAGAGGCAAATTACCACTGGTCACCTTTGGTCTATATCCCTCATGAAGGGTAGGGCCACTTTGTATGTGGAAGATGTGTGGGAGACCGCTGGTTTGTGGTTGGAGGTAAATCACTGGAAAGTTTCTCTCTCTAGCAGAAGACATACTGAGGCTTGTGATAAAGATGTCAAATTTTTAGATGCAGTATATCTTTGAGGCTTGTGTTTATTGAGACTATGTAAAACATTATCTAATGCAGATATTTGTAATTGATTTACTTTTTTAAACATTGTACTTGAGAAAGACATTATGGTTCATTGTATTTTGTAATGAAAAATCTTGTAATTGTAGTTACTTGATTATATGTTGAATAAAAGAAAATTTTTCTCTATCTCATTTTTACCTTGTTAAATTACTTATGGTAAATTATTCAGTTTTACTATGTTTTTAGAACATTGATGTTATACATTCAAACCCTCACCTTATGCACTTGTGCTCTCACACATGTGTGAGAGCCCAAGTGGAGAGGTGGCATCTCTCCCCATGGCTCCATGAGGATAAGGGATGACACATGTCATCCCTTTACTCCTCAAGAGAGCCCCTTCTCTCCAAGATGCTCTCACACATGTGTGAGAGTATTGGAGGAAGGTTCCACACACTTGGGGGTCTTGAAGACTCCCCACGTATTCAAGGTGGAGGAATCCCCAAGCCTTGGGAAGGGAGATGGGCCTTTTCCAAGGCATGGCTCATCTCCCACCCTTAGCCATTTGAAATTTCACCACTTTTACTAAACCCAAGTTTAGAGTGACAAATGGGAGTTACCCTAGGATTTAGTAAGTCCAAATGGACCCTAGACTCTAGGGATACCACCTAGGGTAAGTTTGGAACTCTAATCAACACTTAGGGAGGTGTAAAATCACATTAAATGGCCCAAAAATAAAAAGAACACCAAATAGTGTAAATTAAAACACAAGTTTTACAACACATTATTAAATTAAATAAAAGGGGTGAACTAGGCCAATAATTAAATTCAAGCATTCACAAAAACATCATTTGATCAAACGTGATCCTCATCCCTCTTGGGAATGGACTGGCTTAACAAGGAATTGCAGAAGTGTGAGATCCACCTCTGATTTTCTATGGCCTGGAAAATCACCTACGCACTCGATCAAATGGTAAATCCAACATAGATATAACATAGCCGAAGCAACAGAAAGTAATAATCATGTCATCGCATAATTCATACACAACATTAAACAACTCACATCATAATTAAGATTTAAAATTGCATTTTCTATCTAATATCACAAAAATCAAAATCCAATAACAAATCCATATAATGAGCTCTTAAACAACATCAATAATAATCATCAAATGTATCTCACAAGTCTAACATCATAAGAGCATCAAAATAGGATCTAATCAAATCACCACATAGATAAACAAAGCTAATCCAAAATGAGGAGATATAGTCTAAATCTACATAATGGATTTCAATAGTCTCTAAATGTCTAAAATGTCTCCAACTATAATGTGAAATGATCAAAATAGGGAAGTGAAATAAATCAGCCTCACACTTTCTGGTATTGAAGTGTGGATCTTTGATTTCTGGATATGATGTAGATGAATGAATGTAGATGTTAAATCTAGCTCCACAGGATCTAAAATGCAACTGTGGTGAAATGTCAAACCAAAAGCAGAAACTACTTTTGACTGAACTGCCTGAACTGAACTGGAAAGAAAACAAACTTAGCTGAAAACAAACTGAAATGCAAATGTTTTTGGTTGATGCAAGATTTCTCTTGAAACAAGGATGCTCTTGCATCAGATACTGAACATTAGCATGCTTAGTCCAAGAATGGTACATAGGATTATTGGCCAAACATATAGCACTCTAGCTATCACAACTAGTTTGAATGACCCTGCAATCAAAACCAATAACTATACATAGTCTCCTCAACCAAACTACCTCCTTAGAGGCATGAGTAGCATCCAAATACTCTACTTCAGTTGTGGACAAAGCAACTATGGGCTGCTTCTTACTCATCTAACTCACTACTCCTCCAAACAGAGTAAACACCTAGTCAATCTGAATCAACAAATCCCTATATGTCCAAAGTTTTATTAGCACTATCAATACCAAAATAAACTGAACAATAATTAGGAGTGCCTGCAAGATATTTAAGTACCCTATTCACATAATTCCAATCTTGTCTACTAGGTTTAGACATAAATCTGCTCAATACTCCCACTACTTAGGCAATATCTAGCCTAGTGCAAACCATTGCATACATCAAACTCCCTACGACACTAGCATATGACACATTAAACATATCCTCAAAATCATCCTCATTATTTGGACACATATCTAATGAAACCTTAGTACCAATGGGTAAAGGAACTCTAACTGGGTTACAATCCTGCATACTAAATCTCTGCAAAATGGTATACACATACTTACTCTATGACAATGAAAGATTTCTATTACCTCTGTCCCTCCTGATCTCCATACCCAAAATATACTTGGCAACACCAATATTCTTCATATCAAATGTACCTAAAAGTTGGACTTTCAACTCACTAATCATACCCTTAGTATTACTAAAAAATAACATGTCATCAACATACAGAACAATGATCAGTATAGAATCATCAATACAATGAATGTACACACAATGATCCTCCTTGCTTCTAACAAAGGTCAATTTCAACAAAAATGATTGAAACTTTTAATACCACATTCTGGAGGATTGTTTCAAACAATAAAGAGACCTCTTTAACCTACAAACCCAATGTTTTTTTCTTTTTACCTCAAAACATGTAGGATGTTGCATATAGATTTCTTCCTCAAGATATCCATGCAAGAACACCATCTTAACATCCATTTTCTCAATCTAATAATCAAAAGTTCTAGCAATGGATAAAATAAATCTAATAGAAGTCAATTTAGCAATAGGAGAGAAAATTTCACCAAAATCAACTCCCTCTCTTTGGAAGTAGCACTTGGCTACCAGTCTAGCCTTGTACTTCTCTAATGAACCATCTACTCTAAACTTCTTCTTGAAGACCCACTTGCAACCTATGGCCTTTCTTTCTTTGGGGAAATGATCAAGATCCCAGGTGTTACAAGAGTCTAAAGCTATCATCTCCTCCTGCAGGGCTAACTGCCAAGACTCGCTATCATCTGCATGAATATCTTCCATGTAGGATCTAGACTCATCGTCAGTACTCAATAAGGCAAATACACAATGGAAATTTGGTGGGCTATACCTATCAACTAGGTTCCATTGTCTTGTGAATATCCTCAAGGGTGGAGTAAGATACTCTACTTGTTCTTTTGGATCGTCATATGTACCAACTTTTTCTATAACAATAGTTTCTTCTTCATCAGAACTAATTTAATTTTCATCTTCTTCTTCACCCTCCAATCCATCATTGTGTTCTTCCTAAGGTGCATCTTCCTTCTCTAAGTCAAAGTGCACTCTCTTCACCTTTTCTTTTTCTTTTGGCTGCTTAGGTTCAGAAATAGCTCTAAGTTCCCTAAAAATAACATCTCTAGGGAAAAGAAATTCTAGTTAGAGGATCCCAAAGCTTATAACCATTAACATTCTCACCATATCCAATGAAGATGCATTTATACAATTTTGGAGCTAACTTAGATCACTTTTCCTTAGGCACATGAAAAAAAGCCTCATAGCCAAAAACCCTTAAATGTGAAACAGAGGTTTCTAACCTATCCACACTTCATAAGATGTCGAATCAAGAGCCTTACAAGGAGATCTATAAATCAAGTAGCAAGTAGTACACACAACCTCTACCCAAAAGAATTTCTCCAACTATGAATCAATCAATATACTTCTGGCTCTTTCCATGATTGTTCAGTTCATCCTTTCTACAACACCATCTATTGTGGTGAATACAGAGTTGTCTTTTGTCTGATTATACATGCATGCTTGCAAAACTCATCAAATTCCTTAAAGCAATATTCCCCTCCATTGTCAGATCTTAATATTTTTATCTTTAATCCTGATTGGTTTTCAACTAAGACTTTAAAATCCTTAAACCTAGTGAAAACTTCAGATTTTTGTTTCATAAAATAAATCCATGTGAATCTAGATACATCATCAATGAAGGTGACAAAATAACAAGATTTTCTGATAGAGTCATTATCTATAGTTCTAAACACATCTATATGAATAATCTCTAACTTCTCTTTTTCTCTATTGCTTCCTAAAGGAAATGATTTTCTATTTTGTTTACCAAACACATAATGCTCATAGAAATTAAAATGCTCATCAGAATAAGAAAAAACATCCAACATATCTTTATTCTTAATAGTTTTCAAAATATTATTACTTGTGTGGCCTAATCTATGGTGCCACAACATACAAGTGTCTTTAGAAGACTTAGAAACATAAGAGGAATTACAAACTATAGTGGCATCTAGCCTAAAAAAGGTTCCCATTCTCTTCCCCTTCACTACCACCGAGTCTCTTCTCACCAATCTGCAACCATGCTTATCAAATGTTACATTGATTCCCAAGCCATTCAACTTCAAAATTAAAATCAGATTTATAGCTAATCTAGGAACATGCAAAAAACCAAGGAAGGTTTTAATCTTTGCATCACTGAAAGACAACAATACCTTGCCTTTCCCAACTATCAGATATGTAGAGTTGTCCCCAAGGTATACTTTACCTCCATCATACTCTTCATATGTGGAAAACCATTCTTTATGTGGGGTCATATGAAATAAGCATCCTAAGTCAACCAACCAGTGATCATTAGAAACAACATTGCATGCAGAAAGTAAAACCGTAACAAGAGCATCCATCTTTGGATCCACAAGGTTAACAGTGATAACAAGGATAACATTCTCCCAAGACTCAGGTAAAGAACAAAGAACTAAGATACATTTATCTTCCTCATTAACTTCAACATCTATAGATGCAAGCTGAATCAACAACAAATTAAATGAAATTAAATGCTTTGCAGCTGATTCACCCTCTTTCATTTTCATAGAAAATAGTTGACACTTCAAGTAAAGTTTGTTTACCATACTCTTGGCTTGGTAGATCTCACCAAAATGCTTCCACAAGCTATGTGTTGTCTCTTCCCTTGCGACATTGAACAAGATAGAACCTGCAAGACACAATTGGATTGTACCTCATGCTTTTTTATCTAGTCTATCCCACTCATCTTGAGAGACATCATTGGGTTTCTTTTTTCAGGCAAATCCTCCATTTTTAGATTCCACAACTCATACCCTATTCTATTTAAATTCTCAATGTCCAATCGAGAGGCTAATTCAAGGTTGAATGCAACCATAATATCAACTCAAGATTTGTGAAACAAATACAACCAAATCTCCCACTCTAGCTACATAGCCTTCACACTACCACCCAAGAGTTAAATCTGGTGAGGCTCTAATACCAGATGTTAGAAATGAAGACAATAACTAAATAGAAATCTAATTCAAATATGTTTAATGATCTTCTAACAATATATTGTTTAATGGAGATTGCAGAAGAATATAAATAATGCAACAAAGAAGCAACAAATCTAAAAATTGATCATGCAATGACACAATGTTTATGTGGATAAAATCCTTTCGGGTAGAAAACTCTACCAGGAAAGAGGCACAAGTTTGTATTAATCTACAAAAGTGATACAATACATCAATTACACAACTCCCTCCTTTAGTCTTCAATCTGACAACATTCCTACAACACCTAAGTACCTGTAAATCTATTATTCTACAACAAATACATGGAAATGGATATATGTGTGTTTTACCTCCAAACTAGGTGTCCACTTTCTCTCTCCTGAGAATCTCCAACATGCAAATATTAAATGTCTCCTGACAAGCTTCTGCCACTTGTCCAAAGTCAACCATACAAAGTTGGGCACCCAAGGCTAAATAAGGTCTCTTACAACATCTTATGACATGTCATAATCATCATAGATTCCACCAAAGAGTATATTCCCAAGATGGGTTCCTAGGGCTAAACATAGCAACTTACATATAGTAAATATCCATCATATGTCATCATAGTGTCATAGAATCTTATGACAATTTGCAGCAATCATAGATTCTTCACATGCACTCACCAAACATTATGACATGTGTCATACATGTTAAAAATAGTAGATTCTCCCAAGGTGGCACCTACCCTCATTTACTCACGAGTTTTACAACTACCAACCATAAATGTCACTCCATAATTACCTCTGGTGAATCTAGAATTACCATTGCTAGTGAAACTACCTTATTTCCTTATGGGTAATTACAAATTACAAATAAGAAAATGGAATAAATACAATATTGGGTTTTACAAGGTTAATGACACCTTATCCCAACATTTTATGCTTAATCCTTCCATCCATAATCCACTATCTTTCCATACATAATCCACATCATAATCCATTACCCGAACATTCCTCCATCCAGAATCCACTTCATAATCCACTATCTTTCCATACATAATCCACATCATAATCTATTACCCCACCATTCCTCCATCTATAATCCACATCATAATCCACTATCCTTCCATCCATAATCCACATCATAATCCACTATCATTCTATTCATAATCCACTTATCTCTCCATCTCCATCCATGACCATCCTAATCCACATCATAATCCACTATCTACCTATTCCATCTCCCTCTCATGCAATATCATACCAACGTTTATGAGCATAATGACACTTGACATGGTCCATGTGCAATACCTTTACATCTTGAGTCACTATCACCTTTCATGGAACTGGAGGCTTGAGTCCCCATCCTCTTCCAAATCCTTCTTGTCCATATCCACCTATCCCATCCAAATATGCCAAAAATAGAAGAAATAAAAGCAAAATTCAAAATAGTAATGACAAATCCCTTCATCTAATGGTGAAAACCACCTTGGTAACACCTTAGAGAAGTACCATGATGAAAACCCAGTGAATAGGTGTCATGTGTGGATTGATTATCCATGTGTCTTACACTTGGGGGAATGTTGTCTCATCCATCTCATACCTACATTTCCTATCCTATCATTTTCCATCCTATCCTATCATCCTTACCCATTATACCTACATATCTATCCTATTGAATCCATCCATCCTCCATTCCTCCTTTTGATCTTGATAAATACATAGGGGAAAAATGTTGAAAAATCCTTTGGAGATCTCTTGACATACCTCATCCTTTCGAACCAATCCTATCATCCTATTGTTATAAAATTTGTCATGTAAACTCCTAATCATTACACTGAGAATGGGGCATGTTATTCCTATATGACATAGTCTTCGGAGATCACATCCTAGCTTCCTTATGATTCACTCATCCATTCCATCCACTATTTCCCATCCTTTTATCCATCCCTCTATCATGAGTCTTCCATCCCATTTCCTATCACCTATCATTTTATCCATCTATCCAATCCCACCTTCATCCTTGCATCAAGACTTGGTTTTCTCATGTCACTGGTATCTAACATCTAGGCTATCCCAAAACATTTCCAAAAATCTAAAAAAATCCAAACATTTCAAAAAACTTAAAAAATGCAAAAATACAAAAAATCAAATATTCCAACAAAATCCAAGCAATAAAATCCAAATGCAAATTATCCTTAATCCATACCAATCTAGTCAATCAATCTATCCAAATCATCCAATCACATCCTTTGGTCTTGATCCTAATCTTGTTGTAAATGAAATCAATAAATCAATCAATCAAATCAACCAAATAAATCAATAATCAATTGTCATCAATGGGATATATCGTTCCCACATCTTTATATTGATATAGAGATATATCTCTCCACACAATGTCAACACTATCCTTATCAATCAAACTCTAGTTTTTCTTCACATGACGAAAAGCACTAGTATCATCATAATCAATCCAATCATCATCAATCGATCAATCAATCAATCAATTAATCAATCATTGGTTTACAGCTTGAAAGGGGCAATACCTTGTTTATTTTTGAATCATTTATGCATGCTTTCTTGCTTGTGTCTATTATCATTTTATGTTGCATTTGTATCAAGTCCTTATCATTCCAACTAATATTCATATCTTGTGTATGGTGGAATAGTTTTTTTGCATTATCCTTTGCATCCAAGGTCATATCATACCTTTTGTGCACTTTGACTTTAATGCTCTAAGTTTCCTTCGTCATAGGTCTAGACAAGGTTGTATTACACTGGTATTGTTGCCTGAGTACCCATCTAACTACCATGGCCCCTAGCCAAATTTTCCTCAACTAGCCTTCCCTTCTCAATAGCAATCTCTATATTTTGAAGCTCTAGAACCTAAATACCACTAATGATGTGAGGGTTCAAACCCCTCACAAACTAGTGAACTAGAGACTTACAATCCTCAAATGCACTTGCATACTACTTTATAAAAAAATCATACTAATCTACTAACATACCTAACTATCAAAGATCATGGAATTCATCCACTTAGAACTACCTAAAATTCTTTAAAAGATACCAAGCACAAAACCTCTCTGAGAAGGTTTCCCAAAAAATTGCAGCAATAGACAAGTGATTCTTTTTATCTTCCTCATTCCATGAAGTAGAGAGCAACCCATGCAACTACATGATTACATACCTAGCCCTAGCATTACTACCATATTGATGCATCACAAAGTAATTTTCAAGGACCAAAAGTCAATTCTCTACCCTTGGTCTTCCAATGTATTCATAAAAAAATACTGGGTTCATTTAAAGATTGCTCATCTAACTTGTTACCACATTGGGGTCTTCCATCACCTGATGAGCGTCCCATATGAGGTTGTTATTTCTTAGGCACTTCTTTTACTCTAGACCATCATGGGATCCTAAAGCATTCCCTTTCACCAACCCTACCCTAAGACTCTCCCATAACATATGAAGATTTAGATCTAACAACCTAGGTTTCCTCCTACCTAGGGTGAAACCTTACCAATAACTTTTGGAGGAAACTAACCACCTATAGAATCCTTGGTTATCCCTTCGACTAATTTATCCTTAACATAGGAGAGTCTTCAATCTAAATTTGAGGAGATTCTCAAACAAACCCCACTAAACAGTGTAGTAATTCTTAGCATGCATTCTTCCTTCAAACCAAGAAGTCAGGGTTAGCACTGTTGGCAACTTGGCATACATCATTAAGAGAGAGACACTACTAGTATGATGATTAATTATTGTGCATGATGTTTTAAGGTGTTGTCATTGATGGCAACAAGAAACGAATGAGGTTGTGACAAAGATTTTGGTCCAGTGAAAAAGACTTAGTCATTTTAGCTAAGTGTTGGCAGTACACAAGAGACAGTGATAGAGAGACAATGTATTAGCTGGCATTGGTCCATAGTTGAAGATCAGATCATGTGGCTCTAGTATGTTGTCCTTATGTATTCTTATATCCAAGATTTTATCCCTTGATAAGTACTGAAAGCATCTTCAAATAGCCTAAGTCTGACAGAGCATAACACAGTGCTATTTAGAACAAAACACTCAGTTGATTTGGTCCGCATTCCTCCGATGATGCATATCTTGTTATGTGATTTTGAGGTGTTGTAAAAACTTGTATGAAGTTTCTAAATCTAGAGTTGCAGGTTTTGGGATCCACCGGAAAGATAGTTGAGAGTGTCTAAGTATCACTACTTGGCTTGACAGAGTTTGACTATGACAGGGTCTGAGTTCTGATGGTTTGGATTTTGTTACAAGATGATATCATGCCTTGCAGTTCTAAAGGTAAGCTTGGGGATGTGTGGAGAGTCTTTGATATGATTTTTAAAGCATCTTGTGGTCCATAGTAAAAGTTGTAGTTTGATATATGAACTAAACCAGTGGCAATCTGTGTTAGAGGCTAACATGATAAGTTTAAATTGTATGTGGTAAGTTCTATTGTTTAGAACTTAATCCTATATGGTAGAATAATTTAGGCCAACATATGTGAATGTGATTCAAGTGTTGTTTGGATCCACTATGAATTTTGGTGAATGAATCTATTTGACAAGCTACATAAGGTATGAGTAAATGCTACACCTTATTGGGCTGACCTAATATGAAGATTTTAAGTGTTGTGGATATATATATGGGATCGAATTCAGCGTTTGAGTAATTAGAGGTGAATTTGAATATTTGTATGTGACATGCAAATTAAGGTGATTTTGTGGAGGTGATAATAGAGATCTTATTCCCATGTAAAAGCAAAGTAGTGAAACAGAGTAGTCAGAGATGAAGAGTTTTGAGATAGTACATCTATGCTTCATTGGAGCTGTGACCATACATCTGTAGATGTAATCCGAGTAGTTCAACCTGGCAGTGAACCATTCTTCTTTCTTCCTCTTTTTCCCTAGGTAGTCAGCCTTTTTACAGTGGGCATTTCTTTGGGTAGTGAGCCCTCTTGTAATTTGATATTATTATTACATAATTATTGTGAGCTAACACTCACTGTGGTTTTTCCCTATTTAGGGTTTTCCATGTAAATATCTTAGTGTTTATGTGTGATTCTTTGTGGTTTTTCTCCTGTGTTTAATTTTATTTTTTGTTATCAAATGTGGCAAATGGATTAATGATTTAATAAGTAAAAGATTTAGTAGAATATTGATTCACCCCCTCTTAATATTTTGGGTGTTCAAAAATTGGTAACAGAGCTTGGTTCCTTGGAAGAAGTTTAACAACTTGAGGAAGATCTTGGAGATTGAACACATGATAGGTAAAAAGTATTCTACTCCTCCTGAAGAAATTGATTCAACTAAAACTATAGAAGAAGATTTCATGCTTGTTAGTGAAGAATAACTTAAGGTTTCACTTGAAGATCTTGAAAAGGTTGAATTAGAAAATAAGGATCTGAAAGATAATGTCAAGGAAGCAGATGAGTGCATCCAGAAATTAAGGGAGCAAGTCAAGAAGTTCAAAGAAAAATATAAGGAGGTTAGTGAACAATTGATATCTGCAAATGAAACCTTGAATGATCTGAAGTGGAAGTTGTAAAAAGACCAAAAGCAGAAGAAGACCTAAATCAGTTGGTGAAAAGCAAATCTGAAGATTGTACAAAGCTTGAACAAGAGCTTGTGGATCTGAAAGATGATTTGAAATAGGAATGGATTCAGGAAGATAAATTCAGAGTGAATGCTACTCAACTTGATAGAATACTTGCAAGTCAAAAAAGTCTTGATGATAAAGAAGGCTTGGGATTTGAGAAAGGTGAAATTTCTAAAGCTGGTCAAGAAAAGAATGCTAAGATCAAGAAGGACAAAAAAAAACAAATCTAGAATCAAAGGAATAGACCTAGGAGACCACCAGCTAGGCAACCAAATGCTCAAAGGTACCCTTCTTTCAATGGTTATTATAATGCATGCAATAAGTTTGGTCATAAGGCTACTTAATGTAGGAGTAGAGTGAACCAAAATATTCCATCATTCTCTGGTCCATGTTTCACTTGCAATAAAGTAGGTCACAAAGCTAATGAATGTAGAAACCAGATAAGGAATGGTTACAACAATAGAAGGAATACTCAAACTTTAAAGCAAGAGGTTTGGTCATAGAGGCAGTGAATGTAGAAGTCAGATAAGGAACAACTGTAATAATGGAAGGAATGCTCAATCTTTCAATGGGAATTATTTTGCATACAATAGATTTAGACACAAGGCTAACCAATACAGATCAAGGATGAATGAAATAAACAATGAATAGAGAAATGTTCTATGCTTCAATTGCAACAAGCCTAGACATATTGCAAGGTTCTACAGAAGCAAGAATATGAAGAAGGATAATCAGGTAAAGATCAATAAATTGATACAAAAGGAAGATCTGACAGAGATCAAGAAGGAGATGAATAAGATTTTGGTTAAGAAGGAAGCACATGAAGTCAAGGATGATTCTACACCAAACTCTGGTGTAGGTACTTCCTCTAGGAAGTAAATTGGGAGCTTTCGCTAACGGGGAGCTTAAATGAAAAATCTTGTTTCCCCAGCCAAAAATTGGTGCTAACATTCAACATGAAGATATGAGTTGTTAGACTAAAGGATAAATCTTTAGGAGAAGATTCCAGTAGCAAAAACCTAACATGGTGGATTGTAGAGCAATTTGGATCGATTGTGAATGGCAGAGAAGGTTTTTGACATCTTTTTGAAATAAGCATTTATGATGATTGAATCTTGATGAAAAGAGGATATAAGAAATTCATTTGAAAGAAAAATTACTTTTCATTCAAACTCCCAAGTGACCAAAGAGACCTGAGAAGTGAGCTAAGGCAATTTCAAGCATCCCATGAAGAAACCATAATGGAAGCAAAAGGTATTTATCATTCTCTCTGGAAAATTTTTTGTGTTAAGTCTGTAAAGATGTATACTCCTCAAGTAGTTGAGATAATAGAGAGGCCCCACAATAAGTTCAAGAAGCATCCCTTTAAATCATTAGAGACTAAGCTGGATGACACATTTTCTGAGGTTCCACATGGCATCTTGCACATAGAAGATATTAGGGCATACATACATGTAAACTTGGAAGAATATGATCATATGAAATTAGGACAAATATACTTAGATGAGTTGACTAATAACAATCTCAAATTCAAAGAAAATGTAAAGCTCTTCATGAGAAGAATCTTGATACCTAGCTAGATTTTCTGGTATTCTTGGATGATGCTTGGGTTAGTTATGTTCGGAGTAGGATTCATGATGAGTTCCTTTGGCTTTATGTGCCCTAAATAAAAACAAAGGATTCCATCAAAGCAATAATTGGCATGTGCTCCACTGGAAAGGTTCTAGCCTTGAAGACTATGAAGAACAATACATTAATGCAATTGATAGGTGCAACATTTGATAAGAGGGCACTAATTGTAAATGATATTGTGGATCAAATGGTTAGATTTGGGTCAATGGTTATTGGTTACAAGGTCTACTTCTCCAAAAGGGAGAACTTAGTCTCTACAACAACCATATATACAACATATGATATGGTTAAGAATAATATAGACTATGACCTATGTGAGTTGCTCTGGCAACAACTTATGGAGAATCTAAAAAAGGACAAAAGACAAAAGTACCCCTTGAAGTATGGAACTCTAATCATCTATCTATTCTTCTATTTTTTGAAGGAGTTACCCAAAATGAATAATATTGGTTGGCTTGGTCATTCACCAATAGCAACACAAATTAGAAATCATCTGCAAAGTTTGAGAAATGTTGAGAAACAAAATGCAAACTTATGGGGATATTTTAAGAATTTCCAAAAGAATATATAGGCTAGGGCTAGGATTCTTGAAAACGTTGTGAAGAAATATGATAAAGACATTGTATTTATGGTGGACAAAGATAAATGCCTCATGGATGCTATATAACCTAGAACTATATGGGTCCCAGCTATGGGATATGAAGTTATAGTGGATGTTCTTAGTGGCCTAGCTAATATGATGTTGCGTAAACTAAAAGACCCTAAGGAGGGAAGATTTGGAACATTTGAAGAATTATCTACAAAATGTTTATGGAATTAAAGAAACCTAAAATCATAAGTAATGTAAGGAAATGGGTAGTTGATCATGCGATGAGCCAAGAGTTCACAAAGGAACAAATAAATGAAGCAAGAGCATAGGCAACTGAGACATCTAGTGCTCTAGAGGAGAAATCTTCAAAGACTCTAGAGAAGAAAGAGGATAAATCTGAGAAAGAAAAGCTTGCATCTAGTTTTAGGATAAGAACAAGAACCTCATCCTCAGCAGTAGCTACTGCTAGGACCTTTGGACCCTCTATTGAGGTTGAGAAAGAAAAGATAGAACCTGTAAATGTCGAGAAAGAAATTCCTTAGGAGAAACTGGAAGGGAAAAAGAAAGGAAAGAAAGAAAAGGCTACAAAGAGAGTATATGTAAGCCTTGGAGCTGGAGAAGAAGAAGAGGAGGAAACAGAGACAGAAGAGGAAATCAAGGCAAAAAGGGTGAAAATAGATGAAGCCACATCTAGCAAAATGGAGAAGGCTTTAGAAAAGGTTAAGGGCAAAAGGAAAAAGGAAGATGAGAAGACTGAGACCAAAGGAGATGAAGAAACAATAACTTTGGAAGCCACAGTCAATGCATTTACTCAACATGGAACCCTGAAACCCATTGATGATTTGTATGATGAAAGATCAGATGTAGATAAGGTAATAATTGAGATAGTTGTTGTAAGATATTTGGATATGTTAAGTAAAACATTAATTGAAGTTATAGATCAGTTACTAGATAGTTTAGCTAGCATCATGACAGTAAGAAAAGAAGGGGCCATGGCCAAAGATGCCGAGATAAAGAATATGTCTTGTTGAAACTTTTCCCAAATATCACAAGAGAAGAAAAGATTAAAGTCACTAAGAAGCTCAGTGATGAATTTAGAACCAAGAAGAGAGTTAATGATCTGAAGTTTGGTGACACTGAGAAACTGGTAAATGAGACTAGGGAGATAACACTAAAAGTGTTACATGAGCTGCAAATCCCAACTACTACTAACACAAATGAAGAGGAGCAGAATGTTGATGCTGACAATGCAATTCCAGAGATAAATATGCAATAGAACATGGAGAAAGGTATAGTTAATCCTCTGGTGAGCACAAGGAGTGAAGAGGAAGTGAATACAAAACAAAGTAGGGATCGAAGTGGAATAGTTCCTCTAGTAAGTTATGGTCAAGATGAAGAAATAAAAGAACTTGAGGGAGAAAAGAAGTCTGAAGAAGCAAAGGAAACTCTAGAAGAGAATATACCTGAGAGACAAGAAGAGTAGAGAGAAGAGATAAACAAACAAATGATAGACAATCCTTCTCTAGAACTAGATAGAAATGAACAAGAGCACAGTCAAGAACCTCCTCTTGAGAGACAAGATGCTAAGGCATCTCAAGTTGAAGAGAATAGAGACACTGTTGACTCTTTGAGAGAGTTTTTATAAAAGTAGAAGGAAGCTCAGATTTTGACTACACCTAAACTATTGCAAGGACCTATTAACCTTGCTACAATGTCCCCATTGCAAAAACTAGGACTTGGGACAATCTTTCAAGCTACAACAGAAGAAGAGATATTGAAATCTCATATGGAGGGGACAATCTTTCAAGCTACAACAGAAGAAGAGATATTGAAATCTCATATGGAGGACAACGAGTTGATAGAAGATATGTCAGCAATTTTTGAAAAATTAATACCTAGAAAAAGGAGAGATACATCATTGGCCCCTGCTGCACAAATGAAAAAGTTAATGGAATCAATCAACTCTCATTTTGAGTCCTTGGAAAAAGTAGCAGAGAAGAAGGTAAGGGAAGAGATTGATGACAAAAGGTTAGTGGAGCTAAATGACAAACCTACTCAAGATAAAATTTTGTTAGATAAGAGCATAGAATATGCACAAATGGTTGCTAAAGAAGCTAGCACATTATATCAATTTTGTCTTACATGGACTGATAAAACTAAGGACATAAAAGAGAAAATAAATGGATGGGAAGCTCAAATAATGAAGATCTACAGAAATTATGACTCAGTAAAATATGTTATTCGTAAGTAGAGGCCACAAGTTGAGACCATTCATTCTAATACACATAAGTTGCAGACTCAGAGGGAAGTTATAAAGCATAGAATGAGCCAGCTCTAGGAAATAGAAAGCTTCAAGATTGCATCCCTAACGAGGCTACTAGTAGCAGTGGATGAGACAAGGCAAATCACTGAGGCCCCAGCTACTGTGAAGAAAGCAGAAGAGTTGGTATCCCAGGCTAATGGGAATATACTAGTTTTGAGTGATGCTAAGGTTAGTTGGGATGAAGAAGTGGCATAGCCAAAGAAGATCTACAAAGATATTCTCCCTGAACAATAGTAAGATATTTTGATTTCACTTGTATATATGTGGAAAGTAGAAAAATAGTTTTGAAGTTTTAGAAACTTGTACATATCTTTGTATCATACACCTTTGCCATTAATGTCAAAGGGGGAGAATGAAGCATGTGAAAAACATTTGAAAAGAAAGAAGAGAAGCATGAAGTTAGGGGGAGCAGTGTGTAAAGAGAAAGGGGGAGTTGTAATAGTTTTCACATCAAGTGTTGCCATCAATGCTAAAGAGGGAGATTGCTGGCAACTTGGTAAACATCATTAAGAGAGAGACACTGTTGGTATGATGATGAATGATTGTGCATGATGTTTTAAGGCATTGTCATTTATGGTAACAAGAAAAAGAATGAGGTTGTGATAAAGATTTTGGTTTGGTAAAAAAGACAGTCATTTTGGCTAAGTGTTGGTAGTACACAAGAGATAGTGACATAGAGAAAATGTATTGGTTGGCATTGGTCTATAGTTAAAGATCAGATCATGTGGTTTTGGTACATTGTCCTTACATGATCTTATATCCAAGTTTTTAGCACTTGATAAGTACAGGAAGCATATCTTCAAATAGCCTAAGTCCAATAGAGTAGAACACTCAGTTGATTTGGTCCACATTCCTCCAGTGATGCATATCTTGTTATGTGGTTTTGAGGTGTTGTAAACACTTGTATGAAGTGTCCAAATCCTATCTTGTAGGTTCTAAGATCCACTGGAAAGATAGTTCTGAGTGTCTAAGTATCACTACTTGGCTTGACAAAGATTGATTGTGATAGGGTCTGAGTTCTGATGGTCCACATTTTGTTGCAAGATGATGTCATGCCTTGTAGTTCTAAAGGTAAGCTTAGGGATGTGTGAAGAGTCTTTGATATGATTTTGAAAGCATCTTGTGGTCTATAGTAAAATTTGCAGTCTGTCAGGTGAACTGAACCAGTTGTAGTCTATGTTGGAGGCTGACATATGTGAATGTGATTCAAGTGTTATTTGGATCCACTGTGAATTTTGGTGAATGAATTTGGCCAACAAGCTACTTAAGGTATGACTGAACACTACACCTTATTAGACTGACCTAATATGAATATTTTAAATGCTATAGATATATATCTAGGATCAAATTTAGTGTTTGAGTAATTAGAGGTGAATGTGAATATATGTATGTGCAACATGCAAAGTAAGGTGATTTTGTGGAGGTGATAAGAGAAAAAGAAGAGAGATCTTCTTCCCATGTAAAAGAAGAGTAGTGAAACATAGCAGTTAGAGATGAAGAGTTTTGAGATAGTACATATGTACTTCATTAGAGTTGTAACCATGCATGTGTAGATGCAATCTGAGTAGTTCAACCTGGAAGTGAGCCATTCTTCTTTCTTCCTCTTTTTTTCTAGGCAGTGAACCTTTTCACAGTGGGCATTTCTTTGGGCAGTGATCCCTAAGGCAGTGAGTCTTCTTGTAATTTGGTATTGTTATTACATAATTATTGTGAGCTAACACTCATCATGGTTTTTCCCTATTTAGGGTTTTCCATGTAAAAATCTTGGTGTTTATGTGTGATGCTTTGTGGTTTCTTATTCTATGCTTAATTTGATTTTTTGTTATCAAATCTAGAAAATGGATTAATGATTTAATAAGTAAAAGGTTTAATAGAATACTGATTCACCCCCCTCTTAGTATTTTGGGTGTTCAACAAGCACATCACAACATTTAATTCAAATACACTAATAAGAGATGCATAAGATTAGATAACATGTAGCCAACAAAGCATGCCACTAGAAATCACACATCTTGAAATGCATAAGTAGTACACACAACCCAAAGCTCCAAATGTTGCAACATGGGATTTCAAACCAAATGTAATTCCCCAAGTTTTTTTCCGTAGATATTAATGGAAAAAAATTGGATGAACTTTTTTTTTAAATATAAATGTGACACCAAGAATGTCACATTGAGATTTTATGTGTAAAAGGTGTCATGACACAACATGATGATACAGCTTACATATTTACTAATGCATTAAGAATGGCAACATCAATGAAAGACTTATTCCCACTAGGCCTAAAACAATGTGACTAACTCAAGCATCAAGAAACAAAGGATAATCAGGGTTCCCAATTTAAAATTCAAACTCCACACCTTTCTTGATGAGCCATTACTTAGGCATGTAAGGATTCAGAAACATAAAGACCATCCTACCCTTGTTTAGACTTCAAAGGGAAAACTACAATAATTTAGGCTTCATAGTCTAAATTACACAATCCCCACTAGCTTAGACTTTGACCCCTTGACTACAATCTATATATTACACTAACTACTCATAAGTCTAACTTGAGATTATAGGAAATCAAACTTTGGGGTCCATCCTATAAGTTATAGTTTGGAATTCTGAGTCTAAATCATGATTTGTAGCATGGAATCTTAAAAAGGATAACTTTGGATCCAAATGATAACCTCAAACATTAAGAGTGGGTTTACATTGTACATCTTTAACTTCAAAGTCTAATATAGGTGCAATCACACTTAATGTGGGAAGTCATCCTTTTGATAAGTGTTAAACATTGAGTTCTGATGTCCTAAATTTGGACTTCAAACTTTTATATGCATTATACACTTGAAACTTTGAGGTCCAATCAACATATTACAACCAAAAAAACCCAATCCTAATCTAGAATCCAACTTCCAATGAATTCCACCTTAGGATTCAAACATTGGATCTCGAAAATCAAATGACATTTTCTAAAATTATAGTGGTAAGTTTGAACACTAATGGAAAATCCTCCCCAACCTTTGGAGGATAACCAATAAAATACATTTTAAACTTTGGGGTCCAAAATGCTACTAACAAACACAAAAAAATTCATGATAAGTCTAAACTACCTCCAAGGGGTAATTCAAACTTTGGAGTACAATCCCCAATATGCATTTGGACTTTCGGATCATCTAGAAACACACAAAATATGTGCTAATTTTAGACATCTACACACAAACAACTCAGACATTGGAGTCCAATGAACAAATTACAAAAGCCCAAAATTTTTATAAGGTAGGTACACCTAGCTTATCCTTCTTGATTGACAGGGCATAACTTCCTTTTTTTCTTGTTGTCTAAACCAAGTTCTTAGGCACATTTGGGACCCACATTAGCCAAGCATGGATTTCTTAAATGCCTCAGAGAGTGGTCTAAGCCCTTACTAAAAAAATCACTTTCTCAAGAACAAGCCATATAAGAAAATGGATAAGGTTTCACAAGGAAACAACCAAAAGGAAAGATGGAAACATTAATAAACATCATATAATAAAAAAAACATATATGAGAGGGAATAGATCCCTAGTAAGGGCACAATGAAACTATATTTAAGAGACGAGACACATAATTAAAAACCATGCTTTTCCCATGCCAACCCATCATGATAAACTCATTTAAAATAGCCACACACATTTCTACTTCAAGCTTAGATACAACATAATAAATAATTATGTTTAATCACCTCCAAGGGTGGAAAAATCAATACCAAAAACCATTGTCCATCTACAAAGGTATATTTTATGAATAAGGACATCAAAGATCTTGAATTAACATATTTTCTACAAAAGCATGAAATGAGTGTGATAGCATATGGTAAGAGATGGAGAAATCCATGTACACTCTCCAAGATTATACAAATATTTCATGATTCCCCAATGTTGGTTCAACACCACTCAACAATAGAGCAAAAGCCCTACATTTTATTATGTTCTTTTTTTGTTAAGGAGATGAGTCAGGAATTGATTTTGGTAATAAATATGTTGATATGTGTCACGAGGTGTCAATAGAAACAATAGATAAAAAATTAATAAGGGCCTAGGAACTTAAGAGTTTGTGATGGATCCTTTTCCTGATAAGGTTTCTATTGGATTCAATGTTGAAAGTAGCTCCATATGTCTCTATGATGCATCCTCTAAAGTTTTGATAGTCACAGTTGACTTCCTTGTGTGCTATTGGTTAGAACCTTCCATGTGTCATAGCCATGCATCATTCTAGACTAGAAAGCATTGGTAGTATTTCCTATTGCACTACTCATTGGGTCATGAAATTCAAATCCACGTGTTTGTCTCCCACACCTTTGTAGAGTTGACAGTTCTAACACTATTTTCTTTTCCACCATTAGCCTTGAGTTTACATGCATAATCACCGAACATAAAGATAAAGTTTTGGGAAGTAAAGCAACATACATTTGGTAGGCCCATTAGATTCTGTAATGTGTCAAACATTTAGTGTCATTTGGTGGAGCTAGATGAAGGAAAGAAAGGAGTGAACACACAGCATCACCGTACATCTCTAAGGAGAAAGGTTTTTGATAGATATTTCCTATTGTGCCATTAGGTAAAGCATCTTCTTCATACAGAGTCTCTTCATCATGAAGATTCTTGTGTTTAATGTAAAGCTAGAGAGTCTCTAGGCTATAGTTTGAACTAGTATCAAGATTTTCTATGCTTTTGAAGTTTTAGTTAGTTGTTTGTCTTTTTTTGTAATATTCAGTTGGGGGTTAGTTTAAATAGATCCATGATTGTTTTTATCAGATATAGAGGAATTTCAATATAATAGTAATGACTAAAAAAGGCCTTGATGGACATTTCTTAGGGAGGATTAAATATTGTATGTCTGTGCAAACTTCAGCCTTGTATACTTTGTTCTCCAATCAACAATGAAGAGAAATGACATTTTGTGCCCATTTGTTTAGATTCTTATTTAACATACATGAGGTATTGTGGCTTATGTGATCTATTATTGAGTGATAACATTTAGAATCTACAGTGAAATCATACATGTATGCTCTTTGAAATCTATGATTCATTTTTGTTATTAATAACTGAAAGCATTAAATCTTTTCATTTCAAAGTTTGAGATCTTTTTTGACACACCACCATAGTTTAGATTCTATTTATGGTGTTTACTATTAATATTTCTTTCTCTTTTCACATACTGAAGATTTAGGGAAGTGCTGACTTCTATACAATCTAGAGATTATCTCATAAATCAAGTCCCACATTTTGAGATTTCACATTGTTGTTGGTTATGTGCAAATTTAATTGTCAATAGTTTTTGGCACACCTAGTTGGACTTCATTAGCTTCCCAGTTAAAGGTCTGATTGTATGAGCTAAGGACCTATTGGTTCTTCCAACTAATTATCTTAAATCCTCTAAAGATTTAGTCAATTTCTTATGGTTGAGGGTTCAGGGTCAATGGCCAATGAACAAGATTCAATGGAGAAATTTGAAAGTCCTTTGCACTTTTGGTTCTATAAGACCAAGGTGGATGTACCTAATACAACATCTAAGGGTGCTCTAAGTTTGTTGGATGTTGTTTTAAACAGAAGGTGAAAATATACCAAGGAAATAAATGACTCCTATCATATTTGGCTTAATCCTTTAGTAAATAAGTTTAGATTAGGATTGAGAACAAGTACTAATTCTAATATACTCCTAAAACAATAGGGAAATGGAAATGGTTTTGATTAAAGAGTTGGTTCTATTCTGATAGGGCTCACTTCCTAACCAATCCCTATCTAAGTACAGAGTCAATTTCATACAACACACATGCCATGTAAATCAAGCAATTCAATCACAAGATGCTTAATGCAGATGCCTTGCATTTACACATTCATAATTCTACTTGAAGATTCACTATATTGCATTTAGAATAACTCACTCTACATTAATTAGTAGTTTCATTTGCTCCTTAAGAAAATGTTAAGAAAAGAGAACTAAGCTATGCCCTTAACACAGAGATGAGATTAAACATACTTTATATTTAAATTCATTGAGATATTTCAATGCAATGTATGGAGACAATAATAATCAAACTTCATGTATTCATATCTTCTATTTTGACAAGAAAAAATTGATACACAAAATATGTTTGGTAAATAATATTTTCCCCTTCCCCTGATACAACACACAAAACTAATCAGAACAATCAAAACCCTAGACTCAAAAGACTTAAAGACTTTGCAAATGGCCCTAAATTCCCTCTTATAGAAATGAGGGAGCAGACAAGCTTCAGGCCAGGTACAAGTGTCACATTTTCATTTCACAATCTTCACAAATCTTGTTAGAAAATGAATATACCAAAAGGCATCCTTTAGGCACAACAAGACAAAATATTTCCATCTTTTAGAATGTTATTGAGGTTGGCACAAAGTATGAGGAAGATGTTTTCTCTCCCTTTGAAACTAACCTTGCTCATGTTGGGAGGTTGCAACCGTAGGCTTAAACATGTACATTACCTCATAATGATGAAACAAACATGGGTACAAGATATTTTCTAAATGAAATGTAGATTATATGAATTTTGCTTAATTTGGATGTCATTTGATGGATTGTTCATTGATGAAGACTTCTGAAGGGGTTAATCGACTAGATGACAAAACACACCCACCACTGCTGAGGTGGAAGAATTGGTATAAAATTTCCAGATGTTTTTTATATTCTTGGTTGGTGGGAAGGGTGACTATGGGTATGACCGTTACCATTTCAAACTCGAGCCTTGAAAGTTCATCCAAGGATGAGCTCAAATTGTCAATAATTATCTCCCATCCTCTTTGATTTCAAGGATGATTGAAGTAATGAGATTTGAGCACTCCTTCCTCCTTTCCTCAATGCCTTTTAGTGTCTTATCTTCCCCACAAATTTGTGGTAGGTATGGCCCCTATAGCCTTCAAAAATATGTCAGTTCTTTAGCAAATTCCTTAGAGAATTCCTTATGCTTCCATACTATTCTCTTAGTGGCTCTAAATGTGCATATCAATTTTGTTAGGTCTTAATTGTATATTCATCACATAACTACATTTCTAACAAAATACTAAAGGCTAAGGCCCTAGGCATCATATGTTTCTCCCATGTCTCTATTTGAATACCCAATCTCTTATGCTCTTCAAGCATATTTCTCAAATCATAATGGTTTTCCCAAATTTTCTCCACATATGGCATGATTCTATCCAATTTCATGTTCAATAGGCCTTGTATAAAATCCAATTTTACCTATTTAGCTTCTTCAAGGCATCTTCTTCTCTATCTTGGCCTTTTTTCAATTTTTCTTTTAGTTCTTCCTTTTCCTTTGAGGGAATTGGAAGAGTGATTGGTGGAAGGGCACTAGTAGCTACATTCAATTTATCCTATAGAAACAAAATATGTCTATTCAATTTTTTCATATCAGTTTACTTTTTCTTAACTATAGCCTCTATGAACATAGTAGAGTGTGTGGTGAGAGAAGTAGCCTCCATAGGATTGGTGTCCTTCATCTTGTACACTATCAGGCTTCCTATCAATTTACTAGGATCCTTAATAACTATAGGCTTCTTTCCAATGAGAGAAATAGACCATATTGCTAGGGCATTTGTATCTAGATCAAATACAGAGATAAAGTACATCTTGTGTGCCATCTCCTCTATTATATTTAAATCAATTTCTTCATGCCTTCTAATGGTATCAAACACAATGGCAGATGATATATCCCATCCTAGAAACAACATGCATCCCCTTTTCTTGACAATTTCTCTTCCTCTTTGTGGGGTCATCCCCTCCATCTCTACCTAGACCTTCTACCAAAAATCAACAATAGTTTTATCCTAATTCTTAGGGGTTAATTTCTCTATCCATCTGCCTATCTCTTGTCCCTTCATTTTTAGGACAAAATGCCTAAATTCCTTAGAATTAATAAAAGAATCATCATCAAGAAACTGCTTACTAGCCAATGTTCTTACATCATTTGACAATTCATCAACACTCTCAAAATCAATAGCCATTCTCTCTACAGGGGGTGTCCTTAATTCCACCACAGGAGGCTATATGACCTCCATTACATTTGGTGACCCTAGAACCTCACTCTCATCCATTGAAAAACTAAGAGTATGGGAGGGCTGAGGAGAAACTGGTGGAGTGGAGTGACTGCTTGAGGGAATTTAGGGTCTGACACCTATCTTGATGAAGAGGGAGCTAATGTTGAATGAGGGTGCATCTTCTTGGGCACCATAGGCAAATTAAAAAATAGTTCCTTATGATTCTATAACATGAGCTTGACTCTTTCAATAGGGTCCTTGATTTCCATAAGAGCTCCCTTATATGAAGGATCAACTTTATGCCTTATATTTTCTACTTTTTGGAACCTTTTCCATAACTTTATTGTTTTTCCAGTCTCCTAATCCAAAACACAATTCCTGATGAGGTCCTCAAGAAGGTTGAATTCATGTGCACAAATAATAGAGTCATTAGCTAGCCATGCTCTACTTATGAATCCCTCAAGGTCAAACATCCTTGGCTTATCCTTTGTCAGCTTGTAATGATCCAATTTGGATGCTATCAACTCCAATCCATCCTTTGATGTGACTTGAAAATCATAAAAGGAAATAGTCTAAGGGAGGAAAGAGGCCTTTTTGTAATTCTTGAAATGGGCCTTATTAGACTCATTCATTTGCCACATAACTTCTAGAAATGTTGATGCAGGAGCATCCCTAGCTCAACAACAATCTTATTTTGTTTCTTTTCATTTTCCAAAAACATTTGTATTTTATTTTTTTTGCATTTTAGTTTGTTTCTTTTCATTTTCTAGTTTAGTTCAGGTAATTCAGTTAGTAGTATTTTCTGTATTTTAGTCCACATTATACCACAATTACATTTGAGATCTTGTGGAGCTATACTTAGAATCTAGATACCTTCAAGAACATCATATCCAAAATTTAGATCATTTGGATCAAGTACCAGAAAGATATTGCTATCAGAAGATCAAGTGTTTTCACATAACAGAGCATCCTAACAGTCTCAGACAATCAGCCGAAGGAGAAGATTTGTAGAGCATTTCACAACTTACAAAGCTAAATTACACATCATTCAATGTTGTTTGGTTCATGGATAACCTTACCTGAGATCCGCACATCATTCCATTAATTTGTAGAGGAGTTGTATTCAATTAGGTCCAACCTATCTGTGTACACATGTTATAGCTCTTCATTGGAGTTGTGATCTTCCTTGGCTGACACAAAGGAATCTTATGTTTTGGAGATGATATAAATTGATGTAATAGATGCCTAGGAAAGTAGTTAAGCATAGTTTACAAGTTTGATAATTTAGATTCTTTGTGTAGGAGCTTTAAAGCCATATCTAGTGCATATTCTATAATTCTATAATCAGGCCTGTGTGCCTTAATTGTAAGCCTGCATGTTACTGACCAATCTGTATTTGATTTCTCTGATATACTGAATGAATGAATCTACATTTTATTTACATCTTTGAGTTGTTTCCATTGTGTTTAGTCGAGCTGCATGGCCTGGATAGTTCACTTTTTGGACCCTCCTAATCATGATTTCACCAAGTGGTATTAGAGCAAAGTTTCAAATCTTTGGGAGTGAATTGAGAGAAGTTGGTGAAGGAATTTCATAAGATCTTACTGTTAACATATCGTTGAATCTGAGGTAGGTTACTTGTGTTACAACCGATCGTCGATTGCGAGGCAATTATCACCTTGTAGCCTAATCACCAAATTCCAGGTAGTTACACTTGATCCTAGGAAGAATGCCACCGAGGAGAATCCCTACTATTGAAACAATGGATGAGATGATGGAGATGATGAAAACCATGCAAATTTGCTTAGATGTTGTTGAAGAAGATAGGTGAAGAGGACTTACACCTAGACCTAATGTTGAAAGTGATGATGATGAGGAATTGCAATCCACTAATCAAACTAGTGAAACCCTAGGAGATGAAGAAGAATAGGAATCAGACCAAGTCAAGATGTTGCAAGCTATTTCAAAGATTGGAAAGAGACCTAGAGTTGATGGACCAAATTTTAATGGCAATTTGAATCTTGAAGAGTTGATTGACTATATAAATGACATGGAAGAATACTTTGAGTATGAAGAAATTGAAGATCTGGAGAAGGTGAAATTTGCAAAGAGAAGTTTGAAAGAACATATTGCTATATGGTGGAAAGAAGTTCAGTTGGATAGACACAAGAGAGAAAAAGAAAAGATTACAAAGTGGGACAGGATGGTCACAAAATTGAAGAACTAGTTTATACCTGCTGACTATGAGTTAGAACTATTGAAGAGATTGCAAAACCTGAGACAAAAGTAGAAATCTATGAAGGAGTATACTAAAGAATTCTATAAGATGATCATAAGGATATGACATAGTGAAACAAGAAAGGAGAAAGTCTCTAGATATATCAATGGATAGAGATTGAACATTCAAGAAGAACTGAGTTTGGTAAGGATGACAACATTGGAAGAAGCATATCAATTTGCTCTGAAGATTGAAGAAAAGTTGACTAAGAGGCATGATAAAAAATAGAGAGGCAGTGGAGGTAAATTTCAGAGAGGTGGAACATTTTCTAGAGGAGAGATATCATATGCGGAGTAGAATAGACAAGAGAACACATTCAAGGAGGACAAAGATAACAATCCATACTAGAGAGATGATAGAACCTTCTACCGCATATGAAACCCTAGTCCATATCCAAGTGAATGATACATAAGAGAAGGAAGAGGACCTGATAGGAGAACACTCAGATGGACCTATTTAAGTGTGGAGGTGAAGGACATAGAGCATTTGAATGTAATTAGGGGAGTACATGCAAGAGAACAAAGAATTGTGGAAGAGCAGCCTATGTGGAAGAAGAACCTATTGGGTAACCCAATTCAGTTGGTAAACCTGAGAAAGGAGAATCACTTGTTATGAGGAGAGCACTATTTCAAATAGAGACAAATGAGGAACCACCGTAGAGGAAAAGTTTGTTCAGAACCTGATGCAAATCAGGAGGTAAATGTTGTAAAGTTGTAACTAATAGTGTTAGTTCAGATAACCTAGTTTCAGAGGAGATGGTGACTAAGCTGAATTTGGAAAGATTGAAACACCCTAAACCCTATCAGATCATGGATTCAAGATGATCATAAGGTACTGGTGAGTGAACAATGTTTAGTGAAATTTCATGTTGGATCTTATCATGATGAAGTATTGTGTGATATTATGCCTATGGATGTATGTCATATTTTGTTGGGTAGACCTTGGAATTATGATAGAAAAGATACACATGATGGGAGAAAGAATACATATACTATAACATCAAATGGAAAGAGAATTACTTTGATTCCTTTGGAAGATGATCCTAAGAGTGAAGTATGTGGGAATGCTAGAATTTTTTTAATAGATGGAAGAAAATTTTTGGATGGTTTGAGACATAAAACATGTGTTATGCTTTGATCCCTAAGAAGCCTGAAACATTGAAGAAGGAGACTGAAGAATCACAACCAGAGGAGATAACTTAGTTGTTGACAGAGTATGAAGACATCATATTAGACAATGTACCTGAAGGATTTCCACCAATTAGGAGTATCAGTCATCACAAGGATCTTATACTTGGAGCTAGTTTGCCTAACAAAGAAGCACATAGAATGACACCAGTAGAGAATGAAGAATTGAATAGACAGATACATGAGTTGTTGAGGAAAGTTTTGATTAGAGAAATTTTGAGCCCTTGTGTAGTACCTGCAGTGTTAGCACCAAAGAAGGATGGAGAATGGAGAATGTGTATAGACTATAGAGCAATCAACAAGATCATAGTTAAGTATATATTTCCTTTACCTAGAATGGATGATATTATGGATTGTTTGAGTGGAGCAAGATATTTCACAAAGATAGACTTGAAGAGTGGATACCATCAGATCAAAATCAGAGAGGAAGATGAATGGAAGATTGCATTTAAGATAAATGAAGGCTTGTATAAGTGGTTAGTGATGCCTTTTGGATTGACAAATGCACCGAGTACTTTCATGAGATTGATGAATGAAGTTTTGAAGAAATTCTTGGGTAAGTTTGTTATTTTATACTTGGATGATATTCTAATTTTCAGTAAGACAAAAGAAGAACATTTGTAGCACCTTAAACAAGTATTACAGAGATTAAGGGAAGAGAAATTAATGATAAACATTAAGAAGTGTAGTTTCATGAAGGAAGGATTGGTCTACTTGGGATTTGTGATTTCTGCAAAAGGATTGAAGATGGACCCTAAGAAAGTGAGAGCAATAGTTGAATGGCCTACATCGGAGAGCATTGGAGAAGTAAGATCATTTCATGGATTAGCTAGCTTCTACTGGAAGTTCATCATAAATTTTAGTTCGGTATGCAACCCTATGACAGAAAAGATTTCAAGTGGACATCAGGAGAAGATAGAAGTTTTGAATTGTTGAAGCAGAAAGTGACTGAGTAACCTGTGTTAGCACTACCAGATTTCAATAAGGCATTTCAAGTGGATTGTGATGCAAATGGAAATGCAATTGGAGTAGTGTTAAGTTAATAAGGTAGACTTGTAGCATATTTTAGTGAGAAGTTGAATGATGCAAGGAAAAGGTATTCAATTTATGATCAAGAGTTATATGCCATAATTCAATCCTTGAAGAAGTGGAGACTTTACTTGTTGCCTAAGGAGTTTGTGTTGTATACAGATCATCAAGCTTTGCAATATTTGAATAGTCAAGATAAGTTAAATCAGAGACATATGAGATGGGTAGAGTTCATGTAGAGTTACACTTTTGTGTTGAAGCATAGGAGTGGAAAATCAAACAAAGTTACAAATACATTGAGTAGGAGAAGGAGCTAGCTGACAGATATGAGAGTTGAAGTGTTGGGATTTGATGAATTGAAGAACATGTATGAAGAAGATCTTAATTTTGAAAAACCTTGGAAAGCATGTAAGGAACCTAATGTGACAGATAGGAGTAAGTGGTTGGACTATTTCATTCAAGAAGATATGTTGTTTAGATAAAATTAGTTATGCATACCTTAAATGAGAGACAATTTGATCAAGGAGAAACGTAGTGGTGGATTGGTAGGACATTTTGGCATTGATAAGATAGTGGCTTTGGTAAGTGAAATACTTTTGTCCTTAGATACATAAGGATGTTAGGAAATTTGTGCAAATTTGTAGAGTTTGTCAAGTTGCAAAATGGAATAGTCAAAATACTGGATTGTATAAACCATTGATAGTATCAGAGAGACTTTAGGAAGACATAAGTATGGATTTCATAATGGGATTGCCAAAGACACCAAGAGGACATGATTCAATATTTGTAGTGGTGGATAGATTTTTAAAGATGGCACATTTCATACTCTGTAAGAAGACAACTGATGCAGTGCATGTAGCTGACCTTTTTTTCAAGGAGATTGTGAGATTGCATGGATTATCTAAGAGCATAATTTCAGACAAAGATACAAGATTTCTTGGATACTTTTGGAAGAAACTTTGGAAGAAGATGAAAACAGATTTGAAGTTCAGTTTAGCATTTCATCAACAGACAGATGGACATATAAAGGTAGTGAATAGGAGTTTGGGAAACTTGTTGAAATGTTTGGTTGGAGAGAAGGTGGGAAATTGGGATTTGATTCTTTCACAAGTAGAGTTTGCATATAATAATTTAGTGAATAGGAGTATTGGAAGAACACCATTTGAAATTGTGATAGGAACTAACCCTAGAGGAGTAGCAGAATTGAGAGATATTAGTATGGAAGATAAGAGAAGTGCAGAAGAAGAAGAATTTTTAGAACACATGGAGATAGTACATAATCAGGTTAAAAAATATTTGGAAGAGATGAACAATAAATATAAAGAGCAAGTAGATGAGAAGAGACAAAAAAAATTTGCAGTTGGGGATGAAGTGATGGTATACTTGAGAAAAAGAAAGATTTCCAATTTAGACATATAACAAGTTGAAGATGAAGAAGATTGGACCATGTAGGAGACTTAGAAAGTTTGATTCAGGGACTACATACGAAGTGGAGTTACCAGAGACATTGGGTATATCACCTATTTTCAACATTACAAACCTACATCAGTATTATGAAACAGAGTTTAGTGACAAAATTGAAGAAGAATTGAAGAAGCGGTTACCACAACAAGCATCAGAGTAGATTGAAGATATTTTGAATAGCAGAGTTGGATGCAACACCAACGGAAGACAGTACAAAGAATACCTTGTGAAGTGGAAAGGCAGATCAAAAGAAGATTCATCATGGATTCCAAGGCTGAGGTGAATCATCTTGGTTTTCCTCCAGCCCCAACAAAGTGAGGGACTCACTTTTTTTCAATAACCCTGAATGTCTAATGCAAGAGCATCCCTAGCTCAAGAGCAATCTTGCATCAACCAAAAACATTTTAGTTTGTTAGCATTTTAGTTTGTTTCTTTTCATTTTCCAATTCAGTTCAGGAAGTTTAGTCAGTAGCGGTTTCTATATTTTGGTCCACATTCTACCGCAGTTACATTTTAGATCTTGCGGAGTTGGACTTAGAATCTAGATACCTTCAAGAACATCATACCCAAAATTTAGATCATTTGGATGAAGTACCAGAAAGATATCACTATCGGAAGATCAACCATTTTCATAGAACATAGCATCCTGGTAGTCTCAAACAATCATCTAAAGGAGAAGACTTACGGAGCATTTCACGACTTACGGAGCTAAATTACACATCATTCAATGTTGTTTGGTTCATGGTTGACCTTCCTTGAGATTCACACATCATTCCATTCATTTATGGAGGAGTTAGATTTTTAATTAGGTCTGACCTATCCATGTACACATGTTACAGGTCTTAATTGGAGTTGTGATCTTCATTGGCTGACGCGAAGGAATCTTATGTTCTGAAAATGATATAAATTTATGTAATAGATGCCAAGGAAAGTAGTTATGCATAGTTTACAAGTTTGATAGCTTACATTCCTTGTGAGGGAGCTTCAAAGCCATATCTAGTGCATATTCTATAATTCTATTGAGGTTAGGGAAATCAAAATGAAGATAAAAACATGAAATAAAAGCATAAAAAACACTAGTTTATACCTTCAAAGTAGATTCCTTCTCCTAGCTAAGGTGGAGAGTCTTGTGCCCTTAGACTCTTTCTTTACCCATGGATTTCCAATGTGAAATGCCCTACAACTCAAATGCAAATCACTACAAAACCTAACTCAAGAGGATGAGATTGATGGAGATTTTGGCATAATAAGTTTACTCAAATTGTGGATGATCAAATGGCTTGGATGAGGGTATATTTATAGGCTTTTTGGAGGGAGATTTGATCCAAGGGTGGAGATTTGAAGTTGAGATCAATGGATGAGGATGCAAGTGAGGTGGAGGGCTTAGATTCAATCATCAAAAATGGAGGGATGGGAATAAAGATGAATTTTTAATTCATCTTGGGAAGAGTAGAGAATTAAATGACGGTAGATGAGGTAGATTAGATGTGAATTTTAAATTCACATGGGGAAGAGGTGAGGATTAAAAATAAATTTTTAATTCATTTTGGGAAGAGTGGTTATTAATGAAAGTGGGTAGTGTAAGAGGTCATTTATGAAGTTTGTGACAAAGGTGTATAAAAAATTGGTATATGTGGCATAAAAATCAATTTTTTATTTAGATGATGTGGGGAGGAGTGTTAAACAAGGTTTGGCCATATTAATTGAGGTGATTAGCCTAATTAATATGGCTATACTGAATTAGTGAGTGGGTTAATAATGGGTTAAGATTAATTAAATAGTGTTTTATTTAATTAATCCTAGGTCTAGTGGATGGGTGAGTTAGACTAGATAATTAAATAATAGGTATTTAATTAACTAGGGTAGGGATATGCTGATTAGTAGGTTGGATTTTAAATAAACATGATTTATTCAATTAATTAGGTTTAATGAAAGGGGGAATTAATCAAATAAATATTTGCACATTTATTTAATTAATTGGGCTAATGTTAGTAAAAGAGGAACTATTGAATTAATTAAATTAATTCAATTTAAAGGGGAAAATGATGAATAATCAAGTCTTGGAATGGATACTTAATTAAATAAAAATTTAATTAATTAATTAGAAGGGGAAATTGGTGACATTAGTGATGTCGAAGATAGGTTAAGTGGTGAAGACATTTTTAGGTGTCTACATTTGCCCCTCTTTGAGATGGTGTCATGACCTAGCAAGGAAATGGCATCAAGTCAAAGAAAAATGCCCTAGCTATTAGAAAGGAATGGAATGAATGAGGAATGCCCCCTCATGAGGTTGGGTGAAAAAATAAAAAATAATCAAGTGAGATCTCGAAAGGAAGAATGGAGGTGAAAGATGGATAGAGGACAGAAAAATAGGTTGACAAGAAGAAAAACAGGCGAAAAAAGTTATGATCTACACCATGGGGAAGAAAAAGTGTGTTGGAGGATGATATGACTTACTATAAATAGAAAGAGTGGGCCCTAAAGCACTACATTTGGACTCATTGAGCCACTTGGACAAAAGAGAAGAAGAGACATGATGGTGAACCCAAACCCACTCTTCCCACATTTTGAGCACTTGTCTGAGCAAGTTCATTCCTACAAGAGATCCATAGAGGCTGGCGACCAGGTAGGCCGACCACCCTAGCTTTGTCATTTTCTGATTTGTCACATTTTTTTTTACTTTAGGAAGTGTGCATTAGGGTTTGGCATCATCGAGAGACCGATTGGTACAAAATTGGTCAGATTCATGCCATTATCTACAATGGCACCATCTACATAGAGGGATATGGGAGGGTTTGGCACCAAAGCTAAAAGCTTTGGCACAATCTTGTAGATTGACGCTAAATCATGCCCTAGGGTTTTGGGTGCATATTGGCACTAAAGGGGAATGTCTTGGCACTATTTTCTTTGATGGTACCATCTAGGATTGTGGCATGATTTTCTAAAATGGCGTCCAAAACGTGGTAAAACTTAGATACGCACTGAAAAGATGCTAAATGGAAAATGAGTGGTGCCATTCTCTAGAATGGCACCCTTTTAAGAAGGAGTGGCACCATTTTTTGGAATGGTGCCATCTATGGGAAGAGTAGCACCATCGTAAGGTTTGGTGTAATGGCGAAGAAAACTGGTGCCAAATGGAATTTGGCTCTAGGAGGAGGAAAAATCAGTTATAAAATAACTAATTTGGAAGAAAATGTAAGTTTTTTAACTCATATTTGGTGGATGTAGGTTCTAGGAGGGATCGTGGGATCACAGGAGTGACGTGTTCTCGCTGTGATTTAGTTATTAGATAGGTTTGATGGAGCCACTTGGGCTTGGCTAGCGAGATTGGGTTTGTTGATAGTATCAGACATGCTTGTCTTACGAGCACATAGGGTGATGATGATAGCTATTTGGAGCGGTGGTGACCTAAGACATGTTTGTTTCTCCTATCGACAGGGGAGATTACCATCACTCTAGAGGATTTTTATCACATCCTCAAGCTACCGATTCATGGAGCTTGAGTGGTGTATCATATGAGGAGGGGATGGGTATCCTTAGGCAGAGTGTTTTCCCTAGGCTAGCTAAAGTTATCGCAAGATACATGAGAGATGAGTTATGACCAGACTTTGGTAGCAGGTGTAGATCATTTTACCTTGTTTCTTTATGCACTGATTGGAGGTGTAGTGATGCCAGATCAGCATGCACAGGGCTTCCCAGTGGGGTGGGGGGAGATGATAGAGGGGATGGTGCGGGATGAGACAGTCTATGCATGTGGGCCATGCATGCTAGGGTAGTTATATCACGAGATGCATATTGTAGTATATTAGTATGATTCAACATTATTAGCTGGGGTCACATTGCTACACGTGTGGGCCTTTGAGCACATTGTGATTACTAGGCCATAGGGGGCATATTTTTTATGACAGTTTGAGGCCTTTGTGTTTTTATATCAGCAGCCCATCGAGTGCTCTCATGTTGGACAATTGCATTAGTGGAGGTGACTTCTTGATGATCTGATTCAGGTTACATGGCAGCCCTATATTAGAGTGGAGTCATGGCCAGATGACAATATTCATATGCCTTATACATTCTAGCTAGGTTATTTGATGGGTTGGGGTGACCACACCATCGACATGTATCTTCCTTCGTGGCTTATGTGTCAGTTTGGCTTGTGGCGGGATCTTCCCCAGGGGATGGCAGTATTTTCCTGGACAGGGCAGGATGTGAGATGGCCACTGGCCATAGTATCGTAGGTGGTGATAGCTGATTTTGTAGCATTACAGCCCTAGCAATGGGATTAGAGGATCACGGTGGTAGACACAGGGACTACACCTGCATATGATCAGTGGTGGGTGACCTAGTGACTGATCTGTTTGATTGGTGCAGTCATGGTAGGAAGGTTCACAGAATGAACTGTCTGGACCATGCAGTAAGAGTAAAACATAATAGAAAAAACTCAAGAAATAAAGCAAATATAGATTCAGTCATTCAATATATCATAAAATTCAAATAGAGATCAACCAGCAACATGTGGGCTTACAATTAGGGATCACAGGCCTAATTACATACATGCACAAGATAAGGCTTTGAAGCACCCTTCGCACAAAATCTAAACTATCAATCTTCTAAATCATAAGAACTATGTTAACTACATTCCTAAGGATCTATTACATCAATATATCAAGTCCAGATCAATAGATTCCTCCGCATCGGCCAAGGAAGATCACAAATTCCAAAGAAGAGCCGTAACGTGTGTGCACAGATAGGTCAGACCTAAATGCATAAAACACTTCCAATAAATGAATGGAATGAAGTATAGATCTCCAAGGAAGGTTGGACACAAACCAAAGATCATTGAATGATGTGTCATTAGGCTCCAAAGATCAGGAAACTCTTCCACAAGTTTCTCCTTCAGTTGGTTGCTAGTGAATATCAAGATCCTCTGCTCTGAGAAATAGTTAACTTTTGATAGCGATATCTTTTTGGTACTGACATATGGATCTCTAAATTCTAAATATGATGTAGATGAATGAATTTAGATGCTAAATCCAACTCTACAAGATCTGAAATGCAACTGTGATGAAATGCCAAACCAAAAGAAAAAATTGCTTTTGACTGAACTGCTTGAACTGAACTAGAAAAGAAAAGAAACAAACTAAACTGCAAACAAACTAAAATGCAAATGTTTTTGGTTGATGCAAGATTGCTGTTGAACTAGGAATTCTCCTACATCCTTGGTGGATCTGACTGAGGAGCCTGATATGACCATAGAGCTAGATGAGGAGGGAGATATAGTGGAGGAGGAGCTAGTGGTCAAGGAGATGGAGGTGGATGATGATGATCCTATTGGGGTGTTAGCAGTAGCGGTGTATGAGTAGGTAGTGGTTGAAAGAGGGCAAGGTAGAAGGAGAGGTAGATGACAACTGGCACCACCACTATAGGTATAGTAGCAAGCACAAAAGTAGTCACCACCTTAGGCATAGGTTCTTGCATAGCAAGGGTAGGGAGATCAGCTGGTAGTGAGGCCCAGGCAGCGGGCTTCACAGTAGCAGTAGCAGATACCTATACAACAGGTATAGATAGGGCAGGTGCAGGGACCATGAGTACCCCGATAGCAGGGGCCTAGGCAGAGACCACCTATCCAGCGGGCATAGGGGGAGGATAGAGGATTGATACCACCCCATAGGCACCCCTACAGTAGTAGGGATCGAGGGCCACCCTAGAACAACAGATAACTAAGTGACAAGTGAGGGAGAGGACATATCCAGAGCATGTTCTAGAGGCTACCATGACATTTTTGGGGATTGGCAGGGTAGAGGTAGGTAGCTTGGGGGTAGGACCAGAGGCTATTATGAGAGGGCGCACCTCACATTGGTGCACTCGAGAAGACGATGAGGATGAGGTGGGGACTCTTCGAGGTTAGTTGGCGAGCTTAGAGGATACAGTACAGAGACATCAGTAGGAGCTTGTACAGCTTCAAGGGGTAGCCACATTATTAGATGGATTAGATGGGTAGGTTAGCACACTATAGGTGTAGCTAGAACATGCACAGGCTCAGGTGGCTACCCTGACAGGTGAGAGGGATTAGAGTGAGCCCTGCACCAGACTACAAAGGCTAGGGCCCAACAAGTAGAGGCACATGTGGTGAGTTTCTAGGGGATGGTGGGAGGCACTAGTATAGGCCCTATGTTTACACAGCTATAGACTTAGATCGCATAGTTATAGGGATAGTTGTAGTAGGCACAAAGTCAACTCTTGGATTAGAGTAGGTGGGTTGAGTATTATTATGGGGTATATTGTTCTATAGTTCCTGAGGGTTAGCGTAGCAGATCCAGGATGTTCATGTCCTATAGATCCAAGAGGTCTGTTCAGTCAGTCCAACACCCCATGGCACCTCTACCAGTGGTACCTCAACAACCACAGAAGCCACCACCACAAGAGTAACAACAGCCATAGCCAGGGTCACCCATAGAGTCAAGCAGGGGTTCATCAACCCAGGGTTGATGTGTTGTCATACATTGATGTATTTTGGGCACTTAGAGGTAGTTTTGTATCATGACTTGTATATTGATTTTGAGTGATGTATTATTTTTACATATATATCTAATGATACTTATGGATGTATGATGGTGACATGATATTATTTATAACATGCACATGATGGTTATGTATATGTTATGGATCATGTATATTGTGATGTGATGGTTTATGCTTTGCTTATGATGTTTATGCATTATGAATGATGTTATGATGATATTCATGGATGATTATGACTAGGGATGCATTTTATGATGTTGATCTATGTAGATGCCTATTATGTATTATGATGTGGATTAAAATGGATGTAAAATGGTTTGTGAAATGAAAATAAATGCTCAGATTAATAAACAGTTATTATGGATGCAAAGATGAATGAAATGGAAATATATGCTCAGATTAATAAACATATATTATGGATGCAAAAATGATTGAAATGGAAATATATGCTTAGATTAATAAACATATATTAAAATGAATGAAATGAAAATATATGCTCAGATTACACTTGTGTGAGAGTTTGATTTGAGTGATAATCAAGTCATCGTGGTCAACTCTTGAAGATGTCTCACATGCATGTAATATAATCACTACCCAATGTGCAGTGCTTTTGGGACAGTTGAGAAGGGAACAAGCAATAGAAATTGTCAAGTGATGTGTTCCTTGAATGTGAAATGATGATGTAATGAGTACATAATGAATTAGTACGATGGTTAATCCAATGAACAAGTCATGATACATGTTATGTTCTTGTTAAACTCTAGGTGATGGGGCTAGGTGATAGGGGATAGGTTGGGGGGGTGGGGGGGTAATGGATAGGTTTGGGGGAAAATGGATTGTGAGGATGGTATTTTGGGGATATTAGGTCACTAAACATGTCATTAGAGGGCTTTTGGTTTAGATGTGTTAGAATGGGTTAAGGGGTAACTGAGAGGGGAGATGTTAGTTAGGGGGGTTAGAATGGATGGATGGGGGGATTTTAAATGGATTAGTGTGGATAGATCACAATTCTAAACCCAGATAATAGGGTTGGATGGGTAGTGAAAAGAAGATGAAATGAGCTAGGCACAATTCTTACATTATACTGTTTGAGAGAATTTCTAAGTTTACTATATCTTTCACGAAGGTATGAGAGAACCTAGGTGATGATATTTATCCCACACTTGCATGGACTAGACTCACAAATAATAGGTTGTTTTTTTACATGCCCAAGGTAGTATAACCTTGCCTAGCTGAGGGAAGGGGACTCATAACATAAGTTCTCATAGTACATAGAAGGTATGAATACCTGTATATGCAAATGGGAAGTACTATGCTAGAACCAGCCCTAGCTTCAAGATATGAATACTATTCTTGGAGTAATGAAATCAATCCATAAGCACAACATATAGAAATGATGACCATATCTATTCTAGGTGTTGTCCGCCACTTACCATGATATAATGGGATCAAGGTAGCTTTGGAAATCACCTAGAACAAGACAAGAAGATAAAAAATCATTAATCAAAAGAGAAACCAAAAAACCACAAATAGCCATTGTATTCTCTTGCCAAGATAGGTGTTAATAGGATGATGGATTATGTCCATTGTAGTAACGATATATCCTAGGACACGAATTGGTTGGATATTGTTGGATAAATTTTGAAAGGTGGGTGAAAGGGATAGGTAGGCCATGTGTGATGATTATAGTTGGTGTGTTGATTGATGATTTTGGCGTGTGATGCGATGTTTTGGGTGTATGCTTAGCATGTGTATTGTTTGGTGAATCTAGTAAGCTTAGTAAATAGGGACCATCCAAACGGGTTGGATGGGTGCATCTTATGTACTTAATTACTGGATACTTCCTTCGTATTCCAGACTGCCTACATACCCTGTGTCCACGGGATCAAGGTACTTTAAGATGCAGGTGAGATGAATATGTAGTTTTGGTAAGACTTGATGATGTGGGAATGGTTTTGGGATGGATGTGGTGATGTGGGATATGATGCGCAAGATGATGATGCGGAGGTGTCTGTATTTTTTTCTTTTTCCAATGTTTTTGGATTTCTTTGGATTTTCTAATGTTTTGTATTTTTTGTATTTTCTAATGTTTTTGGATTTTTTGGATTTTTTAATGTTTTTGGATTTTTCTAATGTTTTTGGATTTTTCGGTTTTTCTAATGTTTTTGGATTTTTGGATTTTTTATTTTTTTCTAATGTTTTTAGATTTTTTGGATTTTTTGGTTTTTTCTAATGTTTTTGGATTTTTTGGATTTTTTCTAATGTTTTTGGATTTTTTGGTTTTTTTAATGTTTTTGGATTTTTTGGTTTTTTCTAATGTTTTTGGATTTTTTAGTTTTTTCTAATGTTTTTTGATTTTTTGGTTTTTTTTTAATGTTTTTGGATTTTTTCGTTTTTTTAATGTTTTTGAATTGTTAGGTTTTTAGCTGTACAAAAGAAGCCTAAAAGGATTCTCGTTCCATGGATTAGCTTTTGGGTGGGATGATGTGGGGTGGGCGATTGATGTTTCAGAATTCCAAGCCATGGGATGTGTGCAATGTGGAGTGTTGTGATGGAAAGAGGACTTATTAGATGGTGGAACTAGCCACTACACATGGTGCCTAAGACAAGTTTTCACCATGGTACTTATCCAAGGTGTCACCAAAGTGATTTTCACCATTGGACGACTTTATTGGACTCGTGTTTTTTTTCTTGATTTTTCAATTTTTTTTATTTTTTTATATTTTTGTTTTAGGATACTTGATGAGTTATGCGTAGGACCTCTTCAAATGTAGAATGTTCATGGGTTCATCCAGAGGCTGCCCCTCAGGTGTTGCAAGCTAATATACCCCTGATCCATAGCTGACTATGATAACATAAGGTCCCAACCAATTGGGCTCAAATTTTCCCTTTTTAGTATGCTCCTGCAAATTTTTTAATTTTCCATAAGGGCAAGGTCACCTACTTCAAACTTGTGGTTATTGATCTTTTTGTTATAGCTTCTTCGTAGGCAATTTTGGTATGCCTACAGATGGATGAGAGCATCTAGGTGTTTCTCATCCAATAGTTCTAACTCATGTAGCCTTGCAACTCGATACTCTTCATTAGTGATTATATTCTATAATGAAACCCTTAGTGATGGGAGCTCAACCTCAATAGGTAAGATGGCTTCGGAACCGAATACTAGGGAATATGATGTGGCTCATGTAGGTGTACAGATGCTTGTACAAGAGGCCCATAGGGTGGGATTAAGTTGGAGGTGCCAGTCACGGCCAACTTCATTAATTGTCCTCTTCAGGATGTGTAAGATGGTTTTGTTAGAAGCTTCGGCTTGACCGTGGTTTTGGATTTGGAATTTCTCACATAGAGTGCAAACTTCTTGGTTTTTAAATGGTTTCCCATTATTTGTGATGATGGAATGGGGGATGCTGTATCGGCATATTATGTAGTGGAGAATGAATTTGGCTATTTGGATGCCTATGGTGAACATGAATGGAATTGCTTCAACCCACTTGGTAAAGTATTTAGTGGAAATGAAAATGAACTTATGACTATTGGATGATGGAGGGTGAATCTTACCTACAAGGTCGAGTCCCCATTGTTAAAAAGGCCATGGAGTTGTTATTGGTTGTAGCTCTTGTGATGGTGCATGGATGAGGTCCCCATGTTGCTGACATGGCAAGCATTTCTTCACGAACTTGTAAGTGTCTTGCTCCATGGTTAGCCACTAGTATCCTATTCTTAAGGTATTCTTAGCTAGGGTAGGTCCACTAGAGTGTGCCCCGCAAATGCCTTCATGTACCTCGTGTAAGGCTACTTCAGCTTCTTTAGAGTCGAGACATTGTAAAAGCATACCACCAAGGCTCCTTTTGTAGAGGGTGTCTCCTATAAGGGTGAAGTAGGAGGCTCGGCGGATGAAGCTTTTATGTTGTGAGGATGAGAGGTTGGGTGGCATGCTATTGTCATGAAGGTACATGTATGTCTCTTGATACCAGGGAGATAGGGGACAAAAAATGTCACACACCAATTATGATTGTGGAACATCATACGCTGGTATGGGGAGTTCTTTGATCAGGAACTCACATTTCTTGCTATCTTTCTTCATGTCCCCCAAAGATCCTATCATGGCCATGGCATCTACTGCTTTGTTATTTAACCTTGGAATCTATTCAAAATGGATGTCATGAAAGTATTCTTTAAAGTCATTGACCATTCTTTTATAGGGTAAGAGCTTGTCATCCTTAGTCTTGTATTCATTGTTCACTTATCGAAAGATTGATTGGGAATCTCTATAGACCATTATCTTCTCAATCTTCCATTGAATCGCCATGTGGAGTCCTGTGATGAGGGCCTCATATTCTACTACATTATTTATAGATGGAAATGTGATTTTGTATGATTTGGGGATGTTGTCTCCTTGAGGGGTAACAAACAAAATGCTTGCCCCTGAGCCTCGATGCATATAACACCCATCAAAGTAGATTTTCCATGATTTTGTTGTTGGAGTTACTCTCAATATAGACTCATCCAGAAACTCCGCAAGTGTTGGTTGCTATGTTGGAATTAGTGCCTTAGCTAATTGATCAGCGATTACCTATCCTTTAATAGCTTTCCTCTCTATGTATTCAATGTCAAACTCACTTAGGATCATTACCCATTTAGCCATTCTTCCTGTAAGGGTAGCTCTTGTTAATAGATACTTCATTAGATCAATCTTGGCAATGAGCTTGGTCTTGTGATTAAGCATGTAGTGTCTCAGCTTTTGTGAAGTGAAGACAACAACTAGGCATGCTCATTCAATTGGAGTATAATTTAGCTCATAGGACACCAAGGTTTGGATGATATAATATATGGCTCTTTCTTTCCCTTGTTCATTGTGTTGTGCCAACAAGGCCCTTATAGCTATTTCTGTTGTTGAAATATACAAGAGAAGGGGTTCTCCTTGCTTTGGTGGAACAAAGACAGGTGGGTTATCAACGTATTCTTTTAGTCACTCAAAAGCATTCTAACACTGACTATCCCACACATAAGCTATGTTCTTGTGGAGGAGATGCTGAAATGATTGGCATTTATCGGCAAGCTGTGCTATGAACCATCAGATAGATTGAAGATTTCCTTGTAGACTTCACAGTTGCTTAAGTGTCTATAGAGGAGGCATCTCTATTATATCTTTGACTTTGGCAGGGTCTACTTCGATACCTCTTCTTGACACTATGTATCCTAGGAGTTTCCCAGAGGTAACCCCGAAGACACATTTCTTTGAGTTCAGTCGCACATTGTACTGTTCTAGCCTATCGAAGATCTTGGCCAACAAGTTTGAGTGCTCTTCCCTGGTTTTAGATTTTCCCAATAGGTCATCTACATAGTCTTTTATTATGTTGTGGAAAAGATCATGGAAGATGATTGTCTTTGCCCGTTGATATGTCACACCTGCATTCTTCAAGCTGAAAGGCATCATGACCTAGTAGTATATCCCCCATGGGCATATGAAGGATATTTTATGTTGGTCCTCTTCTACAATCTTGATTTGATTGCACCCCAAGAAACCATCCATCAGAGACAACATCTCATGGCCTGCTGAGAGATCCACTATGATGTCAATGTTTGGTAACAGAAAGTCATCTTTACGAGAAGCTTTATTAAGATCTCTGAAATCTATGCAGCATCGGATGCCCCCAGTGACTTTAGCTATAGGTACAATGTTGGATACCCACTTGGGGTAATCTATTGGTCCCATAAACCCCCAATCTAGGAGTTTCTTAAGCTCTACTTTGACTAGGAGTGTAATCTGAGGATTCATCTTTCTTAGCTTTTGTTTCACTGGTTTCACATCAAGATGTACTACAAGGTGATGATCAACTAAGGTAGGATTCAGCCTCAACATATCAACATAGGTCCATATGAAATTATGGCTTCTTTTCTTAGGAAATGCTATGAAGTTCTCCTATTCTGTTGTTGTAAGGGACTCTTCTCTGAATGTGATTTTCGGTGCTTCCTCTGTTCCAAGGTTCATTTCTTGTGATGCTTCCACTAGGATGGGTGATCTATCTAGATATACTTCATCCACCTCAGGAAGTCCCATGCTCTAATCTCCTAGCACCTCATGGAGGTTTTCACTAGGTGATATGTCCTTTATTTTGAATTTTTCTTCACTCGAAAGTGCCACGGAGTGGTTTTCACTAGGGGGTGTTGTTTTTATTTTTTATGTTTTTGCGACTAAGAGCATGGGTGGTTTCTCTAAAGTAGGCAAATGTATCAAGTTCCATGATATATCTGGTTTTATGGTCTCCAAGGGGGAAGTGATCGCTGACCCCATCATCTTTGCTATGGCCTCATCATTCTGTGCAACATCAACGACGGGAGGTCCTTGTTGGTCCCAATCTATAAGCTGGGGGTAAACAAGATGTAGGTCATGGGAGTCATATGGAGTGGTGGTTAGAGTATAGATGGTGTATACAGAGGTTTCAAAGAATTTGTCAAAATCACTAAAGGATTCTTGATGGTCTGCTCCGTTGATATTATCAACTGTAGGAGAAACCTTAGCAGCCTCACCTAAGATACATTCACCATTACTAAGGATGGATTCTTGTTTTCCATACCCTAATCCATGAAGATACAAGTTTCTTTTTGCTTGAATCAGCTCCACAATTCCTTGCTCATGAAGGCCTATACCACGTTGTCCTTTATAGCCCATACACTTGACAATCTCGAGACCCTTTCCATAGATTTTAGCTAGGATAATAGGGGTTTCTTGTTTTCCTTCTTCATCTTTGTATAACCATGAAGATATGTCTTCAAGAACATCCTAATGAAGGAGGTGCTTCTTCTTGAAGGTGGGGGATGGTTTGCATTTGATGACTACTGTTGGGATAGGAAAATTTAAAATTTTCTTGTAATCTTACTCATCCATATCTGACCAAATCAGAAAACATTATGCCCAAAATTCATGATGATAACTAGTGTATTCCATTAAAATCACAATCTTTCACCACAAGTGAGTGTATCACTTGCTAAATTACACTCAAATGAAGGGCTTCAATTCCTAAGTTTTGGCAAGACATCCCTTTTTGTCATACCGATCCATGTTCTACGAGGAACTTGTTGAAATAGCTATTGACATAAGAATAAAGCATCGGTGAGAAGATTTCAAGAATCACTGATGGAGAAAGTGGCACCGATGACCTTTTATCAGGGAGAAAATGCATGGTCACACCGATCGGCATAAGGAAACACTATTAGGTAGTATTTTACAAACCCTCCCTATAGTATAAGTCATGCCGATGGTGAAGTCGGTAGGACTCTCACCGAGCATCCAGTGGAACAAAAAAGATTATGAAATGAGGTTTTATTGTTGTATGTTTCATGCATTGTATGTATGTTTCAGGTTATACATTTCAATATAGATACAATGCGGAACTCAAGAAAGGTTGAAATTTGGTTAAAAAGATGCATCATGACTCAAAGTATATCGGAAGATGCATTACACTTTATATACATCGTGGAGCTGAAAAGTAAGTAAACTGTGGTTTATAAAAATGATAAGTCCAAAGAGGTGATACAAAGGAGTTTGTACGTATTCAACTTTGTATCTAAAAATTGGATACAAGTATTGTTGCATTTCGGAAGATACAATCAGAAAAGTGATGTGGGCTCCACCATTTACATATCAGGCTTGTATAAATTGTTGGCAAGAGACACTATGTGGCTTCATGAGTGTTGTCATTAATGGCAACACAGTCCATCCCACTCATCTACAACACATAGTATGTCTACTGGAAGTCAGATTGAAGAGTGTTTTGGTCTGATGAACAAGAACAAAGCATGCAGCAAGGTTTGATAATGAGGTCTAGATCTCTCAGGAAGTATCTCTGCACAATGTGGACTTGGGGAAGTTAGTAGGAGTATCATGACTATTACATTCCAGAGATTGAGCCTCCGATGATGAAAGAGAGAAAAGATATGAGCATCTAAGTGTTGGGTTCCTGACAGGCAGAGCAGACTGAGGAAGAACCAACCGACAGAGCATCAGACTTTAATCTAGATGAGAAATTGGTGGTGATCAAGCTACTTCAGTGATCATTCATGGTTGGCCAACATGATTGATGACTTCTATAACTATCTCTTGGATATGCATCACTTAGTAAGCATGGATTCAGCTGACAGACCAGAGTTTGGGAAAATATTGCGTATTCTAGATGTCAACTAGAAAGATGTTGAATCCTTGGTGCAGATATATATACCAAATTGATTTTGATGTGAAGGGGTGTGTGGTATGTGATAATGTGCAAAGAAAGGTAGAGATAGGTGTGGAAGCAATAATACAAGTCTAGTATGTGACAGAATAGCAGCACTAAAGCAGAGGAAGAATGAAGTGCAATAGATCAGTTTATTGAGCCTAACTAGAACTAAACCTCAGCATATGTGGATGCTTGTGATCAGTTCAAACACCTGGTTACTATATTTATACCTTATAGACAGTGAGTCTCTTGTAGGCAGGGAGCCTCTTGTGAGCAGTGTGCTCGGGCAGTGAGCCCTAATTGGCAAGTGCCATTTTTGTACTTCTATTCTTTTAACAAAGAATACAATCTTGGTTTAGTCACCCCATGGTTTTTCCCTTAACAGGGTTTTCCATGTAAAAATCCTTGTGTTATGTGTGTTGATTTATTTTCTACTCTCATGTTCATGTATGCTCATATGTTTTGATACTGCACTAATTGTTAAAGAAGAAAAGAAAGTTAAATAATTAAGATAACTGATTCACCCCCCTCTTAGTTATCCACCTTATTTCCAACAATTGGTATTAGAGCCAAGTTCCTCCAAACAGAGCCTAACAACTTGAGGAAGATCTAGGAATCTCAATGGATATGTATGGTATGAGGGAACAACTTCAGTCTGCCCTAGATGATCTTGAGCAATCTCACTCTGAAGTCAATAACTTGAGGGAAAGACTTAAACAAGCTGATGATTTCATAAATGAACTAAAAGAGAAACTGAGTATCTCTGTGAAAAAGAGAAAGGAACTACTTCAATAATTAGCAAGTCAAAATGAAGCCAATGATACTAATGAAGATCTAAATGAGAAGAACAAGTTATTTGAGAAGCTATCAAAAGAGGTCATTATGGTAAGACATGAAATTGAATCAGGGGTTATGAAATTCACACAAGAAATTGAAGAGAAAAGAAAAATGGAAGATAATCTAAGACAATCTCTCAAGGAGAAGTCAGAAGACTATGACAAAATGGATAGAATAATCAGGCATCTAGAATCTGATCTTGAAGAAGCTAGAGATAATGAAGAACAACTTGAAAATCAGATAGACACTCTTAAATGGGATCTTCAAACAACAAATGAATACAAAGAAAAATTCAAGATAAGCTCTGCTCAACTTGAAGTTCTTCTTGAAAGCCAAAATAGGGTAGATGGCAAGCATAGCTTGGGATATGAGAAAGGTGAAAGCTCTGGATCGGGTCAGAAGAACTTTGGATCAGGAAATCCAAGGAACAGGCCTAGAAGACCTCTGGTAAGGCAACCAAATGCTCAAAGATATCCATCCTTCAATGGATACTACTACAATTGCAATAACTTCGGTCATAAAGCAAATCAGTGCAGAAGAAGAATGAATCAGACTAATTCATCCTTCTTCGGATAGGGTTTTAACTACAAAAGGTATGGTCACAAATCTCATGAATGTAGAAATATGCAAATAAACAATTCATTCAATGGTAGATGCTTTGCATGCAATAGAATGGGACATATGGTTAATTAATGTAGATCAAGAGGATATTAGTCAAATTTGCAAAGAAATGTTGTTTGATACAATTGCAATAGATCCGGTCATATTGCCAAATTCTGCAAAGGTAAGAATCAGGATAAAAGGGGTCCAGTGCATCAAAATCAAATCAAGACAAAGGAAAAGGAAAAGTGAATGTGGATGAAGTTCAAAGGGACATGAAAAAGATTTGGGTGAAGAGAAGTACAAAAAATGTTGGGGATGGATCCACACCAGAATCTGGTACTGATATTCCTTCCAAAAACTAAATAGATGAGCTTTGGCTCAGGGGGAGTCATAAAGGAAAATAAATTCCCCTAGCCAGTCAATTGGTGCCTAAAATTGGCACATGGAGTATTGTAGATTGAAGAACTCTCAAAGAGATATCTAAATAATCCTCGGTAAAAGTGTGAAAGATCAGCAAGAAGATTTGAAGAGTCTAATCATCCAAGATTGATCCAATTTGACATCATTCCAGTAAAAGTAGGATTTTCATAGTTGGACTCAGTATGATTCTAAATTGAAATATCTTGATCTGCGGATAAATGGGATGATCCAAGGAAAGGAGATACATTGTAAATTGTCATTCTAAGTGCATCTCAGTGATCTGGAGAGATCTCTCTCAGAACAAGGAGAATAAGGCAACTGGAATGACTTAAGTTGTGCATTTATTGCAATATGAAATTAGGGTTTACGCAGAAATAAAAGGGTTCTTTTGTTCATCACTTGCACATTTGCATTCAAGAAGAAGAAAGAAAGAGCTCTGCAACAAGATTGCTTTAACCCTCTCAAGGATCAACCGTAGAATTTGATTCAACCAGCGATCTTTTCGGCTCTTATCATGAACCCTACAAGCATAAAAAGGTATTTATGCTCTTGAATCTCTCTCTTTGAATCTTTTGAATGATGGCTACTCCAAATGTTGTTAAGATCAATGATAGGCCGCACCCTAAGTTCAAGAAACATCCTTACAAATCCCTAGAAGTTAATCCCGTAGGCACATTCTCTAGCATTCCGCATGGGGTTCTGCATGTAGAAGATGTTAGGGTATACATTAACGCCAACATTGAGGAATTTGGGGAATCCAAGCTAATGGATATCTATCATAAGGAATTAATAGATGAATCATTTGAACTCAAACCCCAATACAAGGCCATCCAGGATAAGCATTTTGGACATTGCATCCATTTCCCCTGTTTTACAGAAGATGAATGGGTCCAGTATGTTCTGAGCAGAATGCATGACAACTTCATGCGGTTGATGAGGCCATTTAAGATCACAAAAGATGCCATTAGGGTGGTAACCAGATTGCACTCATCTGGTGGGTTGCCTACTCTCAAATCAATTAAAAACCAAACTGTAAGTGAGGCTACCAGATCAAAATTTGACAAGAGGGTACTGACAATAGAAGACATCATAGATCTGGGTATCAAATTTGCTTCTATGATAATTGGTTACAAAATCTATCACTCCAGCAGGGAGAATTCAGTATCCGGAACTGCTATATATACTGCATATGAAATGCTAAGGAAAAAATGCTGACTATGATCTTTGTGACCTTCTCTAAAACCAACTATTAAAGAATTTGCAGAAAATAAAGAAGGATAAGAAGAATTCATTTAAGTACGGTGGCTTGATACTATGTATTTTCTTTTACTATATGAATGAGCTACCCGGATCCAGTGGTTGGGTATGGCAAAATGACAGACCTGTGGCCATACAAATCAAAGACTATATGTATGGGCTTGGTGATGCCAAGGCTCAAAGCACAGCTCTCTGAGGATATTTCAAGAATTTCCAAGGTATGATGCAGGCCAGAGAAAGAATTCCTTAGACATTAGTTGAAAAATATAAGGATACAGTGTGTTTTATGGTAGACACTGATCAATGCCTAATGGAGGCAGTAGAGCCTAGCATAGTCTGGATTATGCCAATGGGCTATGAAGTAGATGAGAAAATCCTAGAGCTACATATCCAACACTTGCTAAGCTAGCCCAAGGACCCTAAGGTAGAAAGGTTTGGAACCTTTCAATAGTTGAGTGTAAAAATTCATGTTGAACTGAGACAACCTAAGATCAAGAGAATGGTAAGAAGGGAAGTAGAAGAAGTTGCCAAGAGATATGGTATTTCCAAAGACGCAGTTGATGCAAATAGAGAGAAAGTAGAAAGAGTAGAAAAAGAAAGTCATCTGGTACATGCTCCCTTTTGGACTAGATCCTCCAAGAGCTTTGCACCTACTACTTCTAAGAGCTCAAAAGCCTCAAAACTGGAAGCAAAGACATCTGGTAAAGGAGAAAAGAGAACAAAGACAAAGGCCACAAGGTCATACACAAGCCACAAGGATGATGAAGAGACAGAGACAGATGAGGAGGTTAAGAAAATGAAGAAGAAAAAGAAAACTTTTGTGGAATCATCTGCCAGAAAAAATAAAGAAGAAGAAGCAGAAGAATTTGTTGAAAGACCTACACTTTCCATTGATGATGTCATCAAGGCAGCCACTGTGGATGGAAACCTACAACCAATGATAGAATTCTATGATGAATGTAGTGAAGCTAACCAGAAAATCTTGCAAGATGCTACAATCAAGTATCTAAACATCTATAATAAAGCATGCATTGAAATCATATCTCTAATTCCCACAAGCCTAGAGAAGGAACTTGAAATGAGAAAGAACAATGCTAAGGCAAAGGACCTAGAGATCTAGGAACATATAGTTATTCAGTTCTATCCTTCCATCACTCCAAAACAAATGAACATGATCTTCAAGGATTGCAAGGATGAGTTCTGGAGCAAAGCCAAAATGGACAAGCTTATGCTCGGAGAGACTGATCAAGTGGCAAAACAGACTGAAGACATCCTCTGGAATGCATATAAAAGATTCAATCTTCCTATTATAGAGGACATAAGTGATGAACCTTCTGCCATGGATGTTGAAGGATCAAGTGCATCAAAGGAAGATTCTACTGAGAAAGTTGCAGTAGAGTCAAAGGAGATAGGTGAGGAGAGGACTAAGGACTTGGATTCCTCTATTCCGATAGAGGAAGTCCTTGAAGAAGTAAACATCTCTCTTCCAGATCCCCCAACAGATTCTAAAACTGAAGGAGAAGAAAGAAAAGAGGAGAAAGCAAGTCAAGAAGAGGAGAAAAAGGTAAGAGAAGAAGAACAAATAGAGAAGATCTCTGTTGACAGCTCTAAGGCCGCAAAAGGAAAGAAGTCTCTGGCAAGAGACACTACAGAAGTAGTAAAGAGTTTCCTAACCAAGGAATTAATGGAGATTGATGAACTGGAACTGTTGTAAGTACCACTCAATTTTGATACCCTCTCCCCAGTTCAGACAATGAAGATAGCATCCTTTGCCCAAGCAAAGGCAAAATAGAAACTTCTGAAGTCTCACATGGAAGATTGTGAGCTGATAGAGATTACTTCTAGAATGTTGGAGAAGATCATGCAATCCTTTCAAAAGGAACCTTCAGCCTCTCCATCTGGTAACCTTAAATCTCTGATAAACTCTGTTAATACTTAGTTTGATTCCTTAGAAAAGGCAGCAAAAGAAAAGGTCTGGAGATAATTTTTGGGAAAGAGATTCTTTGAGGTGTAGGGACTTATAACAAATGATAGGAGAAATTTGGATATTGGGATAAAGAGCTTAGAAAATTCTCTTAAAGATGGTAGAGATTTATACAAATTTTGTCTATCTTGGTCCACCGTGACAGCAGACATTGCCAAGAAGGTGGAAGAACAAGAGAGCAAACTATCAAGTTTATCTCAAAATTTTGATCCTCTCACCTCTTCCATAATGAATCAAGAATGTCAGACTATTGCCACTATAAATGAAATAAAGAGGCTTGAAAAGGAGAAGAAGAATAGAATAAGCAGGCTAAGTGAACTAAGAGTGATAATTATCCCTAAGTTAGAGGCAATGCATGAAGCCCTAACTGATGCTCAGACTATAGCCCAGACCAGTGATCTAGCAGACCTAAAGACGACAGAATCCTTTGCATTTTTGTTAAGTGGCCACATATCAATTTTGGACAGGATGAAGTAGAGTTGAGCGACAAAAGTTGTATAGTTGAAGAATACCTTTGCGGATATCCTTAAGTATATGTAAGTACAACATGTATATATACTTATCTGACAATATATAGGTTGTTTTTATTTGCAAATTTTGGTGTGCAGATTTCACCCTTTGCCATTGATGTCAAAGGGGGAGTGAGGAGTAGTGAAAAATGTAGAATCTAGTTAAGGGGGAGCTCCGGTAAAAGTGTACATAAGATAGAGCATCAGCCAAGGGGGAATTTGTTATAACACTTAATCATTTTTCACTAAGTATTGCCATCAATGCCAAAGGGGGAGATTGTTGACAAGAGACACTATGTGGCTTCATGAGTGTTATCATTGATGGCAACAAAGTCCATCCCACTCATCCACAGCACATAGTATGTCTACCGAAAGTCAGATTGAAGAGTGTTTTGGTCTGGTGAACAAGAACAGAGCATGCAACAAGGTCCAACAATTAGGTCCGGATCTCTCAGAGGAAGTATCTCAGGAAAGTGCAGACTTGGGGAAGTTAGTAGGACTACCATGACTACTACATTCTAGAGATTGAGCCTCCGGTGATGAAAGAGAGAAAAGATATGAGCATATAAGTGTTGGATTCCTGACAGGCAGAGCAGACTAAGGAAGAACCAATCGACAGAGCATCAGTCTTTAATCTAGATGAGAAATTGGTGGTGATCAAGCTACTTGAGGGATCATTCATGGTTGGCTGACATGATTGATAACTTCTATAACTATCTCTTTGATACACATCACTTAGTAAGCATGGATTCAACTGACAGGCTAGAGTTTGGGAAAATATTGAGTATCCCGGATGCTGACTAGAAAGATGTTGAAATCCTTGGTGTGGATATACATACCAAATTGATTTCGATGTGAAGGGGTGCTGGTATGTGATAATGTGTGAAGAAAGGCAAAGATAGGTGTGGAAGCAATAATACAAGTCCGATATGTGACAGAACAGCAGCACTGAAGCAGAGGAAGAATGAAGTGCAGTAGATCAATTTATTGAGCCTAACCAGAACTAAACCTCAGCATATGTGGATGCCTCTGATCAGTTCAAACACCTAGTTACTATCTTTATACCTTGTAGACAGTGAGTCTCTTGTAGGCAATGAGCCTCTTGTGAGCAGTGTACTCGGGCAGTGAGCCCTAATTGGCAAGTGCCATTTTTGTACTTCTATTCTTTTAACAGAGAATACAATATTGGGTTAGTCACCCCATGGTTTTTCCCTTAACAGGGTTTTCCACGTAAGAATCCTTGTGTTATGTGTGTTGATTTCTTTTATGCTCTCATGTTCATGTATGCTCATATGTTTTGATACTGCACTAATTGTTAAAGAAGAAAAGAAAGTTAAATAATTAAGATAACTGATTCACCCCCCTCTCAGTTATCCACCTTGTTTCCAACATAAATAACAATGTACATCTTTGATATACAAGCCAATATACAAGTTAAAATGATGCAAATAAGAGATACAAACTAGATGCGAAAAGAAAGTTAAATACTGAAAAGTCTTTGTATGTTCGGGGTGCTTGTATGTTTATAATATACATACCCGATATACAAAGGAATAAAAAGCATTGCTGGGGATAAAAGGTAAAGAGAGGGTTTGTATAAGATGATTTGTATGTGTGCTTATACAAGATAATATACAAACGGCAATATACAAAGAAAATATACAAGAGAATAATTTACAAAACCTGACATAATTAGAGATTTGAACATTATATACATCAGGTGGGGACCACATATGTATGTTGGAGATATATGTATATGATATGCAAGAAAGTAATACAATAGGATATATACAAAGGTGGATCCGAAGATAATTTCAATGTATTTCATAAACCCAATAAAGTCTGCGCTTGTATACGAAAGATATGTATTCGATATACAAGCAGGTGATGAAAAGCCGAACTTGAAGGTAATTTAGAAGGCTATTTTATAAAATTGATGGGGTTCACATTTGTATATATGTTCCAAATTCATATGATATACAATATACAAATGCAAAGATTTAAGGAAGGAAATTTCAACTAAATGTAGAGGCCAACCACATGTGCATATGTATATGAGATACAAAATGATAAAACTTGCATATACAAGTTCCATAGTTAGCCAAAAATGAATCTGATATTAAAGGGCAATTCTCCCATGTTCTTAAATCCAATCTGGTGGTATATCTACTGAAAAAGTGAAATAGACATATACAAATGCATCCGGTGCAAATTTAGAATACTGTTATCCTCAAATAGAGATTACAGAACATTTCGAAGACAAAGAAGGTTAAATTAAAATGTTTTAATCTGTTGAAGATAATTAATTAAGTGAAGAGTTGCATCGAGTGGTTCTCTCAAGGATAACAACCCTTGAAAGTGTAATGTATATATGGAAGATGAAATCAGGAGTAGAAAAGAAGCTAATAATATAAAAATACACAAAGTTTACAATGTTTCTCAAAGACCATGTTGCAAGTATCTTATTGAAGAAGTAAATTAAAGTTCTATGATTTTGTGGTTTTATTCTGGCATCAATTGTTTGTTGAAGTTACTCAATTGTATGGTTGTCTCCATTTTAGTATTTCCTTGTTATTCAAATTAATATATCAAGTATATAATTAATTTGTCAATACATATTTGTTGTATTTGTGTGATTGGGTTAATTGGTTTCCATAGAGGAAATAAAATCCTTCTGATCAGTCACAGTAACCTAGAAGTGTTAATTTGGATTACTAAGAAGAATCATATAATTAGGATTGCCATTATGTCTCCAAATTGATATTGTCTTTTATCTTGCATATTGGATTCAATTGGTTCCTTCAAGAAAGGATTAAATTACCTTCTAGTTAGTAACAAGAAAACTGATTGTATTAGTTGGATTATTAAGAAGAGTTTATCAGTCATCTCACTGCATGTTTATACAAGTTATAAAATAAAATATTGTGCCAAATAATTAGAATTACTGCCCACTATAAGCCACTAGTCTTAGTCCTTCATTTGACTCTGTTTACCCAAAAAGGCACTGGTCTTATTTCAATTCATCATTTAAATCCTTTTATTTACACAATCATAAAATTCATCTTGATATTTCTTATACAATTCATCATATATTAGAATTAGTTAGCAAGCTTTTTTCTATTCTACACCATTTGCCATTGTAGATAGATCTATTTACTTAGTCAAAATACTTATCCTCAACCTACTTTAATTTTCAAGGTTCACCCACCTAGGTTTAGTAGGACCTAAAGCGTTGGGAATCATCAACCCCTAAAGGTTGATTCCGTTGCATTAGTTTAAAAATGTTGCAAATCTAAGCATAGAGCCTGGCATCCTCTTAGGATTAGCAACCTGCATTTTTGAGACCTAACAAATTGGCGACTCTACTAGGGAGATACATAAAAGACCTTAGTAATAAACCATTCCTTTTATAAAGTCATTTCAGAAACTTTAATTTGGTAACTCTACTAGCAACAAGAACCTAGAAAGATAAATATATAAACTTTTTCCTATTTACAAAATAGGTGGTGACTCTAGAAACTATTATAACAGAAATTTGATACCAAATGGATGGTAGGAGATCTAAAATGGAAGGAAAGAAATTGCAATCATCTCCACCAATTACAAATAGCTCCAAGAGAAATGGAACATGAAACTATTCTCACCAGAATAATAACCATGAGGCTCAATAAGATAATTCTAAGAAAACTATTGAAATTTACAATAAATTTACACCTCTGCATGATTCAAATGAAAATCTCAACAAAGTAATCGATGATATATTTGCAAAATACAAACCTGATCCTCAAGAATAGCTTGAGTGTGAAGCATGGGCCATGAGGGAAATTGATCAAAGACAAGATGAATATGATTTCAAAATGTCATTACATCAGGGAGAAGAGGTAAAACATGGATTCTCAACTCAAGAAGTAAATGACAGCCGAAAGACTTCAGGAGGTATGAATCAAGCACAACAGGATCTGCTTAGGCTCCAGGAAGTACTTGAAATGATCAAGATAGAGGAAACTAAGATGTTGTTGCAACAAGAGATTCAACAGATAAAGAGTAGAGCTAAAACAACCCCCCCAAAATATGTACCTCCCCATAGGGGAAACACTTCAAGGAATCCACAACAAAATCTACATCAAAATATAGGTGGTGCTTCAAATTCACAAGCATCTAAAAATCATCAGAATACTATTCCTAAAGTTCCTAGACCACCTCCCATGCACAAACCTCTCAACATATGGTTAATCCCTACCCACCCCCTGGCTAACAATATTATAGACCACAAAATCCTTATATAAATCCCCACACAAACCAACAGCAGCAATATGCTTATCATCAGCCTCTAGGTGGGTATAATTACTATCCTAACCCACCACCGATGAATTTTCCACCTCAAAATCTAGTGAACATATGTAGCCAATTTGATCTGACTGGGTATTAGTTGTATCCCTATCCTATGGATAGTAATTGGAGAAATATAGTTCCCAAGTTTACTGGGAGCAGTACAATATCAGCTGAAGATCACATCAGAAGCTTCAATGCTTTTGTGCAAGATATTGGTATGGACTGGGAAGATGTTAGAATGAGGTTATTCATGATGTCACTAACTAAAGATGCAAGAGACTAGTTCAACAGCTTACCTGATGCCTCAATCAGTTCAATAACTGATTTCTATAATCAATTTAAGGAACAGTATGGTAATCAGTATGCCCCTAAGTTTGCATTACATGAATTGATAAGTCTCCAGAAATACCAAAATGAATCAGTGTATGACTTCAATATGAAATTTTCCAAATTACACAACAAAGTACCACACAGATCCAAACTGTCTAATCCAACAACCTTGAGCATTTATATGAAAGCATTTGATCCCAAGACAGGGTATGAACTTAGAAATCAGTGCCCTGCGACCCTGGCTGAAGCACAGAAAGTGGCCTTAACTATTGAAAACAATAGGAAAGCTGCATGTATGGTTAGCAAGAGGGATAACCCTAGAAATCATCAGAACCCAAATGTTCAACAAACTAAACAAGAAGGTCAGCATAGGCATGAAAGGCCCAGGTTGCATGATATGCCATATAATACAAATTGGAAAGATGGGAGACCCATTCATAACAGCAGAAAACAACATTATGGCAAGGATACCCCTGATGCTCTAAAAAGAAATATGGCACATATGGTAGAAGATAAACCTTGGTGTCTGGTATGCAATTTACCACATTCACCTGAGTATTGTGAGGTGGCTAAAATAGTACAACAAGAAGAAATGTTATACAATTATAACAGAGACAATCACACTATAAACATGATGCCAGATACACCATATTTGCTGATTGAAGACTATTCTTCTACAGAGGAAGAGGGATATGAATATGATGTGGGAAACCAGAGACATCATATCAATATGGGAGAACAAGAAGTGTTCTTAGATCAGGAGGATGGTTATGAGGAACTTACATATTATAACAATCAGCCATATGATCAATGGAGAAAGCACACTGAAAATGAAAGAGAAGCTCTTATAATAGCTGCAATAGTACAAGCTAAAAATGCTTATAACTTAAGGAATAAGATAGTGAATGTTGAACAAGGAACACGTGGGAGTGTATTCATAAAAGATGAGAATTCCAAAAAGAATAATGCAGAGTCATCATTCAAAGAACTAGAAAAGGGTGGTAAGAGTAAAACGAAAGAAAAATTAGAAAATCAAGAAAAAGAAATATAAAGACAAAAAAGAATGATCAGACTATGGCCTATTCTTTTGACATTGCTCATGCAATATCTCAGGTAAAAATATTAGTTCCACTTTTAGAAATGATGAAGATAGACAAATACAAGAATAGAGTAGTTAAACTAATTTTAGATATACCAAGTCAAAGACATAAAGGATCTGAAAACAAAACAAACAATGTTCATCAAGAAACATTCCAAATGCCTGAGGTATACCTAGGTGATACATTGACAAAGAATCCCTCATAGGTGGACCCTTTCTACACTACATTATTGATCAAAAACAAGATAGTGAGGAATTGCATGATTGATTCAGGTGCTACCATGAACATCATGCCAATAGTAGTTATGAAAGAACTAGGAATGTGGTTTGATACTACATTTGGTAGGTGTTATGCAATGTATAATAGATCCATCCCAGTCATTGGTATTATGAGGGATGTGGAGATAAAACTTGCCTCATACCTTGAAGCAACTTATAACATTGATATTACTATGGTTGACATCCCACCATATTATGGAATGCTTCTATCAAGACAATGGGCTACAATGGCAGGAGGGAATGTCCAATTGGACTTATCATATGCCACAATACCAGTTGGAGGTAAAGAAATCAAGTTGTGCAGGGAGCCAAGGTATGAAAATATTATAGAACGCTTGGATCAACATCAAATAAATTTCTTTTGTGATACAGATTTGGGAGCCTTCAAGATTGAGAAAAGTCAGCCAGAATTGCATAATACTGATCTAATACATATTGAAACTAAGAAAGAAGAAAATGATGTATGGAAGATGTATTTTGATGGTGCATGCAGCAAAGTGGGAAATGGGGCTAGAGTAGTATTTATTTCACCAGGAGGTAAAACTTTCAAATACTCTTTTCTATTAACATTTGAATGCATAAACAATGTAGTAGAGTATGAAGCTTTGCTCATTGGTTTGAACATAGCCACCAAGCATAAGATAAAAAAGTTAGCTATATATGGTGATTCTGAATTGGTTACTTCCCAAGTAAGAGAGAAATACCTGTCAAAAAATAAGAGGTTGAGACAGTACAGAAATGCAGTCTAGGATGATATTGAGTTATTTGATGCCTTTTCAATCAATTGGATTGATAGGTCAAAAAACATTATGGCAAATTTATTAGCGAATATCATATTAAAAAGGGATGATGTCACATTGGGAGGTATTACAGAAGTTGAGTTTAAAACTAGACCCACTATCCCAGATAATATACATAATTGGCAAGTATTTGACAATGATGCTGATATAATCAACTTCCTGCATTGTGTTGATCATTATGAAAATCAAGAGATTGATTTTAATGCATTTGTAGAAGAACATGATGGGAAGGAAACCCTTTTTGGTCAAGAAATAGTTTAGTTAAAAACAAATAAAATACCTAAGGGACTAATAGCATTGGAAAAGGCATTTGATGGACATGATAGATTTAAAATGAAAGACACACCAGTGGTACAAAATGACCTTGAGGAGATTAATTTGGGGACACAGGCAGCCCCAAAGAATGTGTATATTGGAAAGAATCTTGACCCCAAAATCAGGAGCAGAATCATCAACTTACTTAGGAAGTATAGACACGTATTTGCCTAGTCATATGATGATTTAAAAGCATATAGAGGGGATATATTTCAGCATGAAATACCACTAAAACTAGATGCTAAGCCATTCGGGCAAAAATAGAGGCCTATCAATCCTACATTAGCTCCTAAGATGCTAGAGGAACTTACAAAAGTAAGAGATGGAGCCATCATTAAACCCATCAGGCATTCCTCTTGGGTTTCTAATTTGGTACCTGTCAGGAAAAAGAATGGTGATATTAGATTATGTGTGGACTTCAGGAATTTAAACAAATCTTCTCTTAAGGACAACTATCCCCTCCCTAATATGGAAGCAATATTACAAAAGGTTACCGGATGTGAATTGTTGTCAATGATGGATGGTTTCTCAGGGTACAATCAGGTGAAAATCAGAGAATCAGAGCAATTTAAGATTGCATTCACCACTCCATGGGGAACATATGTATATTTAAGGATAGCATTTGGACTCACCAATGTCGGAGCAACATTCCAAAGAGCAATGGATGTGGCATTTGCTGAATTGATTAACAAAATCATGATAGTATATCAGGATGATATGACAGCATATTCAAAAAAGGCTAAAGATCATTGTGCACATTTGGAGCAAATATTTATCAAAGCCCTAGAATATGGGATTTCATTGAATCCCAAGAAGTGCCATTTCGCAGTGACAAAGGAGAAGTTACTTGGTCACATAGTCTCAAAAGAAGGAGTGAGAATAGATCCTGAGAGAGTAAAGGCAATTGACCAAGTTCCTATTCCTAAAAATGTGAAAGCCATATAGTCATTTTTTGGCCAAATTAACTTTGTCAGGAGGTTTATATCAAATTTTGCAGAAATAGTTAATCCCATATCAAGGATGTTGAAGAAAAACTCAGAAGTAAAGTGGACAACGGAAATAATAGAAGCATTTGCCACTATTAAGAGAGCAATCAAAGAAGCTCCTGTCTTGATGTCCCCTGATTTCAATAAACCATTCCAACTATTTTCATTTGCCTCTTATCATACAATTGTAGCGGTACTATTACAGAAAAAAATGATGGACATGAACAACCCATTTTATTTTTTAGCAAATCTCTTCAAAATACAGAGCTAAAATATGATATTGTTGAGAAACAAGCCTATGCATTGGTGAAGGCAGTTAAAACATTTAGGCCATACTTGGTGGGAGCTGAAATCATAGCATATGTGCCTACTGCTGCAGTAAAAGATGTATTGGTCCAAACTGAAGTCACAAGTAGAAGATGCAGATGGATCAATAGAATTCAGGAGTTCAATATTGAAATCTAGATCACTAAACTAGTGAGAGGATAGGGTCTTGCTAGGTTGATGGCTAAAAGTAATCTTGAAGCTTCTCAGATATGTAGTGCTAATGATGTTGATAATACAAGTTCTAGCATCGAGCATACTCCATGGTATACTGACATCATATATTATCTAAAGCACATGAAATATCCTAAGGGGTATGATGATAACAAAAGAAGGACACTTAAATTGCAAGCCTTAAAATATGTATTTATTGATGGAGATCTTTACTGGAAGAATAGGGATGGTATTCTACTATTATGCTTAGATGTACATCAATCAAAACATATCATGAAAGAATTACATGAGGGCATGTGTGGAGGTCATTTCTTAGCAAAGACTATAGCCCACAAGATCTTTAGGGCTGGATATTATTGGCCTATAGTTTTCAATGATTCATATCATTACACTAGGAAATGTGAAGCATGTCAGAAGTTTTTAGGAAAGTTGAAATATCAGGGAGCATTGCCCTTGAAACCCATGCAGGTGGAAGCTCCATTCTATCAGTGGGGTATTGACTTCATAGGAGAAATTACGGAGAAGTCAAGTGGTGGACACAAATCGATTTTAGTGGTGATAGATTACTTCACTAAATGGGTAGAAGTAATCCCAACCAAACAAGCAACAAGCAGAGTGGTGATTAATTTTCTGATGGAAAATATTATATTTAGATTTGGCGCCCCAGTAAGGTTAATCACAGACAATGGAATGTGTTTTAGGTTTGATGAATTCAAAAATTTCTATAGTACACATGGCATCACTATGTCCTATGCTGCCCCATATCATCCACAAGCAAACGGATAGGCAGAATCCAACAACAAAAGCCTTCTGAAAATCATAAAAAGAATGTTGGAAGGAAACAAGAAATCATGGGATTCAAAGTTAAGAATGGCTATATGGGCTGATAGGATTACTGTAAAAAGAGCAATTGGGAGATCTCCTTTTGAACTAGTATATGGAACCCAAGCAAGGATACCATTAGAAAATCTCCTACCAGTTTACAAATTTATTCTTCAAGAAGATTTAAACATTCTCGAACCAATGGAGGAAAGATTAGAACATCTTGTAGAGCTTGATGAAACAAGGAGACTAGCCCAAAGGCAAAATATTAAGTTGCAATCACAAGTGAAATACCTCTTTGACAAAATGGCCAAAGAGAGGAAATTTGAGATGAATGACTTAGTGCTGGTGTGGAATGCTAGGTGCTAGGACAAAGGAAAGCATGGAAAGTTTGAAGCTTTATGGTTAGGTCCTTTTGTTATAACCGGCAAAGGAGGTGATGATTCTTACTATTTGCAAAACATGTCTGGAGAAGAGTAGGAATTGCCTGTGCATGGGCAATATCTGAAGCCTTTCTTTTCATAGAATATCATGTACAAAAGGAATTAAGTGTTGCCAGTGCATAGACAATCCTTAAAATTCTCAAAATACTTTTATTCCGTGCATAGTAGTTTAGGGAAACCAAAAGAGATTAGGATTTGACAGTACATGGTCAGTCCTATGACACTATAAAAAAAATATCTTTTCCATGTACATAATATAGGATTATTCCCGTTCCCCATCGTAATCACTCCCATCCCCCATTCTCATACAATTCTGTGAAGCCGCAATCTCAAATAAATAAAACATATGGCCTACTTCCCCAAGAGATCTAAATTCTTGTTATACTCACAAGGAGTATACATCCCAGACAGAGCCACTATTAGGATAGGAAAATTTAAAATTTTCTTGTAATCTTACTCATCCATATCTGACCAAATCAGAAAATATTATGCCCAAAAGTCATGATGATAACTAGTGTATTCCATTAAAATCAAAAGCTTTCATCAAAAGTGAGTGTATCACTTGCTAAATTACACTAAAATGAAGGGCTTCAATTCCTAAGTTTTGGCAAGACATCCCCTTTTGTCATACCAATCCATGTTCTATGAGGAACTTGTTGAAATAGCTATTGGCATAAGAATAAAGCATCAGTGAGAAGATTTCAAGAATCACCGATGGAGAAAGTGGCATCGATGACCTTTCATTAGGGAGAAAATGCATGGTCATGACGATAGGCATAAGGAAACACTATCGGGTAGTATTTTACAAACCCTCCAAATAGTATAGGTCATGTCGATGCTAAAGTCGGTAGGACTCTCACCGAGCATCTAGTGGAACTGAAAAGATTATGAAATGAGGTTTTATTGTTGTATGTTTCGTACATTGTATGTATGTTTCAGGTTATACATTTCATTATACATACAATACGGAACTCAAGAAAGGTTGAAATTTGGTTAAAAGGATGCATCATGACTTAAAGTATATCAGAAGATTCATTACACATTATATACATCGCAGAGCTAAAAAGTAAGTAAACTATGGTTTATAAAAGTGATAAGTCCAAAGAGGTGATACAAAGGAGTTTGTATGTATTCGGCTTTGTATCTAAAAATTGGATACAAGTATTGTTGCATTTCAGAAGATACAATCAGAAAAGTGATGTGGGCTCCACCGTTTGCATATCAGTCTTGTATAAATAACAATGTATATCTTCAATATACAAGCCGATATACAAGTTAAAAGGATGCAAATAAGAGATACAAACTGGATGTGAAAAGAAAGTGAAATACTGAAAAGTCTTTGTATGTTCGGGGTGCTTGTATGTTTATAATATACATACCCGATATACAAAGGAATAAAAAGCATCACTGGGGATAAAAGGTAAAGAGAGGGTTTGTATAAGATGCTTTGTATGTGCGCTTATACAAGATAACATACAAATGGCGAAATACAAAGAAAATACACAAAACCCAACATAATTGGAGATTTGAACATTATATACATCAGGTGGGGACCACATATGTATGTTGGAGATATATGTATACGATATGCAAGAAAGTAATACAACAGGATATGTACAAAGGTGGATCTAAAGATAATTTCAATTTATTTCATAAACCCAATAAAGTCCGTGCTTGTCTATGAAAGATATGTATTCGATATACAAGAAGGTGATGAAAAGCCAAACTTGAAGGTAATTCAGAAGGCTATTTTATAAAACTGATGGGGTCCGCATTTGTATATATGTTCCAAATTCATATGATATACAATATACAAATGCAAAGATTGAAAGGAAGGAAATTTCAACACAATATAGAGGCCAACCACATATGCATATGTATATGAGATACAAAATGATAAAACTTGCATATACAAGTCCCATAGTTAGCTGAAAATGAATCCGATATTAAAGGGCAATTGTCCCATGATCTTAAAATCCAACCTAGTGGTATATCTACTAAAAAAGTGAAATAGACATATACAAATGCATCCAGTGCAAATTCATAATACTGTTATCCTCAAATAGAGATTACAGAACATTTTGAAGACAAAGAAGGTTAAAATTAAAATGTTTTAATCTGTTGAAGATAATTAATTAAGTGAAGAGTTGCATCGAGTGGTTGTCTCAAGGGTCACAACCCTTGAAAGTGCAATGTATATATGAAAGATGAAATCAACAGTAGAAAAGAAGATAATAATATAAAAATACAAAAAGTTTACAATGTTTCTCAAAGACCATGTTGCAAGTATCTTATTGAAGAAGTAAATTAAAGTTCTGTGATTCTATGGTTTAATTCTGGCATCAATTGTTTGTTGAAGTTACTCAATTGTATGGTTGTCTCCATTTCAGTATTTCCTTGTTATTCAAATTAATATATCAAGTATATAATTAATTTGTCAATACACATTTGTTGTATCTGTGTGATTAGGTTAATTGGTTTCCATAGAGGAATTAAAATCCTTCTGATCAGTCACAGTAATTTGGAAGTATTAGTTTAGATTACTATGGATTACTAAGAAGAATTGTATAATTAGGATTGCCATTTTGTCTCCAAATTGATATTGTCTGCTATCTTGCATATTTCATTTAATTGGTTCCTTCAAGAAAGGATTAAATTACCTTCTAGTTAGTAAGAAGAAAACTGATTGTATTAGTTGGATTATTAAGAAGAGTTTGTCAGTCATCTCCCTGCATGTTTATACAAGTTATAAACTAAAATATTGTGCCAAACAATTAGAATTACTGCCCACTATAAGCCACTAGTCTTAGTCCTTCATTTGACTCTGTTTACCCAACAAGGCACTGGTCTTATTTCAATTCATCATTTAAATCCTTTTATTTACACAATCATAAAATTCACCTTGATATTTCTTATACAATTCATTAGATATTAAAATTAGTTAGCAATATTTTATCTATTCTACACCATTTGCCACTGTAGATAGATCTATTTACTTAGTCAAAATACTTATCCTCAACCTACTTTAATTTTCAATGTTCACCCACCTAGGTTTACTAGGACCTAAAGCGCAGGGAGTCATCAACCCCTAAAGGTTGATTCCATTATGTTAGTTCAAAAATGTTGCAAATCTAAGCATAGAGCTTGGCATCCTCTTAGGATTAGCAACCTACATTTTTGAGACCTAACAACTACCATGGAGACTTCTTCTTCTTTAGGAACACCAAATGTCTTAGGAATGGGCAATAATCCTACACAAAAGGCACTGTGTAGGTCATATTCAGCACACTGTGTGTCACTTTGCTTGATCTTGACTTCAGGTGGTGGAGATGTTTGTGATGTAGTGGCAATGCTGGAAGGATCGACATATGAGGCAAATGGTGTAGGATTGGCTTGTGAGTCAAATTTCTTAGTGGTGTTGTTATATGGGTAGAAGTGAGGTCATGTCCTTCCAAAAAGCTACAATATTGGAAAGGATAGGGATTGGCATAGATAGTAACTTCTATGCCATTATGAGGGAATTTCAAGCATTGGTGAAATATGGAAGGGACGGCTTGCATGGCATGGATCCATGGTCGGCCGAGGAGAATATTGTAGGCAATCTCAAGATCGAGCACCTGACACTTGGTTTCTAAGATCTTTTGCCCCACTTGGATAGGGAGTTTGATGGTTTGCTCAAAGAATCTCTTGGTATCATCACACCCCTTAATAGTTATACTTTCACTAGTATCCACAACTACATCAGAGTACCCCATATGTTTTAACAATTTTAGAGTGCATAGGTTGAGGCTAGAGCCAGCATCTATCAAGACTCTTTTTATGATGTGTTTGTGGATGCAGACCTTGATGTTTAAGGCATCATTGTGTGGGTCATTGGAGGTGGGAAGATCCTTTTCAGAAAAGGTGAGATGGTGTGGTGAAGTGATGTGGTCCACCATGGCTTGGAATTGATCCACATTCAAGTTGGTAGGGACTTGGGTTTCCATTAAAGGTTTGTCAAGGATTTCTTTGTGAAGGGGAGACATGCGGAGTAACTCTAAGATGGATATTTGTGCAGGGATTTTGCCTAGATGATCTAGGAGGTTATATTTGTGGTCATATGGGGGATTGGTAGTTGTAGATGTGGAGGGTTGGTCATTGGTGGTTGCCCCATGGATAGATACACAGTCGTGGCAAGTAGTGACGACACAATTTGGGGTCTTGGATCGAATGGTGATAGTGTTAATGTAGTTGGAAGGTTCTTCTATTTGACCCATGATGGAGTCAAAAGAAGTGGGAGGTGGTACAATATTATAGGCTTGATTGGACAAGGAGGCTTTTCCTTTGTTATAGTTAGGTAGAGGATCCTTGTAATCTCCTAAGTTAGCATTTGGTGATTGCTTAGGTGGTTTATAAATGGTATGTCTCCCCTATCGATGAGATCTTGTATGTAGTGCTTTAGCCTCATGTAGTTTGACATGTTGTGTCCTTTCACACGATGATACTTACAAAAGAGATTTTCATTAAAACCAATTGAGTTTGAATTGATTCTCATCATAAGGTATAATGGGGGGTAAGATGATCAAATCTGCCTTCACAAGATTATTGAAAATAATTTTAATTGGTTCCCCTAAGGGTGTGAATTTACTTTTGGGGTTATTATTTTGTTTGGATGGTCCTTTGGGGACATTTACATTGTTTGTGGTGGATGTGCTAGGTGGTGTTTAATGTTGTACATGTTGAGTAACTTTCACATCGATGACGTCGTCATTAAGAGTGTTCTTTTTTTACCCCAAAAGCATGGTTTATCATTCGATTGCATGTTGTTGCTTGTGTTCAAGGTGTTATTGTTGACCTTGTTGTTGTTGTTGGCTTTGTTATCGTAGAGTTTTATCAAGCCCTTGGCAATAAGGGCTCTCTCAATAGTTGTGCCTTTGTTGATGACCTCTTCAAAGGTAGATGCACATTGAATTTGCAAATGGAAACCCATTTCTTGACTAAGATTAGCCACAAACATGGTGACTAGTTACTTTTTAGGGATAGGCCAAGGGAGCTTTCTTGCCAAGCCTCTCCATCTTTACAAAAAAGTGGCGCAAGATTCTCCATTCTTTTGTTTGGTATTGCAAAGATCTGTCATTGATATTTCATGTTCGAAATTATAGGAGAAATGATTTACAAACTTCTCTGCAAGCTCATGAAAGGTCCTAATGCTGGGAGGAAGGTGTGCAAACCATTCGGTGGCTTGACTACAAAGGCTTCTAGGGAAAAATCTCATTAAATAGGTATCATCATATGAGACTTCTTGGAAAGTGATATAAAACTCCCTAAGGTGCTCCCTAGGATCCCCCTTTCCTTTGTATTTGTCAATTTTGGTGTTTCAAAGTTTTTGAGAAAGGGAGGCATGTACAATTCCCTATCAAATGGGTAAGGACAAATATCCTTGAAAGAATATTGCTTCCTTTTGTTTCCTTGTTGCATGTTGTCCACTTTTTGGATTAATGTTTGGATGACACTAGCTAAATCTTGGTTGGAAGGTGGTTGCAAATTTTGGTTTTGTTGATTTTGCATGAGTTGTTGGATAAAGGGTGGAATTTGATTTTGAGGTGACGTTTGATGTTGGGATGTTTGATTTTGGGCATTTTGGTTTTGGAGCACGAGGTGTTGTTGGTATGCAAGAAGTTGTTGCACAATGTGTGGTGGAAGTTGGGGATTATGTTGTGTGGTTTGGACAGATGATACAACGGGTGTTTGGGAGATGGGGTTTTATACATATGTGAAATTAGATGATGGATTGGCAAATGGGTTGGTATTAGTTGTTCTATGGGGTGGTTGTGAAAATAATTGGTTTATGAAGGCTATAGTGTTGGGGTTAAGTTGAGGAGCGCTAGTGGTAACACTTGCGTGTGTGGTGTTGGTGGGAATGCTTAGGGTGATTTGTGGCATAGATGAGGTGATGGTAGATGTTGATACATTTAAGATGTTGGGTGTGGTTGATATGTTGGTGATATTTGTGGATGTGGTGACATTAGAGTTAGTTGGAATTGTGGAAGTAGTGACATTGGAGACTTGAGAGGTGTTAGGATTGGTATGCGAAATGGATGGTTGTGAAGACGTGGTGACATTGGGTATCATAGCACCATTTTGGAGAAGAAATTCAAGATATCTATTAGGGTCCTGTTGGTTTTTTTTTTCTGAATCAGCATTAGGGTTTGACACTTCTAATGCACAGGCAGATTCAGCCAACTAAATACAGGAGGTTGCGTGAGCTGCCTCCCCTTCACTTCTGGTTCTGCCGCACCAAGGGGGGTATCCCTATAACTCAAGATGTAACCTTGACTAGCTCAAAGATAGAAAGATCTAACTTGACAACAACAGGCAGAATACTCTCATGTATGGACCAAGATCTGTATGATAGATCACAAGGCTGGCAACATTCTTGGACATGATGTCTGGTTTGGTATGAGAGCATGCAGGGGGTTCCTAATCCTGCTCCTACAACTAACAAGTGGAAGTATGAAATGGTTTAGTTTGAATTTTGGATGCAAAGCTGGACATGGTGTATAACCTCAACACAGAGCTAGATTGGTGCCTATCCAGGGCTTGGAGTCGGTAGACATACACCTGTGAATGATTAGCATGAATAGCTAAAACTGGATTTCAGGGGGATACACATGATATCTGCCCTACAGATATCTCCCAATAAAGAGTGTTAAGTTATCTCTACTTATGGCATCCCTACTGCAGTATACCCTTCCCAATGTTCAACCTGAAAACAGTTTAATCTACCCCTTGAGCAGAAGTTAAAAGATTAGACATTCAACATAGGAATTCTATGCTCTAGAATCTAAACATTACCCAAATATCCAGATTCAGAAGAAGAATACATGCAATACTGGAGACAGAATTAACACAACACATGCTAAGATAGCATTACTCATATAAGATTAACCATGAAATCAGTGGATTCATGCCAAATCGTACAACAGGAGATACATAAACTCACAAGTTAAACTATACAGAGCAACCAGATCAGCTTGTTTTGAATTATAGAGCCAAAAATCTTCAACTTTCAACAACCCCAAATGAGTAACACTTCCTGCTTATAACAGCCAGGTAGTGTACCATAGCAATTAATTACATGGTTGACCAAAAATCCTGCCAGATACACAGTATCAGCAAAATGGCGCTCAACGCATTACCAGATTGGTGCCCAAACATGAATGTAGCAGGTAGGGGAGGAGACAGGAAGATATCTCGAGCCCTGCGCCACTGTCCGCTGATGTACACCTTCAATCGGGTACCAGATCCGCCCATACCTCTGCAACCTTCGCCATTAATGGCGCACCAACCCGCGGCCTCAGGAAAACATCAATTCTGCATTGCAACCACTTCCTGCCGAGATTCATCATCATGATACTTCGAAAACATGCAGGATACAATTATCCCACATGCACCCCGCAGCAACCTCTTTAACACTTTATATACTGGGTCATGAGCATATATGATGTCGGTGCTTTTGCTCCTGACGACACTAGTATAAGACTTCATCATCATCATCCTCCAGTAGCATGATATCCTGTTGCTTGAAATATCACCTTGACGTCAGCATCATATCGCAATATAACCTGCATGATAATTGCCTTCATCGGCACAACCTGATCCATCGGAGGAACATCCTCCTGCTGAGCCTATACCAAAAGTCTGGCCGATGAACATCCTGATGATGTCATCATCATATCCTGCTGACGTCATCATCATATCTGCCTACTGCGCACCTCCTCATATCCGGATGACGTCATCATCATGTTTGCAAATATCAGGAGATCTCCACAAGATGATCAGTGTTAGAAATATGACCTCCCCGGACCTTGATGACGTCATCATCATATCGACATCAAGATGATATTCGAAAGATAACCAGATATTTGGAAATATCATCCTGATGCACAAATATCAGGTTGCACTGTAGCTCCACTATAAGATCGGGGCGATAGATGAATATGATGATGCTTGAAAAGATCACCCCCCACTAGATAATGCACGAAGCCGACAGGCGGATATCTCCTTGATATCAGCATCATCATGACGCTAGAACAAACATACATGCAGGTGATATTCAAAATGAAAATATCACCCCCTCCTTCAGAAATATCATGATGTAGATAGGCAGAGAAATAGATATCACCCTGACATAAGAATGACGTCAGCATCATCAGGATGATAAAACAACGAACATGAAGTGATACAACATCATCAGGATGATATTGACTAAGATCATCCTAACGTTCAAAATATGATGACCCCAGTGAATATCGGGTCATACTTAGAACTCTTCAACAACATCATCAGGATGATCATAACCAAGATCACCCGATGATAAAAATATCACCCCGGCGAAATATCATGCAGGCAGAAAATATGATGACCCCCGCAAGCAATACGGTGATAACTGGAAATATCATGATGATGATGACGACCCTTAGGAAAGAACAAGCCAAGTCGAGCAACTCAAAGAATAACCCCTTCAGAATATCGGGGCAACATCATCATCATGTTTGGGCAAGGTGATAATTGGAGGATCACCGGATACTTGAAAAATCACCCCCGCAAGCAAATCAGGGTGCACTGCAGCTCATCAGCAGGATCAGGATGATATCCAGACATCACCCGATATTTGAAATATGATGATCCTGATGAAAAACAAGTTGACAGAGAACATGATGATGATGACCTCCATCGAAGCAAACATGATGATGATGACCTCCTCCTCAGGAAAATATGATGATGCAGCTGAAAAATGCTGAGGAGGTCCAACACTTAGAACATTTTTTGGATATTTAGGGAAAGTGCCTGCATGAAAATTGCTCAAAAACTGCCAGTCAATTCAGGCACTAACACTGGCTCTGTCTGGGGACGTGCAGGTGCAAGACTGCAGCGAGAACACCAGATCTCTGGGATGCAGACCAGTCCCTCATCCATTGGGCATAGAGTCATGAAGTTACCATGATCTGCATCACCAAACACATTATTTTTAAACATTATTTTGGCGGCCCCGGGCAGCCAAAAAGGAAAAACCATAATTTTTTCTTGTCAAATGCCTGATTCCAAACTGAAAGATCCCAATCCCAACTGAAAAGATTGGCATAATCTACCCATAATGTCATCTGCTTAAAAAGATATTCCACCAGTTTTGAAAGCTTGCCACCATCATTTTCAGCTCTGTCATTTTGGATTTCAGAATTAGACATATAACCATACACATAATATTCTTCAACATTAGGCAACACATGTATGTTATGTCCCTCAGACAGTACATCATACTGCTCTTGGCATTTTTTATCATTTATCTGGCTGCTGCACATTATCAGGCACTCATCCAGCTAATCCAACAATTCAAAACACTCAGAAAATATGAGACCCCTAATATCTACTGATATTGAAAACAAAACCTGATCCACACACCCAATGTTGCACATGTCTGAATCAGGTGATGATGAACATTCATTATTCACAGTTTGCAAATCAGTATCATCATCCTCAAATAAAGGGTTAATCCTGCACCACTGAAAGTCAAGACTCACAACATCATATGCATCAACAGGCTCATCATAAAGGGGATTAACATTCACTGCAAAGGCCTCTGCTTCTTCTTCATGACACTCCAATTCTTCTTCATTATTATCAGATCCAGAGTCATAAGAAGAACAAACCTGATCCATGAATTGGTCATGGATATCATTTTTATCATCTAATTGCCCCGCATACAAGATTTTTGTTGTTTCAATGTACTCTGAAGTTGAACAATCTGCATCATTTTCCAGCCCTCCAATACTTCCTGATGAAACTGATATTGATTCTTGATCCATATGATCACAACTCTGCACAACTGGATCATTTAAACATGAAGGCTCTTTGTTTAGGACTGGTATGCAAATATTACTTGAAAAATTATTATTTTCAACTTCACCTGCTGGGCAAAAAAGGACATCCTCCTCTATGATAGAAACATCATCTACTTGGAATGATGCAAAAACTGGGACAACAGGGGTGTGAGTGCTATGACATTCATTGTCAATACCTGAATTAAATCCTTCATTAACACTGGGGGCTGCAGGACAACAAAAATTTTCAGAGAAATAACCCTTTTGTATTCCATACCTCCAATTGTTTTCAATATCTATTGCAAACTGATGTGCCTGATGCAATGTGGTGGGCTCCTTGTCTCTTAATCTGTAACTCATTTTCTTATCAAAGGCTCCCAAATAGATAACTAAGCACAGTGCATCATTAGGTCTCATGCATTCTGGAATTCTATTCAATGCCCTCATAAATCTGAGGTTAAAGGCTGGGATCAACTCATCTTCTTCAATATGGATGTACATGAAGTCACTAATAGCTGCATATTCAGAAACTCTTTCACCATACTGTACTAGAAATGCAGATTTAAAACCATGCCAAGAGCTGACAGAGTGAGCTGGAAGGTAGGAAAACCAGTCCCTTGCATCTTCATCTAGAGATTGAACAAATAATCTCATAACCACATCCTCATGGTCAATCTCAAAGTCATCTATCACATTCATGAACTGCTGCAAGTGTCTCTCAGCTGATTCATCCTTTATACCCTTAAATTTAGGCAAAAAATTTCTGATTTTAGGTGGAAAAGCATTTGGATAGCCACAAATGCCACTGAAATTTATGGGCTTATATCTGTCTATGTTGAAACTTCTTTTATTACATTGTTGGGACTGACTACTATACATTTTTGCATTTGACACTTCACAAGGGTGCATAGGCAGATAATACATCCTTTATGTTATTGCAACCCTCTTCTCTACTCAGATTTTCTACAAACAATGACTTTAGGCACTCAAAGTTTAGACTGTTTTTTCAAACTTTCCTAAAGTCCTTTAAATGAGTCTTTTGAACAACATTGCATGCCCTTTGAAATACAGTGTAAGTTCTAATAGAAGCATGCAAGCTTTGCTTTCACCAATGTTCCCCTTTTAACCAGTGCTATCTCACCAAATAGGGAGTCTGTCAAACAATATGAAATACCTGGATATGTTGCAGAAGCTGCAAATTCTTCTCTGGCTGATTTTGTTCTTTTATCAGGTTCTTTGATGCAGAGTCGCCACCTCCTTGAAGAGGAATGAGCTTCAAACAAGCTGAAGCTGCAGATTGATTTCTTTCATTCTGGGTCATCCACCAGCAGAATCACATATATAACCCTTTTCTCTGCTACAACAAACAGTTTCCAGGTCTGATATATATTTTTTTAATCTTGTAGACTCAAACTTTCATGGATATGACATTGATCTCCCCAGCAGAGTCGCCAAATCTGTTGGTTTTTTCTTCTGAATCAGCATTAGGGTTTGCCACTTCTAATGCACAGGTAGATTCAGCCAACTAAATACAGGAGGTTGCGTGAGCTGCCTCCCCTTCACTTCTGGTTCTGCCGCACCAAGGGGGGTATCCCTATAACTCAAGATGTAACCTTGACTAGCTCAAAGATAGAAAGATCTAACTTGACAACAACAGGCAGAATACTCTCATGTATGGACCAAGATCTGTATGATAGATCACAAGGCTGGCAACATTCTTGGACATGATGTCTGGTTTGGTATGAGAGCATGCAGGGGGTTCCTAATCCTACTCCTACAACTAACAAGTGGAAGTATGAAATGGTTTAGTTTGAATTTTGGATGCAAAGCTGGACATGGTGTATAACCTCAACACAGAGCTAGATTAGTGCCTATCCAGGGCTTGGAGTCGGTAGACATACACCTGTGAATGATCAGCATGAATAGCTAAAACTGGATTTCAGGGGGATACACATGATATCTGCCCTACAGATATCTCCCAATAAAGAGTGTTAAGTTATCTCTACTTATGGCATCCCTACTGCAGTATACCCTTCCCAATGTTCAACCTAAAAACAGTTTAATCTACCCCTTGAGCAGAAGTTAAAAGATCAGACATTCAACATAGGAATTCTATGCTCTAGAATCTAAACATTACCCAAATATCCAGATTCAGAAGAAGAATACATGCAATACTGGAGACAGAATTAACACAACACATGCTAAGATAGCATTACTCATATAAGATTAACCATGAAATCAGTGGATTCATGCCAAATCATACAACAGGAGATACATAAACTCACAAGTTAAACTGTACAGAGCAACCAGATCAGCTTGTTTTGAATTACAGAGCCAAAAATCTTCAACTTTCAACAACCCCAAATGAGTAACACTTCCTGCTTATAATAGCCAGGTAGTGTACCATAGCAATTAATTACATGGTTGACCAAAAATCCCGCCAGATACACAGTATCAGCAAAATGGCGCTCAACGCATTACCAGATTGGCGCCCAAACATGAATGCAGCAGGTAGGGGAGGAGACAGGAAGATATCTCGAGCCCTACGCCACTGTCCGCTAATGTACACCTTCAATCAGGTACCAGATCCACCCATACCTCTGCAACCTTCGCCATTAATGGTGCACCAACCCGCGGCCTCGGGAAAACGTCAATTCTGCATCGCAACCACTTCCCGCCGAGATTCATCATCATGATACTTCGAAAACATGCAAGATACAATTATCCCACATGCACCCCGCAGCAACCTCTTTAACACTTTATATACTGGGTCATGAGCATATATGATGTCGGCGCTTTTGCTCCTGACGACACTAGTATAAGACTTCATCATCATCATCCTCCAGCAGCATGATATCCTGTTGCTTGAAATATCACCCTGACGTCAGCATCATATCACAATATAACCTGCATGATAATTGCCTTCATCGGCACAACCTGATCCATCGGAGGAACATCCTCCTGCTGAGCCTATACCAAAAGTCTGGCCGATGAACATCCTGATGACGTCATCATCATATCCTGCTGACGTCATCATCATATCTGCCTACTGCACACCTCCTCATATCCGGATGACGTCATCATCATGTTTGTAAATATCGGGAGATCTCCACAAGATGATCAGTGTTAGAAATATGACCTCCCCGGACCTTGATGACATCATCATCATATCGACATCAGGATGATATTCGGAAGATAACCGGATATTTGGAAATATCATCCTGATGCACAAATATCAGGTTGCACTGTAGCTCCACTATAAGATCAGGGCGATAGATGAATATGATGATGCTTGAAAAGATCACCCCCCACTAGATAATGCACGAAGCCGATAGGCGGATATCTCCTTGATATCAGCATCATCATGATGCTGGAACAAACATACACACAGGTGATATTCAAAATGAAAATATCACCCCCTCCTTCAGAAATATCATGATGCAGATAGGCAGAGAAATAGATATCACCCTGACATAAGAATGACGTCAGCATCATCAGGATGATAAAACAACGAACATGAAGTGATACAACATCAACAGGATGATATTGACTAAGATCATCCTGATGTTCAAAATATGATGACCCCAGTGAATATCGGGTCATACTTAGAACTCTTCAACAACATCATCAGGATGATCATAACCAAGATCACCCGATGATAAAAATATCACCCCAGCGAAATATCATGCAGGCAGAAAATATGATGACCCCCGCAAGCAACACGGTGATAACTGGAAATATCATGATGATGATGACGACCCTTAGGAAAGAACAAGCCAGGTTGAACAACTCAAAGAATAACCCCTTCAGAATATCGGGGCAACATCATCATCATGTTTGGGCAAGGTGATAATTGGAAGATCACTGGATACTTGAAAAATCACCCCCGCAAGCAAATCAGGGCGCACTGCAGCTCATCAGCAGGATCAGGATGATATCCAGACATCACCCGATATTTGAAATATGATGATCCTGATGAAAAACAAGTTGACAAAGAACATGATGATGATGACCTCCATCGAAGCAAACATGATGATGATGACCTCCTTCTCATGAAAATATGATGATGCAGCTGAAAAATGCTGAGGAGGTCCAACACTTAGAACATTTTTTGGATATTTAGGGAAAGTGCCTGCATGAAAATTGCTCAAAAACTGCCAGTCAATTCAGGCACTAACAGGTCCAATCTTAGGACTTTATCAACCATATTCATAGAATCGTCATTTTGTGTAAAGTCTAAGATATCTTGATCCACTTGATTGGTGTTAGATGGTTGTAGTTGTGATTGGAAGGGGAAAGGATTTAGCATAGCGGTAGCGTCATATCATGGCCCTTGTTGGATGACGGGGATATTACTTTGGTTGGTTTGTGGCATCCCTATGCCAAAGTTATCTCTAAAATAGGTCATTTCTTGATTGTTCTTGGCTTGTGATCTTGTTATGGGCATGCAATGGTGTGGATTCAATTGGGGGTGGATGAAGGTTGAGACCTTAGAGAATAGGTTTGATTTATTGGACCCAAAAATAAGTGAGGATGAGGATATGAATGTTTGAAGAATAGGGATGAAAAGGGGAATGAGGTGATTGGTTTTTGTTTGAGGAATCAAAGATTTAGGTCTAAGAGAATAATATCCTCAAAATCTAAATCTAAGGATAACAGTGTGATGTGGGTATAGGAATAATCCCTCAAAAAGTGGAAACCTAAGGAAGGTAAATGAACAATATGAGGATGGTGGAACAACCTTAGAGGATAATATCTTTAAGGAGGTAGGTGAATTGATTTTTCAAAAAAAAAAATTTGACCAAAAGGAGTGAAAAAGGTGCAAGTGAAAATGATTTTTGGATGATTTGGAGGATGTGGCTAAGGATAATAATCAACCAAGGAAACCTTAGATAACTAGAGTAAATGATTTTGAGATAATAATAAACTAAGAAAACCTTAGGTGATTTGGATGTTTTGATGATGGTTTTGATAATGTTGGGGTATACTCAAATAAAAAAGTGAGCTTGAATAGATCTAGATCTTTGGGATTTTTTGTAAAGATTGGTGTTTCTTTTTACATAAGGTAGACTAATGACCTTAGGAAAAAAGGGGATGATTATTCTACTTGAAGGTAGACTAATGACCAACAAATAAAATAGGATTCAAAGGATGACAAGATCTAGGTTTACTTCTATACTCAAAGTTTTGATTAGAATATGATAGTGGATTGGATTGAGAGATTGATTTTGGATGTTTGGATGGTTTTGATTTCTAGATGTTTTGGATTTTCAAGATTTTAGATAATTATTGGTTGGGATGATGTATAGGTCCAAAGATGAAAATCAATATACAAGGCTAAGTCAGATTATGTATGAAGATGTGATTATGAAAAGGGGGATTATGGTTGGGCTTAGTGATGTGATTGGTAGTGAAAGGTCCAATAATGAAGGTGATTATTCTCTAAGGTCAAGATGGAAATGTGGATATAAATTTTGGGTCAAATGATTATGGGTGATGGTCAAAGATGGACAAGGTGATCACAGATTATGAATGTGTAGGGTTCAAAGGTCCCAAAATAATTCCCTAGGCACATATGTAAGCTTATCTAAAAATAGCATTAAAGCCTAAGGATAAGGTACCAAAACTGTGAGTAATGGTGTCAGGAATCAAAAAAATGATGCCACAACAGTCACAATGGATATTCAGGCATTAATTAGAGGGTTTTTGGTGCCAAAACAAGGCAGTGAATGGTAATTTTTTGGCAAAATTGGGATTTTGATATCAACTTTTGGATTTTTGAAGTTCAAGTGATTGTTTCTTTGGGAAATGTCAAATATTTCAATGATGGTTTCTTGATAATCATATAAACACTTCAAACAAGAGAACACAATGGCCAAAGGTTTTGTGAAAATGTGATAATTTGAAGGTTCATCAAACACTTGTACATCCTAAGGTGAGAAAAAGACAATATTTGTTGGATTCCCACTATGGATAAATCTGAGCTACACTTACTCAGAGTGGATAGCTAAGAAGTTTGGTGGCACTGGCTCCCCCTTACATGGTACACACTTCTTGGGAACACCAAAATTCAAATTCCTAAAGACCCAAAGATCTCAAGGAATTTGCTATCTCTACTTTGAACTGTGAGAATGTGGGATGGCTTGAGATGTCTGAACTCCTGCGCTAACAAATAGAAGGATTTTGGCTGCTAAAAAAAGGTTCTTAGTGGGGGAACATTCAGGGGATTGACACATTATGACCATCTAGTAAACAACTTAAGGTTTTACCTAGCTCTACTAGGAGTATCATATACACAAGGTACGACTTCCTTTCGAACTAGCACCGAACAATAAGCGCTAATATCAATTTGGACTTGGCTTTTGCCTTATCCTATTTTGTGTAGTGGACCGAATGAAAGTACCGTTTGGGGTCGTCAAGCTCTCCTTGCAGATGTGTCTCAAGGGCAGGCCCCTCCTAAGAAAAAGAAAAAGAGAGTAGAACTATTTCTCTTCAGCCAAGATCCTTTTGAAGGCAAGGGGAGAGGATACTTTGATTCTATCCCTTGGGTAACACAAGTGTGGAAGCACACAAGACATGTCAAACAAGATCTACGTTCTTTTTTAAGATCCAAAACCAAGTCTTACTACGATTGTTTGCAAACAAGGTTAATTTTAATGCACCAAATGTAAGTGTTTTCTAATCTAAGCAAGCAAAGTTTATTTTAGTGCACCAAAATAAAGTATTTTCTAAGCTAATAACCCTACAAAAAGGTGTTAGTAGTCTGATTTTTGAGTCATGGACAAATATTTTTAACCTGTAGAATACTGTCAACACCCTACATAGATTCCAATGTTAGCATATAAAAAGGTACCAAAATAGAATAAAAAGGCACTATAGAGACCAAAAATGGCGCTACAAAATGACACAACTATTGCTAATTGTTATGGAAAAATGGCGCTATAGTAAATTAAAATAGCAATGTAGGGGGAAAAGGCACCACAAAAATAAGGAATAGCACCAAATAGTCTTTTATCTCTGTTTACCTAGTATGTCGAATCTAATAGTGCTAAACTGGGTGAGGATAGTGCCAAAATGATGCAGTGCTTCAAAAAGGCTTGCAAAAACACATTTTAGTTTCAAAATCTCAGCTTAAAAAGGGTTAGTACTTGTCTCTTTCTCAAATAACACCCAAAAGACTAGAAAGATGGTGACAAAGAAGCTATAAGCAAGCAAAATGAACTATGGTTAGATGGAAAAAATATTAGATATATCCCTAAACAAATTTTGCCATAATAACCCCCTCCTTCTGTGTGTTTTCTGTGAAAATTGAAAGTTACTTAGCTTAAAAACCCTAAAAAACACTAAAAAGGCATTAAAAGTCAAACATTAGAGTCAAAGTGCTAGCAAAACAGTCATGAAAAATAGCGCCAAAATAGTCATAAAAGGCGCCACAGAATGTTGAAATGGCACCACTGTAGACAGAAATTGAGCCAAATAGAGAGCCTTTAGCGCCAAAACCTGTAAAAATACATCCTTCAAAAACTCACACAAAAGATTATCTTGGACCTTGTGGGTCCCACTGGGCATGCCAAATGAGGTTAGGGAAATCACAATGAAGATAAAAACATAAAATAAAAGCATAAAAAGCACTAGTTTATACCTTCAAAGTAGATTCCTTCTCCTTGCTAAGGTGGAAAGTCTTGCACTCTTAGACTCTTGCTTTACCCATGGCTTTCCAATGTGAAATTCCCTACAACTCAAATCCAAATCAATACAAAACCTAGCTCAAGAGGATGAGATTGATGGAGATTTTGGTATAATAAGTTTACTCAAATTATGGATGATCAAATGGCTTGGATGACAATATATTTATAGGTGTTTTGGAGGGAAATTTGATCCAAGGGTGGAGATTTGAAGTTGAGATCAATGGATGAGGATGCAAGTGAGGTGGTGAGCTCAGATTTAATCATAAAAAATGGAGGGATAGGAATAAAGATGAATTTTTAATTCATCTTAGGAAGAGTAGAGAATTAAATGAGGGTAGATGAGGTGGATTAGATGTGAATTTTAAATTCACATGGGAAAGAGGTGAGGATTAAAAATGAATTTTTAATTCATTTTGGGAAGAGCAGTTATTAATGAAAGTGGGTGGTGCAAGAGATCATTTATGAAGTTTATGACAAAGGTGTATAAAAAATTGTTTTATGTGGCATAAAAATCATTTTTTTCATTTAGAGGATGTGGGGAGGAGTGTTAAACAAGGTTTGACCATATTAATTGAGGTGATTAGTCTAATTAATATGGCTATAGTAAATTAGTGAGTGGGTTAATAATAGGTTAAGATTAATTAAATAGCATTTTATGTAATTAATCCTAGGTCTAATGGATAGGTGAGTTAGACTAGCTAATTAAATAATAGGTATTTAATCAACTAGGGTAGGGATAGGTTGATTAGTAGGTTGGATTAATTAAATAAACATGATTTATTCAATTAATTAGGTTTAATGAAAGGGGGGAATTAATCAAATAAATATTTGCACATTTATTTAATTAATTGGGCTAATGTTAGTAAAAGATGAACTATTGAATTAATTAAATTACTTAAATTTAAAGGGAAAATGATGAATAATCAGGTGTTGGAATGGATAATTAATTAAATAAAAATTTAATTAATTAATTAGAAGGGGAAATTAGTGACATTAGTGATGTCAGAGATTGGTTAAGCGGTGAAGACATTTTTAGGTGTCTACATTTGTAATCAGGCTTATGTGCTCTAATTGTAAGCCTGCATGTTGCTAGCCAATCTGTATTTGATCTCTATGGTATACTGAATGACTAAATCTGAATTTTCTTTACATCTTTGAGTTGTTTCCATTATGTTTACTCAAGCTGCATGACCTAGATAGTTCACTTTGTCGACCCTCCTAACTGTGACTGCACCAAATGCCAATCTGTCAGGAACCATCCTTGGTAAGATATGGGGGGCACCTTCAAATCCATATACTCTAATTATAGTAACCTCATCATAGAGGTACCAATCATCCTAGTTATGGCTAATGCCTAGATCAAGATGCATGTCTTTGGGCCTCAAAAATCTTTGAATTCTGTCTTTTAATCTGCAATCTTGATGACCAAGTGCTCTAAAGACCTCCTTTACAAAGAATTCCTCAAAAGCAATATAACAGGCCTCAAGGCAGTGAATTTTCTAGATGTAATTCCACTCCTAGACTAGTAACGGTCTACCAAGGTCATCATTGTATCCAATTCTCATTGGTGAATGCCACATTTCACCCCCTGCATATAACAACCTATGGCATAACAAAGAATACGATCTAAAGTAGACCATAGAAGAATTTTTCTTTATACTTGTCAAGTCCTTTTTTATCTTTGTCTCTAAAAATGATGCATAATCATAATGCATGTTAGCTTCCCACTTTGGGATGTCAGCAGTCAGCACTAGGGCATTGATATGCATAAAAACATTGGCATCTTGCCCAAAAACCTAGCATAAAACAAAGTATATTTTCTATAAGTAATCCTCAAATAGATCATAAATGTAAGGTTCCTTGTCACCATCGGTGAATCTATGATATTTTCCCTTAACCCTTGGTATGTGAGAAGGGAGCCACTTCACCCTAAAGTCATTCCTAAATTTATGATACCCCTTACATAAGGCCCCTAAGTCCAATGACATTTACAAGTTGGGATCCAAGATGAACATATCACAAATATATTGCCAGTCTAGTCGAAGGAGTTATTTTCCTTTGCTAGTATATATGGTTTTCTTTTCTGGGACATAGTTCTTAACCAATGCCTTGATCATTTCTACATTTATGAACACATTGGGGACTACCAGTTGGGCTAACCCTAATCTCCAAGGATTATTCAAAGGGGGCTTCCTAAAACATTTCTTGAAGTGGTATTTAAATAATGCATATCCATGAACTGGAAAAATAGCATCTCTACAACTTTCATGGACATCAATGAGCCTACCCACTTGGATACCTGAGCCTTGTGACTGGTGGGGTCTTTTAGTAGATCTAGGTAATTGGGCCAAAATATCATCATTGATTTCCCTCTCTCTTCCTTTCTAGCCTTTTTCCAATTGTTTGAGATGAACTGACCATGTTGACTATACCAGGGATTTAGGGTTTTTTAGAGCTTGTTATACTTAGGCTTAGGAGCTTTCTCAAATTATGTCTATGATTTGCACTTTCAATTTGTCCTATAATATAAATTTTTGGACCAATCAGAGTATTCACAACTAGCATTTGTCGCACAGATACCTTAATTTTTATGGAAATAACCCTAACATAGAGGAGAAAGTGATGAACACTTACTGTATTTAATGGTAGGCTTCAACATTTTATTGGCAGCATAGTACCTCGTTGAATACAAGAACCTTAAGATTTCTTAGCTTAGGAGCAACTACAGATCTTGGACACTAAATTCTCATTCACAATTGTGTGGAAATGACACTAAACATCAGCCCCAAACTATTTTAAGGTGCCATTAATTGTCAAGTGTGCAGGGTGGTAGACATAGGATGGTCATTCCTAAACTTTAAAACTCCACCATAGATTACATAAAATTGTTGGTCACCAATGAGTTATAAAAATACCTCCAGTGAAGACAAGGAAGAATTTTAAAAGGTGGACCCATTGGCCATGGTGGAATCTTTGCCATTCCACCTAGATTTCTTAGAATCCCTAGCGAAGCCTTTAATCCTCATGAAACACAACTACCTTTTACACTATGGATATTATGAATGAAACAATCCATGTCATCATCCTCACAATCCCACTAAGAGCTTCATATTACTTCTACGAAGAAAACAATCCTCATGAAATGATGTTGACTCATTTGAAAAGCCAAGCTAGCTACACCAACTCTTGGAGCCTATTTGGGAACTACAATGAAGAGGCAAGCTCATACATAACATAGTTCATCATGGAACTGTCATGACATGTGTAATGTCTTTACAATGCTTGGTAAACATGGTGGTAATCATGCAATTCAAAGGAATATCCTACTGAATAGTCCACTATAACTCTTGAAAAGACCTTCATAGAATTGTCAACCAAGGCTCGTAGGCTTGTGAAGGTACTTTTATTGTATGTGCTTTCAGCGATCAAACTATCTAACTTATCTAATACAGTATTGGAAATTAGGCTACTTATTAACAAGAGAAAGTAATGTTGCTACAACTACTATGGATACTTTGCAATGTAAGGCTGTAACAAAAGATTATTAATGAATGAACTCTAATTTTCTAATGACAACTTTTCCTATCCTCTGGAGTAACACAAGTCAATTGAACTAAGCAACATAAGAATCTAATTGATCTTGTATAGATAAAATAAATGCTACAACATTTATAACATACAAGAAATAAAGTGAAGGATAGTTATCCTGAGTAGCCCTTGCTCAGGTGACTGTCTGACTGCTTAAACTCAAATCTATCTCTTTTAAATCAACACAAACATATTGATTCTAACATACATTGCACAATATTTTCAAAACACATAAAATCTTGTTGAACTGTAATATTCATAACTCATAATCAAATAACATTGTCTACATAATCCATAAAGGATTCAGATAGCTATATCTATGATAGAACAAAAACTATTCAAAACTGAACTGAACTAACCAACTTCTACCTCAACCACCGAATCATAATATAGGCATGGGGGAGTTATTGAAATAGGTCTCTTAACTATAAGCATAAAACACCACTCCACATGAACTAGAGTGTAATGAATGCTAACAACAATAATGGGAAAATAAGGAAAGAAGTGTCCTAACAAAATTAGAACTCTGCTGAAATAGGGGAACATAGACTAATTGAATCAGTTCCATTAGTCTTCTAGTTACAACAAAGTCCTTCAAGCTTCCAATCATCTTTATTGGTTACTATCACTATGCGTGATTATCTCCATCAAGTGTCCTCATGTCATGCTTGGTGCACTTAGTTGAGTCTAGAATCTTCCCTACTATGCACCTAGAAATGCTATGGTTGCGGGCTACATCTAGTAGTTGCTATGAGTTACAGTCCTTCCTCTTTTAATTGCAAGGTTAGTCCATAAACATGTACAAAATACTAACAACCATAATCAACACAAACATTCTCAATAATCCATACATTCCCACATATAACCTACAATTTCATCATATTATAATCATATCTCCATATACTTAATTAACCAAGTTCAAGTCTGCATAATAATCATAAGGGATAACATAACATAGAAATATGCTTAAAATAGTGTCTGGGAATGTCTTTCAGCTTGTATAAAATTAGAAGAAAACACACTAATAACTAGGTTCATCACACCCCCAACTATCCATTTGCTTGACCTTAAGCAAATCAACTAAGGCTCTAGGTTGTAATACAAGGTGATCTCCCTAAAATCTGCAACAATACCTACTCCTTGAGTCTGCTCAAATAAAATCAATTATTGTATGCCAACCTATTCGTCCTAGAGACCTCTGCTTTCTCACACTCTGTACTCCTCTTCCCAGTCCAATGTGGCACTAGATATAGAAGCATAGGGGGTTGGAAAGTAAGTTGTATCTAGTTTAGTGCTTATCCCTTGGTAATGTCCATTTATTTCCCGACCCTTTCAAACATAGCCATAAAGTTATGGATGGAATGGGGTTCTTTCTTTTGTAACTCTGGAGTCAAACTATTCCACCTATCTTGTACATGCTGATGAGAGTGATGGATGAGGTCAACTGTCAAATGTTAAATCCTATCATAATCATGTAGCCTTAAATTCATAATCTTTCTCCCCACACCCTTGTGTTCTAAAAGTTGCTTCCATTCTGTAATGATAAACTCAAGGATTTCATATTCTTTTCTAATTGGAATGGCAATGGATTTTTCTCTTTCTGTGTAAGCTTGCATGATGTCTCCTCTCAAATTTTCATTCCTAAAGTAAGAGGCTAGTGTTGTTACCTATAAATCCCCTACATAAATTAATGGATTCCATTCAGTGTCTTTAGATACAACATAATTATGTAAGTAAAACTCACATAGCTGGTCTTGTTCATCAGGTGTGGCGGTAGCAAAAAAATTGAGGAAGGCCATTTTCTCACTCATGTCAATTGGTTTATTACCAATCAATCTACTGAACTGGTAACTCAAAAAAATTTCTTCTAGAAATAAGACATAGGTCCTAGGTGGGGGTCTACATTTGACAATCTAAGTAGCTTTATCTGCTACTTCCTCCATTCTAACTGCTAGCTTTTGCAACTCAATATCCTTCCTTTCCAGTGCCTTAGTGTGATTTGCAATCATGGTTTCTTTTTCTCTTTTCCACTCTTCTTTTTGCTTAGAGAAATCCTGAGTAACCTTCCATAGCTAATATCCTAAGGATAAACTTGTATGACAAGTTAGGGTTTTGATAATAGGGAGTCTTTTCTCTTTAGTCACTAATTCCTTATTTCCAATAGCTACTATGGCTATCTCTACGAGGACATCTAGTTTTGACCCCTGATCATAGGTGTTAACCTTTTCTTCCAACTCATGTATCCTTGCCTCTCTCTCTTTGTCCTTCTTCTCATAGGTTTTGATCAATTCTTCCAGCTATTGTATTCGATCAAAGGCTTCCTACAGTTCTCTTCTTATATTCCTATCTTCAATCAACAATTCCCCATCCCTTGAAGAATGTTCATCACCACCCCCTATACACAAATATTCCTCATTATCAGGGTTGTCTGAGGTTTTCTTCCTAGTTTTCTTAGAACTAAAAATGTCCTCTGATTCAGATTTAGATGTACTAGACACTGTTGGAAATTAAGATGTCTCAACCTTGGTAATTCCTTGTATTATTTCATTGTATTTATTTATTTATTGCCTATTGTATAATTAGGAGGTAAATCCTATGTTGTCATCTTATGGGAGTTAGCATGGTGATGTGTCATCCTACATGGCATATGACCACATTTAAATTTATCCTCACATGAGGAGATAGGCATCCCACATAGTGGTAGGAATATTTTGCCATATGTTAGCATCTTGGAATGTGTGCAAGGGAATATTGACCGAAATAGTCATGACAGATTCCTATGACAAAATTATGACATGTAAGAGTTAGAAATAGAAGATCCTATGACAAGTATGGACATGTGTCAAGAAGCATCTTTGAAAAAGGCATCTATGGGCACCCCAAGGTGGGTTATGACATGTAAGAGATTATGCTATTTATAGACTGTGTATGAAAGATTCTCTTCCAACTGTAAGTTATGACAACTATGGCAGATTCTATCATGGTTGTAAGAGTACTAAGAGTATTTGTCATTGCCCATTTTGGAAATAGGCAACCTCTTTGGGATGGGGTGATTTGACAAGTGTCAGGCACATCCTACAATGTTGGACAAGTGTCCATAGGCGTGGGTTTTGGGCCATGAGGCCATGTTGGATGCCCATATCAATGTGGAGCCATTTTTGCCTTGTATGTTCTTTATAAACAGGTGCTTTGGAGAGGTGATGCATTTTGTGATTGATAGGTACTGTTAAGCTGCCAAATCATCTCTAGATATGAGTGTCAAAGACTCCTACAAGAGCATTGGCTCTATGACTGTATTGTTACCTTCATTGTTTATGAAATACATTTGAGCTGTGTTTTGGAGTGTGGGGTTTTTCACCCGTAAGTGTTTTCCCCACGTATATCTTGTGTCTCTCTTCTTCTGTCTTACATTCTTGTGTCTATGTTTGCTACAATATCTCTATTAGTGGGTTAACATAATCTATAATTGTAAAGATTAATAAGAATTTGCACTCATCTCTCCTCATTAGATTAGTGTAGGATGTGATTTCTGTACACCTAGCTTTTTTCAGTTGGTATCAGATCCTAGCCAATTTTGGTTCTAGCTATTGGGTAGGGGGTTTTCGAGCTAATCTTAGGTTGAGTGGGAGTTTGTGTAGAGTATTATGTGTCTTGTTGTAGAAAGGAGATGGTAACCACATCTGGAAGATTAGGGGTGGATAAATTCAATGGCACTAATTTTGAGTTGTGGAAACTCAAGATGGAAGATCTACTTGTTGATCGTGACTTATGGGAAACCGTATCCGGTGTAAAACTTATGACAATGTCACAAGATGATTGGGACCTCAAAGATTGGAAGGCTAAGGGTCTCATAAGACTCCGTCTAGCTAACTCTGTCCTATTGAATGTCCATGAGGAGAAGAGCATGAAAGACCTTAGGAAGAAGCTGGGTGATGTTTATCAGGCCAAGTCCTTGGTGAACAAGCTTTTTCTAAAAAAGAAATTGTTTGCTCTGAAGATGGAAGATAGAGGATCTATTGTAGACCATATAAATGCTTTGAACATGATCATTGCACAGTTGACATTTGTGGGTGTGAAAATGGAGGAGGAGGATCGGTGTATGAGTCTACTTTGTTCTTTACCTGATTCGTGGGATCATCTTGTCATGGCCATTGGAAGAACCACTACCACCTTCAAGATGGAAGATGTGGTGTCTTCGCTATTATCTGGAGAAATGCATAGAAAGACATCGGAGTTGGCCAAAGAGGCTCTTGCAGTTCATGGAAGACCCAAAGAGAAAGGGAAGAAGAAGGACAAGAAAGGTGAAAAGAGTAGATCCAAATCCCATGGGAGATCCAAATCTCTTGGAAAGTCCAAGGCTCTTTGTTGGAACTATGGAAAATCTGGGCATTTCCGAAAGGAATGCAAAGAGGAAAAGAAAAAGAAAAAAAAGATTGCCCCATATTTAGATTCTGAAAAATCACAAGATAATGGTGATGCTTTCATCACAGCCCTAGACACCCATGCATTTGATGATGTGTGGTTGATAGATTCTAGTGCATCATTCCACATGACCTTGCATCAAAGCTGGTTCACGAAGTATGAAGAGTTTGATGGTGGAAGAGTGTACTTGGGTGATGACTCTCATCTAAAGATTGTTGGTCATGGAAGAGTCTCAATCTGATTCCATGATAGATGAGTGAAGGGGATCACTGGGGTTATGCACATCCCAGGCCTAGCACGGAACCTACTTTTTGTAAGTATGTTGAATGATATAGGAGTGCAGGTTGTCTTTTTGAAGGATGGATGCAAGATGACTAGAGGATCTATGGTGCTTGCGAAGGGTACTTAGAGAGGTACTCTGTTTTAGCTAGAGGCATGCACTTCATAGTGCAATAGTTCTTCTAACTCAAAGAAAAGAGATGTAGTCACTTCATCCTCACCATCTGAACAAGCAGTGAAGAAATTTGTTGTAACACATTCTGATGGTAGTGCACATGCTTTGGAAGTTAAGCTTCCTGCTGAAAAGACTATGTTATGGTATTTGAGATATGGCCACATTAGTGAGAAGGGTCTTAGAAACATGAAAAATAAAAACCTCATTGAGGGGTTAAATGATTGTAATCTTGAGTTTGATTTTTATGAACATTGTGTATATGGAAAGAAAAACTGTGCTCAGTTTTACTCTAGTTCTCACAAGTCTTCTGGTGTATTGGATCTTATTCATTCTGATGTGTTTGGTCTTGTTAATGTTCCTTCGATTTCCAAATCTATATATTTTGTATCTTTCATAGATGATTATAGTAGAAGGACACAGGCTTATTTTATCAGAAGCAAGACTGAAGTCTTTAGTCGGTTTAAGGAGTTTAAAGCCTTTGCTAAAAATTAGACTAGTAAAAAGATTAAGTGTTTGAGAACTAACAATGGTGGTGAGTCTTGTTTGGCAGAGTTCAATAAGTTCTATAAAGAGCAAGGGATTAAAAGACATAAGACAACTCCATACACCCCGCAGCAAAATGGAGTTGCAAAGAGGATTAATAGGACACTGATGGAGAAGGCTAGGAGTATGGTTAGTGGAACAAGCCTCGAACAAAAGTTTTGGACTGAAGTTGTTACCAGTGCTTGCTACTTGGTAAATAGGTCTCCTACATTAGCTCTTGTTGGTAAGACACCTATGGAGGTGTGGTCTGGTAAGAAGCCTTCAGTTAGGTATCTTCATGTTTTTGGTTGTGAGGCATATGTACATGTGCCTAGGGTGAAATGGTCTAAATTGGAGAACAAGGCGGTTAAATTTATTTTCATTAGCTATGGTGTCAGTGTGAAAGGATACAATCTTTGTGATCCTATGGATGAAAAAGTGTTCTATAGAAGAAGTGTTATCTTTAGAGAGCTAACACCTTCTTCCATTGTTCTACAGCTAGAACAGATTGAAAAGAAAGAAGATGTGGTTTAGTTTCCTTCTACCCCTGAGAAGACTGAACTGATAGATGTGAGACATGATGATGAGGAGAGCTCTAGCAGCTTTGAAAGCTTAGAAGAAGAAACAAAACCTCAGCCTTAGCCATTGAGGAGGTCTACATGAACAAGAAAGCAACCTAATAGGTTTGGTTATTCATTACTTGATGCTATTTGTGCTTTTGCTTTACTTACTAACACTGATGAGCCTAGAACTATGAAAGAGGCTATGGGTATGAAAGATGTAGGTTCCTGGAAGGAGACCATGGAAGATGAGATGGATTCTTTGGAGAAGAATCAAACATGGGACTTGGTGCCTTTGCCTAAAGGATGGAAACTTGTTGGATGCAAATGGGTGTTCAAGAGGAAATTCGGTGCAGATGGTAGTGTTGAAAAGTACAAGGCTAGATTGGTTGCGAAGGGGTATTCACAAGTGGAGGGAATTGATTATGAATTTGTGGATTCTGATTGGGTAGGTGACATTAACAGCAGGAGATCCACCAATGCCTATGTGTTCACTATGTTTGGTGGTGCAATTAATTGGATGAGTAAGTGACAACCTATGGTTGCTTTGTCTATGATAGAAGTTGAGTATATGGCAGCAACTCATGCTTGCAAGGAATCCATTTGGCTTAAGAGATTATGTTTAGATATTGGTGTTGATGTAGGAGAGATTACAATCTATTGTGACAGTCAGAGTGCAATTTTCCTAGAAAAGAATCCAAGTTTCCATGCCAGAACAAAGCATATTGATGTACAATTTCATTTCATGTGAGACATGGTAGAGTATGGGAAGGTGAATTTGGAGAAGGTAGATACTTTGAAGAATGTTGCAGATGCATTGACAAAACTCGTGGGCATAGAGAAGTTTAGATGGTGTTCAGAGTCTATCAGCCTCTTGGCCTATAGCAGTTAAATCATGTTAATTCTATTGGCCCTTACAAGGTGTTCAACAAGTGGGAGAATGTTGGGAATTAAGGTGTCTCAACCTTGGTAATTCATTGTATTTATTTATTTATTGCCTATTGTATAATTAGGATGCAAATCCTATGTTGTCATCTTGTGGGAGTTGGCACGGTGATGTGTCATCCTACATGGCATATGACCACATGTAAATGTTTCCTCACATGAGGAGATAGGTATCCCACTTAGTGGTAGGAATATTTTTCCATGTGTCAGCATCTTGGAATGTGTGTAAAGGAATATTGACCGAAACGGTCATGACAGATTCCTATAACAAAGTTATGACATGTAAGAGTCAGAAATAGAAGATCCTATGACAAGTATGAACATGTGTCAAGAAGCATCTTTGAAAAAGGCATCTTTGGGTTACCCAAGGTGGGTTATGATATGTTGTAAGAGAATATGTTATTTATAGCCTATGTATGATAGATTCTCTTATAGCTATAAGTTATGACAGCTATGATAGATTCTATGATGGTTGTAAGAGTCATAAGAGCATCTGTCATTGCCCATTTTGGAAATAGGTGACCTCTTTGGGATGGGGTGACTTAACAAGTGTCCATAGGCATAGGTTTTGGGCCACAAGGCCATGTTGGACGCCCATCTCAATGTGGAGCAATTTTTGCCTTGTATGTTCTTTATAAATAGGTGCTTTGGAGAGGTGATGCATTATGTGATTGATAGGTACTGTTATGCTACCAGATCATCTCCAGATATGAGTGTCAAAGATTCTTGCAAGAGCATTGGCTTGTGACTGGATTGTAACCTTCATTGTTTACAAAATACATTTGACCTATGTTTTGGAGTGTGGGGTTTTTGACCTGTAAGGGTTTTCCCCACATATATCTTGTGTCTCTCTTCTTTTGTGTTACATTCTTGTGTCTATGTTTTCTACAATATCTTTGTTAGTGGGTGGTGTAGGGGCACCTAACACAAGTCATTTAAGTTTATTTTTTGTTTTATGTTGTAATAAGGTCCATTGACCAATGCATTTTTATTTTAGTTTATGTCTAGGTTCATTTTGTAAGTCCTAAGTGACTTTTGACTATTATAATCGCCTAATGCTAAAAATAGCGATAATGCCAAAAATAGGCACTAGTGTTTCCCAGCCGCTTGGAATCAATCTCCCAGCCACTTGGAATGGATTTGGTACTACTTTGGGTGAATCTATAAAAACCCAAAGAAATGAATTGAATATATACAGATTAGGGATTGAGATTGTGATCAGTCATATGATATTGTGATTGTGTGAATGTAATCAAGCTTTGTTAAGGAGGAATCGATCTTTTCTATGTTATCAATTTTGTTTCCCATTCTCTGTAAATACATAATTGTAGCTTTCCTTTCCTTTATATTTTCTTGTTGTTACCACATGTCGATATGAAGCATTCCACTGATAAGATTTCTGTCAAAATCAATGGAATGGCTTCATTGTATATATATTTGTTTTCATTTCCTGTTTGTTTCTTTGTTTCAGCAGTGCAGATGTTCCAGTTCACGGGTCACGCATAGTAGTTCACCTAGCATTTCTTATGTGCTAGGGTTCGGTGAAGGTAGACTATACAAAGGTGTATAGGAGTAGTGGCGTAGGAAACCCTAGTGTTCACCGATGGTTGAAATCTGGCTGATGAATGTGTTTGAATGTGATATTAGCATGAACAGGGAGACAGTGACTCTGTGGTAAATCTGACCGATAATCCAAGTCGCGCCAATAGTAGAAATCCATCGGCATAAGTTTCAAATGTACATGGTAAATGTACATCACAAGGGCGTGCAAGAGAATGTATGCTTTGAATGCATATGAGTTATGCATGTTGGGAATGTATCTTTCGGCAGATACAAGCAGTGACCGGTCGTAACGGTGAATCTGGGTATAGTAGCCAACTATAGCAAGTTGTATTATGCATGTACCACAGTTGGTAGTTTATTGTTAAGCTTTGCCTACTTCCATTGTGTGCTCTGCATCATTTTGGTATCAGAGCTAGCGAAAGGTCTGCATCAAGTGTTGGCATTGTCTATGAATGTTTATGTCAGACAGAGAAAGTGAAGGAGGGGCTAGCGAGATGCCTCCAAAGGGAATGACCACTGAAGTGGTCAAGAAATTTAAGGAAATGGAGGAGCTGATCAAGACTGGAGTCAAGGAAGCACTCCAGGCTGAGTTAAAGACCTTGGGAAAAGGTAAGAAATCAGACGAGGAGTCTGATGAAGAAGGAGAAGATGGGGAAGAGGAAACAACCCCAGGACAGACAGATATATCTGTAGATTAGAAACAATTTTTGGAGGCCATAAAATCACTTGGTAAGGAATCGTCTGAATCAAGAATGGAGATTCTGATGTTTAGCAGAAAGATGGATGTAGAAGAAGTCATCGAATGGGTCGAGGCTTTGAACAATTACTTCAAGTACAAGGAGGTACCAGAGAATAGAAGAGTCAAGTTTGCAAAAATGAAATTGAAAGGTGCTGCACTCATGTGGTGGAACTACACCTAGGGAGAAAGGGTGAAGAGTGGTAAGAGCATGATCTCATCCTGGAGTTAGATGGTAGAGAGGATCAAGGCTCAGTTCCTTCCAGTAGATTATGAAGTGCAGATATACAGTAAAATGTAGAACCTTAGGCAAAAGGATACAGATGTATCCACCTATACAAAGGAATTTCATAAATTGTCCCAAGGTGCGGACATGCTAAAGATGAGAAAGGAAGAGTTGCCAGGTATATTTATGGCCTAAAGTATAGTATACAAGATGAGATTATCATATTGACACTAGAAACCATGGACAAATGTTTCTAGGTGGCACTGAGAGTAGAAGAGAAGCAAAAAATAAAAGGAGAATAGCAGAACAGAGGCAGAAACAGCTTTGGTGGTAGAAATTAGTTTCAGAAGAATCAAGGGGAGTCCAGTTAGCAAGAACACAATGGAGAATTTGGTTCCAGAGAGGGTTTCAGAGGAAGGAGACCTAATGGGAGAGGTAGATTTGGTGGACCAGGTGGAGGTCCTAATGTCTTCACAGGAAGATGTTATAATTGTAACCAGATTGGGCACACAACAATTAGGTGTCCAGAGAAAGACTCAAGCTCTCATGGAGGAAAGAGAAGGAGCCAGCTGATTCAAGAAGAAGATTGTCAGAGTGTGAACTCACCTATGGGAAGTGTAGCTCCAGCACAAGATGGAGAAAGTCTCATGATGAGAACAATGCTGAAGGTACCACAAAACAAAGAACCACGGTAGAGGAAAACACTATTCAGAACTCTATGTAAAGTTTCTGGCAAGAGGTGTAAGGTAATTGTTGATTCTAGCTCCATTAGAAATTTAGTTTCAGTAGAAATGGTAGAGAAATTGAATTTGAGAAGATTACCACATGCGAGTCCATACAAAGTGTCATGGCTGAACAAAGGGCAGCAAGTCTTGGTTGATGAACAAGCTTGGGTAGAATTTTAGATAGGGGAATATGGGGATAAACTTTTGTGTGATATAATTCCCATGGAGCATGCCATTTACTGTTAGGAAGATGTTGGCAGTATGATGTACAAGCCCAGCATGATGGTAAATCGAATTCCTTTGTGATTACTAAGAATGGTAGACAGTATAAGATGGATCCTTTAACAGAAGAAGGTGTAGACAAGAATGTAGGCTCAAGTATCATGTTAATGAGTGGGAAAGAGTTTATCCATACTCTTAAAGAAGAGGGAACCCAGGGGTATGCTCTAATTTTGAAACCTAAAGATAGTTATGATTTGTCCAAAAATAGCAAGGAAAAGGTCCCTAAGGAAGTGCAGGAATTGTTAGACAAGTATAAGGGTATCATGGTGGAGGATATGCCCAATGTACTACCCCCTGTGAGAGACATAAGTCATCAGATTGACTTCATCCTAGGATCCACATTGCCAAATAAACTAGCTTATAAAATGACACCTAATCAAAATGAGGAGATTGCTAAACAAGTACAAGAATTGTTGGATAAAGGCCTAGTGAGGAAAAGTCTTAGTCCATGTGCTATACCCACAGTTTTAGCTCCCAAGAAGGATGGCAAATGGAGGTTATGTACTAATTCTAGAGCCATAAATAAGATCACCATCAGATATAGGTTTCCTATGCCCAGAATAGAGGACCTTATGGATTGTTTGGGTGGAGCTCGGTATTTTTCTAAAATTGATCTGAAGAGTGGATACCATCAAATCAGGATTAGAGAAGGGGATGAATGGAAGACAACCGTTAAAAATAATGAAGGTCTTTATGAGTGGTTGGTGATGCCATTTGGTCTGTCCAATGTGCCAAGTACTTTCATGCACCTAATGAATGAGGTATTGAAGGATTTTATTGGCAAATTTGTTGTTGTCTATCTTGATGATATTTTGGTTTTTAGAAGGACAAAAGAAGAACATTTGCTGCATTTGGAATAGGTGTTGAAGAAGATGCATGAGGAGAAACTGATGATTAATATGGAGAAGAGTATCTTCATGAAGGAAGAACTCACATACCTTGGATTTGTGATATCCCAGGGTAGTTTGAAAATGGATCCAGAGAAGGTAAATGCTATTCTATCTTGGCCAGCACCTACAACAGTGAGTGATGTAAGGAGTTTTCATGGGTTAGCAACATTTTATAGGAAATTCATAAGAGGATTCAGTCATATTTGAGCACCCATTCTGGATACCATAAAAGGAGGACATAAATGTAAGTTTGTTTGGAATAGAGCAACAGATGACTCTTTTGAGATTCTCAAACAAAAAATAGTAGAGAAACCTATTTTGGTTTTGCCTGATTTTAATAAGTTGTTTACTATGGAATGTGATGCTAGTAACCTTGCCATTGGTGCTGTCTTGAATTAGGAAGGCAGACCTATTGCTTTCTTTAGTGAAAAGTTGAATGATGCTAAATAGAAGTATTCCACATATGATCTAGAATTGTATGCAATGGTTCAAGCATTGAAAAAATGGAGACATTATCTCTTGCCCAAGGAATTCATTGTTTATACTGACAACCATGCTTTGAGATTTTGGAATTCATGGGAGAAGCTAAATCACAGGCATATGAAGTGGGTTGAACAACTTCAGGTGTATACTTTTTCCATCAAACATAAGACGGGACAAGCCAACAAAGTGGCAGATGCTTTGAGCAAATGAGTGTGCACTATACAGGAAATCTAGTTGCAAAGTGTGGGAGTGGATTCTCTCAAGAATATGTACCAGGATGATGAGGACTTCAAGGAGATATATATAGTTTGTTCACAATTGTCAGATTCCTATCATATCTAATTTTTCTGAATATTTGTTATAGCAAGGGCTATTGTTCAAAGGCAACCAACTGTGTGTGCCTAGGTGTTCCATGAGGGAGAACATCATAAAGGAGAAACATTGTGGTAGTCTTGGAGGTCATTTTAGATTGGACAAGACATTGGAACAAGTGAGAAGGCTTTACTTCTGGCCTAGGATGCAAACTGATGTTAGGAAATTTGTGGAAACTTGTAGCATTTGTCAGAGGGAAAAAGGAACTTCATCTAATGCAGGCCTCTATCAACCACTTCCAATTCCACAAAGGCCATGGGAGTACATCAGTATGGATTTTGTTTTGGGTCTTCCAAGGACTCAAAGAGGATTTGATAGTGTGTTTGTGGTTGTTGACAGGTTTAGTAAAATGGCTCACTTTGTGCCATGTAAATGTACCAATGATGCTTCACATATTGTTGGATTGTTCTTCAAAGAAATAGTTCAAATTCATGGTTTGCCACTGAATATTGTCACTGACAGAGATCCCAAGTTTGTGGGATAGTTTTGGTACACTTTGTGGAAGAAATTGGGCACTTAATTATCTTTCATGTTAGCATATCACCCTCAGACAGATGCACAAACTGAGGTGGTGAATAGATCACTGGGTAATCTTTTGAGGTGTTTGACTAAACAGCATGGAGAAGCATGGGATATGATCATCCCACAAGCAGAGTTTGCATATAAGGATTCTGTTAATAGGAGCACAGGAAAGAGGCCTTTTGAAGTTGTATATGGGATTCATCCCAAGGGAAATTTGGAGCTCAGGAATCTCCAGAACATGGAGAAAAGGAGTGCACAAGGAGAAGATTTTGCAATCAGCATGAAGGATATCCATGATGCTGTAAGAGACACAATCCAGAAGAAAACAGGGAAATACAAAGAGAGAGTTGATTAGCGGAAGAGGGACATACAGTACAAGATTAGAGATTTGGTGATGGTTTATCTAAAGAAGGAAAGATTTCCTAAGGGGTAGCCAATGGAACTTCTTATGAAGAAGATAGGTCCATGCAAGGTTGTACACAAATTTGGGCCTAATGCTTAAGAGATTGAACTTCCTCCTGGATTAGCAATTTCACCCATCTTTAATGTGTCAAATTTGTTTCCATTCAACGGAGCCAATACAGTAGAGATAGGAGCAGAAGATGCAGAATGGATTTCTAATCTTCCACCAAGTCAGCCAGTTCAATTGGACTATATTTTGGACACAAAGGTTCAAAAGAAGACCAGACATAAGACCTACAAGTAGTATCTGGTCAAGTGGCATGGTTTACCTAATGAGGATGCAAATTGGATGAGCGAGGAAGACATCATCAAGCACGGGGTTCATATTTCAGACTTAGTTCCTTGAGGGACTTGAGTTTTGTTAACCCCGGGAGTATGGTGCAGGGGCACCTAACACAAGTCATTTAAGTTCACGTTTTGTTTTATGTTGTAATAAGGTCCATTGACCAATGTATTTTCATTTTAGTTTATGTCTAGGTTCATTTTGTAAGTCCTAAGTGACTTTTGACTATTGTAATCGCCTAATGCTAAAAATAGCAATAACACCAAAAATAGGCAGTAGTGTTTCCTAGCTACTTGGAATCAGTCTCCTAGCCAATTGGAATGGATTTGGTACTACTTTGGGCAAATCTCTAAAAACCCAGAGAAATGAATCAAATATATATAGATTAGGGATTGAGATTGTGATCAGTCATATGATATTGTGATTGTGCGAACATAATCAAGCTTTGTTAAGGAGGAATCGATCTTTTCTGTGTTGTCAATTTTGTTTCCCATTCTCTATAAATACATAACCGTAGCTTTCCTTTCCTTTCTGCTTTCCTGTTGTTACCACATGTCGATATGAAGAATTCCACTGATAAGATTTCTTTCAAAATCAGTGGAATGGCTTCATTGTATATATATTTGTTTTTGTTTCTTGTTTGTTTCATTGTTTCGGCAGCGCAGATGTTCCAGTTCGTGGGTCACACACAGTAGTTTGCCTAGAAGTTCTTATGTGCTAGGGTTTGGTGAAGGTAGACTGTGCAAAGGTGTATAGGAGTAGCGGCGTAGGAAACCCTAGTGTTCGCCGATGGTTGAAATCTGGCTAACGAATGTGTTTAAATGTGATATCAGCATGATCAGGGAGATAGCAACTCCATAGTAAATCTGACTGATAATCCAAGTCACACCAATAGTAGAAATCCATTGGTGTAAGTTTTGAATGTACATGGTGAATGTACATCGCAAGGGCATGCAGGAGAATGTATGCTGTGAATGCATATGAGGTATGCATGTTGGGTATGTATCTTTCGGCAGATACAAGCAGTGACTGGTTGTAATGGTGAATCGGGGTATAGTAGCCAGCTATAGCAAGTTGTGTTATGCATGTACCATAGTTGGTAGTTTATTGTTAAGTTTTGATCACTTCTATTGTGCGCTCTGCATCAGTGGGTTAACATAATATGTAATTGTAAAGATTAATAAGAATTTGCACTCATCTCTCCTCATTAGATTAGTGTAGGAAGTGATTTATGTACACCTAGCTTCCTTTCAGACACATACCATTTCCTTTTGATAGGGGTTTGTACATTCTCAATCACATTATCCTCTTGTTCATGGTCATTTTCTACTACTACCACATCCTCCTCTTTTCTAGGCTTCTCAATAGCACTCCCCATAACACCTTTCTTCTTAAGGCAATGCGAATGCCTTAATGGTGTGGATTTCTCTTTTGACCTTTTTGCAGGCTCAGAAGAAGAACCACTCTTCTTTTTCCTAGTTCTTGGTGTTTTGGTGCTAGGTGTCTTACTAGAGGATGGGGTCTAATTGGCTTCTTCTTCTAGGGTTTGATCATATACTACTTTTGGCACAATTGGCACATCCTATTCTCCTATTTCCTCTATATTGTGGGTAGGTGAAGTAGGAGGTGAAACAAGATTTTCTCTTAAGGATACAGTAGGTGACTCTACATTTTCTAGTGTTGCTAGCTCATTAAGGATGTCATTGATGTTTATTCATTTCAAGAATCTTTTCTAGGGTACATGTGGATACTACATCCTAAGACTTCTCTTCACTAATAGAATGACCAAACAATCATGAGATAATGCTGATTTTTTTATTTCCTTTGATATTCATATCCCATTCTCTTTAAGAAATTATATAGGAAATTTGGCACATTAACTACTCTATTATGACAAAGATGGCTTAACAATTTAAAATGCACAGTGTATATTATGGACTACCTACCATCACAGGTAAGGTATTTGATAATATGCATGGAAAAGTAGCCCATAATTCTGGAAGTGATAGTCTTTTAGTACATTGGATGTCGATTCCAGTTGCTCCCCTTCCTCACTGAATTCATTTGTTGCAGCTATTACAGCTACTTTGATGGGGAACTCTTCACCGTTTCTAGGTAAACCAGATACGTTAGCAATTGCCACTTTCAAAGAATCCACTATCATACCTTTTATAGTGGCTTCATCATGGTAGAGTGAGGCTGCAAACTACCTCATCATACCTTCAGTAAACTTTGTGAGCTTTAGGAAATAGTCAATACATCCTACATGTGTAAGGATTGGCGAATTTAATTGGTCTCCTAGTACCATTTCATGCACTGTAGGTTCCTATCTAATGATGCCTCCTCCCATATTGCCAAATTGAAATTCAAATTCCCCAAAAACCCTTCTACAAACCCTTTGTTATATCTTCTTGTTGTTTTAGTTTCAATAACCCTACACTTTCAATAACCCCCTATATATTCCCTTGCTATATTATACTAGCCTTAACTAACAAACTAGCTTGAACTGACTCAAAATTATGGGAAATTGGGAAATTTAGCATAGAAGACAATTTTAGCAGACAAATTTAGTAGAGTAGACATAAGAATGAAAAATAGTTTGTATTATCTATATTGTGTTGTGTAACTGACAATGGCAAACAATCATTGTTTTGAACAAAAACACTATCCCTCCCCCTAACTAAAATCTTGAAGTGACCTCAGTTCAAGGTTGTGTACGGTGAAGAGAAGGATGATAGTATATGGATATAGGATTATGAATGATAATTTTGTATTATTAAATGTTAGCACATATGGATGTTGGCAATAAACACTACTATGAAGGCAAGCTGAGTGTTGTCATTGATGGCAACAAGATAAAGAGAACATATCAACATGATAGGAAGACATAACTCTAGAAGTTCATTTGTGATTGGGAACAAGGCACAAGTCTGGAAGGCAAAAATGGCTAAGTATGGATAGTATACAGAATAAGGGATAGAAAATGAACCAATATGCCTCCACAATAAAAGACCCTAAAAAGCAGATCAGGTACAATAACTTATGACCATATTATGATGATTCAGACCAGTGATCAAGTCATAACTTCCTCCAAAAGTGATGGGGAGAAAATGACTAAGTCCAGACAAATAGAGGTATGTCAAAGATAGTGAACAAGGCACAATATAATACTCTGCATTCCTCTGCAAATGTATAATTTTCTTTGCGGTTCTGAGGAAAGCAAGGGATACATCATAACTACCTAAATCTAGAATTACAATCTCTGAAATTTAGTACATCACATTCTACAATCTGTCTAATATCGGGTTACAGTTCAACAATATTTCTCTATGACAGAGCAACAGTTTCATGATCCACATTTTGACATGCAGAGGCATTTTTCTCTATGGTTTAGAAGGTATGCTAAGAGATCAGTAACAAGCATTGGATATGATTTGTTAGGTCCCATTTGGTTCACAATGCAAGTTGTGAGGCAATAAATGAACCTGTTAAGCATGCTCTTAAGGAACAGGCTAACTCATATGGTAAATCTCTATGCAGAAAAAAATAGTGTTTGAACAATCTATTTAAGTGATTGCATGGTTAGAGCTGACCTATATGAAGTTATGTACACAATCACTTGGGCCCACATTGAAATTAGTACACATGATTAGGTCAACAAAGCATAACATCTTTCTCTCACATTTTTAGTTTGTCTTGCTGACCCAAGTAAGTGAAAAATCTCATGGTGGATGTATATATAACAGATGGATTGTAGTTTTGGGATATAAGGAAATATGACCTAATGGATGTGTATGCAAAATATGTGAAGATAAGGTGATCAAAAGTAGAAGAAGAGAGATCTTAACCTTGAAGCAAGAAGTTAGTAGTGAAACAAGGCAATCAGTAATCAAGAGCTTTGAATCAGAATTCTATGCTTCAATGAGACTGTAATCATGCATAGAGAGATGCAATCTACACAGTCATCCTAGAAGTGAGCCACCCTCTTCTTTTCTTCTCTCTTTCACAAGGCAGTGAGCCTATGTACTGAGCAGTGAGCTCTGGACAACGAGCCCTAAGGCAGTGAGCCTTTTGTATTTTGGTATTGCTATAATAAAAATATTCCTAAGAGATAACACTCTCTGTGGTTTTTCCCCACCTTGGGGTTTTCCACATAAAAATCCTATTGTCCATAGTTTATGTCTTTGTGGTTACCATTCATTTGCATATTGTGCTTTTGTTTAATTAAATTTAGAAAATTGTTAAAAGTGAAAGTGTATAAATGGTTTTATGGAACACTGATTCACCCCCCTCTCAGCGTTCTAGATATTTAATAATGGAAACATTGAAATATCAGTACCAAATAATGGGAAGTTAATATTTGTACCTATTGGAATGAGATGAACTGTACTTTGCATGAGCAGAGCATTGGAAAATGTGTCTACAACATAAGTTTGATTGGACATAACTTATTATTATGAGAAATGGTGGAATGACATTTGGTTACGTGTGAATGAGCTGATGTAGTTTGCATGTAGTGAGATGATGAACGATGACTGCATGCACTTGAAAAGTGGAGTGCATGGTGCAAAATTTGAATGAGGTGACAGATAGTTGTTGCATGTGAGTGGATGAATAGTTGATGCATGTTTTCTTCCAATAGGTCCCAATGTAGATTATGGCAATGTGGAGTGGGTTTCCTTCTTTAGGTCCCTACAACTTATTGACTCGGTCCTCATGAAGATGCCGACATTGATGCTGTGTGTGCACGTGAAGAAAGGAAAGAAATTATACCTGACTGACCTCAGGAGGTGGGCTATGTAGCTCACCTGCTGAGTCACTATCATAACCGGTAGGGTCTTCTTCCATGTTACTACTAGGTGTTGATATAGCAATATCTAGCTCATGGCTAGGAATAGAGCATTTGTTTATAAAATCAACTTTGTTTGATGGCCTGGTGTAGAGTTTTAATCGGTGACACCATTCATGACCAACTCACTTGGTGGAAGGATGGCAAAGGGATGATCTTCATAATGACATCCTATTTAGTATATTCATGTGCAACCAAAGGTGCATTTAATGGCCTAAAGACTGTTGAAAGTAAGGAATATTGAGAGGGGGGGTGGATTAGTATTCTGTAAAACCACTTCTTTACATGTTTATTAATCTAATTCCCAAAATTAATAACATGAAAGTAGAATAAACATAAGAATAGCAACCATAAAGACATAACACATGGACACCAAGAGTTTTACGTGGAAAACCAAAAAAAGGGAAAAAACCACAATGAGTGTTAGCTCACAATATATTATGATAACAATACCATATTACAAAAGGTTCACTACCCAAAGAATTGCTCACTACAGGTGGACTCACTATCCAAGTGGACTCACTATCCATAGAGAAAGAAAGAAGAAAGAAGAAGAAAGAAGAAAGAAGAAGAAGGAATGGCTCACTACTAGAAGATGAACTACTATAAATGTATCTACCATATGCTAGATTACAATTCCATTGAAGGTTCAATACACAGATTTAAAGGTCTTCATTTATTCTACCCTGCTTCTCAACTTAACTACATATACTCTATTTTTTGGGCTTGTTCAATTTTTTCTACTCTTCACTCTGCTCATAATCCTTCACACTTCAAATTCATATACACCACACATGTTGCAATTCAACCTGCTCTTCACTTAATCAAGTTTGTCTTTCGGAGTAATGTCTCTTTGTCATGCTAGTGAAATCCCTTTGCCTTGTTGCCATCAATGACAACATGCAATTCTTCATCAGAGCAGTGTCCCTTGCCAATAATCTCCCCCTTTGGCATTGATGGCAACACTTAGTGAAAATGCTTGTGTCTACTCCCCCTTACTCTATATTTCTTCTCTCCTTTAAATGTTTACTCATTTTTCACTGGTCTTCTTCTCCTCCTTTGACATTAATGGCAAAGGTGTATGTTCAAAAGGTCAAAATTGTGTCAAAACTGCAAATCTATCATACTCTGCTGCATATGTACACATACAATCTTGAACTCAATTAGTTGTAGGTGAGAGGATATCATTATACACAATCTTTAATTATGCAATCTATCCATCCCACCTTCTCTTGGCTCTTTCCAAAATTTGAATGTGACTGTTTATCAAAAAGACTAATTTTTCTGCCTTTTGCACATTTGAGGGTGTGTCAATTTGTGAAGCTACCTGTGCTTCCGCTGCAAGATTTGTCATGATCTCAATTTTTAAGCTTAATATCCTTCTCATCAAACACATTTTGTTTTTAATGTATTCATGTCTACTGAGCAGACTGCTTATGTTGTTCTAAATATTATCAACTTGTGTTTCTATGTAGTTGATTGAGTCAACTGCTGGATCAAAGGTCTCAGAAACATTTGTGAGTTGAAACTCCATGCTTTTGACTTTCTCATCCATTTCCTTAGTGGTTTCAGGCCAAGACAGACAAAATTTATATATATCATAGGCTTCCTTGATTGCATTTATCATATTCTTGATGTTGCTTTCTAACAAAAATTTATCACTGTCTAACTTGGTTTTTGATTCTGCTAATCTTTTGTCTTCATATTGCTTTTTATCTTTAATATCAACAAACTTTTCAAAGGATTGAAAATGAGTACTTGTAGAATTTATAAGACCTTTGAGATTAGAAGTTGATGATGTTGATATATCCTTCTGGTATGAGGGCATTACCTTTTCCAGAATACTTGATGTCTCATTAATGAGTTCATTGTTCTATATATATGTTTTCAGCATTTCTTCTTGAGCCTTAGCTTGCACTATTGATATTAGTTTGAATTTCTCCACAAGAGACATAGAAGCTAGATTTATTGGTCCTTGTAGAGTCTTGGCTGATTTTGGAATCTGTACACCTTTTTTTTTCCAAAAACTTTCTAGCATAGTCAATTAAAGTTTGGTCTACAGCAGTGTATCTTGCCATATATCCATCACTAAGTGTAAATTTTCTTCTTTTCTTTTCTTCTAATGGATTTTCTTCCTCTACTTTGACATTGGCTTCTATACTGGATAAGATCCTTGTCCTTTTCTTGTGACTAGATACATGTTTTTCCTTTTCAACTTTCTCATCTTTTCTATCTAGAGTGTTTGACTTCCATTCCACTGGAGGTTTTAAGGATCTTGATTCTTCTTCTTTGTTTTTTTCCTTGCTTGTTTGTTCATCAAAAAATTTCTCTGAATGCTCTATTCCATAGATAATTATTTGAATGTTCCAAACCTGTCTTCTTTGAGATTTTTTGGTTTCTTCAGTAGTTCATCGGCTAATTCAGTCAAGATATCTTCTGTAACTTCATACCCTAATAGAGGGACCCATGTAGTTCTTGGTTCCACAACTTGAATGAAGCATTTGTCTTTGTTTACCATGAATACAATGTCATTTTCATATTTCATTACTACCTTTCTAGGTATCTGGACCCTACATAACATTATCTTTTGAAAATTCATGAAGTATTCCCATAAAATTTCATTCTGTTTATTTGCATTTCCCAAACTCCACAGGTGATTTCTTATTTGAGTTGCTACTAGTGTGTGATCAAGCCAGTCAATGCTTCCCAAGCTGGATAGCTCTCTTAGGAAGTAGAAAAGTAGACAGGTATCCAAAGTTCCATATTTGAAGGGATAATTTGTCTCTTTTGTTCTTTTCAAGTTCTCTATCAATTCACTCTGGAGCAATTCACATAGATTATAATCCATATTATTTTTTACCATATCATAAGCTGTGTATATAGCTGATGCAAACATAGAATTTTTCGAGTGGGAAAAGTATACTTTGTATCCAATAATCATTGATACAAATCTAACAGTCAGATCCTTGATAACATTTACCATGAGAACTTTCTTATCAAATTTGGCCCCTCTTAGTTGCATCACTAAATTGTTCTTTATTTTCTTTTCACTTGGGATCCTTCTAGAAGAACTCATACCAGTTACAACTTTGATAGCTTCTTTGGTTATCATACATGGTTCATCGAGCCACAAAAACTCATCATGAATCCTGCTTAGAATGAACCAAACCCATGTATCATTTGGGATTGCAAGAAAATCCAACCAGGTATCTAATTTCTTTTCTCCCAGAACTTTATATTCACCCTTCAACTCAACATCAATAGTAGTTAGTTCATCTAGGTATAATTTTCCAAGATTTATGTGATCGTATTCCTCTAGGTTGGTATGAATATATGCCCTAATATCTTCTAAATGCATAATTCCATGAGGTGTAATTGAAAATGCCCCTACAAAATCATTTTACAATGGTTTGAAGAAATGTTCCTTGAACTTAGGGAAGGGTTTTTCTATTATCTTGATTAATTGGGGAGTAAACATCTTCCAGAATAATTTAAACTACACAGAAAGGTTTTCAAGCTGTAAATACCTTTTCTACCAAATTAGGGTTTTTCTTCACTTACAATCAACTTGTTTTGAATTTCTTTGGAAAACTCTATAGGCACTTGGATTCTTGCTTTTAATTCTCCTAGATGCTTGAAAGGTGGAATACATAGTGAATTATTTGTCAAATAATCCACTTTTTATCTTCCATAAGGATGACCTAGTTGTCATAAATGCCTCTATTAAAAAGTTGTCAAACACAACTCTACAGAATGTAGTTTATTAGGATTTCTCTACAATGTTCCACATTTGATCCTTTTCTTCTAGAATTTCCTTCAAAATATCTTTCATATGAATCCTTTCAACATATCTTCATGCTAGAACTTAGCACTAACTATCTAGCTGGGGGATTAAGATTTTCATTGCAACTCCCCCTAAGCTAGAGCTCACAATCTACTTCCTCGAGGAAGTATCTACACTAGAAACTAGTGTGGATCCATCCCTGATATTATCAACATCTTTCTTAACCCAGACCTTTCTCATTTCCTTCTTGGTTTGCACTGGATCAATCTTGTTTTTGTCTTTATCTTCTCTCTATTATGTTTTCCTCTTCCCTTAGGATAATCTCCTTTTACAATCTTGCTTCTGCAGAATCTTGCAACATGTTCAAACTTATTGCAATTATAGCATACCACATTCCTTTATCCTTCATTCCTTCTATTGATTGGATTTGATCTGCATTGATTAGCCATATGTCCAAATCTATTGCATGCAAAACACTTTCCATTGAATGATTGAGTATTCCTTGCATTGTAAGAACCATTTCTTAGGAGACTTCTACATTCATTTGATCTATGACCAATTTTCTTGCAATTGAAACATTGACCAGAGAATGATGGAACATTATGATTTATTCTACTCCTACACCAAGTAGCTTTATGACCTAACTTATTGCAATTAAAACAATGGCCATTGAAAGATGGGTACCTTTGAGCATTTGGTTGTCTTACCGAAGGTCTTATAGGTCTTCTTCTCTGATTTCTAAACTGGTTCCCTTTGTTTTGCTTCAACATAGTGTTTTCTTGATCTGATTTTGAACCTTCTCCTTTCTCAAATCCCAAACCTTGCTTGTCACCGAAACTCTTTTGACTAGAAATCATCTCATCAAGTTTTGTAGAACTTATCTTGAACTCTTCTTCATAGCTCTTAGCTTTTTCCAAGTCTTTTTTCAGGCTCATAACTTCTTTTTCCAATTTGGCACATTCTTCTATCTTGAATTTTACCATCAAATTTAGATATTCTTCTACTTTAGCTCTTTTTATAACTTCCACTTTCAAATCATCCAAGGTTTCATTTGCTGATATCAATTGTTCACAAACATCTCTATATTTTTCTTTGAATTTCTTGACTTGTTCTTTCATCTTTAGAATACATTCATCAGCTTCTTGTATGCCATCTTTTAGATCCCTGATTTCTCCTTCAGACTTTTCAAGATCAATAAGAGCTGCTTCCAATTCAACATTGTTTTTATATGAAAAGTTTCCATACCTTCTAGTTGCCTTGAGTGAACTCTCCCAGATCTTCCTCAAGCAATTAGGCTTCTTCCAAGGAACCTTGCTCTAATACCAATTATTGAAAGTAAGGTATACTGAGAGGGGGGGTGAATTAATATTCTACAAAACCACTTCTTAATATGTTCATTAATCCAATTCCCAAAATTAATAACATGAAAGCAAAATAAACATAAGAATAGAAACCATAAAGACATAACACATGGACAATAGGATTTTTATCTGGAAATCCCAAAAAGGGAAAAACCATGGTGAGTGTTAGCTCACAATATATTATGATAACAATACCAGATTACAAAAGGCTCACTGTAGGTGGACTCACTATCCAAGTGGACTCACTATCCACAAAGAAAAAAAGAAGAAAGAAGAAGGAATGGATCACTGCTAGAAGATGAACTACTATAAATGCATCTACCATATGTTGGATTATAGTTCTATTAAAGGTTCAATACATAGATTCAAAGGTCTTCATTTATTCTTCCCTACTTCTCAACTTAACTACATATACTCTATTTTCTACCCTTATTCAACTTTTTCTACTCTTCACTCTGCTCATAATCCTTCACACTTTGAATTTGAATACACCACACATGTCACAATTCACACAATACCTTAATCCATCAAGTATTTATATCAACAACAAGATTCATCTCATAATTAGGTCGGCAAGCCAGACATGTAGCATGTATACAATGTATTTTACCTTGTCAGCTTGATCATGTGTACAAACAATAATGCAAACCCAAACAATTATTGAATAATCTTCAAACAAGTTGGCACCAAACATACAACCACTTAGATTTATTGTTCAAGCAATATACCTTCTCTGCATAAAGATCTAACTACTTGTCAGCTTGTCTCTTAAGAACATGCTTGACCCAGTTCATCTGTCACATCAAAACTTTCACTGTGGACCACAGGAGACTCAAATATTCATAACCATCTTTCATTCTTGACCTCTTAGCATACCTCTAGAACTGCAAGACAAAATATGCAATTGTGGATAAATGCAGACCCTTTTTCTTTGGCACTGTGCATTGTTCATGTCTTAGTTGTGTTCACTCGGACTTAGACATTTCACAGTATGACTTCCGGAGGAATTCAGATCTTGATCATCAGAACATAACATCATGAAATAGCTATGAACAACATATCTGAACTGCATATAATGATCTTCTACCATGGAGGCATATTGACCCAATCTCTGTCACTTACTTTGTATACTGTCCATACTTAGTCATTTTAGCCTTTTGGACCAGAATACTTTTGTACCTTGTTGTCAAACCAAGTTGGTCTTCTAGAGAAATGTCTCCTTTTCATGCCAGTGAAATCCCTTTGCCTTGTTTCCATCAATGACAACACGTAATTCTTCATCAGAGCAGTGTCTCTTGCCAATAAAGACAGTGGGCAAGATGGGAAAATTACAGAATGAGAAAACTCCATGGGAACACTATCCCCAACTAGAGAGTAGATCATCTATGGAAAACTACTAATTGGTTAATGACTACTTCATAATGCACCTAATCTGACTTATGGAGGGTGACTAGACTAAAAGGTTTTCAATAGGTGAAACAAAGGTAATAAGTGGATATGGCTCCTGGTTCATCCAAGACAAAACTTATTCCTACATAAGAATGGAAGGTTTAAGTGGGAAACCATATATGTTACCAAGATACCCTTAAGATAAGGTGGTATTGATGAAGATGATGAGGCAACAGTTGCCTACATTTGAAATGTCTAAATAAAAGGAAGGAAAGGCCTATAGGAAATTCTGAATTGATATTAACTAGTTTTTAGGAGCTTTGGAAAATGTAAGAAAGGCAGAGACAGAGTTAAAAGCTTTGAATATAAAATTATTCCCACTCACTAGAGATTATGATCCTTTTCACAGGATAAAATAGAGGTTTAACAAAAAGTATAAGCATACTATCCATCTTCAAGATTATTGGGCAAATTGTGCAGATAAACATGAAGTAAGGAAGGAATATCAAAGACTCACATTGGATTAGATGAGGACAATAGGGTAGCCTGAAGTGCCTCCTTAAATTAAGAAAGATGATGACAATATCATGGATCCAGAATATGAAAATCAAAGCATATATAATGATACTATCTCTACCCCAGACTTGACACAGAAAGATGAGATCTCCATAGATGCTCTCACAGCTGAGGTGATGGCCAGAACCAAAAGCTAGGTGGAGAAGAAAGTAAATGATCTTAGGGCAAAGGGTGTTGCCATTACCAGTGACAAAAAGGGAAAGAGAAAAGAGTTTGGAGAATAAGGATATCATGACTTCTTGGTGAGGAAGCGGGAAATCCTTGGCACAAGGATATTAGAGCCAAGTTCACCTGCAGCCATAGAGGAGCTCACTTTTGAAGGAGTAACCCTGACATATCAGACCTTGTCACCACCTATAGGACCCATACTCAAATCCATCCCTTTGGTTACACCCCAAGTATTCATAACACAAGGGGAGAGTTCAAAAGAGGCCACTAAACAAGAAGCGGCTAGTGAGGAAGAAGAAGATAAAATGCCTCTTGGGACATTAAAGAGGAAAAGAATAGATGTATTGCTAGGTGTCAAGTAACCCAGACAAAGAAGACATCAGAGCCCAAGCATGAGAGGGGCCATTCCACCCCTAGTTGATACATCACCAACAGCATCTGGATCAATTGATCCATCTTTCAGTGCAGTGAAAGAACTACAATATGATGTACCATTAGGAAAGATAATTCAAGTGAAAACTAAATTAGCCCAAGAGACTAAACAATAGGCAATGGAGAAGGACATTAATAAGCCCCTTCCATTAAGTGTGACTATTGACCTGACAGAAGATGACTTGGTAACGGATATCACCAATCACCCAATTGAACCCCTGCTACAACACATAGAAGTAAAGGAACAACATGAAAGAAGAGAGGGGAGTGAATCTCCTAAAGTGGAGGAAGTTGAAGTTCACATGGGATCACTAGATACATTGATTGAAAATGTGTCTAGTCTAGCTATAGTGGAGTTGACCTATGTGCTTGGATAGAAAAGTACTAAAGAGGAGGTCATAAGAAATGATCAGTCTCAAGAAGAAGTCCTTGTGGAAGTAGGTGATAAAGATGAGAAGATACCAGAAGAGGTGGAACAATAGGTTATCCTGATAGATAAGACTAAACAAAAGGAGGTACATGAATCACTTACAAACACAAGAAATAAAAGTGATGAAAAAAAACAAGGCAGTAATCAAGATAGCCAAGAAGATGAAGGCTGAGAACCTAAAAATGATAAGGTTCCTAAAGAACAAGATGATGAACCACAGGATAATCAGCCTCCACTAGAGCAAAGACAAGAAGAACTTCTGCCTAAGAAAGATAAAGGAGATGATCAATCAAGGCATCAACAAGAGGACATGCCACAAGATTAGGACTCCCATTTGCTAGCATTATGATTGATTGCATCAGAAGTAGGAGAAGAGCAAGAACAATAGGTACCCTTTGATTTTAAATCCCTATTTATTCTTGATCCCATTAATGCAAAATGGAGTACTAGGATAGTCTCCAGCATCAAGAAAGATCCAAAAACTAGGAAAAGGACAACCCAAGTTGTTGTGCCCACAGTGAATAAGGCTAAAGGTGAAATTAGGCCAAAAGAATATCAAATAACCCAAATTGATTTAGGCAATATGACCACTGAGCAAGAAGCTCAAGAACATCTTCAGAGTGTTGAAGTAGTGGTGGCTAAAATGAGGAAGATTAAATCTAAAAATAAAGAATTGAAAGAGTAGAATATGCAGTTACAATAATTTGTACAAGGATTAGTGAAACCAGATAGTGTGACATCCACCTTACAGACTACTGAGAATCTTGCTTCATTGACCCTAATAAGTGAAGAGGAGATAGCTGGTCTAGAAATCTAGAAGCATCAATCCTAAATCATGGACAAATAGTTCTCCAAGTTCATGACTTTTGGAGAAGAGCTAATAAGGATTTCCATGTCCAACTAGGACACATTGTCCAAATTAAAGGATGATATTGATTCTTTAAGGACTGAATTCACTCAAAAGATACAAAGGTGCAATTATGAGATGGCTAGACTCAAAGGAGCCCAAGCCATGATAGATGATGAGCTATTAAAAAATAAAGTTGTCACCAATGTAACTTTGCCACTAATAGATACATAGATGGCAGAGGTAAGATATGACTTGAATGTGCTAAAGGCTAATATGATCAAGGTAAGGGATATTCAAACTAAGGTCCATGATCTATTAGCCAATGAATTAAGGATAATAGAAGAGTTGTCAGAAGATGCCATCACTGAAGAGACAGTGCTAGAAATAGATGAGGCCATTCAACACTTCAGAGATAGAGTTAAGGAAGTATCTGAGCATCCAAGGGAGCTCTTTATAGAAGATGTAATGGATGAAATGTCTCAGCTAACTGTGAAAGTAAAAACATATAGAAAAGAAGCAAATAACAGGACATCCATGTTGGAGACCTTAGAAGAGCAAATAAAAGCATTGAAATATGCTAAGTTGTGAGCCACCACCCTCAACAAGTTCCAAGTTGACACTTTTATACAAGCATATGATGCTTATAGGAAAGTGGGCATAGGGATGTTGATGCATGAAGAAAATATATCAGGATGAAGAAGGTATAGCATCAAGGGTTGTCTAAGGAGGGTTTTCTTTTATCATTTTGCTGCTTATGGGCTGGTTGATCAATGGAAGAACATAAAATACTCAAGAATGCTGGCTATGCTCCACTAGAAGATCGTGAACTGGCAACCCATGCCAAATATCTTTTTGGTTGACTTAGTCAAGGACAATATGAACCGTTGATCTTAATGGACAAATCCAGATCACAGGATCTTTTGTAATTGCCTCCTCTTCTTGTTCTATAAAAGGAGATGGAGTGTACTTTGTAAAACATTCAGAAGCTTAATTGAGATTGGATTGTTGAAATGTCAGGACCAATCCTCATAGTCAATTTGTAATATATACTCTTTTGCATACTTAATGAAGATGAAGACCTCCGATTACAACTAATCATAAATTTTGAGTAATCTATGAATGAATTCTAGATATGTTACTTTGATTTGTTGCATCCCTTGGAGTGCATTTCAATCTATACATTTTACTTTTATTCCTTTTCCTTTGAACTTTACATCGATCATATTTAGTTGTGGAATGACCTGGTGAAAATATGGTTTGATTTCCTTCTCCTCATGATAGTATCAAGAGTATATGTGGATAAATAACTGAAGATTCAATTCATTTTAGTAAAATTAGAAAGCATTCATTTAAATTTCTTTAATTTCATTTTATCTCCCTCATAATTGCAAATATACAAAAAATCCTAAGCAAATACAATAAAATATGCTGACATCTCGTAGGTAACTGAACATATTTAACATATGTAAGCAAATAGCATGTTGAAATGACAAATATAATGGAAGGAAACATAAATAAAGTTAGAAATCATAGAAATATATCCTTATAGGCACATCATTTAAACAAATTTATAGTGCATAAGTGAAATTGAGTTAATATGAGTGATATGCAAAAGAATTGATCAAATTTACATAAATATCTGCATCATCTAGTTAAATATAGTAGGATTTAACCTTGTTTGTTAAGAAATTCACAAAAGTAGGTGACATCAAGCTCCTCTGGATACAAATTCCTCTAAGTCAGAAATGTAAGGCCCCTGAATGGAACACATCAACTCACATCAAACCACTGAGTAACATTAGATGATTATGAACTGATCCACAGAGACTTGGAATTATGAATTCTCTAAATTCATCATATCTTTCAAGATGATAAATGTTTGACAAGCATTTCTTTATCTATGTTTGTTTATGACTAACATCATGATCAACACTCCTAAGGTAGTAGAGAGTGGAAAGGATGGGATAATTCCTCTGAGGAATGTGGAGGTATGATATTCTCTAATGGATCTTGCAGACATGACAGACAATCATGTTGCTGTGGGTCCCTACCAATATGGTTTTGTATAATGTGGTCAATTAAGTTATCCTCATCTTGGGTTGCTAACAAGGGGTTGAGTTCAATGGTCATGAGAGTTTGCAGGGAATAGTGGTCTTCTTCTTCTTCTAAGGTAGGCCATACGGTTTGCCCCAGATTGTCATGAGGTTGAGCTGGGGGATAAAGTAGCAATTTCTTTGTGACAGTCCCATTTGAGATTATCATGTTCACAAACCTACAACCTATGAATGCATCTATTGTTGCTAACCATGGTCTGTCTAAGATAAGTGGATAACCTACAAGATTAACTTTTAGCTGCAAAACTATGAAATCTGTAGGGTACTCCCATGAGTCTAATGATATGACTATGTCTTCAATGATCCCCTCAGGTTTCTCTATTGACCTATCTGCCAACTGTAAAAATAGTTGGTGTAGGCCTCAGGTTAGGTAGCTGAAGTAGTTACATTGTTTCTTTAGTCATGACATTGATGGCTGCCCCCAAGTCAATCAAGGTGTTTTTTTATGAGAGTTCTATTAATCTTAATATCCACTACTGGATTGCTAGGGTCTGTGTATTTAGGGATAGTTATGTTCCCTAGCATGATATTAGCAAGGTTCCCTAGGACATGGACTATCTAAGGGTCCTTCTTCTTCCTCCCTAGTTTCTTAAAACAAAGATCTCTCACTATCTTGGTGTAGATTGGGATGTCCTTAATAGCTTGGATAAGGGGTATCTTAATACTAACATTCTTAAGTTGACCCAATAAGTCTATCTCTTCTTGGGTTTGATGTTTTGGAATGGCTAGACGTTAAGGGAAAGGAGGTTCTAGATTTGAGATAGTTTGATTTACCTAATTTGATTCAGGTTCTAGAGGTGAATTATCTAATGTCTTAGCTATGGGCTATTCATCTAGCACCGCAGTGATTTGGGGAGATGAAGGCCTATCTAATGTTTTCCCTAACCTAAGGTGGACATCACTCACCTCTACCCCATAAGTGGGGTATTGAATAGCTTCGTTAGTGTATGCCTATTAATCAGGCTTGTTATTAGGGTTAGGTGTAGGTTGGGTAGGTAATTGTGGTGCTCTTGGTGGCCGAGTTGTGGGAATGGATAGATTTGGCATAATGGGTTGCTGTTGTGGCTGAGAAGGCAGCAAGGGTTGTGAGTAATTCATATTTTGGTTCTACCATTGTTGTCCCTTTTTCCATTGTGGTTGCCATTGGTTTTGTTGTATTGGCCATTGAGGGTTGTAGTTAGGTTCTTGGAAGTTTCATTGCGACCATACAATGGGTTGTTGTTGATTCCAGTTTGGCTAAGGGTTTTGCCAGTATTGAGGGTCTTGCCATTGGTTTTGGTTAGTTGGCCAAGGCTGAGGGTTCCAACCAGAGAAATTTTGATGACCTATTGGAAATGTTGTATTAAAATTTAAAGGATCTTATGGCATACCTTGTCTTTTCTTCCATGGTTTCCTTTGTGCAACATAGTATATCCGTCCATATTCACCTTCAATAGGTTGAAAGTGTGGTTTCTCTGACTTATCTTTTGTAATACTGGCCACTCTTTTGCATTTGCAATTGGCTTTTGTTTGTCAGCAATTAGGGTTATATTTAGTGAGTATTGCATCAGCCTCCTACTTCTTCAAGTGTAGAGTATCCAGTTGAGTGGCTAGATGATTGATGATATATTCTTTCATGTTGGTCAATAGGTTGCTCAATTCCACCCTTGAAACTTAATTAGATACCTTGCCAATGGTAGATGCTCTCTCTCCCCTTGTCCTCTTGGTGAAGGTCCTTGAGTAATTTCTACAAACCTTGTAGACATCCTTAAAGGGTAATTGGGATATATTTCCTACCCCAATAAGATTGAGGGCATCCATGCAGTCATCATTGACTCCTCTTAGGAAGACAAGTTTCAAAGATTCATCTGATAATTTATTCTATGTATTTTTCTTGAGGCAGAACTGGAACCTCTCCACACAGTCTTCCAATGGCTCATCTTCTATATGAATCATTCTGAAGTTATCATCTCTTCTTCTATCAACCCCTCTGCAATAGTCTTGGTATTTCTCCATGAACTTTATCTTCATTGTATCCCAATCTAGAGTAACATCCTTGCCTAGTCCCATGAACCATCTTAAAGCAACATCATTTAGAGTACCAGGAAAGAGCTTGAGCATATGAGCATCGATTGTGTAGTCATAGCTCTTACACATGACATCAAACTCAAATAGGAACATGCCTAGATCATCAGTCACCAAACCATAGAAGATAGGAAATGCTAAAGGAGGCATATTCTTCAGAGTACCAACCCTTTCCTAGTTGGTAATTGGGAACTTGAAGGTCACATGCTCAGGTGGATCATCCACTACATTAGCCATAGTGAGGAAAGTTCTTTCTACATTATCAGTAGATATTAATGAGAGGGAAGATTCTTCTTCAGTAATACCCTCACTCTAATCAATATAGTCACCAATATTTACTGTAGCTTGTTGAGTTGATGGAAGGAACCTTCCCAAAATGTCTCTCTGCCTCCACATACAATGGGAATGACTTTGTATGGATCCTACACAATGTTAGTAAACATTTCTGGTAGTTGGTGAGGTAGAACCTAGATACCCTATCTTTTTGAAAGAAAAATGTTAACTAAGAAAGCTGGAACTAATAGGTACTAATCTCTGAAAGTAGCACCATCCCTGGCAATGACACCAAAAATGTAGTGTCTTTACAATGCTTGGTAAACTGGGTGGTAATCACACAATTTAAAGGAATATCCTATTGAACTGTCCACTATAACTCTTGAAAAGACCTTCATCGAATTGTCAAGCATGGCTCATAGGCTTGTGATGGCACTTGAAATGTATGTGCTTTTAGGGATCAAACTATCTAACTTATCTAATACAGTACTAGAAATTAGGCTACTTATTAGCTAGAGAAAGTATTGCTACTACAACTACTACAGATACTTTGCAATGTAAGACTGTAACAAAATATTATTAAGGAATGAACTCTAATTTGCTAATGATAACTTTTCATATCCTCCAGAGTATCACAAGTCAATTGAACTAGGAAACTTAAGAATATAATTGATCTTGTATTCATAAAATAACTGCTACAACATTTATAACATACAAGAAATAAAGTGAAGGACAGTTATCCTAAGTGGCCCTTGCTCAGGTGATTGCCTCACTTCTTAAGCTCAAATCTAGATCTTTTAAATCAACACAATCATATTGATTCTAACATACATTGGACAATATTTTCAAATCACATAAAATCTCGTTGAATTGTAATATTCATAACTCATAATCAAATAACATTGTCTGTGTAATCCAAAAAAGATTTAGATAGCTATATATGCGATAGAACAAAAACTATTCAAAATGACACTTAACTAACTAACTTCTACCTCAACCACTAAACCATAATATAGGCACAGGGGAGTTATTTAAATAGATCTCTTAACTGTAAACATAAAACACCAATCAACATGAACTAGAGTGTAATGAATGCTAACAACAATGACTGGAAAAGAAGGAAAGAAGTGTCCTAACAAAATTAGAACTCTCTATTGAAACAGAGGAACATGGACTGATTGAATCAGTTTGATTAACTTCTTCTAGTTGCAATAGAGTCCTTCAAGATTCCAATCATCTTTATTGGTTACTATCACGATGTGTGATTATCTCCATCAAGTGTCCTCATGTTGTGGTTGCTGCACTTAGTTGATTCTAGAATCTTCACTGCTCTGTGCCTGGAAATGTAGTGGCTATGAGTTGCATCTTGTAGTTGTTGCGGGTTACAGTCTTTCCACTTTTAGTTGCAAGGTTAGTCCATAAACATGTACAAAATACTAACAACCATAATCAACACAAACATTCTCAATAATCCATACATTCCCACATATAACGTATAATTTCATCATATTATAATCATATAACCATATACTTAATTAACCAAGTTCAAGTCTACATAATGATCATAAGGGATAACATAACATAGAAATATGCTTAAAATAGTGTCTGGGAATGCCTTTCAACTTGCGTAAAACTATAAGAAAATAGGGTAATAACTAGGCTCATCAACACGTTGGCCGATGGAGACATCTCATAGCCCCGTTGAGGGATAAAAGGAGGCCCCATGAAGGAATAACTTTTAGTGAAAAGAGAGAGCAACTAATGTGGATGACCAACATGACATAACTTAAAGGATTTTGAGTGCCCATGCATTTAAAGTTGTTTTCAAAGGCTCAGTACCACCAACCTAGTAAGAGGGGGCCATTGATTTGAATGAGGAGATAGATTTAAGTTATAACTTAAGCCACTGGAAACAACCTATTATCAGTTAATAAAGAAATGTAATGCAGAACCAACAAGCAACCAAAAGACTAAGGTTTAAGACCTTCAAAAGGGTTTTTCTAGGGTTTATCAAGCCTTGAACAAATAAAACATTGGGCAAATGGGCACAAAAAATATAGGTCCTAATAGTGGCTCTAGTTGGGGGCAACTGACTGCAAAGTTAGCATGAGGATCTAGATCTTCGAGGGAAGTAGACCAAACAAGACACAAAGAAAAAAGAAACAAGGAAGCAATATAGGGACATAACATATATACATAATGTATAGATATGCATGGATATAAGTTTAAGAAAAATATTTTTTCAAGAACTGTCCATGCACTAGCAGCTCTTGGATTTCACCGTTCATGCTCTACAGAAAATAGGAGTCCTTCCCATGTAATTCAGTAATGACATATGGGCCTAACTAGAGAGCCTAAAATTTTCCATGTTTACCCTTATCTTGGGATCTAGCATTCCTAAGCCAAACCAAATCACTAGTCCTAAACTTCCTTTCAGTGGTTCTCTTGTCAAACATATACTTGATCTATTGTTGCCTTTTTAAGTTGATCTTTTGCACTAATCTTCTGGCCTCATCTAGCTCTATTAGCTAATTTATCCTACTTTCCATAGGTTTCTCTATTTCATCATCATGTTCTCAGATAAAACAATGAAATGGAAGTAAGTTGTTTATTGGAAGTCTTGCATCAGATCCATAAACTAACTCAAATAGGGACTTACCAGTAGCCTTTTTTATTGTGACCCTATCTATCCACAATGCTAGTCTAAGCCTTGAATCCTAGTCCTTTTTATTTTTCTTTGACATCCTTATAATAATCTTCGAGAGACTCTTATTGTTGGATCCCGCTTGACCATTCCCTTGTGGATGGTACGATGATGAATATGACACATTAATGTCATAGGTGTTGCAAAAATCATCAAACTCCTTAGATCTAAAACACATTGCATTATCTATAATCATCCTGACTAGCACTCCCAATCTAGTGACAATATTATTCAGAATAAAGTCCATAACCACCTTACTTGTTGCTTTTTTTTGTAGGAATAGATTCAATCCATTTGGTAAAGTAATCAGTAGCCACCAAGATCCATCTGTACCCCCCACTAGATTTCTCTATGATTTCAACAATAAAGTCAATACCCCATTGATGAAAAGGAGCTTTAGTCTGCATGGGTCTAAGAGGTAATGCTCCCAAATACTTCAGTTTTCCTAAAAAATTCTGACAAGCCTCACATTTCCTTACCATTTTTTGTGTATCAGTAAACAAAGTAGGCCAATAGTAGCCTACTCTAAGGATCTTGTAAGCAGTGATCTTTGCAGTGAAATGTCTACCACACACTCCACCATGTAGCTCATTTAGGACTTTGTATGCTTGATTTTCATCCAAACATAATAGGAGGACTCCATCTATGTTTCTCCAATACAAATCTCCCTCCATGAATATATACCTGATTGCTTGTAACTTCAAAGTCCTCTTCTGATTATCTGTCAGCTCCGCAAGGCAATTCATGTATTTTAGATAGTGTATGATGTGGGTATACCATGGAGTCATTTCTAATCTATGCTTCATATCTTCCTCTTTATGAATAACATTCGCTTGAGAGCCCTCAAGATTTGTTTCAGCCATTAACTTTGCAAGACCTTGTCCTCTGACTAGTTTGGTGATCTGGATATCAATATTGAACTTTTGAACCTTGTTTATCCATCGGTACCTCCTCCCAGTGACCTCTTGTTGTACAAAGATGTCTTTAACTACCACATGAGGCACATAGGCTACTATAATGGCCCCTACCAAATAGGGTCTGAAATGTTTCACAGCTTTCACTAAGGCATAATCTTATTTTTCCATTGTATCATATTTTAGTTCAACAACCTACAACAATTTTCTAAAAAAGGCAATCGGTTGCTCATACCCCTCATTATTATTTTGTAAGAGCACTCCATCTATGGAATGGAAAGATGCATATGAAAACAACTGAAAAGGCTTAGAGAAGTTGGGTGACTTCAACACTAGGGCTTCCTTTATAGCTTCTTTAATACTCTTAAAATATTTGATTGGCTCTTCACCCCATGTGATAATTCCTCCTTTCTTCAGCGTCTTGGAAATTGGTCTTGTGGTTTTTACAAAATTTGTAATAAATCTCCTCAAGAATTTCACCTACCTAAAGAATGAGTGAACTCCCTTGACATTCTTGGGTATTGGGATCTTATCAATAGTTGCAACCCTTTCAGGATCAATCCTGATTCCTTCCTTGGACACAATATGGCCTAGTAATTTCCCGTATGTTATCCTAAATACACATTTCTTAGGATTTAAGGATATGCCAAATTCCATGCTTCTCTCAAAAATCTTTTCTAAGTGGGAATAGTGGTCTTGTTCATTTTTTGAATAGGCAGTTAAATCATCCTAATAAACTACCATTATAATATTGATGATATCAGAAAAGGATACATCCATAGCCCTTTGGAATGTGGCTCCTGCATTTTTTAACCCAAAAGGCATTTTGATATACACATAAGTACCCCATGGAGTAGTAAATGCACTCTTATACTATTCAAACTCGTTTACCATTACTTGGTTGTATCCAAAAAAACCATCCATCATTGATAAAAGTTCACAACCAGTTACCCTCTGTAACATGGCCTCCATATTTAGCAAAGGGTAATTATCCTTTAATGATACCATATTTAGTTTTCTAAAGTCAACACAAAGTCTGATATCCCCATTCTTTTTCCTAACAAGAACCAAGTTAGACACCCAGGTTGAATGCCTGATGGGCTTGATAATTCCGCCTTCACTCAACTTAGCCAACCCTTGCTGCATTTTTGGTCTTAGGGCGGTATTTATGGACCTTTTCTTCTGGTTAAAAAGTTTTGTATCTTGATTTAATGTGATCTCATGCTGGAATAATTCCTCCCTATATGCTTTAAGGTCATCATAAGACCATGCAAAAACTTTCTTGTATTTTCTAAGCAAAGTAATCAACATTGTCTTGATCCTAGGGTTTAAGAACATACCTATGTAGACAAATTTTGGTTGGGATTTAGTCCCAAGATTCACCTCCTCGAGATCACTCTGGTGCATCGGTGTTGATTTGGTCATTTTTCTATTATTTCCATCAAATACTCTTTCTAGGGAAACCAATCCTCTTGGAATCTTGTTGGTTTTTAGTTGGATGATTTCATATCCAAACACAATTTCCTTCCCATCCACTGTTTCCACAAACTCTTGGAAATCAATTTCCTATGCATGGTATTCATCAACACAGTTCATGAATTTGTATAAGTCTTGATCATCCTTTAAAACTTGCCAATGGTAGATGTTATATGAGATAGAAGGCCTAGTCAATATCTCAACCTTTGAGATTCTTGCCAGGGTCAAGTCTTTTGATCTGACTACAATATTAGCTATGAAATCAACCATAATATATTTATTTCTTTCTACCCAGTCAAGAGAGAAGGCATCAAATTCTTCTATTGTATCCCAAAAAACATTTATGTACTACTTAAGTGTTTGGTTCTTGGAGGCATACTTAGATCTAATCTAGTAAACCACCAACTCAGAATTCCCTAGAACTTTGAGCTTCTTGACACCATTTTTAAGAGCCATCTTCAAACCTAGAAGCAAAGATTCATATTTAGCAACACTATTTGTGTACTCAAAACCCATCTTAAAAGATGATCTGAATGTCTTTTTAGAAGGAGAGATGAGTACAACTCCTACTCTAGAACTTTCTCTAGAACAAGCTCCATCAAATTACATAGATCACAAGCCATCATCATCAAGGGATACTTGGATACTTTTATCTTCATACTACTCCTTATTAGTCTCAATTGCCTCAATTCTAAAGCTATCCATAGCAACATCTAAGAAACATATCTGATCATCATTTTCCCCAATGCCATCTATTATTTGAGGGGACTTTTTCTCTCTATCAAGTCTCACTTCCTTGCCATCCATTGGAATCATGACATAAGATGAATCCATTTGAATGCTACCTCCAACAATGGAGGACCATTTTCTAGATAGGGATGTCTACCACTGTAAGATTCATCTTGTATTCTTTATTAGGGTAAGTTGCAAGTCTAAAACGTATATCCTTGATGGCTCTAATGATAGGGACTTCCCTAGAGTCCATAGAAAATCACTTCCCATAAGCCTTAGTAACTTGCAAACCTAGTACTTCCATGACTCCAAGCGGCATTATATTAGTAGAAGCCCCTGAATCAATCATACAGTTCTTCACAAACCTACCCTTTATCATCAAGGTGACAAAGAAGGGTTCTACCTAAGATGGTCATTTATGCAAGGTAGTTCCCAAATATACCTCTGGTACCTTGGAACTCCATTTTTTAGGATCCTAAAATGTCACCCTCTTCTCCTCAAATTGTTTACCTTTCTCAGCTGTCATCCCTAACATGCTTGGGACTACTTCACTGATTACAGTCAAAGCCCTGTCCTTATTTTCTAGTATTCTAATCATTTCGAGCAGAGGACCTATTACTTTAATCTAGATGAACACATGGGCCATGTCCAATGGGACATACTTGGGCAAAGTATTAGTAGGAGGTACATCAGTGAACTTAGCAGGAGTCTAAGGTGCAGTGCCCTTGCCCTTGTAATGACTATCTTCCACAAGGATCTTCTTGGTATCATCCCTCTCAACTGGTACTTTAGCCCTAGGATGTGGATTATGATGTGGATTATGTTTCCCTACTATTTCCTTGGGATTACCTTGAATAACCACACCTTTCTTGGGGTTGGGAGCATTCTATTTTTCTTTAATGAAAATGCTACCTACATTTCCCATGGTGCTATTATCTCCTTGAGTCTTTTTACTTCTCAAGTTTTAATCATTCTTCACTTGAACAATCTTTGTAGTAGTTAACGCACTTATCTTGGCATTAGAGGGTCTTCTCAAATGGATATTAGAATCCTCACTATCTAATTTAAAAACATGTTCATTCCCTTCACTTTTACTAAGGATGTTGTTTATAAGAGTGTAGTTAGGGTAAAATTGCAAATCAGGGCAAATGAATAAACAGAAATGATAAAAACCCTAGCAATGCACAATGAAGCACAAGACAACATGAAAATCAAAATAACAAATGTAAATGCAAACCGATCTCCACGCTATGCTTGATTTATCTCCATTGCTCTTCTCCACCTCGCATGAGCATCCAAGATTTTGAAGGATTATTGTTGGAAGAATGTTGAGTGCTCACTTCTATAGCATAACATTAAGATGAAGATGATATGAGGATAATAGTTGAAGGATGCAAAGGCTCTAATGATATTTTGACAGAATAATGGTACTTGAAGCTCAATGCATTGCTAATGGCTTGTGAGGGGGTTGATTTATAGGAAAGGCTTGGTTCCAATGGACGGCTGAGATTAAAAAGCTAAATGATTGATGTGGACGGCTAGGATTGATTAGGTTATCCCACTCTTCAAGGGAGTTGTAGTCATTTGACAAGTGTCAAGGAAAATAGGGCTCATGTATGCTTGTGTACATAAAAAGTACTACATATAAAAGATATTAAATAGAAGGCTGTAGTACCACTTGTCTTTTTTGAATGAAAGAGGCACACATGTCGGCTCAATGATAAGATAAATTAATTAAATAAATAAAATTTATTTAATTAATTGGATAGTGGGGAACTTAATTCAAATAAAATATTTGAATTGGTTGGGATATGAGTTGGATATTAATTAAATAAATAAAATTTATTTAATTAATTGGCTAAGTAGGATAAGAATGGGATTGAATGGGATTTTAATTAAATAAATAAAATTTATTTAATTAATTGGCTAATGGAATAAGTGGGATTAAGAGTGGGTTTTAGGACAAAATGCTACATGATGTCTAAGTGATGTTTTTGACAAGGTGTTGCTAGACATGAACAAAGTTAGGACAAATTTGGGTGTCTACATTTTGCCCCTCTTTGAGATGATGTTTGGGATGATAAGCTTTATGTCGAGTATCATCATTTCAAAGAAGATAAGGTATGGATAGAGAAAAATGATATGGGATGATGATAGAAAGATATGATGATGATGAGGATGAAATGGGATGATGATGCCCCCTCGAGAGGATAGGTGGGTTGGACAAACACAGGTATGCTCTCGAAAAGAAATGGCTTGGCTACAAAAGAAAGATAAGGGAATGGATAGAAGAAAATGGATGATGTGTTATGCTGCAATGAAGGTGAGCAACCATGATGTTTGATATAGCACCAGACGTTATGCACCAAGGTATAAGGACTAGGTGACGATGTGTCTCATGCCCCAGCATAATACAACCTTGTATGGATACAAGATATGAATATTAGCTGGATTGATACCGATATGATGCAAATGCAAGATAAAATGATAACACACACAAGCAAGCAAGCAAGCATGCACAAATGATTCAAAAACAAACAAGGTATTGCCCCTGTCAAGCTGTAAACCAATGATTGATTGTTTGAGTGTTGATAGTTGAGAGTTGAGAGTGTTGTCATTGTGGGGAAAGCTATATCCCTAGATCAACACAAGGTTGTTTGCTGAGTTGGTTGGCTGATTGATTGATTGTTTTGGCTTACAACAAGACTAGGATCAAGACCATTGATTGCGATTGGATAACTTGGCTTGATTGATTAACTTGATTGGTATGGATTAAGGATGACTTACATTTGGATCATTGCTGTGAATGATTTTAGTTGATGAATGATTAGATTGAGGAAATGTTGATGATGGGATGATATGTGGTGGATTGAGCTGCTTTTGATTTGTTGAAGTGATTGATAGGATTTGTTTTTATGGTTGGCTTGATGTGCTTTGGTTTGATTTTCTTTGGTGTTGATGCTGATGATTGATAGGATGTGTTTTGATGGTTGGCTTGATGTGCTTTGGTTGTGATGATTGTTGTTGCTAGGCTGATTGTTTTGATGATTGGATTGGATTGAATGATGATAGTGATGGTGTGAGGATTAGAGTGTCCACTCAATCTAAGCATAAGCAAGTGTTCTTAGTGTGCTCAAATGATGTAAAACAAACAAGGTATTACCCTTGTCAAGTCATAAACTGATGATTGATTGTTTGATTGATGATGATAGATAGTGTTGTCATTGCGGGGAAAGCTATAGCCCTAGATCAACACAAGGATGTGGGAACGCTATATCCCATTGATGATGATTGATTGGGCTCATGACAAGATTTGGATCAAAACCTGTTGATTTGATTGGATAATGTTCCTTGATTGATTGGCTTGCTTGATATGGATTAGTGTGACTTAGATTTAAGATCATTGCTTAGATTGATTTGATTGATATGACTCGAAGAAGTGATTGATTGAAATGGATGAATGAATGTTATTGATAGGAAGAATTCATGATGATGATGCTGATTTGATTAAATGTTGATGGAGTGGATTGATTTGGATGCTGTGATTGGTTTTATTGCTTGGATTTTTCTGTTGGATATTTAATTTTTTGTGATTTTTTTTGAAATATTTTAATTTTTTTGTGTTTTTTTTTTTGAAATATTTTGGAAGATGCCAATGGATTTACAATTGGGTAGCCTTTGTGCTAGATACCAATGACAAGGGAAAACTAAGTCTAAGTGCAAGGAATGGATAAAAGGATGGGTGATAGTAAATGGGATGGTAAGATCATGAGAGTTGGATGGATAGATAAGAGGATAGGCCATATAAGGGATGGATGCTTGCCTCATGATAAATGGATAGGTAGGCTATAGTAGAAAGCGCATGATAAACAGATGTGGATAAGCTATAAGATGGAAAGCTCATGATAAGGATATGCCATAGTGGATGGATCATAAGGAAGCTAGGATGTGATCTCCAAAGGCTATGTCACATAGGAAGAACTTGCCCCATTCTAGGTGGTAATGCTTAGGATTTTACATGACAAAGTTCATGACCAAGGGATGACATGATAGATTGGTTTGAATGGGATGGATAAATGGTCAATAGATAGGACTTGGTTTGGAAAGAATGTATGTCAAGAAATATCCAAACATGTTTCAACATTTTACCCCTATGTCTTTATTCAAGATCAAAAGGAGGAAGGGTGGATGAACGGGTTCAATAGGATAGGTATATGGATGTAATGGCTATGGATGGTAGGATGATATAGTAATGGTAGGACATGAAAAGATGGAAAATGATATAATGGGATGGATAGTTTGGAAATAGATAGGTTGGATGAGACAATGTGCCCCCAAGTGTAAGTGACATAGAAGATCAACCTACACATGATGCTTGTTTGCCAAGTTTTCATCATGGTACTTATCTAAGGCACATGTTTACCAAGTTTTCACCGTTGGACAAAGGGATTTCTCTTTACGTTTTTGATTTTTTTTTTTAACTTTTAGATGGGTTGACAATTACACATGGTGCCTGTTTGCCAGGTTTTCACCATGGTAATGGATAGGAGGGACTCAAGTGGCTAGTGCTATGAAGGTTGATAGTGTCCCTTTAGAGATGGATGATGTCTTCGCATGGACCATGTCGTTATGCTCATAGTTATTGGTAAGGGAGATATGGATGGGAGATGGATTAGGTGGATAGTAGATTATGATGTGGATTATGAAAGGTTCATGCAAGGATAGATGGATGGGGATAGTGGACTATGATGTGGATTATGTAGGCTTATGCAAAAGCATGGACCATAGGAAGGTGATTGGGGACATATGTAGGATAATAGATGAAGGATGGGGAGATGTAGTTATGTGGAGGTGCTGTGGAGTAGAAGGGAACCATGACCAATGGTTGCACACACTGTGATAAACATTGAAGCTTTTGATGAGATGGTGGTGTAGGAAGCAATGGAGATGTTTGCTTAGGAGATGGTTGATGAAGTGATTTAGGAACCCACATAGATTTAGTATTTTTAGTGCTTTTGCTTTTGCTTGTGGGATTTTTGAAGGGAATGGAAGTTTTGGGTGGAAGTAGGCTTTTGGATGGATATAGGTGATTGGGATTCTTGAGATGTGGATGAGGATGCCTCATTCATTTTGCTAGCTATTTGCTTAGGAACCCAAACCATTTTTCTTTTGGGCTTTGCTTTTGGAGGTAAGGGTTTGGATGGTTGCTTAGATGTGGATGAGGATGCCTCATTCGCTTTGCTAGCTGTTTGCTTAGGAATCCAAACCATTTTGCTTTTGGGCTTTGCTTTTGGAGGTAAGGATAATTGAGTTTGATAGGCTAAGATTTGGATTAGATGGGGGTGACACATAGGATTTGAATGATGTGGCATGATTTCTTATTGTATGTCGATACACCTTGTAAATAATTGGGAAAAACATGGGGCATGTATTTGTATCATGGCCTTTGGTCCTATGGTATGCACAATAATCATGTTCATCATATGGACTTTCTTCACATGGTTTGACTTCAGGAAGTTCAATGAGTTTTGCTTCAAGCATCCTTTGTAAAACTATCTTAGCCGCATCCTTTGGTGAAGGATTAGAATGACATGGTGATGAAGGTAATGAAGGGCTTGGTGATTTGGAAGGTTGATGGATTAATGGACTAGGGGTAGGATCACATGGTGGTGTTGGGATAAGACTAGTTGGCTCATGTGTTGGCATGTGATTGGATGGTGAAGGCCACTCTAGATCGGTATCTCCCTTGTCAAAGGTAATTAAGTCTTGTTGCCTTAGGCTTGCATGGTTTATGTACAAAGGGCCATTTGGAGCTGCATGTGCTTCTTGTTGCAAAGGTGGATTTGGACTCACTTGTACTCGTTGGGGAGGCCATTGATAGTCTTGGAAGCTAGGTGTAATGGTAGGATATGTAGACAAAATATCTTGAGGTGGACCCAAAGATGTAGGCATTTGATCATGTTGGCAAGGTTGACTTGTGCTCACTTGATTTATATACAAAAGGCCATTTGGACTTGAATGTTGTGCTTGTAATATCACTTGATTGCCTTGTGGATGGGATTGGTAGTGCATTGGAATGGTGGTATGAGGGATTGGATAAGCTTGAGGTGGAGGTTGATAGGTTGATGTGGCATTGACTTGGTGGATAGCTGGATTAGGTTGATATGAAGTGGATGGATATGACATGTGGCTATGAGGTGAATTAGGTTGATATGGAGTGGATAAGGATTGATGTACTTGTCGAGCTTGATTAGTGGCTAAAAGGTGTTGGACTTGGGCTATGGAGTGTTGCAATTGAGGTGATTGGCTTGCATGGGGTTGAGCTCTTTGGATGAAGAATTGTAATATTTCAATGGCATCTTGGTTTAGGGGTTGTGATCCTTGATAAAGATTTTGGAGGAATCTTTGGAATTTGATTTCTGGGTCCTCTAGTGTAGACATGTTGTCACCAAGTGTTTGTCTTAAGTCCTTTTAGCAAGTGCTTGTTTAGGGATTTGGATGATGATGTGGCTTGTTTGGATGATGACTAAGCTATGTTTGGGATGAAAGTGATTGGGTTTGAATGTTATTGGAAGAATGTGTAGGATGACTTGTCTTTATGTGTTTGGGTGTTTAGAGCTTGATGTGGCAATATTCAAACAAATGATTATGCATATACACACATGAATCACTCACACAAGACACATAAGCAAGTTTTAGTTTGGAAGAATGTGATGATGGTTAAGCAAGCACATGAAGACACTTCAACAAGTCCTAGTCAAGGCAAGGCCACTATCACAAGGAGGTTCTAATGAAAATCCAGGGGACCGGCACCCCACGAGCATCCAGCAAGCCACTTAAGACTTTAACTAACCCTACTAGGAGTTTTAATATACACAAAGGTACACCTCCTTTCGAGTTAGCACTGTATGGTGAGCGCTAATACCAGTTAGACTTGGCTTTCGCCTTATCCTCTGATTTTTATAGCGGACCAGATGAAAGTACCACTTGAGGTCATTCCCTTGGGGTGGATACCAAGGCAGGCCTCTCTAAGGCTAAACAAAAGCAACACAAGTAAATATTTTTGATCTCCAAGTTCATGTTGGGACGCGAGGAGAGAGCATACACATTTACTTGGTCACACTCGCATGGGGTTCATTAACCTTAGAAATTCCGTGTGTGGAAGACAATGCAAGCACTTGTTTGTTTTAAAGCCCAAATCCAAATGTGATGAAAGACAATGGTTCGTTTTAGCCCAATTTTTTTATGTGAATTTGCAAACAATTGTTCATTTTATGCCCAAAATCCAAATGTGTTTGCAAACAATGATTAGAAGATGAGAAATGACATGATTGCACTTGGTTAATTTGCTATCCAAATTGTTGTAGATGTTGATGTCAATGTTGCTCCAACTCCTTATGATCACCTACAACATAAAAAAACTAATATTATAATGCAGGCATAAAAAAAAGGCTCATCAGGCAAGAAAAATTGTAATTTTAGATGCATAGCAGAATTAGATTTGATTATTTCGATACATTTTTGGTTTGAAAATTAAAAAATTAAAGAAGAGACCCCCATTAATTTTTAGAGAGCTTTCGGAAAATGTAAAGAAATTAGAAAAATTTTCTGATTTGTGCCTAGAAATGCGGATTTATGAAAATAGTATAGTCAACAAAGATCTGATATTTTCACACTGTAAACAACCTCCAAATTAAATCTGTAAAACATAGACCCCCATTAAAATTTCAAGGGCTTTCCAGAAATATAAAAATTTCCAAAACATTTGCTGATTTGCGCCCAGAATTATGATTTTACGAAAAAACATAAAAACATGATAAATCCCGTAAAAATCATGATAAACCCAAAATGTTTCTGTTGTAGCTTCCTTATATCATGGACAAACTCCTGCTAAAATCTTGTAGAAAAATTCATAGCCATTTGGAAGATATGATGAAATCTTTAAAACCTAGGGTTTTGTCCAAAAAGTAGCAGATCTGCAACAAAAAGTTAATTAAACTTGCAAAACTCAACAATGGGGATTAGATGAATACAAATTTTTACTACAAAAACCTGCAAAAAAGATCAAGCGAAGTGAGTCCCACCGGGCGTGCCAAATGTAGTTAGGGTAAAATTGCAAATCAGGGCAAATGAATAAACAGCAATGATAAAAACCCTAGCAATGCACAATGAAGCACAAGACAACATGAAAATCAAAATAACAAATGTAAATACAAACTAATCTCCATGCTATGCTTGATTTATCTCCATTGCTCTTCTCCACCTCACATGAGCATGCAAGTTTTTGAAGGATTATTGTTGGAAGAATGTTGAGTGCTCACTTCTGTAGTATAACATTAAGATGAAGATGATATGAGGATGATAGTTGAAGGATGCAAAGGCTCTAATGATATTTTGACAGAATAATGGTACTTGAAGCTCAATACATTGCTAATGGCTTGTGAGTGGGTTGATTTATAGGAAAGGCTTGGTTCCAATGGACGGCTGAGATTAAAAAGCTAAATGATTGATATGGACGGCTAGGATTGATTAGGTTATCCCACTCTTCAAGGGAGTTGTAGTCATTTGACAAGTGTCAAGGAAAATAGGGCTCATGTATGCTTTTGTACATAAAAAGTACTACATATAAAAGATATTAAATAAAAGGCTATAGTACCACTTATCTTTTTTAAATGAAAGAGGCACACATGTCGGCTCAATGATAAGATAAATTAATTAAATAAATAAAATTTATTTAATTAATTGGAAAGTCGGCTTATGATGAGAACTTAATTCAAATAAAATATTTGAATTAGTTGGGATATGAGTTGGATATTAATTAAATAAATAAAATTTAATTAATTAATTGGATAGTGGGGAACTTAATTCAAATAAAATATTTGAATTGGTTGGGATATGAGTTGGATATTAATTAAATAAATAAAATTTATTTAATTAATTGGCTAAGTAGGATAAGAATGGGATTGAATGGGATTTTAATTAAATAAATAAAATTTATTTAATTAATTGGCTAATGGAATAAGTGGGATTAAGAGTGGGTTTTAGGACAAAATGCTACATGATGTCTAAGTGATGTTTTTGACAAGGTGTTGCTAGACATGAACAAAGTTAGGACAAATTTGGGTGTCTACAAAGAGTTTCCCAATTGTCCAGTTTCTGCCATGATCTCACTCATAGCATCTTCCTCATTAGATGTAGCCCAATCCTCCACCATACCATCATGGCCAAAAACCATATTCATACTATGGTCTTCATAATAATCCCTATCATCACACTCATCACAGGGGTCAACGTTATCAATCAGAGACATTCCTACAACACAAGAAGAATAAGAATGAGGAGCCTAGCACACTAGACACCAGAGATTGTCATCCACAACATGCACTCCATTTCTTAGAGGATTGAGGGTTTCCTTAGACAAATTCCCTCTATTGTTAAGGGGCATTGGCCTTACATTTTGCTAATTGGTATTGTATAGTTGATCTGACAACCTTGGCATCCTTTCTTGTCTGACAAAAGGAGGCTTGTGATTTGGGATCCTTTTATCACCTTTGGCCATAGATATCTTCATTTGTTTGACCTCCTTCCATAATTTCTCACATTTAGAAATAGTAGGAGCCTTATTGCCTTGTCTTTTGTCATGAGGGGCAAGCTTCAAATCACTCCTCTTAGGAATTTTCCCAAATGCCTTTCTATTGTTCTCAATATGTAAAGAAGCCTTAAAAGCATCTCTAATGGTTTGGGGTTTCCTATTTCCTAGTTCATATCCCATCTTGGGGTCATATGCATTCTAGTAAATCACCAGGCACATGTGCTCATTAGGTCTCATATAAGGTGGGACATTATTGCAGACCTTCATAAACCTAGTGTTGAAGTCAAGGATAGTTTCATTATACCCCTTCCAAATACTAGTGAACTCATTGACAACAAACTGTGGGTCTATGTTTTGACCATATTGTTCTTTAAAAATCCTTTTGAACTCAATCCAATAGTCAATACTTGCTTCTAGTAGGATTCTATACCAATCTCTTACATCCTTAGTTAATGATTGCATAAACAACTTCATCACCATATCCTCAGTCTCAACTTCAAAATCATCAATGACATTCATAAATATCTTTAAATGGTCCTCATCCGACACAACATTGTTCCCAACAAACCTTGGAATCACATTCCTAACTACATCTTGGATGGGATTAGGACATCCAGGTATACCAGTAAAATCTAATTACATGTACCTTGCTAACTGCATTGGTCTCCTAGCAAAAGGATTTACTAGTGGTTGCCCACCCTAGTTATTCTGATTCATTAGAGGATTTTGTGGGATTTGCAAATGTTGTTGCTATGGTATGTTTTGGCATTGGATATTGGTTGGAGACCCACATTTTGCACTACTTGAGGATTTTGGTATTGCACTACCCCTTGACCAAGATAAGGGTTATAACCTGCATGTTGACCAACCATCCTAGCATTTACATTTTGTATGTAATGTTACCTCTAGGACCAAACCATAGGTACTGACATAGTAGGATTGTTTATAGGGGCAGATACCACTACAACATTGGTAGGAAAAGTTAATTGTTGTCATGCAGATGAGGCCACTTTCATTAAGGGAACATGTTGGACACTAGGTAAAGGTTGTGACAAATGTTGTCTATTGGTAATATGAGCATTGTGAATACCACATCTACTACTAGTATTGGAATTATTCATGGATTGTATTCTTAATAGAAAATCCTCTTTCCTTCTTAAAGTCTCCATCCTAGCTAGCCTAAGGCCCAACTCAACTACTTCCTACCCTAACACTTCGTTAGTTTGGTTAAAAATAGAAGCCACATTAGGTATAGAACATGCAATTGCATCAGTGAATTTAGCCTTTCTAGATAGAGAGGAACCTAATTGATCATAAGGTATTAAGTTCTAAGACTTAGATGCAGGCTAGATAACAGAGTTAGGCACTAATTTAGAAGCACTCTGTGAAAGGAGAATCACACTCCATGGAGCAAGGGGAGGTTTGGCATAAAATATTTCATCAACCTCAGAATCAACCTCATCATACATATTTCTAGGAATATAAGAAATAGCATGTTCCTTTTGTCCTTCCATCTATGATTTATTTTTATTACCACTAAAAATAGGTGTTGTCATTGTAATAAGATCAGAGACAGGGGGAAGAGTAGACTCACCTATTTCTTTAGTCATCCACCTCTGGCTTGTGAGTTTTGAACATATAGGCCTATTGGGCCGCCCCTGATGGATTGATCTTTTGCCACACATCCTTTTTCTCTAAAATTTCCTTTAGTATTCACTAGTTTAGAGATATTGCAGAGTCACCACCCAAGAATGGGAAATAGAAAATGAACAAATAGAATTATTTTGGTTATACATATAGCAATGGAATCTCTCACAATTACTTTAATCTTTAATCAACTAGTTTAGATACAAGTAGAGTGTTTAGAATTAAGGTGTCTCAACATTTGGAAATTCCTAGCATTTGATATTTATTTGTATATTTATTTATTGGCCTAATTTTGTATTTATGCTTGCACATCCTATTTTGTCATTTAGTGTGAGGTGGCATGGTGACTATAAGCACAAAAATCACACACAGCCTCCACAAGGACCCCTATGATGATTCAAATCCTTGTCATGTACATGTTAGAGTGAAATAATGTCCTTTAATTAACAAAACTTTTGATGATGTGTCCTCTTTCTTGTATTGTGTTGTTTCCTCTGTCGATTTCTCTCTCTCCCTGTTTGCGACACTTTTCGACACTTGTCGACTTGCATTTTCTGAGCTTTCAACCTTACTCCTAAGCCTTGTGAATGACTTAGTAGGTGAGTTTTCACCTTTCCCCTATGTTTTTCATCCTATGCACCTCTAGAAGCCTTCTAGAGGTCCCCCCTATCCATCTCCCACTTTTGGTTTTCAGTTCCTCTCAACCAATCCAAATCTCCCCCTATTATTTCTAGATCTCCCCTAGGAGATCCTGCAGATGCAAGTAGAGATTTGGATTCTTAAACTTGACTAACCTATTTCTGGAGGCAAAACCCCTCTGTTTCTTCTCTTCTTACATCTCCCAACCTGATTTCCTGCATCTGACCCTGTCCAACCCAGATCTCCCCTGAGCGACCTAGGGTCGCTTGGGGGAGATCTGGGTAGGCAAAAGGGGTGACCCTACCATTTTTACAACCGTGGAAAAACTTGAGTTTCTCACTTGTTTTCTCTTTGTTTTCACCTATTTTCTTCCAATTTACATGGTTTTTGATGTCTAATATAGAGTTAACTATTTCATGCACCCACACATGCATAATTAGCTCTATTTGATCTCAAATTAACTCTTCAATCAATCTCATGTATTCCCCCACTTCCATTTCCTCTTCAATGATAAGCTATCATTGCCTCATCACTCTCTAATCAATTGAGTTCATTGGGTAATCAATCTAGTGAACTCCCTAATCAATCCTTGTTAACTCATCAATCAAATGAGTTAACTTCTCAATCAATCCCTTCTTCTAAACCTATAAATACCCCCCTCCCTCAAGCACAAAGGGAGGCAAATTCATTGTGCACACAACTCTTGCCAATTTTTACTCTCCAACTTAGCATTCAAATGCTTTCACAAGACAAAGGTACCTTTTGCTTTATTTGTTCAACCAAGCAATGTTACACTACTTCATTCTATGCCATTGTGCTCAACCATAGCTCTCATTGAGCTCATTCAAGCTTCATCAAAGCTTCTTTTTGCTTCTTTGTGTCATTTTGTCATCAAGAGGATCTCCCACTACCACAAAAGGACTCAAGGTTGCCTATATCAAGGATTTCTAAGGGTAGTGGAGTCACATAAATCTTTGTTTCTCTCAGGTTCCTTCATTATTTTGTTTAATTAATAGTAATTAGAAATGTTTAGTGGAAAATTAGATTTATTAATGTTTTAATGTTTTGATGTTTAAATCCTCCTCTCCACTATGCATTCAAGGATCTAGGGTCGAGTGGCAAGCACTATCATACCCTAGATCGCTAGTGAGATGTAGTGAAACTTGGATTAGGGAATTTAATTATTAATTTTCCTTCTCTTATGTCCAATTAACCATTAAAACCCTAATTATGCAAATAGAGCAACAAATTGACGAAAGACGAAAAAAGCTCTTGGAGATAGGAATAAAATACCAAATCATAGAATACCTATTTTTGGGGTTCTGAAGGGGAATAGTCAGGGACACTGGAGCGAGTGCCCAAGTCCAAGGTACCAACTTTTTCATGAAATTTGGACCTCTTTCTGACACTGATCAACCATGTAACTTCTATTTTTAGAGATCTATCTGCAGAGGACACTAGAGTGAGCGCCCAAGTCCTAGAATTGCTCCTTTGTCCTACTTTTCTTTAGATCCTGAATCCTTGATGCCTGCCAATCCTTCCTGCAACTCCACTTTTCCCAAATGTAACACCTGTAACCTATAATCACAAGACTTGGTTTGGGGGTTGTGGTGTTTAGAGGCTTGCCTCAGTCAAGCGTCAGAGGACACTTAAGTCTCTGAACACCATTGTCAGATAAAAGAGTGTATGCCCTTATGAGGCAAAGACAAAAACCAAAGGAATCAATGATGAAAACATAATATTATGTCACCTTGTAGTGAAGCTCTCATGGGAGGAAAATGCTCTTCATTCCATGAGGAAATTGATGCTCAAATCTACAAATATCAACACACAAAACACACAAGTCTGCTCTTGCAACACAATGAAAGCCTTGAATCACCTTGAGAACACAATAGCTTCCTAGTAATCATCTAGTTTACAAATGAATGCCTAATCATGCTTATATATGCATCTACAAGCACTCCTACCAATATTTTAAAAATCAAAACTTACCGTGTCAGCAAAAGGACCAAATAACGGTCATAAACTGACACCCAAAAATCAGGGCTGCCCCAAAATGGGGCAGGACTAGGGCATGGGTACCCAAGTCCTCCCCCCTAATTTGGGCAAGGTATAGCTCAAGCAGTCCACCTAGGTCCAATTTGCCATGGAACCTAGGTCTCATTCCATCAGGATGCCAAAATATGAACTAAGATGTCCTAAATGCATACTAAAGACTTGGGAGCTAAACTTTATGAGGGAAAAGCCCCCAAGGGGACATTTTCTGACATTACATTTAGCCCCCACTTTAATATATGTATAAATGTAAGGCTAATACATGCATTAAAGTAAGGTCACAAACACAACAAACACATCAAGCACGGAGAAGACACACCAATCACATAGAAGACAATAACAGGCACACAAAACATAGAGAAGATAGTTACAGTCACGTAGAACATAGAGAAGATAGTCAATGCATAGAAGACACATTAATGCATGGAAGATAGAAATGATATCTTTTCTTTTCTTTTTCTCATATATATGAAATGCAGATGCAAGTACTGAAAAGTAAACAAACCTCCCATAATATAGGATGCACTACCCAAGGGCGCAAGTCTCTGTATATATGGGGCAACACACATGCAAGACATACAAAACCTACCAAAAATGTAGGAAGCACTACCTGAGGGCACTGGCCTCTGCATATGGGGCAACAAATATGCCATACAAAACAAGCATGCCAAAACACACACACTTGAAGACATGGAGAAAACATGGTAGACAAGCGACGGAGTATACCTATTTCTAGGTCTAACACCATCTCAGGTACATTATAGGCACACACCAATGATTGGGCTTCATCACAACAATCATTGAAAATGTACTTAAGGGTTGAGTTAGTCACAGAACCACTCCCCGCCTCCATAAAGGACTTTTGAAAATGATAGGATGATGCAATCTGCTCTGAAAAATACACCATCCCCACCTCCGTAGAGGGCTTAAGATAAAAAGGATATACACAATATCTCACCTCTGTAGAGGGCTTACATGATTGATTGCAAACAAACTCAAGATGCATGATGCACTACCTTGGGGTACAAGTCTTTGCATGTGAGGTCAAACACATTGCTAACATCTATAACAGACAGCTTACCTTGTATATGCCCCCACCTTAAGGTGGTTGATATCAGTTATCGATATCAAGCACGTTAAGGTAGGAATAAAATACACAAGGGGACACTGACTTTTGCAAAGCCCATACCCCCCATAGGTGACATGTACTTTATGATCACCAAATGTTCCCACAAACACATCCCTACAAGAAACATGTTAGTGTCTACGAAATCATGATTAACAACTACATCAATGCATATGATTAACCACACAAAGAGCCAAGGTTATACAATGAATTCAAATTTTGAGGATAACCGTGGGACTATATCACAAAGCTCTTCGAATCAAGTACAACCAAGGCTAGATTCAAAGTTAAACAAAGGTGCATAAAGCAGCAGTATTGTTAACATTTGTAAATGCGATAGAAACATCATCAAATTCACTATGTGCAAAGCACAAGTGCTTCCACTAGCCAAGCGTTGGATAAAATATACAACCCCATCGTCATATTAGGAACTAAGTCCATTTTTTGATTGCTCTCAAAAGGGACACTAGGTCCGCATCAGTATAAATGTTTTTCATCATTCGCCCACTAGATGGAAACACTAGAGGAAGGGAAATAATTTAAGAGAGGAGGTGCCCCCAGGTGTCACCAACCACAATGCTATGTCCGTAAGACACAACACACAACAATGAAATTAGAGAGAGAGGCAATTTAGAAGAATGATGATACAAATAGAAAAAGGTCATAATGGAGGCAGTCTCCTGGTATCCTATACCTTACAAGAGAATCAAGGGTCATCCCAGGAGGCCTAAACAAAACATAACACATCACAGGGGAAGCACATCATGAGTGAAATAAAGGGTTAGAAATACTTACCTGGTAGCACCATCATTAAGAACATACACATTTAGGATATCTCTCATGTTGTTTTGATCTTGTAGAACTAACATTAAGTGTAGGATGCCTAGATGCTTTCTTTTCTTTAAAAGGATTATATCCAATGTTGCTTGAGTAATGTGTTGATTTGAATTCTATAGGTACTCGAATCCCTTGTTGATTTACACATCCCGTACCTACATATTCACAATTGTTATAAAGGATCTTAAATCCTCGACCATAAAGGGATGTCATTTCCTTAGAAGATGGTGAAGCATCATAGGTCTCGTAGTTTGTGGTATAAGTGAGAGTATTGTTTTTATTTTCTACCAAGGGGATTTTATATTTCTTAGGTGCTTCAAAAGATTGCTTAGGTAAGATCGATGCAACTTTTGATGTGTCAAGGCTATTAATTTTATATTCCCCTATACTGCAAGGATTAAAATCCAATGAACCCCAATCATCACCAACAAGTGCATTCGATGGTTGAGAGTCCTACATGACATTATTCATGGCTAGAGGCATTGATGAACCATCTCGTAAAGTGTTTAAGCTCATATGATTATAAACTAGTTTTTATTTTTCAATGTGTAAGAAATTATCTGTTTCAGGATCGGCATGAATAGTATGAAGTTTACCTTTGAATATAAATTTGATTGAATGATACAAGGTGGAAGGAAGCCCCTAATACATTAATCCAAGGTCTACTAAGAATCATGCTATAAGATAAAGAACAAGGCATGACATGAATCGGGGTAGGCGTAAGCACTAGTCCTACTTGTATAGGTAGAGTTATAGTGCCCATGGATTATCATCCAACATTGTCAAAGCCATAAATGTTAATTCCATTTGGTTTGATTTGTGATGTGCCAGCTTTGATTTTACCTAGTAGGTCAATACTACAAACATTAAGAGCCGATCCATTGTCAATCATAACTCATTTTACCAATGTTCTATTTATTATGACAAAGATCATAAGTGGATCATATTGGTTTTGAACTTCAATTGATGGTAATTCCTGTGGTTGAAAGAGAATATCTATTTTTGTTGGATGCATACTATCCAATACGACTGCTACATCATTAGTCTTAGCAGTAGGTGGGATAATAACCTTTTGCAAAGCTTCTTGCAGCATTCCATGGTATGTAGGTGATGTTTGTATTAATTCCTAAAGAGAGATCTTGGCCAGAGTAGTGCAAAGTTGTTCGACAAGATCATACTCTTGACCACATTTATGAGTGAGATGAGGCGGTGGAGGGAGCATAGGTTGAGAACATGGAAGAGAGACAGGCACATGCAGTGCATGGTTACTTTGCTTGTTATTATGGGTGTTGTATGCTTGAGCAATCACATTGTTGTGTGGTTGTTGTAACACATTTTGAACACCTTGAACCATAATCACCAGTTTTAAGAAAGAGGGTGCACTAAGTGCCCCTCAGACAATCATTTTAGGAATATTGCTATGAAGTCTATTAATGATTATTGAATTAACATTGTTTTCCTCTTGATTGCACCAACATCCATCCCTAAAGTATTTAATATGAGAGACCTTTTCTCATCCACTAATGCTACATCTTGGCCAGGGAGAGTAATGGGATGAGAGGAAGGTACATCATCATCATCATACTCTGTGGTGGAAAAAGGCTTTTCACTCTCATCTTTCTCATGAGTATTCCTAGAGATGAATTTAGTTAAATCTTCTAATATCAAAGGATATGCTCCTATGAATAGTGTGAAGCTATTAAAATCATGTGTATAACAAAGTAATTGCAGCTCATATGTAGAACTTATAGAAGCATCAATACCACTTGCAGAAGCTATGTGCTCTAGAACATGAGGATTCTCATTAGTGAAATTAGAGAAATTTTCAAAATATAGGATATACTCATGCAAAGATTTTAGAGATGAATAACATGAAGATGCCATAATGAGATGCCAAATCAGATTTTAAAAGTTTTCCAAATTAAGTGCAAAACTATATGCAAAAATGACCTAAAATGCTTGATTTTTTTTGTACTCTTTCAATACAAATAAATGAAAGCAAAGATGTTGTAAGGAAATTGATCAAGGGTAGTGAATAATATGTTTGATATCAGTGGAATATAGTAATAAGATCCTTTACAACACACTTTTGATGCAAATCCAAGATAATGCCAAGTTAAAATTATAGTGAAAATATGTCAAAATAGGCACCTTTTTCACCAAAACTCAATGCAACAAAGCAAAATGAAGGGTGTTGTGAGGAAAGTGATGATGGAAAGAAAATAATATCAGTAGTAACAGCTTCTTGGTAGAAAAATACCCAAAACAACATGCTTTTAGAGCCACTTAAGGTCAAATCCTAGTGAAAATATAGTGAAATATGCAATTTTTCCACAGTTTTTCAATTCCAAGACCTAGTGAAAGAGGTGTTGTAATGAATTTAAGTAGGTAAAGAAAATAATATCAATTATATCAGTCTTCTCAATCCATAAAACTGATCACAACACGCTTGAAGTGCAAACTAGGTCAAACCTTAGGGCAAAAATAGTCAAAATATGTAGTTTTTCACCGAATTTTCAATACAAGAGCCCGTTAAAAGGGTGTTGTGAAACTTTTTAGGAGGGGAAGAAAATTATTACCCTGATAATAGAAAATTAATGCAAAAAATTTTTTCACAACATACATATGGTGCAAGTTTATAGAGTCGATAAGGCCAAATTTCGTGAAAATCATTGTTTTTTAAGTCCTCAGTTTGAGATCTTGGGACAAAATACTATGTGAATGTTTTGAAGTCTGATTTATGATTAAATTGACTTCCTCTTAGATATGAAAATAATTTTAAAGCGTTAACATGCAAAATGCCCATGCAAATTTAGTGAAAATGCATCCAAATTGCTAGTTTTTGTTGAAATTTTCTATGCAAAAATGCAAATATTTTAAATCTAAATGCAAATTCACACTAAAATGAAAGACTATAGCCAAATCAAAATTTTAATGAGCCTCTAAAATCAGTAGAAAAATCTCATAAAAGATTTTTCCTACTAACCCTAGATTTTGGAATTACTAGGTTATATAAAATTGTCAAAATTTCCACAAAACCCTAGCAATTAAATGATGAAAATGCAAGGAAAAATTTTGAATTTTTGTATTTTTCTATATTTTATATCAGATCTGATGCAAAAATCATGAATTAGGAAAATTTAGGAAGAACTGATGCAATTTAGTAAGCTAAACAATGCAATTTTTTTTGTATTTTTCAAAATTTTATTTTTTTTGAATTTTTCTCAATGCAATGAAATAAATGACCAAATGACTGAATGAAATCAATCCAAATCTAAAGACAAACACTCAGCAAGTTGCAATTTAAGTCAAAAAACATGGGTTCACGAAAATGTTTAGTGGAAAATTAGATTTATTAATGTTTTAATGTTTTGATGTTTAAATCCTCCTCTCCACTATACATTCAAGGATCTAGGGTCAAGTGGCAAGCACTATCACAGCCTAGATCACTAGTGAGATGTAGGGAAACTTGGATTAGGGAATTTAATTATTAATTTTTCTTCTCTTATGTCTAATTAACCATTAAAACCCTAATTATGCAAATACGGCAACAAATTGACGAAAGACAGAAAAAGCTCTTGGAGACAAGAATAAAATACCAAATCACAAAATACCTATTTTTGAGGTCCGAAGGGGAATAGTTGGGGACACTAGAGTGGGCACCCAAGTCCAAGGTACCTTCTTTTTAACAGAATCCGGAACTCCTTTCGACACTGACTAGCCTTGTAACTTCTATTTTTAGAGATCTATTTGTGGAGGACACTAGAGTGAGTACCCAAGTCCTGGAAGTGCTCCTTTGTCCTACTTTTCTTTAGATCCTAAATCCTTGATGCTTGTCAATCCTTCCTGTAACTCCACTTTTCCCAAATGCAACACCTGTAACCTGCAATCACAAGACTTGGTTTGGGGGTTGTTGTGTTTAGAGGCTTTCCTCAGTTAAGCCCCAGAGGACACTTAAGTCTCTGAACACTGTTGTCAAATAAAAGAATGCATGCCCTTGTGAGGCATAGGCAAAAACTAAAGGAATCAATGATGAAAACACAATATTATGTCACCTTGTAGTGAAGCTCTCATGGGAGGAATATGCTCTTCATTCCATGAGGAAATTGATGCTCAAATATGCAAATATCAACACATAAAACACACAAGTCTACTCTTGTAACACAATGAAAGCCTTGAATCACCTTGAGAACACAATAGCTTCCTAATAATAATCTAGTTTACAAATGAATGCCTAATCATGCTTATATATGCAACTACAAGCACTCCCGCCAAGATATTAAAAATTAAAACTTATCGTGTTGGCAGAAGGACCAAATAATGGTCATAAACTGACACCCAAAAATTAGGGCATGACTAGGGCATGGGCGCCCAAGTCCTCCCCCTATTTTGGGTAGGGTATAGCTCAAGGGGTCTAGCTAGGTCCAATTTGCCATGGAACCTAGGTCTCATTCCATCAGGATGTCAAAATATGAACTAAGATGTCCTAAATGCATACTAAAGACCCGAGAGCTAAACCTTATGAGGGAAAAACCCCCAAGGGGACATTTTATGGTGTTACAAGAAAATCAAATTTGCTCTTAGGAATAGTAAAACATTGCTTTTTCCTTGATAATTAGATCTTGCATGTTAGATTAGTTTCTTTTATAATTCTAGATCTAAATTATTAGAAGAAGCAATTTCCTTTACTTAGATTAGATTACTTCAAAATCATCAAAAACCCAAAAAAACATAGGTTAACTTTGCATTAGAAAAATCATATTAGATTGCATAAATATTTCCCTTTCATAGATTAAAAGCACTTTTCATTTCCAAAATGCTAAAAAAGCACAAAAAAAATGTTTTGCATATCACTTAGCTTGCATGCATATAGAAACCCTAGAATAGACAAAATTGCAAACCCTCGATACCATAATGAGGTAACCATATCTAAAGCAATCAAACCCTTGATACCATCATGAGGTAAAAACAAGTCAAAACAAAGTCAAACCCTAGGTCAACTAAACCCTATGTCAAAACCCTAAATCTAGTTAAGGTTAGCAATCACACAACTTCCTCTATCTCAGCTCTCGAATGTGCCTAGGAGTGAGAGGAGAGTGGGTGAGAGCTATCCATGACAAGATCAAAGAAATCCATCTAAGACCACAATGAGAAACATTTGTCCAACCACAAGGAGATCCATTCATCCTCTTATTGTTAGAAGAAACTAGACAACACTAGATACAACAAGAACTTGTTCAACGCATACAAAGACAAGAGGACATAAACGAACATAACTGCCTACCCACACAAAGGTGGAATCTAAGAAACCCCAACATGAGAAGATAAACTAGTGAGCCTTTGGGTCATAGGGTTATCTCAACTACAACCACAATCAAATCAAACATTCAAATTAGCACACAACAATAAAGGCCACAGTACTTGCCCCTCTCCACAAAGTCTAGCTCTCCAACAAGCCAGGCCCCCGCCATGTCTTACCTCCTCTTAACTGGGTACTTCCATGTGAGCAAGAGTGACATCGCAGATCACCCCTTGACAAGGAGGTAAAGGGTTCGTGTGTGTGCTAAAATCCTACCCGACAACCCCAGGCAATTAGGGTCATGATTTTGAGCGTACAGTGACATGTCATCCTACTTGTAATATGACTTGGATGGTCAAGTCAACACATGAGAATCTAGGCATCCCATTTGAGGTGGCACTAATATGCCATGTGTCAGCATCTTGAGGTATGTGGAAGGAGTTATTATGTATGATGAAATCTATGACATGTAAGAGACAGAATTAGAGATTCATATGACAAGTGAAGACAAGTGTTAGAGAGTATCTTTGCATGTGAGGAAGGCAACTTTGAGCACCCAAGTTTGACTATGACATGTTGTAAGAGGAATATGCTATTATTAGTCTTGTATGATGGATTCTCTTACAACAATTAATGCTGTTATGTTTAGCAGATTCTATAATAGTAGTAAGATGTGTAAGAGCATCTGTCATAGCCTATTCTTGGTTGGAACACTCCACATTGGAAAAGTCAAATCTGCATGTTATGATGGTTGAATGGAGGTTGCTTGAATGGAGGTTGCTTGAATGTTTTCCAAATGTCCCAAGGCATTGGATTTTGACCATGAGGCCAAGTTGGACGCCCACCTCTAAAAGCTTCCCAAGACAGCCTTGTAAACTCTATATATGGAGGTGCTTTGTATTGGATTTGCATGGTTGATCTGTAGGTACTGTTATGCTGCCAGTATTATTCCAAAACTAACATCTTGACGACTCCTAAAAGAACTTGCATTCCAAGTATATTGTAATCCTTTATAGATTTGATAATATATTGTGCAGGTTTTGGAGTGTGGAGTTTTTCACCCGAAAGTGTTTTCCCCATGTACATCTTGTGTCACTTGCATTCTATGTTTTGTGTTTGTTACTTAATCTTTTTGTTATAAGTTTATCATATATGTAACTGTAAGGATCTAAAAATTTGCATATTATTCCCCTTATTAGATCAATGTAGGAAGCATTTTTGTGTACCTTGCTTCCTTTCAATTGGTATCAAAGCTTGATCACCTTTGATCCTAGTTGTTGGGTAGGGGTTTTTTGTACTAATCTTTGATTGAGTGGGAGTATATGTAGAGTATTGCGTGATCTTGTTGTAGGAAGGAGATGGCAGGCACATTCAGAAGGATAGACTTGGAGAAGTTTAATGGCAATAATTTTGAGTTGTGGAAATTGAAAATGGAGGACATGCTTGTGGATCGAGATCAATGGGAATCTATATCTGTCTCAAAACTAATGGTAATGTCTCAAGTAGACTGGGATCTCAAAGATCTAAAAGCTAAGGGTCTTGTGACAACCTGTTTAGCTAATTCCATCTTGCTAAATGTTCATGAAGAGAAGACCACGAAAGACCTATGGAAGAAGCTTGGATATGTTTATTTGGCTAAATCCATGTTAAACAAGTTATTCCTATGGAAGAAGTTGTATTCTCTAAGGATGGAAGATGAAGGATCTATTGTAGATCATTTAAATGCCTTTAACATGTAGGTTTCTCAGTTGACTTCCATTGGTGTGAAGATGGAAGAGGAAGATCGTTGCATGACCTTACTTTGTTCTTTGCCAGACTCATGGGACCACCTTGTCATGGTCATTAGGAGAACTACTACCACCTTCAAGATGGATGAAGTGGTTTCTTCGTTATTGTCTAAAGAGATGTGGAGAAATTTTTTTGAGTCAGCTAAGGAGGCTCTTATGGTTCATGGTAGATCCAAAGATAAAGGGAGAGATACACGTCTCTTGGAAAATCCAAGGCACTATGTTGGAATTGTAGTAAATCGAGGCACTTCTAAAAGGAGTGTAATGAGGAGAAGAAGAAAATGAAAAAGAAATTCTTCAATTTAGATTCTAACAAATCTCAAGATGACAGTGATGCTTTTGTTGCTTCCTTGGCCACCCATGCACCGAAAGATGTGTCTTTGATAGACTTTGGTACTTCCTTCCACATGACCTCACATTGAGGTTGGTTTACCAAGTATGAAGAATTTGATGGTGGGAAAATGTAGTTGGGTGACCACTCTCACCTGAAGATTGTTGGCCATGGAAGAGTCTTGATTTGATTCCCTAATGGACGAGTGAAGGGGATCAATGGCATTTTGGACATCCCTAGTTAAGTACGAAACCTTCTTTTTGTAAGTAAGTTGAATGATGTGGGTATGCAGGTTGTTTTCTCGAGTGGAGGATGCAAGATGATGAGAGAACCTATGGTGCTCGCTATGAGTACTCAGAGAGGTACTCTATTTTAGCTGGATGCATGCATTGTTCAGTACAATAGTTCTTCTGTTTCAAAGAAAAGAGCTTCAAATTATTCATCCTCACCATTGGAACCAACAACAAAGAAGTGTGTTTCTTGAACTTCTGCTGGTCACGCTTTGGTTATGAAACTACTTGTTGAGAAGACAATGTTGTGGCATTAGAGACAAGTGGTCACATTGGTGAGAAGGGTCTTAGAGCCCTAAAAAACAAAAACTTGTCATGGGGTTAAATGATTATAATCTTGAGTTTCATTTATGAGAACATTGTGTATATGGAAAGCAAAACCATCTTTAGTTTTACTCTAGTTCTCACAAGTCTTCTGGTGTGTTGGATCTAATTCATTCTAATGTGTTTGGTTCTGTAAATGTTCCATCGATTTCTATATCATTATATTTTGTATCATTCATTGATTACAGTACAAGGACATGGATTTATTTTCTTAGAAGAAAATTTGAAGTCTTTAGTCGGTTCAAAGAGTTTAAATATTTTGTAGAGAATCAGACTGGTAAAAAGATTAAGTGTTTGAGAACTGACAATGGTGGTGAGCTTTGTTCGGAAGAGTTTGAGAAGTTCTGTAAACAACATGGGATTGAAAGACATAAGACAACTCCATACACCCCTCAGCAAAATAGAGTTTCAGAGAGGATGAAAAGAATGTTGATGGAGAGGGCTAGGAGTATGCTTAGTGGAGCTAGCCTCGAACATAAGTTTTGGGCTGAAGCTCTAGCCACTACTTGTTATCTAGTTAACATGTCTCCTACTTAAGTACTTGTTGAAAAGACACCCATGGAGGTGTGCTCTAGTAAGAAGCCTTCTTTGAGACATCTTCATGTTTTTTGTTGTGAGGCATATGTATAGGTGCCTAAGGAGAAGAGGTCAAAACTAGAGAACAAGGTAGTTAAGTGTATCTTCATTGGCTATGGTGTTAGTGTGAAAGGGTCCAAGCTTTGGGATCCTGTGGCTGAGAAAGTTATGTATAGTAGAAGTGTTATTTTTAGAGAGGTAACTCCTTCTCATGTTATTCTACAGCTAAAAGAAAAAGAAAAGAAAGAGGATGTGGTTTAGTTTCCTTCTACCCTTGAAAAGACTGAACTGAAAGATCCTAATAGACCTAATGATGAGGATAGCTCAACAGCTCTAAAAGTTTGGTAAAAGAAGAACCTCCACCTTAGCTTTTGAGGAGGTCCACATGAATTAGGAAGCAAATTGAGAGGTTTGTTTATTCATTGCTTGATTCTAGTTGTGTTTTTGCTTTAATTTCTAACACTAATGAGCCTAGAACTATGAAAGAGGCTATGCGTATGAAAGATGTAGGTTCTTGGAACGAGGCCATGGAAGAGGAGATCGCTTCTTTGGAAAAGGATAAAACTTGGAATGTATGCCTTTGCCTGATGGACGAAAACCTGTTGGGTGTAAATGGGTGTTAAAAAATAGATTTGGTGTAGATGGTAGTGTTGAGAAATATAAGGCCAGATTGGTTGTGAAGGGGTATTCTTGAATGGAGTGAATTGATTATGGTGATATTTTCTCTCCCATTGCAAAGCCGACATCTATTCATTTCCTATTATCTCTTGCAATAGTGTATAATTTAGAAGTAGAACAAATGGATGTGAAGACAACATTCCTTCATGGTGACTTGGAGGAGGAAATCTATGTCACAGCCAAAGCACTACGTGGTGAAAGGTAAAGAAAATTTGGTTTACAAGTTAAAGAAGTCTTTGTATGGTCTGAAATAGTCTCTTAGGATGTGGTACCAAAAGTTTGATGCTTTTGTGTTGAGTATTGGATTTCTAAGATTGAAATCAAATCATTGTCTTTATTACAAGTTTGACAATGATCACATTCTCATTATTGCACTATATGTTGATATGTTGCTAATTGGGAATGGTAAAAGTTTGATTTATGATTTGAAGTCTCAGTTGTCATCATAGTTTGAAATGAAAAATCTAGGGGCATCTAGGTACATTCTAGGGATGGAGATCAAAAGAGATAAAACAAACATAAAACTTTTGTTAGGCTAGAGTAGGTATGTTAATACTGTGTTGGAGAGATTTAGTATGATGAATTGTAGACCTTTGACTATTCCTATTACAATGTGGACAAAGTTATCTGTTGGAGATTGTCCAAAGTCTCCTTCTGAGACAAAGGATATGAGTAGAGTTCCTTATACTAGTGTGGTTGGTAGTTTGATATATGTTATGGTCTGTACAAGACTAGACATTACCCAAGCAGTGGGAGTCCTTAGTCAGTTTATGGCTAATCCTGGATGGGTACATTGGGATGCAGTGAAGAAAGTGTTTAGATATTTGCAGGCTACTTCTAAGTATTTCCTTTGGTTATCCTACAGGACCTCAACATTCTATGAGTATTCATGGATTTGTGGATTCTGATTTGGGAGGTGACATTAATAGTAGGAGATCCACCAGTGCTTACATGTTTACTATGTTTGGTGGAGCTATCAGTTGGATAAGTAAGAAAAAACTTGTGACCGCTTTGTCCATGATAGAAGTAGAGTACATGGTAGCTACTCATGCTTGTAAGGAAGCCATTTGGCTTAAGAGGTTGTGTTCAAACATTGGTTTTGATATAGGACAAATTACTATCTATTGTGATAGTCAGAGTGTGATTTGCTTAGCAAAGAATCCTACTTTCCATGCCAGAACAAAGCACATTGATGTTTAGTCTCATTTTGTTTGTGATATGGTAGAATATGAGAAGGTGATATTGGAGAAGGTTGACACTTTAAAGAATGTTACAGATGCACTAATGAAACCTATGGGCACAAATAAGTTTAGATGGTGTTTAGAGTCTATGTGCCTCCTAGCCTCTTGCAGTTAAACCTTGTCATTCTATTGGCTCTTACAACATGTTTGACAAGTAGGAGAATGTTGGGAATTAAGGTGTCTCAACCTTTGCAAATTCCTAGCATTTGATATTTACTTGTAAATTTATTTATTAGCCTAATTTTGTATTTTATGCTTGCACATCTTGTTTTGTCATTTAGTGTGAGGTGGCATGGTGACATGTCATCCTACTTGTAATATGAATTGGATGGTCAAGTCAACACATGAGAATCTAGGCGTCCCATTTGAGGTGGCACTAATATGCCATGTGTTGGCATCTTGAGGTATGTGGAAGGAGTTATTATGTATGACAGAATCTATGACATGTAAGAGCCATAATTAGAGATTCCTATGACAAGTGAAGACAAGTGTTGGAGACTATCTTTGCATGTGAGGAAGGCATCTTTGAGCACCCAAGTTTGACTATGACGTGTTGTAAGAGGAAAATGCTATTATTAGTCTTGTATGATAGATTCTCTTACAAAAGTTAATACTATTATGTTTGGTAGATTCTATGATAGTTGTAAGATGTGTAAGAGCATTTGTCATAGCCTATTCTTGGTTAGAGCTCTCCACATTGGAAAATTCAAATTTGTATGTTATGACGGTTGAATGGAGGTTACTTACATGTTGTCCAAGTGTCCCAAGGTATTGGATTTTGACCATGAGGCCAAGTTAGATGCCTATCTCTATAAGCTTCCCAAGATGGCCTTGTAAACTCTATATATGTAGGTGCTTGGTGTTGGAGTTGCATAGTTGATCTGTAGGTACTGTTATGCTACCAGTATTACTCTAGAACTGACATCTTGAAGACTCCTAAAAGAACTTACATTGCAAGTATATTGTAATCCTTTACAGATTTGATAATACATTGTGGAGGTTTTGGAATGTGGGGTTTTTCACCTGAAAGAGTTTTCCCCACATACATCTTCTATCACTTGCATTCTATGTGTTGTTGTTTTTTGCTTAATCTCTTTGTTATAAGTTTAACATATCTATAAGTATAAGGATATAAAAATTTGCATACTATTCCCCTTATTAGATTGATGTAGGAAGGGTTTCCGTGTACCTTGCTTCCATTTACAAAGTCACCACCCTCTAAAGGGAATAAAAATGCATTGTACATATACAATCTTTAAACACTTATGACAGACCACTAGACTAAACTTTACAATTATAGAAGTACTAGTCCCTAGTAGAGTCACCAATCTATTGGTTCTTCCAACTGATTATCTTGAATCCTCTAAAGATTTATCCAATTTCTTATGGTTGAGGATTTAGGGTCAGTGGTCGATGAACAAGATTCAACAAAGAAAGTTGAAAGTCCTCTGCACTTTTGGTTCTACAAGACCAATATAGATGTACCTAATACAACATCTAAGGGTGCTCTAATCTTTTTTTGGATGTTGTTCTAAATAGAAGGTTCTTAATGAAAATATATGAAGGAAATGAATGACTCCTATCAGATTTGGCTTAATCCTTTGGTAAATAAGTACAAATCAGGATTGGGAACAAGTACTAATTCTAATCTACTCCAAAAACAATAAGGAAATGGAAATGGTTTTGATTAAAGAGTTGGTTTGATTCTAATAAGGCTCACTTCCTGATCAGTGCCTATCTGGGTACAAGGTCAATTTCATAAAACACACATACCATGTAAATCAAGCAATTCAATCACAATATGCTTAATGTAGATGCCTTGTATTTACACATTCATAGTATGAATTCTAACTAAAAGTCTACTTGAAGATCCACTATATTGCATTTAGAATAACTCCTTAATCCACATTCATTAGCAGTTTAATTTTCTCCTAAAGTAAATTCTAAGAAAAGAGAACTAGGTTATGCCATTAACACAGAGATGAGATTAAATAGACTTTCTTTTTAACTTCATTGAGATATTTATTTTTAACACAAATACCATGTAAATCAAGAAATTAAATCACAAGATACTTAATGTAGATGCCTTGCATTTACACATTCATAGTATGTATTCTAACAGAAATTATACTTGAAGATCCACTATATTGCATTCAGAATAACTCCTTAATCCACATTAATTAGCAATTTAATTTTCTCCTTAAGCAAGTTCTAAGAAAAGAGAACTAAGCTATGCCCTTAAACAAACTTTCTTTTTAACTTCATTGAGATATTTCAACACAATGTATGGAGACAATAAAAATCAAACTTCATGTATTCATATCTTCTATTTTGATCAAAAAAAGATACACAAAAATATGTTTTGTACACAATATTTTCCCCTTCCCCTGATACAACACACTGAACTAATTAGAATAGTTAAGACCCCAGACTCAAAAGACTTGAAACCTTTGCAAATGGCCCTAAATTCCCTCTTATAGAAACGAGGGAGAAGACAAGCTTTAGGCCATGTACATGTGCCATTTTTTCATTTCACAATCCTCACAAATATTTTTCGAAATAGAATATGCCAAAAGGCATCCTTTGGACACAAAAAGATAAAATATTTCTATCTTTTAGAACATTGTTGAGGTTGGCACAAAGTACGAGGAAGATGTTTTCTCTCCTTTTGAAACTAACCTTGCTCACATTGGGAGGTTACAACTGTGTGTTTAAACAGGTACATTACCTTATAATGATGAAACATACATGGGTCCAAGGTATTTGCCAAATGAAATGTAGATTATATGCATTTTACTTCATTTGGATGTCATTTGATGTCTTGTTCATTGATGAAGGCTTCTGAAGGGGTTGATCCACTAGATGACAAAACACACCCCGCTACTACTGAGGTGGAAAGAATTGATATACATTTTCTAGATGTTTTTATATTCTTGGTTGTTTGGAAGGGTGACTATGGGTATGACCATTTCCATTTCAAATTTGAGCCTTGAACCTTCATGCAAGGTAGAGCTTAGAATATCAAGAATTCTCTCCTCATCCTCATTGATTTCAAGGATGATTGGAATAGTGAGCTTTGAGAAATCCTTCCTCCATTCCTCAAGGCCTTTGAGTTTCTTATCTTCCTACCAAAATTGTGGTAGGTATGCCCTCTGTAGCCTTTGAAAATATGTCAGTTCTTTAGCAAATTCCTTAGAGAATTACTTATGCTTCCACATTGTTCTCCTAGTGGCTCTGAATGTGCATATCAATTCTATTAGGTTCATAATTGCATCTTCTTCACATAACTGCATTTCTAACAAAATACTGAAATCTAAGGCCCTGGGTGTCATATGTCTCTCCTATGTCTCCATTTGAATTCCCAATCTCTTGTACTCTTCCAGCATATTTCTCAAAGCACAAAGATTTTCCCAAATTTTCTCCACATATGTGAAAGGAAGCTAGGTGTGTGGAAATCACTTCCTACACTAATCTAATGAGGGGAGGGCTATGAAAAATTAAATTTAATCCTTATCACTATAGAAACATATCACAACTAATAGAGATATCACAGCAATACACAAGAACTAGAAATAAGACAGAAGAAGAGAGACAAAGATATACGGTGGGGAAAACTTTTACCAGGTGAAAAACCCCACACTCAAAAACCTGCATAATGTATTAACAAATCTGAAAGAATGCTTACAATACACTTGCAATGCAAACTTTAATGGTCTCCAACACTCATGTCTACAGTCAATCCAGTAGCATAACAGTACCTGTAAACCTGTAATACAATCTCCATCTCCAAGAACCTGTTTATATAGAAAATACAAGGCAATATTGGACCTATCTTGGGAGGGGAACCCAACTTGGCTTCATGGACCAAAACCCATACCTAAGGACACTTGGTCAACATTGTATAATGTGCTTGACACTTGTCCATAGCTCCCATCCCAAAGAGGTCACTTATTTCCAAAATGGGCTATGACAAATGCTTTTACGACACTTGCAACCGTCATAGAATCTGTCATAGTAGTTACAACTTATAGCTATAAGAGAATCTATCATACACATGCTATAAATAGCATATTCTCTTACAACATGTCATAGTCCACCTTGGGGTGTCCAAATATGCCTTTTTCAAAGATGCTTCATGACACATGTCCTCACCTATCTTATAAACTTCTATTTTTGACTCTTACATGTCATAGATTCTATCATAGGAATCCGTCATAACCGTTTCAGTCAATATTCCCTTACACAACATGGAAGATGCCGACACATGGCAAAATGCTCCTACCACAAAGTGGGATGCCTATCTCCTCATGTGAGGACAAAAGTACAAGTTGTCATATTCCATGTAGGATTGACACATCACCATGCCACATCCCACAATATGACAATATGGAATTTACAAATATTTACAACATAGGCAATTAAATAATAAATACAAAAATTAATAATGTAAGGAATTACCAAGGTTGAGACACCTTAATTCCCAACATTCTCCCACTTGTCAAACACCTTGTAAGAGCCAATAGAAAAACAAGATTTAACTGCTATAGGCTGAGAGACCCATAGACTCCGAACACCATCTGAACTTCTTTGTGCCCACTGGTTTTGTCAATGCATCTGTAACATTCTTCAAAGTATCTACCTTCTCCAAATCTACCTTTCCATCCTCAACCATGTCTCGCACGAAGTGAAATTGAACATCAATGTGCTTTGTTCTAGCATGGAAAGTTGGATTCTTCGCAATGTAAATTGCACTCTGACTTTCACAACTGATCGTGATCTGACCTGCATCAACACCAATATCAGAACACAATCTCTTAAGCCAAATGGCTTCCTTACAAGCATGAGTTGCTGCCATATACTTATCTTCTATCATAGACAAAGCAACAACAGGTTGTTGCTTACTCATCCAACTAATAGCACAATTAAACAGTGTAAACACATAAGCACTAGTGGATCTCCTACTGTCAATGTCACCTACCCAATCTAAATCCATAAATCCATGAATATCAATAGAATGTGGAGTCCAGGATTAGCCATAAATTGACTAAGGACTCCCACTGCTTGGGCAATGTCTAGTCTTGTGCAGACCATAGCATACATCAAACTACCAATAGCACTAGCATAAGGTACTCTGCTCATGTCGTCCACCTCACTAGGAGATTTTGGACAATCCTCAAGAAACAACTTTGTCCCCAAAGAAATGGGAACACACAATGGTCTACAATCTGCCATGTTGAACCTGTCCAACATGGTCTTCACATACTTACTCTGGCTTAATGAAAGTTTTCTGTTGGTTCTATCTCTTTTGATTTCCATTCCTTGAATGTACCTGTCTGCCCCAAAATATTTCATTTCAAACTATGCTAACAACTGAGATTTAAAATCAGAAATCATATTCTTACCCTTTCCAATGAGCAACATATCATCAACATACAGTGCAACAATGAGAATACAATCACCATCAAACTTTTAATACACACAGTGATCTAATTTTGATCTCACAAATCCAATTGACAACACAAAGGCATCAAACTTCAAGTACCATCTCCTAAGGGATTGCTTCAAACCATACAAAGACTTCTTAAGTTTGCAAACCAAATTTTCTTTACCTTTCACCATGTAATGCTCTGGCTATGACATGTAGATTTCTTCCTCCAAATCACCATGAAGGAAAGTTGTCTTCACATCCATCTATTCTACCTCCAAGTCATAGGCTCCTGTGAGAGACAATAGGAATTGAATTGATGTCAGCTTTGCAATGAGAGAGAAGATCTCACCATAATCTATACCCTCCACTTGTGAATACCCCTTCGCAACCAATTTGGCTTTATACTTCTCAACACTGCCATCTGTACCAAATTTCTTCTTGAACACCCATTTTCATCCAACGGGTTTCCGTCCAGGAGGCGAAGGCACCAAGTCCCAAGTTTGATTCTTTTCCAAAGAAGCCATTTCATCCTCCATGGCCTCCTTCTAGGAACCTGCATCTTTCATGTCCATAGCCTCTAATACAGTTCTAGGTTAATCACTATTAGTAAGAAAAGCAAAAGCACAACTAGAATAAAGCAATGTAAAACCAAACCTTTCAGGTTGCTTTCTTATCCATGTAGACCTCCTCAAGAGCTGAGGTTGAGGTTCAATGTCTTCATCTGAGCTTTCAGAGTTACTAGAACTCTCCTCATCATTAGGTCCAACATTGTCTTTCTATTCAGTCTTCTCAGGGGTGAGAGGAAACTGAACAATGTCCTCTTTCTTTTCTTTTTCTTCTGTCTATAAAAAAATGGAAGAGGGTGTAAGCTCTTTGAAGATGACACTTCTGCTATACAACACTTTTCAGCCACAGGGTCCCAAAGCTTGTATCCTTTCACACCAACACCATAACCAATGAAGATACACTTAATAGCATTGTTCTCCAATTTTGACCGCTTCTCCCTAGGCACATGTGCATATGCCTCACAACCAAAAACACAAAGATGCCTTATTGAAGGCTTTCTACTAGACCACACCTCCATGGGTGTATTTCAACCAAGAGCTAATGTAGGAGATCTATTAACAAGATAGAAAGCAGTGGCAACAACGTCAGCCCAAAACTTTTGTTCTAGGCTAGCTCCACTAAGCATACTCCTAGCCTTCTCCATCATTGTCCTGTTCATCTTTTCTGCAACTCCATTTTGTTGCAGAGTGTATGGATTTGTCTTATGTCCTTTAATCCCAAGTTCCTTGCAATAGTTATTAAATTATGTAGAACAAAACTCACCATTGTTGTCAGTTCTCAAACACTTAATCTTTTTATCAGTCTAATTTTCAGAAAAGGCCTGAAACTTCTTAAACTTACTATAGACTTTAGATTTGCTTCTAAGAAAATAAATCCATGTCCTTCTATTGTAGTCATCTATAAAATATATAGATTTTGATAATGAAGGAACATTAACAGGACCAAATACATCAGAATGAACAAGTTCCAACACACCAGAAGACTTGTGAGAACTTGAGTAAAACTGAACACGGTTTTGCTTTCCATAAATGTAATGTTCACAAAAGTCAAACTCAAGATTACAATCATCTAACCCCTCAATGAGGTTTTTATTTTTTAGGGTATGCAAACCCTTCTCACCAATGTGGCCAAATCTCTTATGCCATAACATTATCTTTTTAGCAGGAAGTTTAACTTCCAAGGCATGATTACAAACATTATAACTAGAAACAACAGATCTCTTGACTACTCATTCAGATGGTGGGGATGAAGTGACTACTACCCTCTTCTTTGAATCAGAAGAAGTACTGCATTGTGAAATACATGCCTCCAGTTGAAACATAGTACCTCTCCTAGTACCCTTAGCAAGCACCATAGCTCCTCTAGTCATCTTGCATCCTTCTTTTGAAAAGACAACCTGTACACATGTATCATTCAAACTACTTACAGAAAGCAGGTTCCATGCTAAGCTTGGGATATGCATAACCCTAGAGATCCCCTTCACTTGACCATGAGGGAATCAAATAGAGACTCTTCCATGACCAACAATCTTCAGATGAGAGTTGTCACCCAAGTACACATATCCACCATCGAACTCCTCATACTTAGCGAACCAGTCTTGATGCAAGGTCATGTGGAATGATGCACCAGAGTCAATCAACCACACATCATTAGATACATGGGTTGTCAAGGCTACGATGAAAGCATCACCATCATCTTGTGATTTGTTAGAATTTGAGTCAGGAGATTTCTTCTTCTTTTTCTTCTCCTCTTTGCATTCCTTTCAGAAATGCCCAGATTTACTGCAATTCCAACAGATAGCCTTGGACTTTCCAAGAGATTTGGATCTACCTTTCTCAACTTTCTTGTCCTTCTTTTTCCCTTTCACCTTGAGTCTTCCATGAACTGCAAGAGCCTCTTTAGCTACATCAGAAGACTTTGTCTGCATCTCTTCAGATAATAGTGAAGAAACCACTTCATCCATTTTGAATGTGGATGTGGTGCTTCCAATAGCCATGACAAGGTGATCCCACAAGTCTGGTAAAGAACAAAGAAAGGTCATACATCGATCCTCCTCCTCCATCTTTACACCAATAGATGTCAATTGTGCAACCAGCATGTTAAAAGCATTCATATGTTCAGCGATGGATCCTCCATCCTCCATTTGAAGAGAATATAGCTTCTTTCACAGAAAAAGTCTATTAACCAGGGATTTGGCTTGATACACATCTCCCAATTTCTTCCAAAGCAAGGTTGCAGTTTTCTCCTCATGGACATTTAACAACATAGAATTAGCAAGACTAAGTCTTATGAGACCCTTAGCCTTCCGATCCTTGAGATCCCACTCATCTTGTGACATTGTAGCTAGTTTAGTTCCATTAACACTTTCCCAAAGGTCTCAATCTACAAGCATGTCTTCCATCTTGAGCTTCCATAGCTCGAAATTAGTGCCATTGAATTTCTCCACTTCAAATTTTTTGGATGTGCTTGCCATCTCCTTGCTATAATAGAAATTAGAATACTCTACATAGACTCCCACTCAACTTAAGATCAGCTCAAAAACCCCCTACCCAACAGCTAGGACCAAAGGTGATCAAGCTCTGATACCAACTGAAAGGAAACTAGGTGTGTGGTAATTGTTTTCTACACTAATCTAATGAGGGAAGGGCTATGCAAATTCAATTTAATCCTTATCACTACAATAACATATCACATCTAATAGAGATATTACAGTAATACACAAGAACCAGAAAGAAGACAGAAGAAGAGAGACAAAGATATATGGTGGGGAAAACCTTTATGAGGTAAAAAACCCCACTCAGAAACCTGCACAATGTATTAACAAATCTAAAAGAATGTTTACAATACACTTGCAATGCAATCTTTAATGGTCTTTGACACTCGTGTCTAGAGTCAATCCAGCAGCATAACAGTACCTATAAATCTGTAATACAAACTCCATCTCCAAGCACCTATTTATATAGAAAATACAAGGCAATATTGGACCTATCTTGGGATGGGTGTCCAACTTGGCTTCATGGACCAAAACCCATGCCTAAGGACACATGGTCAACATTGTAGAATGTGCCTGACACTTGTCCATAGCTCCCATCCCAAAGAGGTCACCTATTTCTAAAATGGGCTATGACAAATGCTCTTACGACACGACCGTCATAGAATTTGTCATAGCAGTTACAACTTACAGCTATAAGAGAATCTATCATACACATGTTATAAATAGCATATTCTCTTATAACATGTCATAGTCCACCTTGGGGTGTCCAAATATGCCTTTTTCAAAGATGCTTCATGACACATGTCCTCACATGTCTTACAAACTTCTATTTCTGACTCTTACATGTCATAGATTCTATCATAGGAATCCGTCATAACCGTTTCGGTCAATATTCCCTTACACAACATGGAAGATGCCGAGACATGGCAAAATGCTCCTAATTCAAAGTGGGATGCCTATCTCCTCATGTGAGGAAAAAATTACAAGTTATCATATTCTATGTAGGATTGACACATCACCGTGCCACATCCCACAATATGACAATATGGAATTTACAAATATTTACAACATAGGCAATTAAATAATAAATACAAAAATTAATAATGTAAGGAATTACCAAGGTTGAGATACCTTAATTACCAACAATATGGCATGATTATATCTAATTTCCTGCTCAATAGGCCTTGTATAAAATCTAGTTTTACCTGTTTAAGCTTCCTCAAGGCATCTTCTGTTACAAGTATGGGCCTAACTGGTGTTGTCATTGATGTCAAGGTTGGATGAGTTCTGTGTTGAGGATATTGAGAAAATTAGTCCTATCAGAAACAAAGAAGAATAATGAAGATAATGAAGCTCTATGAAGTGAAGATCCTAGCTAAGATGAAGATTAGAGGATGCACATCAGAGGGTTTGTAGATATGTGTCTAAAGGTGATCCAGTAAAGATTTGAGAGGTTCGCATGAAGATTTGAAGAAGTTATGGCCATATGAGTAAAATTGGTTCTGACAGATGTTCAGAGGTGACAGAGTGACATAAATAGGTCTGGTGAGATCCATAAATGCAATATCTTGTTCTACAGATTTGGTGGAGTGTTTAGGAAGTCAATGTGAATTGACAACTCAATTGGTTCATGGTCTGGAGGTCTGCAAGCATCTATTTCAATATGACAGTGATGACAGACTATGTTCTTAAGATTCTAGATGAAGAAGAGAATGATTTTAGTTATCAGAAGTGGTGTGGAAGTTCTTGGTGAATCAGGAAAGCTTGTGGGGGTCTCTAGATTGTGTCTAGTTTGTGTTGGTGGTCCGCATTGAAGATTGAGCTCATAATTGAAGAATTACTTCTGGATGATGACATTCTTCTTAAGCTTGGTTGATTGGATGATTTACACATCTTATAGATGATCTTGAAGATGTTCTGCGAAGCATGGCGTGTTCCTCAAAGAAGATTAAAGTCCCAAATCTATGTAGCCAACAGAGTGGTGATTCACATGAAGTATTTTTAATAAGTCATGTTGTATTTGTGTATTTTCTCTATAATAAAATAAAGTGTGCCAACTTTGATGATTATCCCAAAGTTGATGTCTTGTATAAATAAGAGTTGTGAAGTCATTTCAAAATAATCGGGGAGAAGATGAGAGTGTGGTAGAGAGGAGAAGAGTGAAAAGCAGAGTAGAAGTATTGAGCTTAAATGGAACTGACTCAAGCATGGTGAAGATTCTATTCTTTAGTTCAAGTATGTAATACTTATTATTCTGTCGATAATGTGTGTCTCCTGTAGGCAGTGGGCCTCTTGTGAGCAGTGTGCTCAAGCAGTGAGCCCTAATTGGCATGTGCCATTTTGTTCCTTTTATTCTTTTACTAGAGAATACAATCTTGGGTTAGTCACCCTGTGGTTTTTCCCTTAACCGGGTTTTCCACATTAAAATCCTAGTGTCATATGTGTTAATGTGTTTATGCTCTTGAATTATTGCATTGTGTTTCCATGATTGATTTATTATTATGCTGCTGAATTACAAGAAGGATTTAAGTGGTTAATAAAAGGAAAGTTTTGGGACAACTGATTCACCCCCCCTCTCAGTTGTTTGTCTTAAAACTAACATCTTCTTCTCTAGCTTGGCCTTTTCTCACTTCCTCTTTGAGTTCTTCATCTTCCTTTGAGGGAACTGGAAGAGTGATTGGTGGAAGGGAACCACAAGCTACATTAAATTTATCCTTTAGAAAAAAAATCTATCTATTCATCTTTTCCATATCAGTTTATAGTTTCTTGACTACAGCCTCTATGAAAATAGCTAAGTGTGTGGTGAGAGAAGTAGCCTCCATAGGATTGGTGTCCTCCAATCTATACACTATTAGTCTTCCTATCAATTTATGAGGATCCTCAATAACCAGAGGCTTCTTTCCAATGGGAGAAATATGAAAGGAAGCTAGGTGTGCCGAAATCGCTTCCTACACTAATCCAATGAGGGGATGAGAGTGCAAATTCAATTTATCCTTACTATTATAGCAATGTTAAACCCACTAACAAAGATATTATAGAAAACACATAAACAAAAATGTATGATAGAAGAAGAGAGACATAAGATATACATGGGGAAAACCCTTATAGAGTGAAAAACTGCACACTCCAAAACCTGTACAATGTATTATCAAAACTGAAATGGTTTACAATACACTTGCAATGAAAGCTCTTAGGAGTCTTTGACACTTGTATCTGGAGACAAACTGGGAGCATAACAGTACCTGTCAAACCTGTAATACATATCCTCTCAAAAGCACCTATTTATATAGAATATACAAGGCAGAAATGGCTCCACATAGGGATGGGCATCTAACATGGCCTCATTGCCTAAAATCCACACCTATGGACACTTGTCCAACTCTATAGGATGATCCTGACACTTGTCAAGTCACCCCATCCCAAGGAGGTCACCTATTTACAAAATGGGCTATGACAGATGCTCTTACGACTCTTACAACCGTTATAGAATTTATCATAGTTGTCATAACTTACAGTTGTAAGAGAATCTATCATACTAAGGCTATAAATAGCATATTCTCTTACAACATGTCATAGTCCACCTTAGCGCACCCAAAGATTCCTTTTTCAAAGATGCTCTTTGACACATGTCTTCACCTGTCATAGAATCTCCTATTTCTAACTCTTACATGTCATAACTTCATCATAGGAATCTATCATGACCGTTACGGTCAATATTCCCTTACACAACTACCAAGATGCCAACACATGGTAAAATATTCCTACCAATAAGTGGGACACCTATCTCCTCATGTGAGGACAAAAATACATGTGGTCATATGCCATGTAGGATGACACATCACCGTCCCAACTCCCACAATATGACAACATAGGATTTGCATCCAATTAATAAGTAAATACAATGTAAAAATACAATGAATTACTAGGGTTGAGACACCTTAATTCCCAACATTCTCTGACTTGTCGAACACCTTGTAAGAGCCAATAGAATTAACATGATTTAACTGCTATAGGCCGAGAGGCCCATAGACTCTGAACACCATCTAAACTTCTCTGTGCCCATTGGTTTTGTCAATACATCTGCAACATTCTTCAAGTACCTACCTTCTCCAAATTTACGTTCCCATCCTCTACCATGTCTTGCACAAAGTGAAACTGTACATCAATGTGGTTTGTTCTGGCATGGAAAGTTGGATTCTTCGCAAGGCAAATTGCACCCTGACTATCACAACTGATCGTAATCTAACCTGCATCAACACCAATATCTGAACACAATCTCTTAAGCCAAATGGCTTTCTTACAAGCATGAGTTGCAGCCATGTACTTAGCTTCTATTGTGGATAAAGCAACCACAAGTTGTCGCTTACTCATCCAACTAATTACATCACCAAACATAGTGAACACATAGGCACTGGTGGATCTCCTGCTGTCAATGTCACCTGCCCAATCAGAATCCACAAATCCATGAATACAAAATTAATGTGGATGTCCTATAGCATTTCCATGATAGAAAATGGAATACTCAAAAGTACCCCTCAAATATTTGAACACTTGCTTAACTGCATCCCAATGTACCCATCTAGGATTAGCCATAAATTGACTAAGGACTCCCACTGCTTGGGCAATGTCTGGTCTTGTGCAGACCATAGCATACATTAAATTGCCAACAAAACTAGCATAAGGTACTTTGATCATGTCCTCTACCTCACTAGGAGACTTTGGACAATCACTAATAGACAACATTGTAACCAATGAAACAAGAAGACACAATGGTCTACAATCTTCCATGTTGAACCTATCCAACATGATCTTCACATACTTACTCTGGCTTAACCAAAGTTTTATGTTAGCTCTGTCTCTTCTGATTTCCATTCCCATAATGTACCTGGCTACCCCAAGATTTTTCATCTCAAACTTTTCTAACAACTGAGACTTCAAATCAGAAATCATATTCATACCATTCCCAATCACCAACATATCGTTAACATATAATGCAATAATGAGAATGCGATCATTGTCAAACTTATAATACACACAATGATCATATTTTGATCTCAGATAGCCAATCGACAACACAAAGGCATCAAACTTCAAGTACCACATCCTAGGAGACTGCTTCAAACCATACAAAGACTTCTTTAACTTGCAAACCAAATTTTATTTACCTTTCTCTATGTAATGCTCTGGCTGTGACATGTAAATCTCTTCCTCCAAATCACCATGAAGGAAAGTTGTCTTCACATCCATCTATTCTACCTCTAATACATAATTAGCTGCAAGAGATAACAGAAATTGAATGGATGTCAACTTTGCAACAGGAGAGAAAATTTCACCATAATCAATTCCCTCCACTTGTGAATACCTCTTCGCAACCAATCTAGCCTTGTACTTTTCAAAACTACCATCTGCACTAAATTTCATCTTGAACACCCATTTGCAGCCACCGAGTTTCCGTCCATCAGGCAAAGGCACTAAGTCCCATGCTTTATTCTTTTCCAAAGAAGCCATCTCATCTTCCAAGGACTCATTCCAGGAACCTACATCTTTCATGCCCATAGCCTCTTTCACAATTCTAGGCTTATCAGTATTAGTAAGTAAAGTAAAAGCACAACTAGAATCAAGTAATAAATAACCAAACTATCAGGTTGCTTTCTTGTTCGTGTAGACCTCCTCAATGGCCAAGGTTGAGGTTCTGCTTCTTCTTCTAAACTTTCAGAGCTGATAAAGCTCTCCTCATCATCAGGTCTCATAGGGTTTATCAGTTCAATCTTCTCAGGGGTAGAAGGAAACTGAACCACATCTTTCTTTTCTATCTGTTCTAGCTCTAGAACAATGGAAGAAGGTGTTATCTCTCTGAAGATAACACTTCTGCTATACAACACTTTTTCAGCCACAGGATCCCAAAGCTTGTATCCTTTCACACTGACACCATAGCCAATGAAAATACATTTAACAGCCCTGTTCTCCAATTTAGACCATTTCTCCCTAGGCACATGTACATATGCCTCACAACCAAAAACACAAATATGTCTAACTGAAGGCTTCTTACTAGACCACACCTCCATAGGTGTTTTACCAACAAGAGCTAATGTAAGAGATCTGTTTACCAGATAGCAAGTAGTTGCAACAGTTCCATCCCAAAACTTTTGTTCAAGGCTTGCTCCACTAAGCATACTCCTAGCCTCCTCCATCAGTGTCATGTTCATCCTCTCTACAACTCCATTTTGCTATGGGCTGTATGGAGTTGTCTTATGCCTTTCAATCCCTTGCTCTTTACAGAACTTATCAAACTCTGCCGAACAAAACTCACCACTGTTGTCAGTTCTCAAACACCTAATCTTTTTACTAGTCTAATTTTTAGCCAAGGATTTAAACTCCTTAAACTGACTAAAGACTTCAGTCTTGCTTCTGATAAAATAAAACCATGTCCTTCTACTGTAATCATCTATGAAAGATACAAAATATACAGATTTTGAAATTGAAGGAACATTAATAGGACCAAACACATTAGAATGAATAAGATCTAATACACCAGAAGACTTGTGAGAACTAGAGTAAAACTGAACACAGTTTTGGTTTCCATAAATGCATTGTTCGAAAAGTTGAACTCGAGATTACAATTATTTAACCCCTCAATGAAGTTTTTATTTTTTAGGATAGGCAGACCCTTCTCACCAATGTGACCATATCTCAAATGCCATAACATAGTCTTTTCAGCAGGAAGCTTAGCTTCCATAGCATGTGCACTACCATCAGAACTAGTTACAACAGATTTCTTCACTGCTCGTTCAGATGGTGGGGATGAAGTGACTGTAGCTCATTTCTTCAAGTCAAAAGAACTATTGCACTATGAAGTGCATGCCTCTAGCTAAAACAAAGTACCTCTCCAAGTACCCTTCGCAAGCACCATAGATCCTCTAGTCATCTTGCATCCATCCTTCGAAAAGACAACCTGTACACCTGCATCATTTAACATACTTACAGAAAATAGGTTCTGTGTAAGGCCTGGAATGTGCATAACTCTAGTGATCCCCTTCACTCGTCCATCAGGGAATCAGATTGAGACTCTTCCATGACCAACAATCTTTAGATGAGAGTCATCACCCAAGTACACTCTTCCACCATTGAACTCTTCATACTTCATGAACCAGTCTTAGTGAGGTCATATTGAATGATGCACTAGAATCAATCAACCACACATCATCAGATGCATGGGTGGCTAGGGCTGCTATGAAGGCATCACCATCATCTTGTGACTTGTCAGAATCTAAATCAGGAGCTTTCTTCTTCTTTTTCTTCTCCTCTTTGCATTCCTTTTAGAAATTCTTGGTTTTACCATAGTTCCAATAGAGATCCTTGGACTTTCTAGGAGATTTGGATCTCCCACAAGATTTTGATCTATTCTTATCACCTTTCTTGTCCTTCTTCTTCCCTTTCTCTTTGGGTCTTCCACAAACCACAAGAGCCTCTTTGGCTGCCTCAAAAGACTTCCTCCACATTTCTTTAGATAATAGCGAGGATACCACATCTTCCATCTTGAAGGTGGTAGTAGTGCTTTTGATAGCCATGACAAGATGATCCCATGAATCTGGCAAAGAACAAAGCAGGGTCATGCATCGATCCTCCTCCATTTTTGTACCCACAAATGTCAACTATGCAATGATCATGTTGAAACCATTCACATGGTCTGCAACAGATCCTTTGTCTTCCATCTTCAGAGTGAACAACTTCTTTTTGAGGAAAAGTGTGTTTACCAAGGACTTGGCCTAATAAACACCACCCACCTTCTTTCAAAGATCTTTTGTGCTCTTCTCCTCATGGACATTCAACAGGACAGAGTCAGCTAAATAGAGTCTTATGAGACCCTTAGCCTTCTGATCTTTGAGGTCCCAATCAGCTTGTGAAATTGCTATAGGTTTCACACTAGATAGGGTTTCCCATAGGTCATGATCAACAAGTAGGTCCTCCCTCTTGAGTTTCCACAACTCAAAATTAGTGCCATTAAATTTCTCAATCTTTAGCCTTCTGGATGTGGTTACCATCTCCTTGCTGCAACAAGATACTGAATACTCTGTACAACACTCCCACTCAACCTAAGATTAGCTAAAAAAATCCCTACCCAGTAGCTAGAACCAAAACTAGCCAGGCTCTGATACCAACTAAAAGGAAGCTAGGTGTGCGAAAATTGCTTCCTACACTAATCTAATGAGGGGAGGAGAGTATAAATTCAATTTATCCTTACTATTACAACAATGTTAAACCCAATAATAGAGATATTACAGAAAACACATCAATAAGAAAGTATGACAAAAGAAGAGAGACACAAGATATACGTGGGGAAAACCCTTATCCAGTATAAAACCCCACACTCCAAAACTTGCACAATGTATTATCAAAACTAAAATGGTTTACAATAAACTTGTAATGAGAGCTCTTAGGAGTCTTTGACACTCATATCTAGAGACAAACCGGCAGCATAACAGTACCTGTCAAACCTATAATACATCTCCTCTCAAAAGCACCTATTTATATAGAATATACAAGGCAGAAATGGCTCCACATAGGGATGGGCATCCAACATGGCCTCATGGCCCAAAACCCACACCTATGGACACTTGTCCAACTCTGTAGGATGCTCTTGACACTTGTCAAGTCACCCCATCCCAAGGAGGTTGCCTATTTCCAAAATGGGCTATGATAGATGCTCTTACGACTCTTACAACCGTCATAGAATCTATCATAGCTGTCATAACTTACAACTATAAGAAAATTTGTCATACACAGGATATAAATAGCATATTCTCTTACAACATATCATAGTCCACCTTGGGGTGCCCAAAGATGCCTTTTTCAAAGATGCTCTTCGACACATGTCATAACTTTGTCATAGGAATCTATCATGATCGTTACAATCAACTTCCCTTACACAACATCCAAGATGTCGACACATGGCAAAATATTCCTACCACTAAGTGGGATGCCTATCTCCTCATGTGAGGACAAAAATACATGTGGTCATATTCCATGTAGGATGACACATCACCGTGCCAACTCCCACAATATGACAACATAGGATTTGCATCCAATTAATACAATAGGCAATTAATAAATAAATACAATGTAAAAATACAATGAATTACTAAGGTTGAGACACCTTAATTCCCAACAAAATAGACCATATAGCTAAGACATTTATGTCTAGATCAAATGCAGAGCTAAAGTACATCGTGTGTACCATCTCCTCTACTATATTTAAATCAATTTCTTCATTCCTTCTAATGGTATCAAATGTAATGGAAGATGATATATCCCATACTAGAAACAACATGCAACCAATTTTCTTGACAAATTCTCTTCCTCTTTGTGGGGTCATTCCCTCCATCTCTACAAGGACCTTCTACCAGAAATTGGAAATAGCTTTATCCTAATTCTCAGGGGTTAGTTTTTTTTATTTGTCTACCTATCTCTTGTCCCTTCATTCTTAGGACAAAATCCCTGAATTTTTTATAAATAATAAAAGAATCATCATCAAGAAACTACTTACTAGTCAATGTTCTTACATCATGTAAAAATTCATCAACACTCTCAAAATTAATAAACATTCTCTCTTAAGGGGGCATTCCTACTTCCACAATAGGAGGTTGCATTACTTCCATTACATCTGGTGATGTTGGAACCTCACTTTCATCCATTGAAAAACTAAGAGTAGAGGAGGACTGAGGAGAAATCTAGTGGAGTAGAGTGACTACTTTAGGGAATTTAGGGTTTGACACCTATCTTAATGAAGTGGGAGCTAATTTTGAAGGAGGGTGCATCTTCTTGGGCACCACACACAAATTAGAACATAGATCCTTATGATTCTACAACATGACCCTGACTCTTTCAATAGGGTCCTTGATTTCCCTAAGAGCTCCCTTATATGAAGGATTAGCTTTATGCCTGATATTTTATGCTTTCTAGATCCTTTTCCATAACTCCATTCTTCTACCACTCTCCTTATTTGAAAGATAATTCCAAATGAGGTCTTCAAGAAGGTTGACTTCATGTGCATAAGAAATAGATTCATTATCTAGAGTGGCTCTATTTGTGAATCCCTCTGGGTCAAACCTCCTTGGCTTATCCTTTTCCAACTTTTAATGATCCAATCTAGATGATATCAACTCCAATCCCTCCTTTGATGTGACTTGAAAATCATAAAATGAAATAGTCCCAGGGAGGAAAGAGGCATTTTTGTAATTCCTAAAATGGGTCTTATTAGACTCATTCATTTGGCACATAACTTCCAGAAATGCCAATCTGTTAGGAACCATCCTTGTTACGATATGGTGGGCACCTTCAAATCCATATACTCTAATTATAGTAACCTCATCATAGAGGTACCAATCACCATAGTTATGGCTAATGCCTAGATCAAGACACATGTCCTTTGGCCTTAGGGATCTTTAAATTCTCTCTGTTAATCTGTAATCTTGATGGCCAAGTGCTCTGAAGACCTCCTTTACAAAGAATTCCTAAAAAATAATATAATAGGCCTAAGGGTAGTGAATATTCCAGATGTATGTCCACTCCTGGATGGGTAACAGTCTACCAAGGTCATCATTGTATTTGGTTCTCATTGGTGGCTACCACACTTCACCCCTTACATATAAAAACATATGGCATAATAGAGAATACCATCTTAAGTGGATCATAGAAGAATTGTTCTTTATACTTGTTAAGTCCTTGTTGATCTTTTTCTCTAAAAATGATGCATAATCATAATGCGTGTTATCTTCCCACTTGTAGATGTTAGCAGTCAACACCATGGCATTGATAGGCATAAAAAAATTGGCATCTTTCCTAAAAACCTGGCATACAGCAAAGTATGTTTTCTAGAAGTAATCATCAAATAGATCATAACTGTAAGGTTCCTTATCACCATTAGTGAATCTATGATATTTTCCCTTAATCCTTGATATGTGAGAAGGGAGTCACTTCGCCCTAAAATCATTCCTGAATCTATGATACTCCTTATGCAAGGCTCCTAAGTCCAATGACATTTGCAAGTTGGGATCCAACATGAATACATCACAAATATATTGCTAGTCCAGTCAAAGGAGCTCTTTTCCTTCACTAGTATAGATGGTTTTCTTTTTTGGGACATAGTTCTTAACCAATGCCTTGATTATTTCTACATTTATGAACACATTAAGGACTACTAGATGGGCTACCCCTATTCTCCAAGGGTTATTCAAAGGAGGCTTCCTAAAACATTTCCTAAAGTGGTATTTAAACAATACATATCCATGAATTGGAAGAATAGTGTCTCTACAACTTTCATGGACATCAGTGAGCCTGTTTGCTTGGATACATGAGCCTTGTGACTAGTAGGGTGTTTTGGCAGATCCATGTAATTGGGCCAAAATATCGTCATTGAATTCCCTCTCTTTCTTTCTAGCCTTTTTCTAGTTCTTTGAGATGAACTGGCCATCCTGACTATACTAGAGCTTTAGGATTTTTTAGGGCTTGTGATACTTATGCTTAGAGGCTTTCTCAAATTATGTCTACAGTTTGCACTTTAAATTTGATCCTCTAATATCAATTTCTAGACCAATGAGAGTATTCATAACTAGCATTTGTCACACAAATACCTTATTTTTTATGGAAATAAGCCTAACATAGAGGAAAGAGTGATGAACACTTAATGTATTTAATGGTGGGCTTCAGATTTTTATTGGCAGTATAATACCTTGTTGAATAAAAAACCTAAACATTTCTTAGGTTAGGTGCAACTACAGAGCTTGGACAGTTAACTCTCATTCACAATTGTGTGAACATGATGCCAAACATTGGCCTTGAACTATTTTACGATTCCATTAATTGTCAAGTGTGCGGGCTTGTAGATAGAGGATAGCCATTCCTAAACTTTAAAACTCCACCATAGATTAGATAAAATCAATGGTCACTGCTAGGTTTTAAAAACATCTCCAGTGAAGGTAAGGAAGACTTTTAAAACATGGACCCATTGGACATTGTGGCATCTTCACCATTCCATCCAAAGTTGTTATAAGACTTGGCAAAGCCTTTAATTCCCTTGAAACACAATTGCCTTTGACACCATGGATATTATGAAAGAAACAATCCATGTCATCATCCTCACAATCTCATTGAGAGATTTAGATTACTTTTGCGAAGAAAAGAATCCTCGTGAAATGATGCTGACTCATTTGAAAAGACAAGATGGCTTCTCTAACTCACAGAGACTACTTGGGAACTCTAGTAGAGAGGCAAGCTCCTGTGTAACATATTTCATCATGGAGCTATCATGACATGTTGGCTGGTAGAGACATCCTGCAGCGCTGCGGAGGAATAAAGGATGCCCCATGAAGGAATAAATTTCAGCGGAAGGAGGTAGAGACCAATGTGGATGACCAACATGACATAACTTAAAGGATTTTTAGTACACATGCATTTAAAGTTGTTTTTAAAGGCTCAGTACCACCAGCCTAGTAAGAGGGGGCTAGTGATTTGAATGACGAGATAGACTTAAGTTATAACTTAAGCCACAAGAAATAGCCTACAATTGGTCAATAAAGAAATATAATGTAGAACCAACAAGCAACGAAAAGACTAAGGTTTAAGACCTTCAAAATGGTTTCTCTAGGGTTTATCAAGCCTTGAACACATAAAACCTTGGCCAAATGGGCATAGAAAATATAGGTCCTAATAGGACCTACTATGAGGACTCATTCAACTAGTAATCCAGAACTTCTAGTTCTGCCATTGGTGATTGTAACTCAAAGGACAACCGGAGCTTGCACATCAATAGTACATATGGTTGCACCAGCACCCCCTAGAAATTTTGTCAATTAGAATAATGGGAGCCCACTTATTCCCTCAACAACCTCAGATACATGGGATCTTATCTTAACCAATGCTCTAAAGGCGCTCCCAAAATTCACGAGAGAAGACTTTAAGACTCTGGCTGAGCATTTGTAGGATGTGGTAGATGTATGCACTATGCATCATGTGACAGAGAAAAATGTCACTTTGTGATTACTTGTTGTATCTTTAAGGGAAAAGCTCTAGACTGGTATCGGTCTCTCCAGTCAAATTCTATCAGCACCTAGGATGAATTGGGAGACCCATTTTTTAACAGATTCAATGAGAAGGGAGATAGGACATCCTTGTTGCAAGAATTTATTATTATCATAAAAGCTCCCCAGGAGGCCATAACAGATTTAAACACGAGATTCCAAGAGAAATGGCAAAGGAATCTAGTGGTGGCCCAAACCCCTGTGGGTATGGAAATTGTCTTCTTTCTAAAGAAGTTTAATTTAGATATAGCAATTATGATTAATTGGGAGGATAAACTCTTCTAGATGCCTATGATTTAGCTATAAGAGCTAAGAACAATTTGATAGATGTAGAGAAACTTCCTCTAAGACCCCCTATGCCAGTATTCCCTGAGTTGTCAATACCTTCCCAAGCAGATGTTCCTAACCCACCATAGTCTATCTCTTCCATGTATATACATCCTACATCTCAAGCCCCAGAAGCCTCAATATCAGCACCTTAGGCATCTAAAATGGAAGATATGAAGAATATCCTATGGAATTTTTCAAATGAAATTATAAACCTGAAAAGGCAACATGCCACTTATCTAAGGCCCATTTACCAAGGTTTCTAAGGAGACAAACCTCCTTTCTAATCCAATCATTATTAGGGATCTTAGAGGCTAGGACCATCTCAACCATCAAATCAAATTGTCCTAGTTCTAACACCATTGCAAACTATTGCACCTAACTCTCATCAAGAATTAGTTGTAGGTTATAACAACTTGGAAGAGGAACCAAATGCTTGGTGTTTTCCTTCCAAACACTCATATGCCCAAAGATTTCCCCAGGAGAACCTGCAAAAAAAAGTGGTAGAGCAGAGAAGACAAGTAATGCAAATAGAAATACAATTAGTACAATATTAATACCAATGACCTAGCATACAAAATGTGGTCCTAGTAGCTTAAATACAAAGAGAGTCTATAGAGAAAGATGAAAAAATTACTCCTAAACATGCACTATTTTCATGGGTGGAAAAAGAAGAGATGGTGTTTGCAAATGAGGCTTCCACTTCGAAGCCCTCATAGGTACAATTTGACTACTATACTCAGTCTAAAAGGAAGATCGTTGAGGTCCCAAAAACCACACCTCATCCTAAAGTTACATTTAGAAAGACTCTAGTGATTCAGGCCTCTCACTCACAAATGTTGAAGTAAGATGTTGCTACAATAGCACTGAGTAATGGTATTATAAACCAATCAGCTGAAAGGATGAAATATCATAGGTATCTCTAGAGATCACAACTGTTGGGTCCATTGAATGTAGTGGAACAATTAAAGAGGGCACCTGGTAATGTTTCATTATGGGATTTTTTATCCATCCCAGAACAAAAAGACTCTGCTTCAAGAAGCACTAAATGAGCAGAAAAAACTAGTGACCACAATTCATGCAGGAAGTATTGGTAAAAACAAAGGATTGACTTAAGAATAGCCAAGGACTTCTCAACCAAATTTGATAGCTTCTCTAGTGATTTCAAAGGTGGAAGAAGGGAAAACTAAACCTACTTCCTTTTATTTGACTCTCATGGTAGGGAAGAAATTACTACACAATTATATGATAGACTCAGGCGCAAGCACAACTGTGATGCCTAAACAAATAGTGGATGCTCTTCAATTAAAATATGAACTGATAGAAAAGGGGATGATGCAATTAGATGTGAAGAAGGAACAAGTAGTAGGATTCCTCAAGGAACTTCCACTTACATTATATGCATGCCCAAATATCACTATGCTACAAGAAATTTTTGTAATAAATATTCCCCTGATCTTTGGCTTATGTTTATCTAGAGATTTTATAGACAAAATTGGGGGTTATCTTTCTTTAGATTCGTCCCATCTAATTATAAGAACCAAATATGGTTCCAAGATGAAAGTGTTATCGAAACCATTACATAAAGACAATATTGATGAGGAAGTCATGGAAATTTTTGAAGAAACACATGCTATGATCACTAAAGATGAGAGGCTTAATATGGAAATGTTCGATGAGGAGGATGTACTAAGTGAAAGAAATGAAGAGGAAAAGGTTCTTCTATTGGAAGCTATGAAGAATGGTCCTTTTGGGAATTATGATTCCATTGGGTTCATAACATATGTGATTTTTGAAGAGGATTTTCTGATTCCAGAAGTGACTATGGCTTCAAGGAAAGAAGAGGAAGCCTCAAAGGGAGATTCTACTCTCTAAACTTTAAATTTTGATGGTTCCAAATGTAGAAATGGTTCAAAGATTGGTGTATGTCTTGTATCACCCAAAGGAGAAAAGATTCTTAGAACTTTCCATTCCCAATTTAGTTATACAAATAATGATGCAGGATATGAAGCTTTAGTCTATGGCTTAATCCTTGTCGAGAAACTAGGAATCAGATAGTTGAGAGTTTTTGAAGATTCTAAATTGGTAATGAAGTAGGTTCAGGGAATGACAATGGCTAAAAATTTAAGGATGAGGTCTTATCTCCACCAAGTATGGGATCTAATCGAAGGATTTGATTCTTTTAATTTTCAAGTAATTCCAAGGGATCAAAACATTGAAGCTGATAAGATGGCATAAATTGGGGCACAGTTTGACCCAATGAATGATATTTAGGTAACTGAAATTGTCGTAAAGATGATTATCTAACCAACTATCCTAGATAATAGATGTCATTGGCAAGTCTTCAACAATGATGCTCAAATTTCTTTATTCCTACAACAATCAAGTGAGTTTGTTGACCAACTCTAACCCAAAATTGAATCTTATGTTGATCAGATAGTTCAATTGAAGTCAAATAAACTTCGCAAGGGACTTGTAACACTAGAGAGTCTCTTTGAATCTGATGATGCTAAATTGGACATGAGAAGGTTTATAGAAAATAAAGATGATTATTTTAAATTAGAGGTCAGTGATGGAAACAAAATCAAGGTAGGAAATGTTACTACTCAAGGTGAAAGAGACAATCTAATTTCCTTATGTGACAAGTCTAATAAGGTGATAGTTTGGAATTACGAGGATGTTTGGGGTTATGACAAAGAGGTAGTTTAACATACAATAGAATTTATTGAAGGAGCGAAGCCAATTTGACAAAAATAGAGGCCCGTAAACCAAAAAAGTGAAACTTTCATGGCCGAAAAACTCAAGAAACTGATTAAATCCAAATTTGTCTTTCTTATTAAGCATTCAATGTGGGTGTTGAATTTGGTTCTAGTTAGAAAGAAAAATAAAAAAATAAGACTTTATGTTGACTTTTGAGACTTGAATTATGCATCTCCTAAGGCTCATTATCATGTTCCTTCAATGGAATAGATTCTCCAAACAATAGTAGGAGTAGAAAGGTTCTCCTTATTGGATGGACTCTCAGGTTACAATCAGATTTGGCTCAAGGAAGAAGACCATTAGAAGACTTCTTTTACTACAAAATGGGGAACTTTTGCTTATGTAAAAATGCCTTTTGGGCTCTCAAATGTTGGAGCTACCTTCCAACGCACTATCAATATTGCTTTTAGTGGGTTGATAAACAAAATTATTTTAGTTTATCTTGATGACCTCACTGTGTTCACAAAGTCAAAAGATGATCACTTTGATTATGTGGAGATGATTTTCCAAAGGTGTCAGTAGTTTAGAATATCTCTAAATCCAAAGAAGTGTATTTTTGGTGTACCACAAGGTAACTTGCTTGGGCATAATGTTTCTAAAAACGGGATCTCAATAGACATAGATAGAGTCAGGGCCATTATAGATTTACCTTTACCAATAAATAAGAAGGAAGTGTAGTCTTTCTTAGGAAAGATCAATTTTGTAAGCCATTTATTTCATATGTCACTATATTGGCCAAGTCTATCACTGCGATGTTGAAGAAAGACCTAAATTTGAAGTGGACTCTGGAGGGTAGGCAAGCTTTCAAAAAAGGTTAAGATGGTTATCTATATAGCCCCAATTTTGGTTAATATATAATTCTATAGGGATTTCATGATGTATTCTTATGGAGGAGAGCACAACATAGCCACAATATTGAGTCAAAAAGATGGTACTCAGTATGAAGAGCACCAAATTGCTTTCTTTTAAGAACTTTCTTAGGGTATGAATATAAGTATAACTTTATAGAAAAGCAAGCCTACATAGTGGTAAAAGGATTGAAGAAGTTCTGGAACCTAGTAAGTCAGAATAAGATCCTAATATTTGTGTCTCATCCAAGTGTCTGTGAATACATAATGGTAGGAGAAATTATTGAGAAAAGAGTGAACTAGATTACTAAGATATTGGAATATGATGTGGAAATCAAACCAACTAAAACTGTTAGAGGGAGGGGACTCTGTGAGTACATGGCCCAGAGTCATGATTTTACAACAGAGAAAGAGGAAGCTATAGCAATGACACTAGTAAATCAAGAAGATTACTCGGGCTTGTGGATAATGGATAGAGTGCATATTATGGAGACAATGTAATATTCGATTTAGCTATCCCTTCATAAAATGAGATTCTATAGGTTGTAAGGATCCAAATATTCTCTGATCAACAATTTTTCTTAGACACAACTTCAATGGCATTTTACTCAGATGCATAGAAAGAGAAGAAGCTAATAAGATTCTATATGATCTTTATTATGGGACATTTGGAGGTCATTTCTTAGCAAAAACTACAGTAACTAAAGTACTTTGTGCAAGGTATTATTGGCCTACCCTCTTTTTAGATTGTCATGAGATGGTGAGAAAAGGAGAAATGCAGCTATGCCTCTCATTCCAATTATGGTTGAAGAACCATTTTCCCAATGGGGTCTAGACTTGATAAGAATGATTAACCCAGTGTCTAATACAGGTCACAAGTGGATCCTTATGGTGATAGATTATTTCACAAGATGGAGTGAAGTGGTACCATTAAAAGAAGCCACAAAGATTGTTAATCTAAGTGTAACATCAAAAAATGTCCCCTTAGGGGTTTTACCCTCCTAAGGTTTAGCTCCTAGGTCTTTTATCTACATTTAGGACATCTTGCATCATATTTTGACATCCTGATGAAATGATCCCTAAGTTTCATGACAAATGGTACATAGGGGGATCTGTTGAACCTAACCCTCACAAAAATAGGAGGGAAGGACTTGGGCACCTATGCCCTACTCCTACCCTATTTTGGGTCAGTCCCAAATTTTGGGTGTCAGCTTGTGACCATTATTTAAGTCCTATACCGACACGGTAAGTTTGAATTTTGAAATTCTTGCTAGGAGTGTTTGTAGTTGCATATAAAAGCATGTTTAGGAATTCATTTGTAAACTAGATGATTACTAGCTAGCAATTTGGATTCTCTAGTTTATGTGAAGGTGATTCAAGGCTTTCATTATGTAGCAAGAGAAGATTTGTGTTGTCTATGTGTTTGTATTTGCAGATTTGAGCAATCATCTCCTTATGGCATGAAGAGCTTCTTCCTCCCATGAGATCTTCACTAAAAGGTGACATCATTTATGTTTTTGAGCATTTATCATTTTGTTTTTGCCTTTGTCTGTCAAGGGCACATGCTCTCTATCTGACAACGGTGTTCGAAAGACTTGAATGTCTCTCTAGGGCTAGATTGAGTCAAGCCTCTAAACACCACAACTCCTTCCCAAAGTTTTCATGATTGCAGGTTACAGGTTGAAGATATAAGAAAAGCAAAGTTGCAGGAGGGTATCTCAGAGTGTCTAATTCATAGATCAAAGCTTAAATCAGCACCTTGGACCAAGGCGCCCACTCATTAGTCCTCAAAGTTCCGTGATGGGAAAACCTTTAGTACATCAGGAACAGGTTGTAGATCTTGTTTTTAGATCTCGACAAAAAGCAGGGCATTGGACTTGGGTGCCCACTCATTAGTCCCCAACTGTTCCACTTCTAAACCTCAAAAATAGGTGCACAGTTATTTGTCATTTTACATCTTTCTATAGCAGCATTTTCTGATATTCATCTGTTTGCTGCTGTATTTGCATAATTAGGGTTTTGATGTATAATTAAGAATAAGAGAAGATAATTGGAAATCAAATCATACAAATACAAGTTTCCCTACATCTCATAGTGATCTAGGGTCTGATAGTGCATGGCCACTTGGCCCTAGGTCCTTGAATGTAATTGGTGAAAGGAGGGTACACATATAAAACTACCAAAAACCAACTATCCAAATTCCACCTATTACATTTTGGTGAACCTATGTTATTGGACTTGTTTACACCTTGCTGAGTGTTTTGCTTCAGATTTAAATTGATTCCATTCATTCATATTATCATTGATCTTATTGCATTGAAAAACTTACAAAAAAATGTAAAATTTGAAAAATTTGGAAAAAATTACATTCTAGGGTTTCTATTTTGCAACAATTAATTTGAATTTCATCAAATTTATAATTTTTGCATTAGGTATGAGATAAATTGCAGAAAATTACAAAAATTTAATACCTTGCATTGCATTTTTATCATAAAATTGCTAGGGTTTTGTCAAAAATTCTGCATTTTTCATATAGCCTAGTAATTCCAAAAGTTAGGGTTTGTAGGAAAAATCTTGTTTCAGATTTTTCTACTGATCTTAGATACTAATTCAAATTTTTATTTGGCTGTAGTGTTGCATTTTAGTGTGAATTTACATTTAGATTTCAAAAAAATTGCATTTTTAGATAGAAATTTTCAACAAAAAACTAGCATTTTCATTCATTTTTCCTTAGATTTACACTTGCATTTTGCATGATAGGGTGTGGAAATCATTTTAAGATCTGAGTGCATTTAATTTTCATCATAAATTAGATCTCAAGACATTCATATAGCATTTTGCATCAAGATCTCAAACCTAGGGTTTAAAAAACCTTGATTTTCACTAAATTTGGCTTTATCGGCTCTCTAGATTTACACTATAGACATGTTGTAAAGAATATTTTTGCACTAATTTTCTGTTATCAGGGTTATTATATTCTTCCCCTCCTAAAATTATTTACAACACCTTGTTATTGGCCTCTTGTATTGAAAATTTGGTAAAAAAATTGCATATTTTTGCTATATTTGCCCTAGGGTTTGACCTAGGTTCCACCTCAAGCATGTTGTAAAATATTTTATGATTCTAGGTGATTGATATAATTTCTATTATTTTCTTTACCTCATAAAATTCCTTACAACACCTCTTTCATTAGCTCTTGGGATTGAAAAATGGTGAAAAATTGCATATTTTAGGACATTTTCACTAGGTTTTGACTTATCATCATCTTAGATTTGCATCAAAAGTGTGTTGTAAAGGATCTTATTGCTCTATTGGACTGATATTTTAGGACCTTTTCTTTCATATATTTGCATTGAAAAAGTACAAAAAATTAAGCATTTACAACATATCTTGCGCCTAAAATTTGTGTATATTGCTGCATGAGTCTCATAACTTGTTGTCCTAAGAGAAATATTCCTTTAAGAAGAAGCATAAGACACATGGGGTCTAGTGCTCTTGAAGAAGTTGGCACATTGAACACCTTCTTTACAAAAGGAGAGACATAAATGTTACAAGATATTACACCTATCACAAGTACAATGGAAGAGCAAACTTTTCATGATCAAGATGACAGGATATGTATCTAATGAGAAAATAGATAAACTTGACAAAGACCTAACTAAATTTCAAGACTATGTGCAAACTGAGAGGATAGCTGAAGAAGTTGTACCTGTGATTCACCATGTAAGAGAATTGATAAAAGAGGGAAAAGACGGTGTTAATGCAATCTATGGTTTAGCACATATTGTACAAACCAATATCATGCTAGTGATTGAATGTGTAAAAGTGATAAATAACACTTTGTCACCATCTCATACTCAAGTATCGGTAGCTATACCGACTATGGGAGTATCCACCTTTACATCAATGATCTTAACAACTAATGCAAATGCTTGCAGTAATGCTACCACTAGTATTGGAGTATCTAATGGCAATAATTAAAAAGCTATGGGATTTGATTATCAGAATTTGGTTTCTAAGGGGACTCCTATATGAATAATTTCTCTCAACCAGCTCTTCATTCCATTTATTCTCAACCACCTACCACCTACCATTATGTCCAACCACTATTGACCTATTCATAGCCTCCGCCTATTATATCTCAAGCTCAATCACCTCCTCACTCTAGTTCCAATTCCTCATAGCAAACTACATCTCCCAATGATGCCATCCTAAATCAACTTTTGTAGGGCATGACAGCTTTACAACAAAAGGTAACAAATCTGACAAATTCTTCACAACCTAACATACCAACATATCATCCCTGTAATCCCCTTTTCTATGCAATTTTGAGAACTTCTATGCCTGAGAGGTTTGAGACTCCTCGCTTTGAAAAATATGGTGGAAAAGGTGATCCTAATACTCATGTGGTAGCATTCACAACTATGTGTAGCAATTTCTATTTTGAAGAGGATTTTTTGGCAAAACTTTTCATGTAATCTCTCAAAGATACTGCTTTAGAATGGTTTTCTCTTTACCTCTGAATTCAATACTCCTTTTTACAATTGATTGATCAATTTTTACAACATTTTCAAGCAAACATTGGACCTCAAGTCTCTTTGATTGATTTAGTTCATTCCAAGCAAGGTCCGAAAGAGAAGCTAACTGAATTCATTAGTCGGTATCAAGCTTTATATACACAAATTTAGTATCAGATGAAAGATGAGGATGTTCAGAAGGTGTTTATTACAAATCTACAACCTAACATCTATGACAAAATCCTCTTGATTAAATATAACTCCTTTCAACATTTATGCACCGCCCTTCATGATTACCAACTTTCATCTAGTCAGTATGAAAACCAAAACTGATTGGCTCAAGTTAGTCAATCCATCGGTGAATCATCACAAAACAACTTTAAGAGGAATAATAATAATAATAATAATAATAATAATAATAATAGGAGTTTCATCAAGATTAATGGATTGAATATGGACAACTTTTCTAATGTGTTTGCTATCACAAATCCGAAGAAGACATCATATCAACCAAGAAAGTTTACTCTGATATCTGAGTCTTATCATTCTATCATGAATCAAGCTATGAGTAATAATATTATGAAGTTTCCCCCGATTAAGCCCTTTGATCCTAGTAAAGTACAAGGACCTTACCTTGATGCTAATGGCTTTTGTCATTTTCATCAAACACAAGGACATGACACTGGATGATGTATGCATTTTAAACATGAAATACAAGACCTCATTGATTCAAATATCATACAGGTATCGGGTGTGAATGATAATGGAAATAAGTCAGTTGCTCCACCGAATCAAAATTTACAAATCTTCACTAATCCTTTCCCTAAACATACTAATAACAATATGTTGGAATAAGGTTTAGTAGAGGTAGAGGATGATGATTATTTAGACTATGATAATATCGTGCATATGATTGAAGTGGATAAAGAAAAGTTGGATAACCCACCTCATCCATGAAGAAACAGAATTTACGTTGAGGTTCCTCCTCCATTATCCTTATATGGGTTGAGAAGTAATCAAAACATATCAGAACAACAAATGAAAGAATTGATACAGATGAGTGAGATGGTACAAAATGATTCCTGTTACTGCAATAGATGACATCAACAATGAAAACTTGCAAAAATTTGAAAAAGAGTAAGACAACTGTCAACGATTGGAAATAATAGTGGTTCTCCCCTTCATAAGAAACAATAGGTCTCATTTACTCAAGGATGTGAGAAGAAAGCATCATATGATAATAAACAAGACTTTCATAAGAACCACTCAAATTTTGCACTTAACATGATCAAGTACCTCTCCAAGAGGTTCACAAGTTCAAAAATATGATACGAAAAGCCTATAGGTAAGTATCTCTAACCCTTTATCTCTCTCATGATATGTTTCCCCTGTGATGTGTTATGTGTTGTTTAGGCCTCCCGGAATGACCCTTGATTCTCTTGTAAGGTCTGGGATACCAGGAGACCATCTCTGTTGTGACCTTCTATTTGTATCATCATTCTTCTATATTGCCTCTCTCTGATTTCATCATTGTGTGTTGTGTCTTATGGTCATAGCATTGTGGTTAGTCACTTGGGGGCACCCTCCTACGTGACTATCCCTAAGACACTTGTTTCTCCTCTCTTATTTATTGTTTCCCTTCCTCTAGTGTTTCTATCTAGTGAGCAGATGACGAAAAATCATTTTTACTAATGCGGACCTAGTGTCCCTTTAGCGAGAAATAAAAAATTGGACTTAGTTCCTAATATGACGATGGGGTTGTATATCTTATCTGACACTTGGCTAGTAGAAGCACTCGTGCTTTTTACGTAGTGATTTGATGGTGTTCTATCTCATTTACAAATCATAACAATACTGTTGCTCCATGCACTTTGTCAATCTTGAATCTTGCATGCCTTAGATTTCATATGCATTACCATGATTATGTAGACAATAACATGTTTCTTATAGGGATGTGTTTGTGGGAAAATTTGGTGATTGTAAAGCACATGTCACTTCCAGGGGGCATGGGCCTCATGAAAGTCTATGTTCCCTTGTGTGTTTTCTTCCTACCTTAATGCGCTTGATATCGATACCTGATATCAACCGCCTTAAGGTGGGGGCATATATAAGGTAAGTTGTCTGTTGTAGATGTTAGCAATGTGCTTGTCCTTAGGTGCAATTTAAAGACCAGTGCGATGAGTAATTCTTGCACTCTAAGTTTGTTTACAATCAATCAATCAATCATCTTAAGCCCTCTGCGGAGGTGGGGGTGGCATAGCTCTTGCAAAGAGTGCCCATCCTATTATTTTTAAAAGTCCTCTGTGGAGGCAAGGAGCAATTTTGTGACTAACTCAACCCTTAAGTGTGTCTTCAGTGATTGTTGTTGCAAAACCCAATCATCAATGTGTGCCTGTAATGTGCATGAGATGGTGATGAGCCTAGAAATAGGAACACTCCATCATTTTTTTGTCATGTTTTCTCTGTGTCTTCAAAGTGTGTGTGTTTGGCGTGCTTGCTTTGTTTGGCATGTCTATTGTCCCATATGCAGTCTAAAGACCAGCGCAATGAGTGCTTCCTACATTTTGGGAGGTTTGGCATGTCTTGCGTGTGTGTTGCCCCATATATGCATTTTAAAGACCAGTGCAATGAGTACTTACTGCATTATGGGAGGTGTGTTTACTTTCCTATACTTGCATCTACATTTCATATATATGAGAAAAATAAAAAGAAAAGAAATCATTCCTATCTTCTATGCATTAATTGTCTTCTATGCATCTGTTGTCTTCTCCATGTTTTACATGATTGTAACTATCTTCTCTGTGTTTTACGTGCCTATCATTATCTTCAATTTGTCTGGATTGTCTTCTCCATGCTTGGTGTGTTTGTTGTGTTTATTGACCATACTTTAATGCATGTATTGGCCATGCATTTATACATACATTAAAGTGGGGGCTAAATGTAACATTGGAAAATGTCCCCTTTGGGGATTTTCCATCCTAAGGTTTAGCTCCCAGGTCTTTTATCTACATTTAGGACATCTTGCATCATATTTTGACATCCCGATGAAATGAACCCTAAGTTTCATGACAAATGGGACCTAGGGAGATCACTTGAACCTAACCCCGACCAAAATAGGGAGGGAGGAATTGGGTGCCCACGCCCTAGTCCTACCCTATTTTGAGTCAGTCTCAAATTTTGGGTGTCAGCTTGTGATAGTTAGTTAGGTCCTGTGCCAACACGGTAAGTTTGAATTTTGAAATTCTTGGTGGGAGTGTTTGTAGCTGCATATAATAGCATGTTTAGGCATTCATTTGTAAACTAGATGACAACTAGATGATTACTAGCTAGCAATTTGGATTCTCAAGTTTATGTGAAGGTGATTCAAGGCTTTCATTGTGTAGCAAGAGAAGATTTGTGTTGTCTATGTGTTTGTATTTGTAGATTTGAGCAATCATCTCTTCATGGCATGAAGAGCTTCTTCCTCCCATGAGATCTTCACTACAAGGTGACATCATTTGCATTTTTGAGCATTTATCATTTGGTTTTTATCTCTACCATTCAAGGGCACATACTCTCTATCTGACAACAATGTTTGGAAGACTTGAATATCTCTCCAGGGATTGATTGAAGCAAGCCTCTAAACACCACATCCCCTCCCAAAGTTTTTGTGATTGCAGGTTACAGGTTGAAGATACAAGAAAAGTGAAGTTGCAGGAGGGTATCTTAGAGTGTCAAATTTGCAGATCAAAGTTGAAATTAGCACCCTAGACTAGGGTGCCCACTCATGAGTCCTTGAAGTTCTATGATGGGAAAACCTTTAGTATAGCAGGAATAGGTTGCAGATCTTGTTTGCAGATCCTGACAAAAAGTAGGACATTGGACTTGGGCACCCGCTCATTAGTCCCTAACTATTCCACTTTCAAACCCTGAAAATAGGTGCACAATTATTCGTCAGTTTACATCTTTTTGTAGCAACATTTTCTGATATTTGTCTGTTTGTTGTCGTATTTGCATAATTAGGGTTTTGATGTATAATTGAGCATAAGAGAAGATAATTGGTAATCAAATCATACAAATCCAAGTTTCCCTACATCTCATATTGATCTAGGGTCTGATAGTGCATGGCCACTTGGCACTAGGTCCTTAAATGTAATCGGTGAAAGGAGGATACACATACAAAACTACCAAAAACCAACTATCTAAATTCCACCTATTACACTAAGTTTTTTGGATCAAATTGTTACCAAGTTTGGTCCTCCAAACACAATCATATCTAATAATGCTAAGTCATTCCTAGGGTCAAAAATTTTATAATTCACCCTAAAAAATGATATTTTCTTAAAGACATCTTTGAATTATTTTCCATAGGGAAATGGTTAGTAGAATCGATAAATAAGAACTTGATTTGACTCATTAAAAGGATGGGTGTAGATCACTAGAAGGAATGACACAAGTATTTGAAAATAGCATTATAGACAAACCAAATCACTCCAAAATAGATCACTAAGTCATCTCTATATGAGTTGGTATATAGAAAAAGAGCCTCAATCCCCATATCAATTGAGATTCCAACATTATAGCTTATTAAGCAAATTGATATCGATGAAAATGGAGTGATGTAGGTAAGACTCGCAGGATTGATTGATCTTCAAGAGAAGAGGGAATCGGTTTATGATACGATGTTTGATTTCCAGTCAATAGTAAAATAATGGTTTGATTAAGGAGCTACAGAACAATGTTTCAAAGTGAGAGATTTTGTTCTAAAGTGGGAAGAGAGAGTTGCCAAAGTAGGGAAACATGTAAAGTTCAATTCCCTATGGAGAGGCTCATTCAAGATTGTTGCCTACAAGCCAAGTAACACATATTATTTGGAAGATACAAATGGGGAGGTCTCAAAAATTCCTATCAATAGGATCCCTTAAAGCATTTCAATTGATCAAAATTGTGACACCTATATGTAGTTAGTCATAGTTGCATTATTTTTTTGTGAGGTCATTTTTTTCCCATTTTTTTTAATAAGTGCTAGCCACACAACATTTTAGTTTTCAATAAAAATGTTTAAGAGATGCCACATGTCTATTTCTTGGCAAGAGTTTTAAATTGCAATGCAAAGAGACAACTCAACTACTAGAAGTAATAAACCATTAAATGGTAGTATCTTTTCAAAGCTAGTGCCATCATGAAATATTCGAAATCTCCAATGGAAAGAGGTTCAAACATGTTAATTTAGTTCAGTTGTGAGGAGGCACCAATTACAGGGTTAGAGTCATAAATACACACAAGGGGAGTGTCTATATAAATCGAATCTCAAAGCTGAATGGTCATTAGCAAGAACGACAGAGCCTAGAGTTTTGAAAAGAGAGCGAAAGCATTTTGTGAGCTACATTGTGATTGTTTAGATTTTTTGTGAAGGGCATTGTTGATTCAAGGTTGAAGACTCTGTCATAGAATGGAATCATTAGACTGAGCTTTCAGAAGTGAAATTCCTAAGAGAGAAAGGTCTTCAGTGGCAAGGAAAAGATAGGAGTTGCTCCAAGAATTTGTGAACAAAAAATCATACACTTCTGCTCCAACTCAGCCAAAACCCAATATGGTGTTTCTACCACTACCCATTGCAATCTCTAGTTTTACCCATGATGTTCAAGATGCATGCTCAATGTTGGCCTTCACTTTTTGCCTAGAAGATGACATTAATGTTCATGAATTTTAGTTGGCTATCATCTTTTGCCTCAAAATGATTACTAGGAAGTAGGCTTATAAGTTAGACTTCTCAAAAGTGATTGCTGATGGACTATCTTATCAGTTAGCCAATTTTGGTCATCAACAATTATTTAGGTATTCATCTTTTTTTGTTGCATTTGTTGCTTTCCCAAAATCCACAAATTTTAAAACCCCACATGCAACTGGTGATGACTAATGATTCAGTCGATGTACAAAAGATAATCCCAGTCTTAACATGGACTCATCTCCTATCATCTATTGTGGATTATTATGATTTTTATGAGTGATTCATGGCTCCATCCCTCATTGACCTCATCCTAAATCACATAACCTTTAGGGTGAGTGATAAGATCTGATATGAAATTTCACCAAACATTGTTCACTCACCAGTACCTTATGATCATCCTGAATCCACGCTATCTGATATAACTTAGGGTGTTTCAATCTTTCCAATTTCAGCTTAGTCACCATCTCCTCTGAAACTAAGTTATCTGAACTACTACTATCAATTACAACTTTACAACACTTACTTCCAGATTTGCATATGGTTTTCAACACTCTTCCTCTGTGATGATTCCTCATTTGTCTCTACTTGAAATAGTGTTCTCCTCATCATCAATGATTCTCCTTTCTCTAGATTGCCAACTATGTAGGAGTACAATCAACACTGAGAGGGGGGGTGAATCAGTGTTGTGTGAATTTTCAAATCTTTTTACACACTTTAACTTTTAGAGCACAAGGAGAGAAAGATAGCATTGATTTGTCAAATACATATGCACATGACTGTGAATACAGAAAGGGAACAAAACTTCATAAGTAAATCATACACACACAGAGAAGATTATGGCACAAGAATTGCATGAGTGGAAAACCCTCCAGGGGTAGAAAAACCACTCTAAATTGCCTCACTGGCTTAACTGATCAAACATGCCTCACTAGCTACAAAGAAGCCTCACTAGCTACAATATGTGTCTCACTGACAAATGTTAAGGTCTCACTGACCTACAAGCCTCACTGGCATAGATAATTTTCCATCATAAAATTCTGTGTGCAAGAATTGATTGCTATTCAATCTGATTTGCACCATTATGCAACCTGTGTTTCATCATACACCCTTATACCTCCTATTTGATTTTCAAATCAAGACCATACAAAACAATTCCTCTTACAAATCTTTACAACAATCTTATCTCTGCAAATTTGATTCACCTGATGCATATTCACTTGCACTTTATCTTCATGGTTCAATGTTTATCTTCATGATTCAATCTGTAAGTTTATTGCATGATGTCCTCATGTTGTGTTTGATCCATTCCTACACAAACATAATCTCACATAAAATAAAATGATTCATCTGTAAAATATCTTCAACACTCCATATTGATTCACATCACCACACACACCCCAGTGCATTTGCAAAACCAATATTTATAAGAAATATAAAAATGTCCTTTCATCTTCAAAGCAAACTTTTATTTTCCTCTTTTCAAAACTTTTCATTTTCTAAAATAAGTAGCTCCACCTGTAAAAATTCATCTTCGTTAAATTGAATATCTTCAACAATAAATTTTTGCCCTTGAAAGAGAAAAATAAAATCTCTTCATAATCAATCTCCTCCTTTGCAACTATCATTTACATAAAATGATATCTATTCACTAAAACCCCAACATATTTTTCTGACCCTTGACATCTGCAAAAATGACAAACTTGACCTTTCATTTTCTCTGATATTTCAATCAGTGCCCTGTAGAAGAAAATAAAATCTCTAAACACTTTCATCTTAAAACCAAAACTCTGATAATCTTCCATCTCTGGGTTATTCCTTTTTCATCTTCCTCTGCATCTTCTTTGTCCATCTACATGAAGAAATAAAGTCTCCAAAAAAAATTTACAAGCAAATCATCCCAAAAAAAAATTCCTCTTCCATCTGATAGAAAAATCCAATATAAAAAACTTCTTTGTATTTCCTTGCCATTTTATTATCTGTAAACAAAACCTTTGTATTCTTCAATCTTCAACAAACAAATTTTTCATATTCTTCATAAAAAATCTTTTTCAAAAAACAATTCTGGCCAATGTCTCAAGATATCCTTCATTTGATATAAAAAACTTCCAAAAATATTCCTTGAAAAAATCTCCTTCATATTATTTGATTTTATAGAAAGATGCCTTTTTTATTTTAAAGGCCTATAAAATAGAATATAAAAAAAACTTCTAAATTTAAAACTAAAGCCATTTATGGCTTATTCTCAATCCCTTAAAAAAAACTTTTAAAAAAAACCAATGCATAATACGTGGGCTAAATTTTAAAAGGCTTTTTAAATGCTTTTTCATTAAATAAGAAGATGCCTCTCCATAGAAATAGGGCTGCAACTATTAACTTTCTTAAAAAGTAATTCTTTTTAAAAAAAAACATTCGGTGCCTTCTTGAAAACAACTTAGTGGTCTTAAACAAAATTCAAACTAAAAGGCCGCTCCCCATATGTGGATGAAATTGTAGTTAGAGGTAAAAAGGATAATGGGGCCGGTTATCACATGGCACTTAAGCCCTTTAGAAAGTCACTCAAGTGACTTTTACCTACAACTGTAGGTCAACCTCCTTTTATAACAAAAGGTGCTACTTGTTTGTGATAGGAGAGAATAAAGAGGTAGTCATGTTAGGATTTAGTATTTTTAAACTCCATTCAAAACCTTTTATGTGAATCATCAAAAACAACATAAAATGTATCTATCAAGATATAAGTTGTCTGTCAAGATATAAGTCTTGCAACATCTCTGAAATACTCTGCCATTCATTATGATCAAACCGTAATACCACTGTCATATGTAATGCACAAAATCTATCCTCCTGATGAAGATTCTTGATGATGATGACAACCTATAGCCAACTCATGATCCATATATATACTAATACAAAGTAGAAAACATGTCAATATCAAAAACATGATTCCTCATTACTCCTGACGATCTTAACGATCTTGATGTCCTGATGATCCCAATAATTGATATGATCAAATTTATCAAACAACTTGTGAAGCAACCTTTTCTTTGACATTCCATAACATGATGACATCTTACTTTTCTGAATTGATGATCAACTCAATATCAAGGAATCCTTGAAAGGGTAAGCCTTTTTGAGCCATGAGCAATATGCTAAGAACTAATTGATCATCTCTTGTTATTGATACTACTTTACATTGAGTATGAATTCTGCACCAATCAACCTCTATCTGAATGTCACAACACTAATCTGCATTGCTCTTGTATTACTGATCAACCATCTCCTGAACAATGAAGCATATGAAGCAATAACAAAACAACTAACAAGTGTCTTGAACAACAACTCATGAACACTTTGAACTATGGGATCCAAAACATCAACACATGTTACCAAGATAATGAACTCCATTCTATGTAAGAGTATCTTGATCAACAAACATGTTCTGATGAAACTTGCATAACAACTCAACAACATCAACTGATCAAATCAAACACTCTGCAACCATGTAACATTCTCCACTTTCTGCAAGGCTTTTTCATGACATCATTATGAGTAAAATATCTTGACATAACCAAAGAACATATAAAGACAAGGACACATTATGAAGAATGCATCTTGATCATCCTGATCAAACTATCAACTTCAGAAACACAAGTGAACATCATGATATTGCATAACATATAAAGCACTTGTTAACCTTCTTATATGAATCTTTTGCATATGAACAACTCCTAATTCTTGCCAAAAGTGAACAACTATGAAATGCATGATCATGAACAAACTTTGTCAATAGTGCAAGTGATCCTCAAATGTCTTGCAGTTCTAATGATACCTTGTGAAGAAGCACAACAACTCAACTCTCTCAATACCTTTTGACATTAATGACAAACTATTAGCATCAAACTAAACAAGGTGATTCAATAGGTTCTTCTTCAACATAGGCTACTCTCCCACTATTCTTTGTCTTCATGCTTGTACTACCCTAATTACATTCAAATACTCTATGTCCTTCACCTCCACACTTGAAACAAGTACCTCTGAATGTCTTCTTATCAAATCCTCTTCCTTCTCTTCTATATCATTCATTCTGGTATGCACTAAGGTTCCTCTCCAGTAAGAATTTTTGTCATCTCTCTGGTAAGTATTGTTATCTCTGTCATCCCTCTTAACTGGGTTGTCAAACTTGTTCTACTCCACAAATGATCTATCATATCTAGAAAATGATCTTCCTCTCTGAAATTTACCTTCTCTACCTCTCTATCTTTGATCATGTTTCTTATTCAGCTTCTCTTCAACTTTCAAGGAAAATTGATATGCTTCTTCCAAAGATGTCATCCTTACCAAACTTAGTTCTTCTTGAACATTCAATCTCAGTCCATTGATGTATCTTGCCACTTTCTCCTTGCTTGCTTCACTATGTCCTATCCTTATGATCATCTTATGAAATTCCTCAGTGTACTCCTTCACAAATTTCTCCTTTTTTCTCAAGTTTTGCAATCTTTTCAACAATTCCAACTCATAGTTAGCAGGTATAAATTGATTCTTCAACTTTGTCACCATCTGGTCCCACTTTGTAATCTTTTCTTTTCCTCTCCTATTTCTTTCCAACTGAACTTATTTCCATCATATAGCAGCATATCCCTTCAACTTTGTCTTTACAAATTTCACCTTCTCCAGATCTTCGATTTCTTTATATTCAAAGTATTCTTCCATATCATTTATCTAGTCAATCAATTCTTTAGGATTCAAGTTACTGGTATAGTTTGACACATCAACCCTAGGTCTCTTTCTGATCTTTGAAATAGCTTGCAACATATTTATCTAATCTGATTCTTCTTCTTCATTACCGTCTAGGGTTTCGCTAGTTTGTTCATCAGATTGAAATTCATCTTCATCATCACTCTCAACATTAGGTCTAGGTGTTAATCCTCTTTGCCTATCTTCCTCAATAGCATCAATTGAATTCGCATTGTTCTCATCAATTCCATCATCTCATCCATTCTATTAGCCATTGTACCAATAGGAGGAACTCTTTGCGGTGGCATCTTTTTAGGATCAATTACAAACTTCCTCAGGTTCCATGATCGGGCTACAAGTGACAACTACCTCTCAATCAGTGATTGGTTGTGCATAAGTAACCTACCTCAGATTGATGATTTGTCCACAACAAGATCTTATGGAATTTGCTTCACCAATTTGCTCCAAAGAATCAAACTTTCACTCTCCAAGGATTCAAACTTTCGCTCTGATACCACTTGGTATAGTCATGATAGGAGGGCTCATACAATGAACTATCTAAACCATGTAGCAAGAGTAAACACAATGGAAACAACTCAAAGGAATGGAACACATGCAGACTCAGTCATTCAGAATATCAAAGAATTTAAAATAGAGATCCGCTGGCAACATGCGGACTTACAATTAAGGATCACAGGCCTGATTACATACATGTGCAAGATAAAACTTTAAAGCTCCTTTATACAAAATCTAAACTATGAACTATGAATCAATTGTTAACTTCTTAACTTCTTTCCTAAGGATCTATTACATCTTTATATACCATTTCTAGACCAATAGATTCCTCTGCATTGGCCAAGGAAGGTCACAAACTGCAATGAAGAGTTGTAATGTGTTCATAGATAGGTCAGACCTAAATGCATAGAACACTTCCTCAAATGAATGGAACAACATGTGAACCCTTGGGGAAGGTCAGACATGAACCAAATGATGTTGAATGATGTGTCATTGTGATCCACAAGTCAAGGAATGACCTGCAAGCCTTCTCCTTCAGCTGGTTATCAGGAACTATTAGAATGCTCTGCTCTGAGAAAACAATCAACTTCTGATAGTGATAACTTTCCAGTAACTAATCCAAACACTCTAAATTCTTGATATGATGAAGATGAATGAATGTAGATACTAAGTCCAGATCCACAAGGTGTGAATGCCAAAACCAGACCACAAGCTGAAACTGCTTCTGACTATACTACCTAGACTGAACTATAAAATGAAAGAACTGAAATGCAAACAAACTAAAATGCAAATGTTTTTGGTTGATGCAAGATTTCTCTTGGAATAGGGATGCTCCTACATCAAAAATCTAAGGTTATTGAAAAAGTGAGTCCCTCACTTTGCTAGGGCTAGGGGAGAACCAAGACAGTCCACCTTAGCCTAAGAAATCCAAGATGAATCTTCTTCCGGTCTATCTTTCCACCTCACAAGATATTCCTTGTAATGTCTTCCTCTAGTGTTACGTCCAACTCTATTGTCCAAAATGTTTTCAATCTATTCCAGTGCTTTGTGTGGTAACTGCTTCTTCAAGTCTTCTTCCATGATGTCACTGAACTCTACTTCATGATACTGATAAAGATCTACAATGTTGAAAATAGGTGATATACCCAATGTCTCTAGTAGCTCTACTTCATATGCATTTCCTGAATCAAATTTCCTGAGTATCTTACAAGGTCCAAACTTCTTCATCTTCAACTTGTTATAAGTTCCAATTGGAAATCTTTCTTTTCTCAAGTACGCCATGACTTCATCTCCAACTTCAAATTCCTTATGTCTTCTCTTCTCATCTACCTTCTCTTTGTACTTATTGTTCATATCCTCCAAATGTTTCCTCACTTGGTTATGCACTATCTTCATATGATCTACAAATTCTTCTACTTCTACACTCCTCTTTTCCTCTGTACTGATATCTCTCAATTCTTCAACTCCTCTAGGATTCACTCTGGTCACAATCTCAAAAGTTGTTCTTCTGGTACTCCTATTTACTAAATTATTGTATGCAAACTCTGCTTGAGAAAGAATCAAGTCCCAACTTCCAACTTTGTCTCCAACCAAACATCTCAACAAGTTTCCCAAACTCCTATTCACTACCTCTGTCGGTCCATCAGTCTGTGGATGAAAAGTTGAACTGAACTTCAAATCTATCTTCATCTTCTTCCAAAGTGTCTTCCAAAAATATCCAATAAACTTTGTATCTCTGTCTGAAACTATACTCTTAGGTAATCCATGCAATCTCACAATCTCCTTGAAAAATAGGTCAGCTACATGCACTGCATCAGTTGTCTTCTTACAAGCTATGAAATGAGCCATATTTGAAAATTTGTCAACCACTACAAATATTGAATCATGTCCTCTCTGTGTCTTAGGTAATCCCATTACAAAATCCATGCTTATGTCTTCCCAAGGTCTCTCCGGTATTGTCAAAGGTTTATACAATCCAGTGTTCTAACTACTCCCTTTTGTAACTTGACAAACTCTACAACTCTACACAAATCTCCAAACATCCTTATCTATCTGAGGCCAAAAGTAATTTTCACTTCCCAAAGCCACTATCTTATCAATGCCAAAATGTCTTGCCAATCCACCAATTTGCTTCTCCTTGATCAAATTATCTCTCATTAAACTTCTAGGTATGCACAACCGATTTCCTCTAAACAATATATCTTCTTGAATGAAATAGTCCAACCACTTACTCCTATCAGTCACAATAGGTTCTTTACATGCTTTTCAAGGTTCTACAAAATCAGTGTCTCCCTCATACATGTTCTTCAATTCATCAAAATCTAACACTTCAACTCTCATCTTTGTTAACAAGTTTCTTCTCCTACTCAAGGCATCAACAACTTTGTTTGATTTACCACTCCTATGCTTTAACACAAAAGTATAACTCTACATGAACTCTACCCATCTCATATGTCTCTGATTCATCTTACCTTGACTATTCAAATACTACAAAGCTTGATGATCTATATACAATACAAACTCCGTAGGCAACAAGTAATGTCTCCACTTCTTCAAATCTTGAATTATAACATAGAACTCTTGATCATAAACTCAATATATTTTCCTTGCATCATTCAACTTCTCACTAAAATATACTATAGGTGTACCTTCTTGACTTAACACTTCTCCTATCACATTTCCACTTGCATCACAATCAACTTGAAAGACCTTATTGAAATCTGGTAATGCCAAAACAAGTTGCTCTGTCACTTTCTGCTTCAACAACTCAAAACTTTTATCTGCTCCTAATGTCCACTTGAAATCTTTTCTATCACCTCTCATTGTCTCTATCCTAGGGTTACAATCTGAACTGAAATTTCTGATGAACTTCTAGTAGAAACTAGCCAATCCATGAAATGATCTAACCTCTCCAATGCTCTCCGGTGTAGGCCATTCAACAATTGCTCTCCCTTTCTCAAGGTCCATCTTCAATCCTTCCACAGAAATCACAAATCCCAAATATACCAACTCTTCCTTCATGAAACTACACTTCTTGATGTTTATCAACAATTTCTCTTCTCTTAGTCTCTGCAAAACTTGTCTAATATGCCACAAATGTTCTTCTTTTGTCTTACTAAAAATTAGAATATCATCCAAGTATACAATCACAAACTTACCCAAGAATTTCTTCAAGTCTTCATTCATCAATCTCATGAAAGTACTGGTGCATTTGTTAGTTGAAAGGGCATCACTAACCACTCATACAATCCTTCATTTGTCTTAAAAGCAATCTTCCATTCATCTCCTTCTCGGATTCTGATCTGATGGTATCCACTCTTCAAGTCTATCTTTGTGAAATATTTTGGTCCACTCAAACAATCCATGATATTATCCATCCTAGGTAAAGGAAATCTATACTTAACTGTGATCTTATTTATTGCTCTAGAGTCAGTACACATTCTCCATTCTCCATCCTTCTTCGGTGCCAAAACTGCAGGTACTACACAGGACTCAAATTTTCTTTGATCAAACCTTTCCTCAGCAATTCTTGTATCTATCTATTCAATTTTTCATTCTCTACCGGTGTCATTCTATGTGCTGCTTTGTTAGGCAAACTTGCTCCTGGTAGAAGATCCATGTGATAACTGATACTCCTTATAGGTGGTAATCCTTTAGGCACATTATCTGATATGATGTCTTTATACTCTGTCAGCAACTCTCTTATCTCATTCGGTTTAGTTTCTCTCTTTACTGCTTTAGGCATTTTAGGAATCAAGGCATAACACATACTTTCCTATTTCAAACCATCCAAATTTTCCTTCCATCTACCAAATAGATTCTAAAATTCCCACATACCACATCTTTAGGATCATCTTCCAAAGGAATCAAAGTAATTATTTTCCCATTGGCTGTTATAGTATATGTATTCTTTCTTCCATCATATATAGCTTTTGTAACATATTGCCAAGGTCTACCCAACAAGATATGACAAACATCCATAGGTATAATATCACACAACACTTCATCATGATAAGATCCGGTATGAAATTTCACCAAACATTGTTCACTCACCAGTACCTTATGATCATCCTAAATCCATGCTATCTAATAGGGCTTAGGGTGTTTCAATCTTTCCAATTTCAGCTTAGTCACCATCACTTCTAAAACTAAGTTATCTGAACTACCACTATCAATTACAACTTTACAACACTTACCTCCAGATTTGCATCTGGTTCTGAATAGACCCTTCCTCTATGATAGTTTCTCATTTGTCTCTACTTTAAATAGTGCTCTCCTCATCACCAATGATTCTCCTTTCTTGGGATTGCCAACTAAACAAGGTGATTCAATAGGTTCTTCTTCAACATAGGCTGCTCTCCCACTATTCTTTGTCTTCATTCTCGTACTACCCTGATTACATTCAAATGCTTTATGTCCTTCACCTCTACACTTGAAACAAGTACCTTTGAATGTCTTCTTATCAAATCCTCTTCCTTCTCTTCTGTATCCTTCATTCTGGTATGCACTATGGTTTCCTCTGTGGTAAGAATTTCTGTCATCTCTCTGATAAGTATTGTTATCTCTGTCATCCTTCTTAACTGGGATGTCAAACTAGTTTTGCTCCACAAATGATCTATCATATCTAGAAAATGATCTTCCTCTCTAAAATTTACCTCCTCTGCCTCTCTGTCTCTGATCATGTTTCTTATTCATCTTCTCTTCAACTTTCAAGGCAAATTGGTATGATTCTTCCAAAAAGTCATCCTTACCAACTTAGTTCTTCTTGAATGTTCAATCTCAATCTATTGATGTATCTTGCCACTTTCTCCTTACTTTCTTCACTATGTTGTATCCTTATGATCATCTTATGAAATTCCTCAGTGTACTCCTTCACAAATTTCTCCTTTTGTCTCAAGTTTTGTAATCTTTTCAACAATTCCAACTCATAATCAGCATGTATAAATTGATTCTTCAACTTTGTCACCATCCGGTCCCACTTTGTAATCTTTTCTTTTCCTCTCCTATTTCTTTCCAACTGGACTTCTTTCCGCCATATAGTAGCATGTCCCTTCAACTTTGTCTTTGTAAATTTCACCTCCTCCGGATCTTCAACTTTTTCATATTCAAAGTAGTCTTCCATATCATTTATCCAATCAATCAAATCTTCAGGATTCAAGTTACTGATATAGTTCGGTACATCAAATCAAGGTCTCTTTCTGATCTTTGAAATAGCTCACAACATCTTTATCTGATCCAATTTTTCTTCTTCGTTACCTTCTAGGGTTTTGCTAGTTTGTTTAGCAGATTGAAATTCCTCTTCGCCTAAATTCCTCAACAACATCCAATTGAATTCACATTGTTCTTATCAATTCCGTCATCTCATCCATTCTATTAGTCATTGTACCAACAGAAGGAACTCTTCACGGTGGCATCTTCCTAGGATTACGTGCAAATTGCCTTAGGTTCAGTGATCGGGCTACAAGCGACAACTGCCTCTCAATCGGTGATCGGTTGTGTACAAGTAACCAGCCTTGGATCATCAATCTGTACATAGCAAGATCTTATGGAATTCCCTTCACCAATTCTCTCCAAAGAATCAAACTTTCACTCTCCAAGGATTCAAACTTTTTCTCTAATACCACTTGGTGCAGTCACAGTAGGAGGGTTCATAGAATGAACTGTCTAGACCGTGCAACAAGAGTAAACACAATGGAAATAACTCAAAGGAATGGAACAAATGTAGACTCAGTCATTTAGTATATCAAAGAATTCAAAATAGAGATCCACCGGCAACATGCGGGCTTACAATTAGGGCTCACATGCCTGATTACATACATGCGCAAGATAAAGATTTAAAGCTCCTTTACACAAAATATAAACTATGAACTATGAATCAATTGTTAACTTCTTAACTACTTTCCTAAGGATCTTTTACATCTTTATATATCATTTCTAGACCAATAGATTCTCTACATCAGCCAAGGAAGGTCACAAACTCCAATGAAGAGCTATAATGTGTTCATAGATAGGTCAGACCTAAATGCATAGAACACTTCCTCAAATGAATGGAACAACATGCGGTCCCTTGGGGAAGGTCAACCATGAACCAAAGGATGTTGAATGATGTGTCATTGAGATCTACAATTCAAGGAATGATCTGCAAGCATTCTCCTTCAGCTGGTTATCAGGAACTGTTAGAATGCTCTGCTTTGAGAAAATAATCAACGTCTGATAGTGATAACTTTCTGGTAACTAATCCAAATGCTCTAAATTCTTGATATGATGAAGATGAATGAATTTAGATGTTAAGTCCAGATCCGTAAGGTGTGAAATGCCAAAACTAGACCACAAGTTGAAACTGCTTCAGACTGTACTGCTTAGACTAAACTAGAAAATGAAAGAACTGAAATGCAAATGTTTTTGGTTGATGCAGGATTGCTCTTGAACTAGGGATGCTCCTGCATCATAAACAAAGGGGCATATTTTCAGCACCTAAGTACCCTATGATTGGTTCTTTGGGGCTCATTATAAAATACTCAGAGTCCATGGTTTCAAAGAGGAAACATTTAGGATATCTAAATTTTTAATTAACAGGATCATCACAATTGAATTAGCTCACCAATTAGATGTGGCAGATTCTAAGTTAAGGGATGGGAGAAAGAAAAAAGGCTATATATGACATTCCCTTCTCCAAGGGAGGTATTACAGTGATTAAGAGGCAGACTAACCATTTGTTGATGTTGAAACTGGTAGGCTTGGGTCTTGATTAGATAAAAGACCAATGGCAATATGACCCAAATGGATTTATGAATAAATTGCTATCACAATCAAAATCCATGATTCATTTTGAACATCAAACTTGCCCATTCTTTGAAGCTAGGAGATTGCCTATAGTTGATACAGATGATGTTTAGGTTGAATTGAATTAGATTCTAGCCAAATCTCAACCTCCATGTGAAGCATTCTATAAACCTAAGAGGGCTTATGATCCTTCAATATTGATGGCTCATGGCCTTAGAGCTGCTCTTTTGAAGGAAGATTGGAGTACTGATAAAATCAATGCCTATTGGAAGAATAGGCAAGACATTTTTCAGATGGAGAGGAATTTTGGTGATGTTCCTATAGATGAAACTTGATAGTGAATATGGGATGAGGAACATGCGGAGCCTGCTTCACCTTATGATGTAAGTAATCTTTTTGGAGAGGAAGAGGAAAAAGAGATAGATTTAGATAGAGAGCAAGAGGAATATTGATGGAGCAAGAACCCACAAGAAAGAGGTAGAAGCTCAAGTTACAAGAAGAATCTAAGGAAGAAGAATATATGTTTATTATTTCAATGCCATCATTAGGGCCAACATCTAGTGCCATGATAGATGGATGTATTTAGGTAAGTATTCATATGCCTTCTTCTTCTCAATCTTTCCAAGATCCTCTGATCACTCCCCTTGCCACTCAAGTACCTCCATTGTTTGCTAGCCCACCCATATCTTCATCACTTGCCTTTTCTTCACCTTCCACCTCACAATTGTCTGCCCCTCCTCTATTAAATATTCTACCATTTTCCCCTTTTTGTTCTTATGATGCAATCACCATTGCCACCTAGTCTTGGTACCACTTCAGTGCAACAATAGGTGACCATTCTGTATGGGTTGCCACAAGGTTTTCCTTTCACTTGTGGGGTGATTTAGTCCCCATTAGAGTTTCATCAATAGATAGATACTACTTGGAAGGCCTAAGAGGCTCATCTAGAGAAGTAGAGAAAGAAGGAAGGAAGAGCCCCTGTAGTTCCCTGCATGTGGTCCCTATATGATAGTTCATAGTGGTCATTAATGATCACCCGTATGACCCTAAATGTGATCAAGACACAAGAGAAAATGAAGACTAAGGATTATTCCATACACATTGTGGGTTTGAATCTAACCCAAGTGGGTCTGCAAGATAAAGTTGAGCTCATGGAGGAAACACAAAAATCTTTCATGATAGATTTTATCAAAATGGGCAAGAAGCTTGAGAAATAGGGCTTGGAACTATCATGCATGAAAGGCACTATAGATAGACTCAGTGCAAAGATGAACGCCAAAGATATAGAAATTTCAAGGTTGACTCTAGACTTGTAGAGTAAGGTGTCCAAGGAGGCATTACAAGAAGAATGGGCCAAGAGCTCAAGACTGCAGCCAGAGTTATATTCTACAAAGACTTTGGGTGAGTCATTACAATAAGAGAAGAGTGTAGTAGAAAAGAATATCAGTGATGGCTGGGACAAATCAAATCAACTACATAAGAGTCTTTAGAACCATAGAGATTCAAATAAGTAACTGAGTGATGAAATTTAGGTCGAGTAGCAAATTCTTGTCTATGGTCCAAGAATTATATGTGTCATATTAGGGGTGTATTTCTAAAGAGACCTCTAAGCTCAAGCCTAAGCTAAAGTTCATTCTAGATGCATAGAGTCTTAGTGCAGAGGTGGGTACGGTAGTAGAATATAATCTCTCTTCTATTTCTCCAAAGGTAGCTAAATCCCAATTATTGGTACAAATGTTATACAACGCTTCTAAAGAGATTCTTCAAGCAACAAGGGTTGAGAATAGAAAGAAAACTGTGGTGAAGGTTAATGAATTCCTAAGTCATAATAAAGTTTCCCAAAAATGTAAAGCTCATCTTGACACTTTAAAACAAGTAGTAAAGGAAATGAAGGGACACATTAAACATTTGGTCCAGTTAGAACTCCCCTCTCCATTTCTTGATGATTCCATAGTGTTGATAGAAGAGCATATTAAATCCCTATTAATGAATAGGCAAAATGATCAAGTGTCTTTTTCAGCATTGAGCTAAACACCCATTGTTACAGAGGTAGAAACTATTTTGTAACCACTTGCACAGTTGGAGTTCCAAATAAAGGTTGCAGTTCAGAACTTACAAAGTTTCTCCTACAAGGAGATCATTGATTTGGATAGAGTGTTTGAGACACTGAAGGAGAAGGTTTGATCTTCTGATAATGAATTGGCCACTCTATAGCTCACACTTCAAAATTTTTGAGTTAGGCATGAGCTATGTTTCTACATTTATTTTGTTTTCTTCTTTTTGTTGTCAGAGATATTGGATTCTTCTCTATAGGTGTAGATCCCCTGGTGAGTCACCAAGAACTATAGAGCAAAAGCCCTACATTTTGTTATGATCTTTGTTTTGCTAAGGAGATGAGTCAGGATTCAATTTTGGTAATATATATGCTGATATGTGTCGCAAGGCATCAATAGAAACAATAGATAAAAAATTGAACAAGGGCTTAGGCACTTAAGAGTTTATGATGGATCCTTTTGTGTCAACGTTTCTTTTAGATTCAATGTTTAAAGCAACTCCACATGGCTTCATAGCACATCCTCTAAAGTTTTGATAGTCACAGCTAAATTCCTTGTGTGCTATTGGTTAGAACCTTCCATGTGTTGCAGCCACGCATCATTCTAGAATGGAAGGCATTGGCAGTATTTCCTATTGTGTTATTCATTGGGCCATTAAAGTGGAATCCACATGTTCATCTCCCACACCTTTGTAGAGTTGATAGTTTTGACACCATTTTCTTTTGTACCATTGGCCTTAGGTTTACACACAACATCACCATGCATAAAGATAAATTTTTGGGAGCTAAAGCAACTTACATTTGGTGGGCCTATTAGAGTCTACAATGTGTCAAACATTTAGTGTCATTTGGTGGAGCTGAATAAAGGAAAGAAAGCAGTGGACACATGACATCACCATGCATATCTAAGGGGAAAGATTTCAAAGAGATATTTCCTATTGCACCATTGGTCAAAGCCTCTTCTTCATGTAGAGTCCTTGAATCATCATGTAAATTCTTATTTTTCATGTAAATCTAGAGAGTCTCTAAGTTACAGTTTGAACTAGTATTGACATTTTCTATTCTTTTGAAGTTTTAGTTAGATGTTGGTCTTCTTTTGTAATCTCTGATTATGGGTTGGTTTAAATAGGTTTGTGATTGTTGTTATAAGATTAGAGGAAATTCAATAGAACATTAAGGACTAAAAAGGCCTTCACAAACATTTCTCAGGGAGGATCAAATATTGTGTGTATGTGCAAACTTTACCCGTATATACTTTCTTCTCCAATCAACAATGAAGAGAAATGATGTTATCTGCACATTTTTTAGATTCTTATTTAACATACATGAGGTATTATGGCTTATGTGATATATTATTGAGTGATAACATTTAGAATCTTTTGTGAAATCATACATGTATGCTCTTTGAAAGCTATGATTCCTTTCTTGTTATGAATAACTTAAAGCATTAAGTCTTTTTATTTCAAAGTCTAACATCTTTTTTGGTGCATCGCCATAGTTTAGATTCTACGTATGGTGTTTATTATTTAGTATTTCTTTCTCTTTTCACATATTGAAGATTCATGGAAGACCCAACTTCTATAAAATCCAGAGGTTATCTCATAAATCAAGTCCCACATTTTGAGATTTCCCATTGTTGTTGGTTATATGCAAATTTAATCATCAACACCAACTATGTGGAAGACATAGGCCTACCCCTCTAAATTGGGAGAAAACTAGCTCAAGTAGTCCAACACACTCATACTAAACAAATGGTTGGACAAGTATACAACCACTACAACACATGTAAAGACTCATCAAGAAAATATAGATGAAGAGTACAAAACTACCATTTAATGGATACACATGTTAAATATAAGGTTCCACTATTACTAAAGTAAACATGCATGAAGAGATCATCAAACACTATTGAAAATGAATGAGAAACATCATATGAGGCACAAGATACATCTTCACATGAGATTAGGAATAACATACCAATAATCATATACATGATATCACAAGCACCCATTGGTAATGCAACCCAAGATACAAAAAGAAAAGAGGGTTGTCCTAAGTACAAGAAATGTAGTGTTATCCTAGGTCTCAACTGTGAAAAGTTTGAGGAGCATGCCCTCATCTTGTAGATGTCTTTAATGATGCTAATATTCATATGCAATACTATCCCAAGATCCATGGTCTTGGAAATACCAAAGCATCTTGACTATTCTTTGTGGTCCTTTCTAGGTTCTTCTTGGGCATACAAAAGTGTCAGATGAGTTATATTTATTTAGTTTTTTCATGTTTGGTTCCCCATTTGATTTAATTGCATCTTATATTAACCTCTCATTACCTCAACTTACTCAAAATACAAGAATATAGGTGAGAGAGTGGACACTCCATTCTAGCCTAGATTCCTAACCCCTATGGCTTCATAAATGAAAGCACAAGAACACATAACTGAAGATGGGGGTTCAAAAACAAGGATCACATAAGTTCATCTAACTTTCCCATCCTATTTCCATGACAATCTCATATTCTCACATAATGCATTTGATTCACAATGTAACATCCCATTTCATACTCAAGCACATGGACATTTTTCACCATCTCAAGGTTTGAATACAAAATTTTCCAAATTTTTGAACATTAGATTTTAAAAATGAAAGCATAGACTTTTGGATCCAAGAGCATGGAAAATATTATTTTCCAAGGATATATGAATTTGGAAGAAATTTTACCATAGTTTCAGTGTAAAATGCAAAATATTTAAATGCATACAATGAGGATTATTGATTTGATTACCATTAATTCAACAATCTATTTAATCAATTTTTCCTACAAAATAGAAGACCATTACATCCACTTGAGGTGGGCATGGAAAACAAATAAGAAATTTAAACAAATGGAAGGAAAAATAAAACCCTTATCTTCTACCCAAACACCACACTAAAAGAGGGAAAATTATGTCCAAAGAAGGCTCCATCCAAACACAATAGCAAGAAATATTTCATAACCACCATGAACAAATCTAAGGGGATACACTTACAAATCCCCACACCCAAGAATAGAAAAATTCAAAAGAGATGAAAGAAAAAAAGAGAGAAAAGTTGCACTCTCCAAAATCCCATGCGTAAATGAGCCTATTGATTCATTTTATTCCTCAAGTAATTTCAAAAAATCCCCTTTTCCCTTTTGAAAATAATAACTTAATAATTATTTGTATAAGAAAAGTCAATTTTGCACTCTTTTAAAATATATGATATTTTGATTAAATAGTTTGATGCTGACACAAGTGGAATACATTTTTTTTTACATAAATAACAATGTGATTATCTGATACAACATAGATTCATTAGACCATATGACCTTAACATTTATATATTGCAAAAACATGAAAATTATAACTTTAAATCAATTACCGGCATGCAATAAATTATGAAAAATCATTATATGAATTTAATCACCAAAGTTAGGAAAATTCTATGGAAATAATTAAATAACATATATCACAAGAATTGGGTAACACAAAAACACAATCACATTTTACACACGACTCAATAATTTGTTATCACCTAATTTAGATTTTAGCTCATAGCACTTCATAAGGCACCTCTTGTAGCTTCACTTCAAGCAAGATGGGATGAGTTTAAACCAAACACATTTACCCTAGCTGCCTATCTCTAATTATCATCATTAGGGAACCTATGCCTACACACTCAAGGAAATATTAGATGTACCTATCTAATACAAAATAGGTAAAGAAAAACATAAATATTCACCAATGATAGAATATCATTTAAATATACATCCATTGTAAATCATCTAATCACTAGCATAATCTTTAGATCTACAAATGTGAGATACATAATCATAATGTTGAACACACTAAGGATAAGTAAAATCATATGTCATCACAAAAGTGTTGTGGCCTCAATATGAAATTTACAAAATATCTAGTGTAAAACTATGAAAATTGTCCATCCACATGTAGGAATAAGATAACTTAGACCTGTTGGAACATGAGACACTAAAGAGATGTTGTAGAGAATTAAATGGTACTAGTATGATGCCCATAGGGTTAATGAAACTCTAAGAAGAACTTGAGAGTGTTGAGAAATGTTAATGCCTAATGTTGTGAAAGTTAAATAGTAGGAAGTAATGAAAGGGTTAGGTGCACAAAGTGGAGTAAGTGATGAATTAGTTAAGTGTACATGAATGTATTGTAAACAAATTATTGTAGGGCCTTGTGAAAAAGTCAATGAATGTTATAATGAATTGAAGACATTTTAAAAGGTTAGGAACTTGGGGATAAGATATAATTACTTGTGATATTTTAAAGAAAAGTTTGGAATTGTGAAAGTTTGAAAGTGTTGTAGGGAATAACTCAAGTATAGTATTAAAAAATTATGTGTTTAATTTAAGACAAATACTTAGTTGTTGGGATCAAGGTAAAGAGCTGTAAATGAGGGTATTATAATAGATGGACTTGATGAAAATTTTAAGAAGAAAGAGAGTGTTCTAGGAAATGTTCAAAGGGTACACTTTTGAATGTTATAATTAAGTCCACTAGGTTTAAGGGATAGGGGCAAGAAGAGGAGAAAGGAATGAAGTAGTGAAGTGCCACATATGAAAGATGTAGAGGTTGATGAAAATGCAAGACTTGGATGAAAGTTGTAGTTTAGAATTTAATAACTAAAGGTTGACTTAAAAGAGGAAAGAAAATAAAGACTTGATTCTAAAGAAGTAAAAACTCAAAAATAAACTACATTAATACACACAAGAGATTCAAAGAACATACAAATGAAGCAAAAGGCAAAAGGCTTCTACAAGGGGTATTTAGTCTATGAGCTCACAAATATATTAATCCTAGATTCATAAATAGTTTAACTATAGAGGATAGATTTTTCTTGTGGCCAACTATTCTTTTTCTAAGGTACGAAGTGAGTAAATTATTGGGGATAACTTCTTATTAGTGCATCACATATTATAGATGGTTCAAGGTTTTCTAGGGATAGAGGTTTCAAAAATAATTCTATGGGGTCTTCCAATATACCTAAAGTTATCCATGGGAAGCTCAAGGCGATGTAAAAAGGTTGTCTAAGTCTTGGGTATTGCAGTTCAAGTCCCCCTCACTTCACTAGACCCTTAATGGGAAATCTAGGTTAGCCAAAAATTACAACTCTTATGTGGATATTTTAAAACCCTTGGCACAAGGTTTCTATCATAAAATTTTAAAACACTACTTGCAAGGGAAAAATAATCAAACAAATCTCAAGAAAGATATATAGAAGTACCAAGAAAATAAGTAGATTTAAAGCACAAACACTAGAAGGGCCTTGATGAAATAAACTACTTGAAATTTATATCTTAACATATTTTAATCTATTTGACATTTAAATTAAAAAAAATTAAATATAGCTTTTATCATTTTGAAATAGTTTTCTATTATTTCTTCATTTAGCTCCTTGTCTTTTTCTTTTGAATATGAACAAAAGGTCTTATTTTTCCTAGTTCTTTAATTTCCCATATTATCCTTTGCAAAAATGTGTTGCGATAATCTTCACCTTTGAAAAAGTAACCAAAAACACTTTGCATTTGAAAATGTTGACTAAAAATTATTTTCCTTTCTAAAAAGTATTATTTTTAATATATTTTATTTAATTATTATATTTTTTAATTTTCTAGTGAACATAGTTTTTACTAAACCTAAAGGTCTCTACATGTGTAACATAAAAAAGGAGAAAAAAATCTTTAAAATGTGTGCATAGTTCATATTGATGTCCTTGTTTCAACAAAAAATACTAGTTCATATCATCTTCAAATTCTTAATGGATTGCTTTCTATAAGTGACAAAAAGTGAAAATTTGGTTTAAAATGTTGATTTTAGTGTCCCATTAAGACCAAAGAGTGGGACACTCTATTATGAGATCACCAAGATCATAGATAATTGTTAGAATCCGTAAAACAAATTATAACCCATAATCAATCAAAAGAGTTAGAAACATAAACTATAAATGCAAAAGCAATTGAAACAACATAACAACGATACCAAGAGATTGAAGTGAAATGCTCGAATGGAAAAATGGCATCAGTTAACTATCTCCAATATCGAATGAAAATACAAGCTAGTTAGAATGCTTATATAGACTAGGAAGAGGGAGAAGGTGGCAACACTGAACAATGATGAGTAACCATCTATTAGACTAAAGATAGCAAAGTATCATCCCAAGCTATCTAATGGTTGCTCACATGTAGGAAGGTGACACCTCATAATCCACTCACCAAATAAAAACATGCTTTATTAGCCTAAGCAACATTAAATAAATTTGTAGGAAAAAACGTATAAAAAGGAATAAAAAACCTACACTAACACCCCCCTTAGGTAGAGCTTAGGTGGGTAAAAGGATGGGTCCCAGTAAATGAAGCTTGATGAGGTACCCATGTACAAAGAATTCCCCCTCCAAAAGAGAAGTAGCCCCCCCACAAAAGAGAGTACGCCCCCCCAGAATAGAGAGAAGGAAAGAAGGAACTAAGAAGCCACCTCAATGGATGACACCTACCGCACCACAAGAAAAGCTCACAAATGAATGAACTTGCTCTGAGTGAAGGGTTTGGTGAAGATGTCTGTAGTCTAATCTGATGTCCAACAGTACTGAATATCAAAAACCTACTCATGAATCAGCTCCTGAATGTAGTGCATGTGAATCTCAATGTGTTTGGTCCACTGATGATGGACTGGATTGCAAGAGATCTAAATAGCACTCTGGTTGTCACAAAAGATGATTGTAGGTTTCCTAAAGGAAATCCCAAACTCAGTGAGAATGTGTTGAAGTCAAATAGCCTCAGTAGTAGCATTAACTGCTCCTTGATACTCAACCTCTGTAGATAAAAGAGCAATAGCAGACTACTTGCTTGACCAAGAAATCAGACTAGAACCAAGAGAGAAGCAATACCCTGAAGTAGACTTGTGATCCTGAGAATCACCCACCCAATCTGAATCTGTGTATCCCACCAAGTCAATATCCACATCCACTACATAATGAATCCCATAACTTTGAGTGCCCTATACATAGTGAAGAATCCACTTAGCTACTTTCCAATGTAGCTCATGTGGCTCCTACATGAACCTGGAGACTAGGCCCACAACATATGAAATATCAGGCCTCATGTGAGTCAAGTATATGAGACTCCCAACCAATTGGTGATACAAGGTAGCATCTGCCAAAGGTGAAGAACAAGAAACCTCAAGTTTGACCCTTGACAGAAATGGAGTCAGCGTAGGCTTACAGTCAGCCATGAGAAATCTAGAGAGCATATCAAGAGCATACTTGGGCTGAGAAAGAAAGATACCATTCAAAGACTGTGTAATCGTAATGCCTAAGAAGTAATGAAGACGCAAGTCAGACATTAGAAATTGATCATGAAGGGCAGTTTTCACTACCTTGATGGTGGATGAGGAACTCCCTGTAATTAACAAGTCATCAACATAGAGAACAAGGAAAGTGAGAGTATAATCCTACTACAAAATGTAGACGTTCGGATCAGAATGGCACCGAGTGAACCCAAGTGATAGAAGAAACTAGTCCATCTTGGAATACCAGGCTTGAGGGGCCTGTTTAAGGCCATAGAGAGACTTTTGAAGTTGATAGACAAGTGAAGGATCCTAGACGAACCCCTGTGGCTACTCCATATATATATATATCTCCTCCTGAATGTCACTTTGAAGAAAAGCACTCTTCACATCCATCTGATGAACTTCTCAGCGATGGGCTATAGCAATGGCAAGGACAAGTTAGATTGAATTCATCTTGGCAACTGGCACAAAAGTCTTAGAGTAGTCAATCCCAAGAACCTGGGAGAATCCTTTTGCGACCAAGAAAGGCTTATGTTTATCGACTGACCCATCTGTAGAAAATTTTGTCCGATAAAGCCACTTGCATCGAACAAGTTTTCTTCCCTTAGGAAGTGGGACTAAATCCCAAATATGGTTCCTTTCTAAGGAACCAAACTCTTTCTGCATAGCAGCATCCCACTCAGTGACACCAGAAGCTTCCCTAAAAGATAGTGGATCAGAAGCTGAAGCAAAGAAGAGTTGAGGAGCCTTCTAGAACTATGACCTTGTTCTTCTCACATCTAAAGGATTGCCAACCCAATCACCTACTGACTCCAAAGCCTGATGAGCCCAAAGAGGCCTAGTGGCTAGAGAATCAAGAGAATCTAGAGGAGAATCAACATCCTCTAAATGATGACTAAGAGAGGAGGAAGATGAACCCTCATCAGTGCCATCTGAAGTGGAGGAAGAAGACTCCTTAGGAGGATTAAGATCATCAGAAGAAGTATCATCATGAAATCACAGTGTCTCCATGGGAATGAAGGATGGAGAAGTGGTAGAAGAAGTATCCTCATCAAAATGAACACTCCTCTCAATGAAGAACTCATGTGTGGTAGGGTGGAGTAGCTTGTAACCTTTGACACCATTGGGATAGTGAACAAATATTCAAGGCTTGCTCTGTGGATCCATAGCCTTGCATTTCTTTGGTAGAATATGGGCCCATGCTAGAGACCCAAACACTCAGAAGTGCTTGAATGTTGGTTTCTGACTAGTCCAAGCTTGAAAAGGAGTTACCCCCTTCATAGCTCAATGAGGAACCTGATTCTGAATATAACACATACAGTTGATGGTCTCTACCCAATACTAAGGTGCCAATGATTTGGAGTGAATCATGCAATTGGCCATTTCCTTCAATGACCAATTCTTACATTCTACAACTTCATTTTGTGGTGGACTATAGGGAACTGTGTGCTAAAGATCAATGCCCTCTAAGGCACAAAACTGGTCAAACCTCTAGTTGACATATTCCTCGTCATTATCGATGTGCAGAATCTTGAGAACCTTCCCAGATTATTTCTCTACAAAAGCTTTAAAGTCCTGCAAAGACTCAAAGACTTCGGACTTTTGTTTGAGAAAGTATACAAAGGTGTATCAGGAAAGATCATCAATGAAGGTCAATACATATCTAGCTCTATTAAATGAAGGATGTTGAAATGTACTAGCCAAATCACTGTGTACTAACTCCAAGAGTTGTGTGGCTCTCCATGCTTTGCCTTTATCAAATTTTTCTTCAGGATGCTTTCCAAGAATGCAGCCTTGACAAATTCCATTAGAAAATTGAATAGAAGGCAATCATGTAACCATGTCATGCTGACTGAGCTGCTGCAAGTAGAGATAGTTCAAGTGGCCAAACTGCTGATGCCACAAATGACTCACCTCATTTGAGTAAGTGAGCAATACAAGTGAAGGATAATCAGGAACAAAATGAGAAAAGTGATAGAGCCGTGAACGATTATCAACTTTTCCTATAGCAACTACAGAACCACTATGCAGATCACTGATAACCATTGAGTCAATTGTAAATTCAACTCTCTTTCCAAAACCTATATGGGTGACCTGGTAGATAGATAGGAGATTAGTCGACAAAGAAGGTACACAAGAACATCATGGAATGTCTCATCACCAACATCAATAGACCCTCTCCCAAGAACTTCTTCTGGTGTATCATTACCCATAAGAATATCAGGCACAGAACATGACTCCAAGGATGAGAAACTTTTCTTTGTATTGGCCATGTGGTGAGAAGTACCTTAGTCAACTACCCAACTATTTGGTGGTGTAGCAACTACAATAAGGGCCTTGCCCTTCCCCTTAGTGTTTTTCATGTCCTTTGAAGATTCTAAAGAATCTTCCTTAGCTAAATCTGGCACTTTGATATTATTCTTCTCAAGAAAATGAGTAAGATGAGCTATTTTCTTTTTCAAACACTTATGCTCATCATGACTAGATTTATTACAAAAGGCAAACTTTGTCTTCTACTTTTTAGACTTGTTGTCTTTAGAGGAAGACTCAAGAGCTACATTGGTTGCAGCTTGTTTTGGACCTTGTTTCTTCTCTCCATGATCCTTTTGTTTCTTATTTTTCTTTCCATTTCCTTTTTGATCTTTAGTGCCCTAATTTGCAGCCAAGGCATGAGACTTAGAAGGTTTAATAGTGCCCATGTCAACAAATTTATCCTATTCTTTAGTGAGTTTATCAATAAATTCATCTAAAGAAGGCATTTTGTAGGTAGACCCAAGAGCACTTTTAGTGGCATAAAATGTAGAAACAAACATTGAGTAGTTAGGAGCAAGCTTAGAAAGAATACTTAAGATCAATTGTGTGTCTTTCTTCTCAATCCCACATTGTTTCAACTATAATCTAATGGCCTTTAGCTTTGTGAAGAAGTCTTGTAGTGTATCAAAATTATATGGATTTAACCCTATTAGCTCATTCTCCAATTGATGTCCCCTTAATTCATCTTGTTTACCAAAGAAATTTTCCAAAGTAGTCCATACATCATTTGGTGTTGTAGTAGATTCAACATGAAAAAGAAGATTAGGAGATACAAACATGCATAGAGTTCCAAAAGCTTCATCTAGCCTATTATGAAATTTAGGCCTTTCTGCAATTAAGGTTGGTTCAGTTTCTAAACCCATAGTTACTCTATATAGTTCTAACTTCTTAAGTTGGATAGTCATCTTGGACTTCCACTCATAGTAGTTGTAAGGTGTTATAACATTCACTGTTAATTGATTTATCTTAATGCATAAATAGATTGTTGTTGTGAGGAAAGAAAAGATGTAGGAAAAAAAATAGAAGACACCCCCCCTTTTCCACTTAATCAAAGAACCCCCCAAGAAAATTTGATTTGCACTTTATATTTAGTGCATTTACAATTGCCACCAACAGGAAATATTGAGTGGACTTGATCTCAATGTTATTACAAATCCTCCAAAAGAGCATATGTTGAAAATACAACTTAGGAACAATAACCAGTGAAATAAACAACACCACTACAAGGTACACTAAAAAAATTCACTTTCGAAAAAAAGAATCACCTTGATCTAAGGTTTTATTGCAAAAGTTATGCTTCTTTGAAGTTCCCAAAATGAGAACTGTGTAGCATCATGACTAAGAATCTATAAATTTTAAAAATTCTCTACATCAAAATCAAAAAATGTTTGCACTAGTGCATAGAGCATGAAAAAATAGCCAAAATAAAAAAAAAAATCTTGAGAAATGGAGTCCGTATGAGCAAGAATGGAGCATTTGAAAATTGTCTTCAAATCTGCAATTGCCAATGGAGAGGGGTCATGTTGAAACTTTCTGATTTCATTTCATAAAAATATATAAGTTGCATACAAAAAACAAAAGACACCCATATGGTTTTTCGATGCTGCGAATAAAACCCAGAAAGCGTTTTTCTTGTTGATGTATAGTAGATGTGGATCTAATGTAAACAGAATGCCTTTAGTAACAAAAAATGACCCAAGCAACCAAAAAATGGCATTCAAAGGATGAATCAGCTATCTAAGACAAGAAAAGGCATGTAACCTACAATACTAATTAAAACACAAAATATGAAAGCTTCAAAACCCTTGTTTGTAGGTATGGCCAACGATCTCCAAAATGAGTGAAATGAAAGCCAAAAATGACTTTCAAGATCCTTCTAGATGCAATGGAATAGTCAAAAATTCTGCCAAACTACCTGAAGATGTTGTAATCACCCAAATCTCATACATGCAAAAATAAGATTATTGGATCTTCATAAATCTTTTCTGATTCTCCAGATCGTTTGAAAACGCAAGAGAAGAGCATACGTGATTTTGCAAGATCTCTACAAAGAATCTAACCTTACAAAACTCACTCTGATACCATGTTAGAATTTGTAAAACAGATTATAACCCCGAATCAATTGAAAGAGTTAGAAACATAAACTGTAAATGCAAAAGCAATTGAAATAGCATAACAACGATACCAAGAGATTGATGTGAAATGCCCGAATGGAAAAATAGCATTAGTTAACTATCTCCAATATCAAATGAAAATACAAGATAGCTAGCATACTTATATAGACTAGGGAAAAGGAGGAGGTGGCAACACTGACCAATGAGGACAAACCATCTATCAGACTAAAGATAGCAAAGTATCTTCCCAAGATAGCTAATGGTCTCTCACATGTAGGAAGGTGACACCTCATAATCCACTCACCTAATAAAATATGCTTTATTAACCTAAGCAAGCTTAAATAAATGTGTAGTAAAAACCTTATAAAAAGGAATTAAAACCTACACTAACAATAATATACTCAATATAGTAAGATATGACAATGATAGAACATAGACAAGAATGGTATGGGTAGCTAGATATGATAATAATGGATCATAGACAAGAATGCTCAAGATAGCTAGATATGATACTAATAGATCATAGACAAAGTGCTCAAGATAACTAGATATGATAACAATAGAGCATAGACAAGAATGTCTAATAAATCTAGATAGATCAAATGTAAGAACATAAGACAATGCTCTATGAAGCTAGATTGGTCAATGTAGGAGCACAGGACAATGTTCAAAGAAGTTAGATCAAACTATGTAGGAACATAAGACAATGTTCTAAGAATATATATCAATCAATGTAGGAACATAAGGTAATTCTCTAAGAAAGTAGATAAACCAACGTAGGAATATATCATAAGTACTAATTATAAGGATCATAGGATAAGAGCCAAGGATCAAAGTATAAGAGACAAAGGTTATATTGACTTCTTCAGGATTCTCACATACTAATTTTATATTTATGGAATTGACTTAGAAATCTTTTTTTTTCTTGTACAAAACTACCTAAACTATACATTAGGAGAAAGTAACTCCCAAAACCAATATTTGTTTTATTTATTTTTTACTAACTATAAAAAACTAACACCTATTTATTTATCTAATCTATAATATATACAATAGATACATAATATCAATTATGACATTTCGCCCTTATTACTTCCATTCAAATAAAGGATTGGATCACTATATGGATTTAACACAACAACCTATCTAGAAATCTCATGAAGCACCTCCACAAAATGTCCTCACTCACCCAAGACACACCAAACTGATCATTTGATAGATATCTTGACTATCAAACATAGAAATCCTTTGTACAACATGACATATCAAATCCCAATGTCCATGTGCAATGAGAGAACAACTCTCCTCTAAGAGCCCACCCTCCTCTAAGTATGTCAAAATCCCTCCTAATTCCTACATAATGAGAAAACAACTCTTTTGTAAGAGTTCACTTCCTTCTAAACTTGTCAACATCCCTCCTCTAGTGTTGTGGGAACCAAGTACATCATCTATTGTATATCAAGAATAAAATCAATGTAGATGCACTAACACCACCTATTTTAGAGGTTACACTATCCACAAAATGAGTAAGTACAAATACACTAACCCCACTTATTTCAAAGATTACACTATCCACAGATACTACCAAGAACTTCCAAGCCTCCCTTACTTCATCAATGAACACATGAAGTGGTGCTTATGTTGGCAAGAGACAGTGTGTGGCTTCATGAGTGTTGTCATTGATGGAAACAAAGTCCATCCCACACATCCGTAGGACATGGTGTGTCTTTACCGGAAGTCAGATTGAAGAGTATTTTGGTCTAGTGACCAAGAACAGAGCATGCAGCAAGGTCCGACAATCAGGTCTGGATCTCTCAGAGGAAGTATCTCAGTAAAATGCGGACTTGGGGAAGTCAAGAGGAGTATCATGACTGATATATTCCAGAGATTGAACCTTCGACGATGAAAGAGGGAAAGATATAAGCACCTAAGTGTTGGGTTCCTGTTTGACAAAGTAGACTGAGGAAGAATTGACCGATAGAGCATCATACCTTAATCCGGATAAGATATTGATGGTAATAAAGTTTCTTAAGGGATCATTCATGATTGGATGACATGATTGATGAATTCTATAGGCATCTCCTTGATACGCTTCTCATCAGTTCAAGTATCTTGTTACTCTCCTTATAACTTGTAGACAGTGTGCAGTGTGCTCCGGAAGTGAGCCCTAATTAGCAAGTGCCATTTTGTACTATCTTATTCTTTTAACAGAGAATACAATCTTGGGTTAGTCACCCCGTGGTTTTTCACTTAACAGGGTTTTCCACGTCAAAATCATTGTGTTATGTGCATTAATGTTATTTCTATTTTCATGGTTATGTTTGCTTATATGAGTTGATGCTCCACTAATTGTTAAAGAAGGATAGCAAGTAGAAGTAATTAAGATAACTGATTCACCCCCCCTCTTAGTTATCAACAGCTTATCACTACAAAACCACAATAATTTATCTTTCTTTTAGTGGTAGCAAAATTTTTATTTGTCTTCAACTTACCATCAATGAGGTCCTTAGCACATTGATTGCAATTTACTTGAACATGTCCATTTTTCTAACAATAGTAGCATTTGAAAACTTTATTCTTTCTTTCTAAATTGTTAGCCTTCTTCTTAACAAGAAAATTAATTTATTTAGTAATCAAGTGTTTTTATTGACACTACTTTCTTCTTGAATCAAGTAAGAAATCACAATTTCCAAACTCAAATTAATTTTTTGAAATGTAAATAGAATATTATTAAAACTTAAAGTTATAGTACTCAATAAATTTTTTTAGTGTCATTATCTTCAATCTTAGAATTAATTACCAAGCAAGTTTCTTTAGAAGAGATCAAAACATACAAATGTGTTGAACAACACTTTCATTTTCATTCATCTTCAGACCAAATAGTTTCTTCTTGATTGACATCTTGGTACTAGAAGCTTGAGAACCAAATAATGTACTAAGACCATCCTAGATTTGTTTTGAGGTCTTTGTAAGATCAATGTGGTGCAAGTATGCATCTAAAAATCTAAACCTATGAGTGTTGTTTCTTTGCAGCCTTTGACTATCCATTTTGTGGCTTCATTTGCATCATATGGATTTTTTGTAATTCTAGCCATACATTCTATGGTTCTTTTTCAATTAAAATTAACTACACCTTTATTTAACATGTACGAAAATTGTACCCCTCAAACTTAACAATAACATATAATTTCTCCATATAAGTTTGAAGAAAAAATATACAACTTCCCCTTTCCAAACAATAATACACATTTTTGAAATATTCTAAATATGAACCTTGATCAAATTTCTATTAAAGCAACAATTTATCTATGCATCATACTTTGTCATAGTAACACCAATGTACTTTATAAAGGTACTCGTAATAGAAAAAATGGAAATCAATGCAAAGAAACATTTACCAAGGTTGTAGGTTAGTTTTGGTATAAAAATGTTTGGCTCCAAGAGATTCAACATATTACATAACGTATAAAATCATCTCTCCAAATGTACTACACACTCTGTTCTAATGCATAATTTGTATCTTAACAACTTCCATTCCAATTTATTCTTCCACATTACTGTCAACATCGAGGCTTGGATACAGAATAGGAAATATGCTTTCCAATTACTTTTGAATGAATATATATCACTTTACACAACTTACTTGGTGCAATCATGGATGGAGGGTCTAGAAATAGGACTATCCTATCATGTGGCCTTAGAGTAAACACAATGGAAAACACAAAGAATGGAGAAACAAATGAATATATATTGATTCAGTACCATAAACTATTACAATCTTCATATGTCAGCAATATGCAAACTACAATAGGCTCGAAGGCCTATCCTCTGACTTGTTACACATCATATGAAAGATATATCTTCGAAGTGCTACTCCACAGTCCATTAACCTAACTTCTTAGATCACCTAAACTTAATTGATTACCTCTAACTGCATCTAGTGAATGATTATATGGTAGTTTAGGTTTCAAAGAATGATCTACATCAGCCTTAGAAGATTTCAAAGTTGAATGCTTAATTAAACGTGTAAGTTGGCCTAATTCCAATGGTGAAGCTTCCAATGTCGATGGATCACATTGCAGTTCTATTTTAAGGTGTCTCTAGTCCTATAATTCCTTTTGATATGTTCCATTAGGTGTCGCACATCACGGGAAGGTGTCACAACTTCATATTCTATGTTGAATGTGAGTGCTCTATACAATGAATCTTGATGAAGCTTCTGACAACAATAAATTTTGGTAGATGATTGCAAACTTTTTGAATTCCAAATATGATGTAGACAAATCATTGAAGAGTCTTAATCATGTGCCATAAATTATGAAGTGATCATGTGGTAGAATGCAATGAAATCTAATGAGACTAAACTGACTAAAATGCAAGAAAAAAGAAACAAATTATTTATGGTTAATGCAAGATTGCCTTTCAACCTGGGATGCTCCTGCATCAGACATCCGAGGTTGTTTTAAAATTGAGTCCCTAACTTTCCCAAGGCTAGAGGAAAACCAATGCGGTCTACCTCAGCCTGAGAAATCCATGATGAATCTTCCTTTGGTCTTCCTTTCCACTTAACCAGGTACTCCTTTTACTACTTGCCTCTGGTGCTGCATATAACTCTACTATCCAAAATATATTCTATCTACTTCTATTGTTGATTTCGTATCTGATCCTTCAAACCAACTTCAGTTGTGCTGTCACTTGATTCTCCATCATGATATTGATATAGATCTACAATGTTGAATATGAGTGATATGCCAAATGCTTTTGATAATTCCACTTCATATGCATTTCCTGAATCAAACTTCTTGAGAATCTTACATGGTCCAAACTCCCTCATCTTTGATTTGTTGTATGTCCTTACTGGAAATCTTTCCTTCCTCAGATATATCATGACTTCATCTTGAATAGAGAATTCATTATGTCTCCTCTTCTCATCTACTTGTCCCTTATACTTGATGTTCATCTCTTCCAAATGCTTCCAGAGCTAAGTGTGTGCTATCTCAATGTATCCTAAAATTTCTTCTGCCTCTGTACTCCTTTTGTTATCCATATTGATGTCTCTCAGCTTCATAACTCCTCTAGGTTGTACTCCAGTCACAACTTCAAATTGTATCTTTGTTAGACACACAAGTATACTGAGAGGGGGGGTGAATTAGTACACAATCAAATTTTACTTTCAACAAATTCAACTTATCCAAAGTAGATTAAACCTTAAGCATTATAGCATTAACATGAACATGAAATATTAACTCAATGCACATCAACACATAACACTAGATATACGTGAAAAACCCAACAAGGGAAAAACCATGGTGAGGATTAACTCACAATATATGAAGCTCAAATAGTAACTTTGTTTTAGGAGCTTTAACCCAAGGAAGCTACTACTCCCTATGTAACTTTGGTTTAGAGTTACACCCAAGGAAGCTTCTACTCCCTGATGACTTTGTTTTAGGGTCACTCCCAAGGAAGCATCTACTCCCTGAAATGAGAACACAAAAGATTACAATATAATAGTCTTTTCTTACTGTTTGGAAACTATCATTAAAGATCACACTTTTGATGATTTCACTTCTACCTCCTCACACTTCCTTCTAAATATTTGATCAATTAGACACACTCTATACTTGATCACTATCACGAATATGTCTTCAAGATGAATCTGGACAACATCAACATCATTTGCTCTTTCTCCCATAGTCGCACATCAATAATTCATTTATTCTACTTTTCTCTACTTGCGAACCCTTTTTCAATTACATTGCGATCATACCTTCCTAATTCAATTTGATTCACTATTTATACATGATATTACATTGATTACATTTCTTTTTGGCAAGATACAACATGAAACATATATTTACAAGTTGGCTAGACAACACACACTATGAAACGTGTAGAAGATAGGTCCTAATTGAAACAACACATTACATCAGCAGAAGATCTGGGCCTTGTAGACCCTAACATTTGGTTAAACAGGTCAAAAACATCCTACACTACTTCAAACATTATGGAATTACATCTGCCCACTCTGCTCATTTTAAAATAGGACAGCTTTAAGGAAAACTTATGAAAACTTGAAGAATAATGACCACATCAACTTGAAAACCTTGTGCAGTAGCGGAAACAAGAAATATCTTCATGAAACTTTTCCATATGAGTTGACATGACTCATAAACCATCCCCATACACTCCATTTCCACCACACACTAAAGAATTGTGTCGCACAACTTCAAACATTTACTCTGAAAACAATTTGTCATCTAGAACACACTGCAACATGTTGTCAACTAAAAAACTAAGCTACAGACCACCAAGAAGCTAGAAAAAAGAAAGAGGCATGAAATGCACATCCAATAATATGCCCACAAAATTGCAAGGTCAATCATCTATTTCTAGAGGAATGCAGAGCATTCCAGTGAGTCTTCAACACTACACCATTCTGCCAGAGCACATACTGGTGTTCTATCATACATAACTTTCATAGTGGAGGGAAGTATGATTTTGAAACTTTGGAAATAACACCTTCATTGTCTTCTTGACACAAATTTAGAACCTCATATCCACATCTACAATTGCAGAGGAATGCAGTGCATTCCATCACCCTGCTAGGAACCCTTTTACAAAACCAACTCTATCTTCAAGCTGTCAGCAAAAAAACATCCTTCTATTGATCAAAACATCATGAAACTTGGAACATACATAAACTAACATAGTGTGAAGCTATGTTCTGAACCATAGAAGCTCAATAGCAAAATGATGAAAATACGGAGCAATCTTTCGGACAGTCTTCAATGAGCAGTCATTCTAAAACAAGGACTGTCACCTTCTTCTGGAGGCCCAGTCTTCTTTGCATCACCAAATACAACTCAGGATCAATAGTATGGATCATACAATATGCTTCAAATTAATCAAGAACACATCCTCAACATCAGCAACACAATTGATTTTCTTAGTGTTTCTAATTTGTATTGATCAGGCTTCAAACACAACTTTCCTTTGATTAGGAATGTAACTTTTATGACCTCCAATCATCGTATGCTATGTTGACATCAGTGTATGCTATGTTAACATTAATGTATTCTATGTTGACATTAATGACAACACATATGGCCAATATCCTTCCCCGTGCTTCTGCTCACTGCATTATTGTATGCAAACTCTGTTTGTGGTAGAATTATATCCTACTTTCCTACCTTATCTCCTACTAACCATCTCAATAGGTTACCCAAGCTCCTATTTACCACTTTTGTTTGTCCATGTAAACTGAACTTTAGGTCTATCTTCATCTTCTTCCACAATGTCCTCAAAATATTGCATGAACCTTATATCCCTGTCTAAATCTATACTCTTTGGTAATCCATGCAATCTCACAATCTCCTTGAAAAATAGGTCAGTAACATGTACATCATTTGTCTTCTTACAAGGAATTAAATCCATCTTTAAAAATCTATCCACTACTACAAATATAGAATCATGTCCCCTCTGTGTTCTTGGTAACCCTAATATCAAATCCATGTTGATATCTTCCCAAGGTCTCTTTGGTATGGTCAAAGGTTTGTACAATCCAGTATTTTGACTGCTTCCTTTTGCAACTTGACAAATCCTACAACTTTGAACAAACTTCCTTACATCCTTATGTATCTGAGGCCAAAAATAATGTTCATTCACCAAAGCTACTATTTTATCAATACCAAAATGTCTTGCTAATCCACCACTATGATTCTCCTTGATCAAATTCTCTCTCATTGAAATCCTAGGAATACGCAACTAATTCCCTTTGAACAACATATCCTCCTAAATGAATTAATCCAACCACTTGCTTCTATTTGTCACAACTAGTTCTCTACATGCTTTCCATGCTTCCACAAAATCAAGATCATCTCCATACATGTTCTTCAAAACTTAGTACTTCTACCCTCATTTCTATCAATAAGTTCCTTCTTCTGTTCAATGCATCTACAACTTTGTTTGACTTTCCACTCCAGTGTTTCAATACAATGTATAACTCTACAAAAGCTCTACCCATCTCATGTGTCTCTAGTTCAACTTACCCTGACTATTCAAATACTACAAGGCTTGATGGTCAATGACAACTCAAATTCTTTTGGCAACAAGTAATGTCTATTACTTCAAGGCTTGAATTATGGCATAGAATTCTTGATTATATATTGAATATATTTTCCTGGCATCAATCAACTTCTCACTGGAATATGTTATTGGTCTCCCTTCTTGACTTAACACTACTATTACATTTCCACTGGCATCACAATAAACTTGAAATACTTTGTCAAAATCTAGTAATGCTAACACTGGTTTCTTTGTCAACTTCTACTTCAAAAACTCAAAAATCCTATGTGATCGTAATGTCCACTTAAAATTCGTCTGGTCTCCCCTCATTATCTCTGACATTGGTGTGCATATAGTACTAAAATTTCTAATGAATTTCCAGTAGAAACTTACCAGTCCATGAAAAGATCTTATCTTTCCAATATTCACAGGTGTTAGCCATTCAACAATTGCTCTGACTTTCTTTGGGTCCATCTTCAATCCTTCTATAGAAATCACAAATCCCAAGTATACCAGTTTTGTCTTCATGAAACTACATTTCTTGATGTTTATTAACAATTTCTATTCTCTCAACCTTCTAAATACTTGTCTGATATTCTACAAATGTTCTTCCTTAGTTCTATTAAAAATTAGAATGTCATCCAAGTAGACAATGACAAACTTACCCAAGAATTTCTTCAAAACCTCATTCATCAACCTCATGAAAGTACTTGATGCATTATTTAATCCAAAAGGCATGACTAACCAGTCATACAACCCTTCATTTATTTTGAACGTAGTCTTCTACTCATCTCCTTCTATAATTCTAATCTGATGGTATCTACTGTTTAGGTCAATATTTTTAAAATATTTTTCTCCACTCAAACAATCCATGATATCATCCATCCTTGGCAATGGAAATCTATAATTGACTATGATCTTATTGATTGCTCTTGAATCTATACACATCCTCCATTCTCCATCTTTCTTTGGTGCTAACATTGTTGGTACTGTACATGGGCTTAAACTTTCTCTAATCAATCCCTTTCTTAACAACTCTTGTATTTGTTTGTTTAGCTCCACATTTTTAGATGGTGTTATTTAATGTGCCACTTTTTTGGTAAAATAGCTCCAAGTATGAGATCCATATGATGACTATTACTTTGGATTTGTGGCAATCCTCCTATCACATTCTCTGATGCAATATCTTAATATTTTGTCAACAACTCTACTACTTCCTTCTATGGTGATTCTTCTCCTTTTATGGTAGTGTTTTCTACACTTTAGGTACCACACTTCTTTAGAATCAATACAAAATACATGTTTTTATGTCTCAATCCATCAAAAAAGTGCCTTCCATCCACTAAACAGATCCTAGTATTGTCACATACTTCACTCTTGCTCTCCTCTTCCAAAGGTATCAAGATATGTCTTTCCCCATTTAATGTTACAGTATAGGTATTCTTTCACCCATCATGTATTTATTTTCTATCATACTTCCATGGTCTTCCTAACAATATATGACATACACCCATCAGCATAATGTCACACAATACCTCATCATTATAAGATCCTATATGAAATCTCACCAAACATTGTTCATTCACCAATATCTTGTGCTCATGTTGAACCCATGCTATCTTGTAGGGATTTAGATGTTTTAACCTCTCTAGATTTAGCTTCCACACCATCTCTTCTAAAACCAAATTGTTTGTACTTCCACTATCAATGATAACTTTACAACATTTACCTCCTAATTTGCATCTTGTCCGGAACAAACTTTTCCTTTGTAGTGGCTCCTCAATTGTTTATGCTTGTAATAAAGCTCTCCTTATGACCAATGATTCACCCTTTTCTGGTTTCCCTACTAAAATTGGTGATCCAACTGGTTCTTCCTCCACATATGTTGCTCTTGCATAATTATCTGTCCTTTTGTTAGTACTCCTTGATGACATTAAAATACTTCATGTCCTTCACCTCTGCACTTGAAACAGGTTCCTTTCAATGATCTTTTGTCAAATCCTCTTTCCTCTCTCTCCTATCCTTCATTAAGGTAAGAATTATGACTTCCTTTGTTGTTGTGGTGGAAAACTTTTTCATCTCTCCCTCAGTGGTATTTGTCTCTTTCCTTTTTGCGGTATGAGCTACTCTCCTTGTTTTTCTCTGCATATGATCTTCCTTCGCTGCATTGTGTTCTACCTTTTTCAAATTTTCCTCCTCTACCTATCTGTCTTTGATCATATCTCTTATTCAACTTTTCTTCCACTTTTAGTGCAAATTGATATGCCTCTTCTACTATTGTCATCCTTACCAAACTTAGTTCTTCTTGAATGTTTATTCTCAATCCATTTATGTATCGCGCCACTTCCTCCTTCCTTGCTTCACTATGTCTGGTCCTAATAATTAGTGTGTGGAATTCTTCAATGTAATCTTTCATTGTCTTCTCCTTTTGCCTTTGGTTTTGCAATCTCTTCAGCAATTCTAATTTCAAAGACTTCTCAATAACCACATTTTTGTGCTTACCTGTTAGCCTAGTCTAACCCATGGAACGAGTGAAGACTAAATTGTTAAGTGTAAATATTAATTTGTTTATTTTGTATTTACCCTATAGTGGCTCTACTTATATTTTATTAATTTAAATTAAAATTATGTGAATTTAATTACTTATTTTATTCAATTATTCTTTTGTATATTTTTACAAAAAATGGGATAAGGGAAGATTTATTATTGTTTTTAGAAAGTTGGGTTGGAGGGAAAGGAAAAAGAAATAAGTTTCCTTTCTTTTCTTTTTTTTTTTTAGTTTTTTGTTATTTATGGGAGGAAGTTCTCTTTTTTGTGGGTACTTTTGGTTTTCATTTTTTTGGGGAAAATTTATGTGAAGTGTGTGGAATAAAAAGGGAAATTTGGAAAGAATTGGGAAGATTTGGTTGGAGAAATCGAAAAGGAAATTCTTTTGAGTGGTTTTATTTTCAAGGGGATTTACATACTAGTATTTGGGCTCTCCCTAACTTGGGGAGTTAAGGTAGGCTTTTAATCTGTTGAATTTTCTATATTATGTGAAAATATTGTGGGTGCATAAAATTGGTTGCATGTTGGATTTATTTATTCTTTTTATTTTGTGTTTGTTTTTTGGGAATCAGGTTATATAGGGAGTGGGTCTCCCCTTTGGAGTGAGAGCCACCCAAGTTTTGGGGTTGAGAGAGGTGTAGAGCCTCTCTTGGGGAAAGTTCTAATGTGTTATGTGGTAGTTTTGTGATGTTTGGTGATGGTATCTATGGGGTTTTGTGGTGATATTTGGGTATTGGGAGGTATAAGTGTTATTATGTGAATGGAGGTTTTGTGGTTAATTGATATTTATTATTTAATGGAGGATTTTTATTCCCCAAGAGGGAGGATTATCCCCTCTCTTCCTCTTTGTGAGATCCAGATTTGGATACCAAGTTTGTGAGTTAGCTTACGGGAAAGAATTCTGGTTTAAGTGTATTTTATGTTTTGCATGTGGTTACCTGGTTCTTGGAAGTCTTCTTCTTGGGACTGGGTTTGTGTTACAAATCCTACGGTAGGGTGGAGAGTAGGTCTTGGTCACTTAGTTTGGTAGATGCAGGAAATCTGGAGGTCTACATGAAGACTTAGAAGACTAAAGAAATTTTATTGTTAATAATTCCATGTAAAGAGCTATTTATGCTCTCTCCTTTCTTTGGTTTGAAAAGATGGATGTAATGTAGATTTGGGAATTGTTGGCAAGTTGTCATTATGTAATTTGTTTCAGTTTGGGTTATTGAAATGTATGTAGTTGCAATCCACTAGTTTATTTCTCCATAAAAAAAGAAATATCTGGATAGTTATATTGGCAAACTAGAGTATGCATGTTATGTTATAAATCTGAAAATAAATATGTCCTTCAAAAATACCGATATGTACATGGGTTTGTAAAATTTGTATTTGCCTATGAGATTAGTACTTTAATGCATCTATGCTTCAATTCTAATTCACTTGTGCAAGAAATTAGTTTCTGGTTGGTGTGAAGTTTTAAGAACATTTTACACACACACACACACACACACACACACACACACACACACACACACACACACACACACACACACACACACACACACACACACACACATCATTATTGTTTTAATTATGTATGCGTTGTTGGGTAGAGAATTGATTTTTAGATCATAGAATGTAATTTAACTGTAAGCATAGTAAAGAGAATTTTATATAAATAAATTTCAAGGGCAAGGTTCTTTTTATTTAGTGATTTTTTCTAGCCTTAGGGAAGGTCATGGGAAGCCCACGATTTCCCATAGGTCATAGCTTGTGGCAGCCGTGGAGCTCCCACAATGCCCCCAAGGGAGGCCGCAGGCCTATAAAGGCTGCAGACCCTCTCTTGTGGCTGCGGCATTTTAAACCAAATATCTACCTTTTAAAATTTCAATGAGTCTACTTTCCTTTAAAAAAATTATTCTCTATGATGTGTTAATCGTTGTTCATTCATCATCAACACACACACACACACTCCAGCTAAACTTGCTTTCAATCTCTTGATTTCTTCATCTGGACACACAACAAAGAGGAAAATAAATTATGTTATATTCAATGTTTGTAGTATTTAATAGATATGAATTTAAACAATGTAGCTGTTTGTTTTAGAAAAATAAATAAAAAGCTTTCTTTTAGGAATAAAATATAAAAGTATGTATTTTAATAGAAAAAGAATGCATTATTGGTTAGTGTTATGTTTAAAACTAGATAAAAAGGATTGAATTAGATATTTAGTTTGCTTTATTTATAAATAGAAATTAAATAAGAAATTATTCCATTTTGATAATTGTTAATTGTTAGTAATAGTTAGTTGTAAATTTATTTCTATTAATAATGATAATTAGCTAAAAAATGATGGTTTGCATTATCTAACCTACATAGACTTTTATCAATTAATTAAATCAACTATGTTTTTCACAAAGTTTTGTATGGGAGTTTAATTATACATTGGTTAATAATTATTATTATTTAATATTTTATTTATTTAAGAAAGATATTTAATTGTTGATCATTGAAGTCAATAATGTAATGTTGATGTTTTTAATTTATTAACTTAGTTAGTAGATCAAATCAAGTAATCCTTAAGATTAAGTTGTGTGACATATTTAGATACTTTCCTAGGCATTCACAATAGATTTTTGTTCATTAGGTTATTTGCAAGAGTGAAATGTAAAACTTCTACTAGAGGATCATGATAATTAGGAACATTTAGGTGACCTTGTAAATTAGTTGACAAATTTATTGAATTCTTTAGAAAAAAAAATGTCTATTTATGTCCACTTGTATGGTTAACAAATAGGAGAGCACATGACATTTGGTATTAGAGCTAGGTTTCCAATACTTTGGGAACTCTGGGGATTAAATTGTATGGGACTAAACTTTGGAATTGACTATTTTTATTAGGATGCCTCCCAGACGTAGAGACACTTACTCTAACTCTCAGCCTTCTCACTCAGAGTTTGTTCGTTAGGAAGAACTTGTAGATTAGGGTTCTTAGATTTTACAAGTATTGCAGCAACTAGTTGATGTAGTTCAAGATGGGCTTCCACCTCCAGCTCAAACACCACCTAGGGTTTTATCTTAGCCCCATTCTGAGGAGCACGCTTCAATGCATCATGAGTGCAGTAAGAGTCCCACCGATGATAGTGCAGAGCATCATGAGGAATGGGTAGGTGAATTAACACACCATGTTCATCCCTATGTCAGTTGGTTGGATAATTTTGAGGTACTTGGGGTACCACCAGACATAGATAAATAAATTAGAGAATTTCTCTGCCTTCAACCCCTAAATTTTTTTTGGAACTTCTAAGGGTGTGGAGGTAGAATCTTGGCTACCACATCTTGAGAGTTGCTTCAAACTCAAACCTTATGAAAGAAATCTCAAGGAAAGATTGGCCATTCATTTAATCAGAGGAGTTGTAGCCACTTGATGGTGTCAGGAGGAGAGAAAAATCTATATTATAGTAGACACCTTGACTTGGGAAACTTTCATTGAATGGTTTTGAAAAAGTTTATCTCAGAACACTTTAGGTAGAGAAAGATTGATGAGTTCCATGATCTTTAGTAGAGGGGACTCACGGTAGCACAATATAAAAATATTTTTCTAGAATTGTTGTAGTATGTGCACTATATATAGGAGAAAAAATTGATGGTTAATCGATTCATCAGGGGATAACTGGACTGATATGATTGGTAGAGCTTCAAACTTTCCAAGATGCAGTAGAGAAGGCCTTAATTGTAGAGGAAATTTACCATAAAAACTAGGAGAACCATGATCATTTTAGGAACCACAATCAACCCCGGTAGAACCAAAATTTCTCTAGACCACCCTTACCTCAGAGAGGTGGATTGAGGACAAATGCACTTCCACCTAGACTAGCTCCATAGTAGCAGAAGGGTAAGAGACCTAGGTCTGTGTAGGGGACACCTTCTAGGGCTTGGTAGGCAGAACCTCAACATAGAGATCAGAGATCAAAAACATAGAATGTGGTGCCAACTCATTCACAATAGACTTTTAGGGGCATTCAGGCAAGTTCTAGCTAACTAACTTTTTAACAACAGACTCAGGTACCACCTAGAGGTCCTTGTTATGCTTGTGGGAGAGATGGACATATTGCTCTGGAATGCCCTCAAAAATTTTTATTAGCAGGAGGTTAGCATCTAGCGTATTCATATCTTACAATTGTTGATGTGGGAAAGTCCCACAGGGTTTTTACAATTGTCAATAACCATCAGGAAGATCATCAGGCTATAGTCGTAGAGACTCCAAGTAAAATTGGTGATGTTTTAGTGTCTATACTTTTTGATTTTGGGGCTACAGATTCATTCATATCTCTATCTATAGTGAAGCAATGCAAGTTGGTGGCAGTTAGGTAGGAGGTTGATTGGGATGTGGAATTAGCCATAGGAGCTAGGATGTTAGTTAACTCTTTGGTAAAGGATTGTCAACTAGGACTTGCGGTTTTCACCACTTCAGTGGACCTCCGAGTTCTTCCCTTAGGATCTTATGATGTGGTTTTAGGCATGAATTGGTTGAATGCCCATGAAGATAAGTTAGATTGCTAAAACAAATTAATTGAGTGCCTGGATAGTGCAAGTAATCTAGTGAAAATTTTAGGAGTTCAGAGACCAGTGTCACTAAGAATGATTTCTGCTAAACAACTTAAGCATAGCATGCATAAGGGTTGCCAACTTTTCACTATTTCCAATAGTGATAGATCAGAAGAAGGACCTGGGACATCCTTGGATGATCATCCTATTCTCGAGGAATTTGCTAATGTGTTTCGTTTAGAGCTTTTTGGGATTCCACCTCAGCAAGAGATTGATTTCCATATAGATTTAGTGCCAGGGACGAAACCTATTTCTAGGGTTCCTTATTGAATGACCACTCAAGAGATCTAGGAGCTTAAGATTTAGTTAAAGGAACTTTTGTAGAAGGGCTACATTCACCCTAGTGTTTCTCCTTGGGGTGCACCTATTATCTTCTTCAAGAAGGATGGGTCACTTTGTCTTTGTATAGATTACAGGTAGTTGAGTACGCTCTTAGTGCAGACTCATTACCCTTTACCTAGAATTGATAACTTATTTGAGCAAATTCAGGGAGCAAAGGTATTCTCAAAATTTGATCTCAAATCTAGATACCATCAATTGAGGATAATAGAAGTAGATATTCACAAAATAGCTTTATGCACTCGCTATGGCTACTATGAGTTTACTGTAGTTCCTTCCAGGCTAAATAATACCCTAGTGGTATTCATGAGTTTAATGAATGGAGTTTTTTGTATTTTCTTTGACCAATTTATGCTCATTTTCCTTGATGATATTTTGATTTACTCTCATACAGAGGAAGAGCATGAGGAACATTTGTAGATAGTTTTGCAATGTTTGAGAGAAAATCAATTATATGCAAATTTATCCAAATGTGACTTCTTTTAGATAAAAATCTAGTACTTAGGTCACATCATTTAAGGGAATGGGATTGCAGTGGATTTGTCCAAGATTAAGGATATCATAGAATGGCCTATTCTAACTAATATTTCAGAGGTTAGAAGCTTTATGGGTTTGGCCAGTTATTACTAAAAATTTCTCTAGAATTTCTCACTCAATCACTTCACTTCAGAAGTAGGGGAAAAAGTTTACATGGACAGAGCAATGTGAGAGAGCTTTTCAGATCTTGAAGAAGAAACTTACTAGCACTTGTATTTTGGATATACCTAACCCTACATCTAACTTCGTGGTATGCACTGATGCTTCGATTAAGGGTCTAGGTGCAATCCTTATGCAAGAAGGATGTGTGATTGCCTATGAGTCCCATAAGTTGAAAATACATAAGCTCAATTATCGAACACATGATTTGGAGCTAGCAAATATTGCTCATGCATTGGTGAGATGGAGACATTTTCTCCTAGGGCATCATTTTGAACTTCATTCAGACCATCACAATTTGTAGGACATTTTCACACAACCAAATCTTAATGCTCGTCAATGGCAATGGATGGAATTCCTTTGTGAGTATGATTTTGATGTACAATATATTAAGGGAAAGGAGAATATGACAATAGATTCTTTGAGAAGAAGAATACATGGGTTATACTCCTTGGTTTTGTAGACTGATTTGCGAGGGCATGTTCTATAATTGTTGCCTCAAGATCCTTGGTATAATGAAGTAGTGTAAGAGTTTTGACTCTGTGGTTCTTTGAAGGACAAGTTTGAGGGTTATTCACTAGATTCAAATGGTTTTCTTAGGCATTGTGGACATATATATATATATATATATATATATATATATATATATATATATATATATATATATTCCTCCTTTAGGGGATCTTAGATCTGTTTTCTTAGTAGAGGCCCACAGAGCTCCTTATGCAGCTCACCTAGGGGTCAAGAAGATGCATGCTAACCTTCAAAAATTATATTTTTGGGTTGGTATGCAGAAGGACATCCAATTTTTTATCCTAGTGCCTTAAATGTTGGAGAGTGAAGGCCAAACACCAACATCCAGCAAGAATGTTGTATCCTCACGCCATTCTAGAATGGAAGTGGGATGTCATTTCAATGGATTTTATTGTAGGTCTCCTATTGTCATCTTAGAGACATGATACCATAATGGTCACCATGGACATGTTAATAAAAGTAGCTCATTTTTCACCCATGAGATTTTCTTATAATGCAGCTTTAGTAGCGAGGTTTTTTTTGAATGATATTCTTAGACTCCATGGTATTCCTCATAAGATTATTTCAGATAGAGACCCAATTTTTCCACCTTCTTTCTAGACTAGTCTACAACAGGCCTTAGGTGCTCAGTTAAATTTCAGTACAACATATCACCCTGAAATGAACGGGCAAATAAAGAGGGTGAATCAGGTATTAGAGGACATGTTGAGAATGTATGTTATGGACTATAAAACTAAATGGGAAGACTATTTGTACCTAGTAGAGCTTTCTTACAATAATGGTCATCATAGCTCTTTAGGCATGGCTCTGTATGAAGCTTTGTATGGTAGGCCTTGCAGGACAACACTGATTTGGGATCGTTTGGAGCATAGAGTTGTGGTGGGACTTGATTTACTATAGTTACTTCATTTAAGACTATTTGACTATGATGGTTATTTTATATGCTTTATGTGTGGTTTTTTATGCTACTATGCTACGGACATTTTGTTATAGGTGTTATATTTGAACTCTGTGGACATTATGTTATAGACATTATATTTATGAACTCATGAGTAGATTTTAATGGACATTGTTTAACAAAATGGAGCATGGAATGAATGGTTAGGAACTAGGATTATTATTCATATTTAAAAGGATTCATTGGATAAGAAAGATGCATGAATTATAGTCATTAAATAAATTATTTGATTATGTAATCATGATGAGTTAGAACATCTAAGGTTAATTCCATTTATGCATTTTTTTATGTTGCTTTGGCTATATGTTTCTTGATATATTGATGTTCAGAAATGGAGTGTGTAGGTGGGTGGCCAAGATCAATTAGTTTTAGAAACTTCTTAGTAACCCCTTTTCTATGCTTACCTATTAGCCTAGTCTAACCCATGGAAGGGGTGAAGACTAAAGTGTTATGTGTAAACATTATTTTGTTTATTTTGTATTTAGCCTATAGTGGCTATACTTGTATTTTATTAATTTAAATGAGAAATGTGTGAGTTTAATTAGTTATTTTATTTAATTATTCTTTTATATATATCTTTTTTTAGAAAAAGAGATAAGGGAAGATTTATTGTTGTTTTTAGAAAGTTGGGTTGAAGGGAAAGGAAAAAGAAAGAAGTTTCTTTTCTTTTTGCTTTTTTCTAGTTTTTTGTTATTTATGGGAGGAAGTTCTCTTTTTTGTGGGTACTTTTGGTTTTCATCTTTTTGGGGAAAATTTATGTGAAGTGTGTGGAAGAAAATAGGAAATTTGGAAAGAATTGGGAAGGTTTAGTTGGAGAAACTGAAGAGGAAATTCTCTTGGGTGGTTTTGTTTTCAAGGGGATTTGCATACTAGTATTTGGGCTCTCCCTAACATGGGGAACTGAGGTAGACTTTTAATCTATTGAATTTTCTATATTATGTGAAAATATTGTGGGTGCATGAAATTGGTTGCATGTTGGATTTATTTCTTCTTTTTATTTTGTGTTTGTTTTTTGGGAATCAGGTTGTATAGGGAGTGGATTTCCCTTGAGGGGTGAGAGCCTCCCAAATTGTGGGGTTGAGAGAGGCATGGAGCCTCTCTTGGGGAAAGTTTTGATGTGATATGTGGCAATTTTGTGGAGTTTGGTTATGGTAGCTATGGGGTTTTGTGGTGGTATTCTACTATTGGGATGTATAAGTGTTATTATGTGAATGGAGGTTTTGTGGTTAATTGATATTGAAAATTTAATGGAAGATTTTATTCCCCAAGAGGGAGGATTATCCCTTCTCTCCCCCTTTGTGGGATCCAGATTTGGATACCAAGTTTGTGAGTCAACCTATGGGAGTTTGCTTGTGTGTATAGGAAAGAATTCTTGTTTAAGTGTATTTAATGTTTTACATGTGGTTACATAGTTCTTGGAAGTCTCCTTCTCGAGGGTGGGTTTGTGTTACAAACCCTATAATAGGGTGGAGACTAGGTTTTGGTCACTCAGTTTGGTAGATGTGTTGTAGGAAATCTATAGGTCTAAATGAAGACTTAGAAGACCAAAGAAATTTTATTGTTAATAATTCCATGTAAACAACTATTTATGCTCTCCTTGCTTTGGGTTAAAATGATGGATGTAATGTAGATCTGGGAATTGTTGGCAAGTTACCATTATGTAATTTGTTTCAGTTTGGGTTATTGAAATGTGTGTGGTTGCATTCCACTAGTTTGTTTTCCATAAAAAAAGAAATATCTAGATAGTTATATTGGCAAACTTGACTATGAATGTTATGTTATAAATCTAAAAATAAATATGTCCTTCAAAAATCTAGGTATGCACACATGTTTGTAAAATTCGTATTTGCCTATGAGATTAGTACTTTTATGCATTCATGCTTCAATTCTAATTCACCTATGTAAGAAATTAGTTTATGGTTGGTGCAAAGTTTTAAGAACATTTTACACACACATATATCACTATTGTTTTAATTTTATATGTGTTGTTGGGCAAAGAATTGATTTTTAGATCATAGTATATAATTTAAATGTAAGCATAGTAAAGAGAATTTTATATAAATAAATTTCAAGAGCAAGGTTTTTTTATTTATTGATTTTTTCTAGCCTTAGGGAAGGCCATGGGAATCCTACTACTTCCCATAGGCCACAGCCTATGGGAGTTATGGAGCTCACACGACGCTGCTAAGGGAGGCTGCATACCTGTAAAGGTTAGGGACCCTCCCTTGTGGCTATGACCTTTTAAACCAAATATCTGCCTTTTAAATTTTTCAACGAGTCTACTTTCCTTTAAAAAAAGTATTCTCTGAGTTGTGTTAATCAATGTTCCTTCATCATCATGTGTATATATATATTCTCCAGCTAAACTTGCTTGCAATCTCTTGATTTCTTCACCTACACACATACCAAACAGGAAAACAAATTATGTTATATTCAATGTTTGTAGTATTTAATAGATATGAATTTAAAAAATGTAGCTATTTGTTTTAAGAAAAAAAAAGAAAAAAAATTGTTTTAGGAATAAAAATATAAAAATCTCTTTATTAATAGAAAAAGAATGCTTTATTGGTTAGTGTTATGTTTTAAAACTAGAGAAAAAGTATTGAATTATATATTTATTTTGCTTCAAATTTATTTTTTTTCTTTTTAAGCGCCTGGTAAACTTTTTAACGTGATCGGTGAGACTGGTGCGACATGCCCTCTAGCTCCACGTGAATGTTTTTTGCTCGCAGTAATGAACTGGTAAGGCCACAACACAGGGGACCTCATCCCCTAGGAAGAACACTTCAAACCTACGAGCTCGTTGGCCTAGCAAAGGCGTAAAGCCTGCGAGCTCATTGGCCTAGTGGGGGTTTGAACTCTTGTGGCCGCCACTACAACCGAGTGACTTAACCACCGAACCATGCCCTTATTGGCATTTTGCTTCAATTATAAATATAAATTAAATAAGGAATTATTCCATTTTGAAAATTGTTAATTTTTAGTAATAGTTAGTTGTAAATTTATTTCTATTAATAATGATAATTAGCTAAAATAATGATGGTTTGCATTATCTAACCTACATTGTCTTTTATCAATTAATTAAATTAAATATGTTTTTCACTAAGTTATAAGTTATGTATGGGAGTTTAATTATACATTGGTTAGTCATTATTATTATTTATATTTTTTTAATTTATGAAAGATATTTAATTGTTGATAATTTAAGTTAATAATGTAATGTTGATGTTTTTAATTTATTAACCTAGTTAGTAGATCAAATCAAGTAATCCTTAAGATTAAGTTGTGTGATATATTTAGATACTTTCCTAGGTCTTAACAATAGATTTTTTTTCATTAGGTTATTTGTAAGAGTGAAATGTAAAACTTCTGCTAGAGGATCATGAGAATCAGGAACATTTAGGTAACCTTGTAAATTAGTTGACAAACTTGTTCAATTCTTTAGAAAAAAAAAATCCACCTATTTATATCCACTTGTATGGTTAACATAGAGGTGGACATGATAGCTTTAGACCTCTCTTTCGATCCTCTCCTACAACATCCAATCTAACTTTCATTGTTCTCATTATTTCTATCATTTCTTCCATTATTCTAGCAATGTTGGGTGAATATTTTGTCATCAACAAATGGTAACAGAATGGTCATATCAGCCATAGTATGATGAGATTGTATCTCTCCTCTGAGAAAGGGGAGGTGCCCTTCTTATTTCTAACTATGATCAACAAGTAATTAACTATTTTTATTTACACTAAAACTATCACTTGGGTGTTTCCATATCATCCAATTCTCTTTTTTCAGAATTGATGTTCACTTACGAACTTATAACAAAAACCCTTTTGATGCTTACATTATATGATAAACCATAAAAATACCTATTGGAGCAACAATAACTAATATCCAAGTTAGCTAAATGTAAGAGTAACTAAAATGATACCAGGGTGTGTCAACAACAAGAAACCCACAAAAGCTTAAAGTATTTTGTTGTTCCTTATGCTAATTAGAAATGAAAACGTACGGAATAGTGTGCAGCCCAAAGTCCTCCTCGTATGCCAAAAGAAGATTAAACAATCATAGACGATAAATCGCAGCCCAAAGTCTTTCAAGTCACCTCCAATCACAAACATAAGACACAAATCTATAAATGATATTGCAGCCTAAAGACTTCAAAATCAGATTTAGAACACCTTCTAGACTATTTAGATTCACACCATGATTTGATCAAATTCACAAGAAAATGTACTGGAAAAGACATAATGAACATTCCCAATACACCACAAGCTTGTTCCAACACAAAGATTGAATGCCCACTTGCTTTTCTTCTATTGATTGAATAAATATTTACAATTTGAACACAAATTCTCAATATGATTCTCAATGTAGCAATGTTTCACTTCAATAACTAAAAGATCATAATTACAAAGAGCATCCTCTTATTTATAGAGAGGAGCTATGAGAAAAAATAGGAAAATTACGACTACTTTGATTTAGTCTAGACAGAGTCCAATTTTGTTTAGGATTCTATACTTATCCTACTTGCAAATTGCATATTACAAAAATACATATAAGATGTCAATTACATACAACAAAACTACATATGGAAATCTTTGAAATAATCTAAGTGTCTAAAAACACATGAATGTTTTCCTCTTTATCTTTCTCTAGAAAATCTACATATCTCTTCAAGACTGCCTGGACTTCATTATCATCTAGTCTCGGTGTATATCTGGAGACAGTACGAAATCATGTGATGGAGTCCTCAATATTGACAGGCACTCTTTTGTGTCTATCCATTATCCTTTGCAACTTATCCAAAATAACTTGAAAATCCACCAGCTTATCAATTAAGGCCAATGAGAAGGCTTATGTCTCTTCTTTAGTGTGAACCAATGAAGTGAATTCTTGGATAATTGTTTCTACAGTGAGGGTCTTCTAATTGGCATCCAACAATTGATTCCATTGAGGACACATGAACCCCCCTTGATATTTGTACTTCATGTTCTTCTTTATAGGAGATTCTTTTGACATTTGTTGAGAAACTACAAGATGATGTTGAAAATCTCTAGAGTTATCATTTTTTTTTGGTAGGAAATATGCATTTGTGGAGAAAAACTACACTTTTGCATTGAAGTACAACACTTGGTGTACGTCAGAGAAAATTCTCCAAACTACATGGATAGTTCATTTATTACAAAGTGTAGGTCAGAGAAAATTCTCTGAACTACATTTTGGTAGTTCAATTTTCTGTGTAGGTTAGAGAAAATTCTTTGAACTACATGAGGTAGACCAAGATTTGTGTAGTTCAAAGAAATTTTCTGAACTACATTGGGAAACACGTGACAAAATGTAGGTAGGAGAAAATTCTCTAAACTGCATAAGGGGAAAAACCTTTCGATGCAAGTTAGAAAAAATTCTTTGAACTACATATTGGGGTACATCTTTGGATGCAGGTCGGAGAATTTTCTTCAACTTGCATTTTACCTTGATAGAGAAGGTTATGTATTTTGGAGAAAATTCTCTAAAATATATCAGTTTTGGGTAGGTTATGTATTTCAGAGAATTTTCTTTGAAATACATATTAGATGATGCATATGTTATGTATTTCAGAGAATTTTCTTCAAAATACATAATGGGTAAAGTATGCAGGTGCGGAGAAATTCTCCACAACTGCATTTTAGAACTTTCAAAAATATGCAATGTCAAATAAATTCTCCAAATTTACATATGCAGTTTTAGGGAAATTCTCCAACTTTGCATATGCAGTGTCATAGAAATTCTCCAACTTTGCATTTTTAGACAACTTTCAAAAATATGCAATGTTAGAGAAATTACCTGACTTTTCATATGCAGTGTGAGAGAAATTCTCTGACTTTGCATTTTTAAACAACTTTCAAATATATGCAATGTCAGAGAAATTCTCTGACTTTGCATATGTAGTGTTGGATAAATTCTCCGACTTTGCATTTTTAGACAATTTTTAAAAATATGCAATGTCAGAGAAATTTTCTAACTTTGCATATGCAGTGTCAGAGAAATTCTGACTTTGCATATCAGGAAAAATGCTAAGTTATGAAAAAAATTTGATTTTTTTTGAAAAGGATAAACTTAACACAACTCAAAATTAAATTTTGAGGTGTTTAACCATGCGTGAGGCCAATTGAATCTTGTCTTAATTTGCATGCCATCGAGATCATGGGCTATGAAATGGACAAGTTTCCTAAGGGTTATCCCATGAATTGAGTCAGCTAAATTTGAGGATAACAAGCAACATTGGCCATAACAAGAATCCTCCTTGGTGGTATCTCTTCCTTGGATCTGGTGCAACTACCTCAATTCTGTGATCTAACTATGAGGTTGCAACTACCTCACAATTGGCACTCAGTTGACAAACACTTGCAAGTTACCTTAGGTCAGCAATTTGTTCACTTTGAGATATGTCAGAATGCCTTCTCTCCCAAGGGATTTGCAAACTTCTCTCTGATACCACTTGGTGTAGTCACGGATGGAGGGTTCAAAAATAACATTGTCCTACTATGCAACCTTAGAGTAAACACAATAGAAAACACAAAGAATGGATCTATTAAGTAGAAAATAGAGACTAGCTCAATGGATCAAACTAGGTCAAACCCTCTTCTACAAAACATTATGACACAAACTAAGCTGGGATTCTAACCAAGGAGAGCCAAACTACAGGGGTTTTGTTGCAAGTATGTGCCTAATCGGTGTTGTTAATGATGTCAACATATCCTTGTTGTCATTAGTGTCAACTATAACTTATTCTATTACTTGTTTAGAAGACTTGTATGTTGAGGATATTGAGAAAATTAGCCTCTCCAGAAGGAACACGTGAGTTACAAAGAAGTGCAGTACAGAAAGTGAGTTGTATACTGAAGAACAGTCTGGTAAACTGCTCTACATTTATTTCTACTTTAAGATCATGGTCTATGGATTCGAAGCAAGTTAGAGGTATGACTGAGGATGCTACATTCTAGGTTTGAGCCCTCCAGATGAAGATCTGAGTGAGTTGTGTTCATCAGAGTGAAACATACTTTTTTTGTAAGTTCAGTTAGGACAGGAAGAAAGTATTCTTCTCCGCATTCCTCTGCAATAAAGTATTTTGGTTTGTGGTTCTAAAAGGAAGTTTGGGATGATGATAAGTGACTACAATTGCAATGGTTCATGGTTTAGTGGTCCGCAAGCTATCTTTCTTTTATGACAGTTGAAGATAGTGAAGTTCATGTGTTTTGGTAAGAAGATTCCTATGGATAAAGTGGTTAAGGTTCATTTGGTTGCTCCTAATGATTATAACGTTCTTGTTGATGTCTCCTAATCGTGTTCCTATCTTGATATTGGTCTGTGTTAAGGACTTGAGATCATGTTCAAAGATTGTTCCCAGATACTGTAACATGTAACCAGTTTTGGATGACCTAGTTAATACTAGTGATTGCAGAGATATGTTGTGATGTTCACAACATGCCCCATTTTAATCCTTAGCAAAATGAGGACCCTTACTATGGCTTGCTCCCTTGTTTTTGTGCTCTGGACTATAATGGTAAAAGCAGCATCGGTCAGTATGCATGTGCATCATGTCAGATGCATTTGTGATCCTCAGGTCTAAATCCAAAAATTTCAAAGTCTGAATCTTGCCTCAGGAAGCATTCCATGTGAAAGAGTGTAAAATTCTAAGCAGGTTTGCCTTTTTCATCACCCTGAAATTTGGCCAAATAAGAAAGTTGTGACGGGTCAAAGTTCTGGTCAAATCTAATATCCTGGGGGGGTCATATTTCAAATGTCATTCAACTTACATTAGATCAACCTGATATTGGTCTATCACCTGATAATCACCTTGTTCGCAAAGTCCAGACATCAAATTTATGTGATAACCATATCTGCCCATCAAGTAGCTGCATATATTTCACAGGGGTCATATTTGAAATATCACCTGATATTACATTTGTCACCTGATCTTCCGAAAGATCCCCCCCTCATGGAATATCACCCTAGTGTCGATATGACGATGACATCACCTAGATCTGGCGAACAAAGAAAACCACCCTGATGGTGACATCATCATCCTTTTTTCCTCGCGGAGGTATGTTTCCAATATCACCCCTATTCAACAACATGACGGTGACGTCATTTTAATTTGATGCTAAAGCAAGGTCACCCTTCCATTGACATCACCCTGATCTTTTGAAAGGAGGGTCATTTTACTCGTGGGGGTCATATTCCAAGCATCCCCTGATCTTAAAGCATGACTTGATATACAAAACTTGTCCATGCACGTGATGTCATCCTTGCGGAGGATGATATTCTTTGGGGTTCCTTCCTCGGGGTCATATTTCTTGGACCCCGATTTTCTTCAATATGACCATGGCATCATCCTACTGCATTTTAACAGAGCCCGTCCATGATGATGATGTCATCATCATATCCTGACTTAGTGAAGAAAGTGCACAGAATCCACATGCAGGTGGCAGAACCAAAAGGTTATCAAAAGGGATTAGATACTCATATGCATGCGGATTTTCATGGTTTCATGACCCGATATATATGTTTGCACATTCAAAGCATGATTTAATATAAATGTCTCCTCTTGCTGGTTATTTAAGTAATGATGCCTAAACTTCAGTATGATGACCACAGGTGCGTAGAAGAGAAAAGGAGGTGCATCGGCCAAAAAGATGGGGTTTATAGGACATTGTTGGCTCACCCTGATCAAGGATGGTCATGCCAATGATCAGGAGATGTGCGGTCGGGATACAAAAAGGCAGGAAACTAGGGCAGGTAGATTTTGAATCCATTCCAGAACCTGATGGTGTGCAGGTGGAGATTTAGCAGAGCTTTAATGGCAATGGACATCCCAGGTGGTGGGCTGGATCTCGAGAAGTCACAAACACACCAGAAGGAGACAAAGCTTTCAATGCATAGGAGTTGGTAGGTGGAAACATTATTGAGAGAGTGGTGCCTTGTCTGGGTATGCTACTCAGCACCTTTTGGCAGGATCTATCTTCCACCGTTTGATGTTGCATCTGATGATGTAGACCGTTGATTTGCTAGGGTTTTTGAGGTGCTGTGTTGGAGGGCAAAAACATAGACATATATTTAGCAACTGCACTCAAAGAAAAGGAGGGAGGTCAATCATTCCATATCTGACCTGTAGCAATTTCATGTAGGAGATCAGATTACTGAGACTAGTGAGGATTGAATTGTTGAAGCATTCAAGATCCTTTCCTTAGATCACTATAAATGTGCCTATTTTATGAGCATACTGTATGGAGATGAAGCTTCAGATTACATCCTGATTGTAAACCTTAAGTAATCTTCAAGTTGATTTCTGGATATGTACTGGTGAATGTTGTGTTCTATAGAAGCGCTTTCATTTCATTGCATGTTGTTGTCAACTTTCCCCTTAAAGATTTGTACTGGATCATGCAGATTTGTGGAATGTCCTGGTGAAGTATGATTTTAGTTTTCTTCTCTTCATTGCTATATGGGAACATGTATGTGGATCAGTGATCTCAGTCAAGTAAATTTAAGAATCTCACTTTCTCTAACCCTTTTTCTCATTTTAATTTCATTGGAATCACTTCCATAACTACACATCATGAAAAATATTAAGTAGAACAGAGGAATATGCTGACATCCTATAGACAACTAAACATCATTAGCATATTTTTTGAGTTAGACGCATGTACTATTGAAAATATCATACAAAGAATCACAAATAAGGGTAGAACTCATGCAAATGTCCAGTTAGACACATCCCTTGAAGGAATATGTTGTGTAGAGTAACCTCTTTGAATGAAAGAATTCTTGCAGAAGCAGAATCTACTAATCTACGTAAGACCCCAAAATGGAAAACAACAACACATATCAACCACTGAATGACATCAGTAGATTATGAACAAATCATCAGAGACTTGGGATCATGAATTCTATGAATTCATCATATCTTTCAAGATAAACAAGGGTTGTTGTGTAACTTTTGTTTAGTCTATTTTTGTGTGACTAACATCCACATCAACAGAGAAAATCGGTGCTAGAAGGAGGGTTGAACAAGGAAACTATTGATTCCTGCAAACTTTGCTTAAATATCCTGTCAGTTTCAAAATTTGACCATAAGCTAGCCAATCTTCCTTGAAAAATCAAGAAATCCTGGCTTTCAGGCCAAATACCAAGTCCAGATCTAGTGGACTCTTTCAAGAACTACCTATCAGGGGATTTAGGCCTAGGACTGTGGAGATTCATCACTCTCCTGATCCTAGTGCATCCAAAGTTTCACCAGAACGTGCTCCTGTCACTCCTATTGTCTTACAAATACCTACGGGACCACCTATCACACCTCAGGTTCAACCTCCACCTGTCATACCTTAGATCCAACCTCCACCAGCTGCAATGTCATTTTTCATGGTAGAATCACCTTTGACCTTCAATGCATATCATGCTTTGCCTAAGAATCCTGATAAAATTTGTCCTAGGTGTCACCCATATCAGGATGCTGATGATCATGTCAGAACCTTCAAGGAAGTCTGTTGTAGGGCTAGAATTGAGTATGAAGATGTGGTATGCAGGTTGTTTCCATTCTCCTTAGGGGAAGAGGCCTATAACTGGTATATCAATCTAGGTCAGGGTTCAGTCAATGCATGGGATGCATTGGAAAAAGATTTCAAGGATAGGTTCAAGGTACCTATAGATCCTTCAATGAACTATCATCTATTTGCCACCATCAAGAGATCTAAAGGAGAACCTACTACAAACTTGAATGCTAGACTCTAGAAGATGCTATCTAAGCTAGTTGCTCCTTATATTGTAACAGATGAAGTTGCTAGGAGCATTTATTACTCAGCCTTAGATCCCTTGACTTCCATGTTTATCAGGAGAGCACATCCTAGTGTAACAACTTTAGCATAAGCTTTTGGGGAAGCTATCAAGGTCAGCCAGCAATTAGCTCTTGCTCCCACACCAAATGTTGCCTTCCCTACACTTCCAGGTAATCCAACTTATCATGTCCACCAACAGACCAATGGAGCCATGATGCCTTCAGCTGCGATGCCAACCCCCTTGCAGATACCTCCACTCAGTATCATGCCACCACCAAATGGGAATGGCCAGATGTTATCATATCAAACACAAGTGCCTTAGGTTGTGGAACAATCCAACAATAACAATGGGTCTTCCTTTTTCAAGCCTCAGATAGAGAGTGTAGTGGCCAAGGTTCAGGAAGAGAAAGAAGAAATCAAAGAAATATCAGCCCAGTTAAGGAAACTTACTACTGAGGTCACCCATCTAAGAAATCAGAACTTCTATTCTCAGCCTAATCAAAATAGAGGTTATGCCAATGACAGACCAAATTATCCTGATAGGGGGTACAACAATAATTACAACAATAATGGTATCAACAATCCTCCTAGATAGCCTAGAGTGTGGAACACTAGGCCAAACAATGGTTCCTTTCCATCACCCCTAAACAATCAGCCTCCTAGTGAACCTAAACAGACCACTAGGGTAAACCTCGCAGAGGCAATACTTACAAACTGGTGCAGGATACATAACACCAACTCTCATGCAGAGCTAGACTACCCTCAATTCAGGGTTACTGCCAGCATTTTCCTAGCTGAAGTGTCCAATACTTCAGGAAATCCACCTTATGTAGAGGGAAATGAAATTGTCCCCTATGAGTATGATTCTACCCTAGTATTGGAAAGCTTCATGCATCATCCTTATCAGCAGATAATCTCATCACATCAGGATTACACCTCAACATGTGAGGAATCAGCCATGGCTTTTGAATCAAACTATGTTTTTCCATTTGAGGATGAGAATGAACCATCAACTGAGCATGAGGAAATCAATGCTTATCAATAGCAACCTCAAGGTAGACATAATTACAACCTGAGGAATAACTCAAATAGATCTGTTGATCCTTTGACCACCTCCTTGCCTCCAAACAACTTCAATACTCCACCTGATCCCAAGGCAAGTAATAACCCTAGACATCCCAAAGTCAATGCTCAATACTTGACACCATAGAGTGTAGCACCAAAAGCTACAAATCTACCTCCTAGATCTGACCAGTTGGTCTCTTATCTGACAAATGAAATGAAAAAAATTAAGATCAGACTGCCATTGTTAGAGTTACTTAAAACCCCTGCTATCAAGAATGCTTTCATGAAATCATTGGATGATCCTGCTCAAAAGGAAGATAGCCATACCCCAGGCCAATTTGGAAATAAAGATCATGCTGCTAGGGATGTCAATGTCAAACCTAAAACCTTAGCTATTGTTCAAGCTACAAATACCTCCGACATGACCCTATACAAAGACAAGAGTGAGTCACCCCCCTTCCTCCTTACCATAAGGATGTTTGGTAAGAATTTGCACAATTGTTTAGTAGACTCAAGAGCATCTACCAATGTGATGCCCCTATCCATATGCAATGCTTTAGGGTTACACCCTGCTAGATCATTAAAGAAAGTAACGCAATTGGACAAAACAAAAGTAAGTGTGGTAGGAGAACTAACTCACATTCATATGTAGCTAGCATTGGATCCCAGAATCCAACACTATATTGATATTCAGGTAGTTGATATACCTGATACATAGGGAATGTTACTCAGCAAAAACTAGTCAAAAACCCTCAACAGATACATGTCTACTAATTTTAGTCATATGTGGCTACCTTAGAGAGGGATACCGAATCAAATAAGAATAGATGCTAAACCTCGCATGAAACACATGATCACCGAATATAACAAAACCAATGAAATCATGTATGTGGATGTGGAACCTAGAGTTTACTCCATCAGACCCCAAACCACCAGAATAGAGGAGATCTTGATGCTTGACATTCATCATCATGATGATGACCCTCAAAATGATAAAACAATTGAAGAGTCTACTGGTAATCCTGAAAATGAGAATGAGTTAGATCATTTTAAGCATTTTGAGATGCACTTGTCCAAACAGGTGAAACGATGTCAATTATTAAAAATTCATGTTCATGATATTTTAATTGATGGATGGTGTAGGTTGCATGATGAGGTGCATTTTGAAAAGACTTGTGATGCCTGTTTAGATATGTTGGAGTTGGAACAAGCATATAATGAGGTGTCTTCATCATCATCCGTGGTGAACGCTGCAGGTAATGATGATGACACTAATTTTTGTTTGTTTCGTGTAGGAACAGAAGGATGCACGTATCATGATGAGGATTCTATTCATATAACAGAAGAGAAACTGGTGTGCAACAGGAGTAATGCTTAGAACAAGAAGAAGATCACCCCAGGGAGTGATTGTTTGGTAGAATCAGATTATGAGTTATCTAATGAGGATAGGGGCAGCAATCTGTCCAAATTCAAAGAGTGTCTATCAAAAGAGATTCAAAAGATGATACAACAGCAAAGATCCCCACAGGATGTCTTGATTGAGAGGTGGTGCAGGTTACATGAAGCACCTCATCCAGAAACGTCTTGTTCATTGTGCCTGCATATTTTGAGAAGGCAGACACTACCTAGTCTAAAGGATTTTCCTCTTGATGATAAGAGAAAAGAAGAAATATCAGCTTCCCATAAGGCCAATAAGGTGATATCTAAGAAAGATGGGATACCAAAGTTAAAGTGGATATCTAGTGGTGCAACTGCCAGAGCCAAAAGGAAGAAAGAAGCCCTAGACAAGCTTTTAGATGAAGATAGGCCATGGATCCTCAGGTTTGATGGATCCAAGTCAAAACAAGAGGCTGGAGTAGGAGTAGACCTCATTGACCCATCTGGAAATCCTACTTGGCAGCATACAGATTGTAGTTCCCATGTACAAACAATGTGGCAGAGTATGAAGCTCTAATTCATGGGATACTATTTGCACTTAGAAAGAAGGTGAGAATTTTGCATGTCTATGGGGACTCAAAATTAGTTGTCAGACAAATAAGAGGTATATACTCTTGCAAATACAGAAGGCTGTCCAATTACAGACACAAGGTGTGGGACTTAATAGAAGATTTTGATGAATTCAATATCACCCATGTCCCCACAGAACAAAACCATAGAGTAGATGCTCTGGCCTAGGCTACCAGTACTTTAGAACCTCTATCCATATCAAGTTTAAAAATATTCTCAATTGAATTAGTATCACTGCCTTTAGTACTTGATAATGTAACTAACCTTCAGGTATTTGATGATGATCAGCATATATTGGATTTTATTTCCAATAGAGACATTTTTGAGGCACAGATCATAGATGAAACAAAAATGGAAGATCATGTTTGGGAAGAAGAAGAAATCCTAAAGTCGCCTAGCAAGGGGATCCCTAAGGGAATGATAGAGCTAGAAAGAGCATTTGATCTAGACAACATGCTAAAATAGAAGGATCTTCCAGAGGCTGATGAGGGACAGTACTCCTAGGTTAACATTGGGCAAGGTGATAAAAAAAGAAATGTTCTGATTGGGAAAGTCTGTACAAAGGAGGAATTGAAAGGAATAACCCAGGTCCTCAAAGATTACATCCATGTCATTACCTGGATGTATGATGAGCTAAAAACTTATGACACATCAGTCATCACTCATACGATCACTTTGAAGCCAGATGCCAAGCCTTTTAGGCAGAAATAGAGACCTGTCAATGCCTTGCTGGAGCCCATCATCTTTGAAGAGGTTAAAAGACTGCTTGATGCCAGGATCATATTTCCTATGAGACATTCCATGTGGGTGGCAAACCTGGTCCTAGTAAGGAAGAAGAACGGTGACATCAGACTGTGCCTGGACTTCAGAAACTTAAATAAAGCTTCTGAAAAGGATAATTATCCTTTGCCTTCTCTAGATGAAGTCCTACAGATCGTGAACAGCACCATGATAATGTCCTTCTTGGATGGTTTCTCTGGTTACAACCAAGTGATGGTGGAAAGAATTGATAGATTGAAAACTGCATTCACCACAAAGTGGGGGATCTTCACCTACAGGTGCATGCCATTCAAGTTGATAAATGTTGGAGCCACATTCCAGTAAGCAATGGACATAACCTTCAGAGGCTTGATTGGTAAGTGCATAGTAATATACATGGATGACTTAACGGTGTTCTCCATAGATAGAGGAAACCATGTAGAGGACTTGAGAAAGGTGCTGAAGAAGTGCGAGCAATACAGGATATCCCTGAACCCCAAGAAGTGCATATTTGGGATGCCCACAAGGAAATTGTTGGGCCACCTAATAACTAAAAATGGAATCATCATTGATCCTGACAGAGTGGAATCCATCATGAAGATACAACTGCCTAGAAGTAAGACAGAGCTCAAATCTTACTTTGGTAAGATTAATTTTGTTAGGAAGTTTATCACTGGCTTTGTAGAGATAGTCAGGCCCTTGAACGCCATGCTCAAGAAGGATGCCAATATTGAGTGGACACCTAAAGCTAGAGCAGCTTTTGAAGATGTTAAGATGGCCATATTTGATGCTCCAGTCCTGATCAACCTAGACTATACCAAGGACTTCTACATCTACTCATTTGCTTCAGAGCATACTTCTGTAGTAGTGTTGACATAGAGAAATGAAGAAAAGAAGGAGAAGCCCATAGCCTTCATGAGTTGCCCTTTCAGAGATGCAAAGCTTAGGTACATGGACATTGAAAGACAGGCACTTGCTCTGGTTCGAGCAGTCAAGAAATTTAGGCATTACATTTTGAGAAGTAAAGTGTTGTTGTAGTACCTACTACGGATGCAAAGTGAGCCAGGAGAACAGAGGGCTAAATGGATCATTGTCCTCCAAGAGTATGACATGGACATTACACCCATGAGGTTAGTAAGAGGACAGACATTGAGCCAAATGATATCAAAGATTGATCCTAATATCATGAGCCAGTAGTATGTTGTGAATGCAAAGGAAGATGGAGCATGGTATTCAGACATCAAACACATCCTGATCACTAGGAGATGTCCCCCAAGATTGCAGGCCTCATAGAGGAGAGCCCTGAAGATAAGAGCATAGAAGTACATGATGAAAGGAGGAGTCCTTTTTAAGAAAAACTATGAGGGGATATACCTACGGTGCCTGGAAAAACTAGAAGCAGATAAGGTGCTAGCAGAACTGCATGATAAATTTGGGACTACACATGGATCATCTTTAGCCACCACTCATGCTATCCTCAAGGCAGGGTATTATTGGCCCACAATTTTTAAAGACACTGTTGAACACACCAAATGCTGTCATATGTGTCAAGTTGCTACAAGTAGAGAAAAATATGCTGCTCAACCTTTGCAGCCACTGATGGAGATGCACCCATTTGCTCAATGGGGAATGGACTTCATAGGACCTATCAATCCCCCATCATCCTTAGGCCACAGGTATGTTTTCACTATTACTAACTACTGTACCAGGTGGACTAAAGCTGTCAGTAGTAAGACATGTAATGCTGAGGATGTCATTAAGTTTTTGGAAAGCAATATAGTGACCAAGTATGGAGTTCCATATGCTTTAGTATGTGATAATGGATCTGCTTTTGCTTCAATGAAACTATCAGGTTGGGCTTTTGATCATGGGGTCATCTTAAAATTCTCCTCCAATTACTATCCCCAAGGGAATGGACTAGTAGAATCCACAAACAAGAACCTATTGAACATCATAAAAAGTTGGTAGATAAGAACCCAAGGGAATGGAACACTTTGTTGAAATATGCCTTGTGGGTAGATAGAACTAGGAATAAGGCTGCATTAGGAAATTCACCTTTTCACCTAGTATATGGGGTGGATCCCATCCTCCCTATTAACTTAAAGATTCCTACACTATAGTTTGTACAAGAATACCTAGGCATAGATAATAAACAGGAAGTTAGGTTGCTGCAACTGATGCACCTAGATGAAAAGAGAAGTGAAGCAATTAACCAATTTGCTAAACATCAGGCTGTTGTCAAGCATTAGTTTGACAAAAGAGCCAGGATTAAGGCTTTCAGAATCTCAGATCTAGTCCTGGTGTGGGACAAAGCACATGAAAGGAAGGGTGATCATGGTAAGTTTGACAAACTCTGGATAGGCCCCTTTCAAATTTATAAAATTTTAGGAGACCACACCTACAAGCTCAAGTCCTTAACTGGTGAGGATGTTCCACTGCCAGTCAATGGACAATTCCTTAAACACTATTTTTAGGCCTGAAGTAGCACCATGACAATCATTTGTATCATAATGTACTTTTGTTGTATAGGTGTTTGTATAGTCTATTTTGTTTTGGTTGCTTTGTGGCCTTGGCTAGGTCTTTGTTTTGTTTTAGAGTATGAAGGAGTAGATTAACAACCATTGAAAACAATGGAAAATTCAGATCATTCAGGTTAATTGTTTGAAATTTATGCATAACTTGTTGTGACTGTCATGAATGTAGAAAGTTGTTTGACTTGTGAAATTTTGTATTTAATAAAAATAGGTTGAGTATTCAAGGAATGTTTCTCACAATGACACACCTAAAATCCTTGGGTTTGTTGAACCTACCAGTGTAGCTATTAGTTGAAAAATCAGAGGTCACCCTTGCTACCATTACAATTCTCAACTTAATTTCAGCAAGTGACCACTCCTTGCATCATGAAGTACAAATGCAATATCTTATGAAGTTTCTATCAAATACATAAAAATACAAAGTAATAAAATGGATTTTACTGAAAATCCAGGTTAAGCCATCTAAGTAACTCTATCGGGGCTATAGATGCTCGTTGGCAGTTGGGTTCTACTTAGGAGAAGTATAACGATAACCTTGCTGGGACTATGGACAATTGCTGGCAGCAAGGCTCTATCTGGTTGGCTATGAGGGAACATCCTCACCTATGTAGGCTAATATCAGTCACTGGTTTGTTCAACCGATCTTCAAGATGAGGATAATTAATCACAAGCACCCACTTAAACTGAAAGGAAAATTCATGCACCTTATTGAATACATTGAGTCTCAAGTTAGATGATGATTTGCAGGAGAGATAGTTAAAAGTTATGAATTCATTTCATTCAGTTTCCTTTAATGATGTTAGTTTTTGATTGTTTTGTTTGGTTGCTAGTTGTTGTGATGTTCACAACATGCCCCATTTTACTCCTTAGCAAAATGAGGACCCCTACTGTGGCTTGCTCCCTTGTTTTTGTGCTTTGGGCGGTAATGGTAAAAGTAGCATCGGTCAGTATGCATGTGCATCATGTCAAGTGCATTTGTGATCCTCAGGTCTGAATCCAAAAATTTTAAAGTCTAAATCTTGCCTCAGGAAGCCTGCCATGTGAAAAAGTGTAAAATTCTAAGCAGGTTTGCCTTTTTCATCACCCTGAAATTTGGCCAAATAAGAACGTTGTGACGGGTCAAAGTTCTAGTCAAATTTGATATCCTGGGGGGGTCATATTTCAAATGTCAGTCACCTTACATTAGATCACCCTGATATTGGTATATCACCCGATAATCATCTTGTTCGCAAAGTCCAGACATCAAATTTATGTGATAGCCGTATCTGTCCGTCAAGCAGCTGCATATATTTCATGGGGATCATATTTAAAATATCACCTGATATTTCAAATATCACCCGATATTACATTTGTCACCCGATCTTACAAAAGATCCCCCCCTCGTGCAATATCACCTGATATGATGATGACATCACCTAGACCTGGCGAACAAAGAAAATCACCTTGACGGTGATGTCATCATCCTTTTTGCTTCGCGGAGGTATGTTTCTAATATCACCCCTGTTCAACAACATGACGGTGACATCATTTTAATTTGATGCTAAACCAAGGTCACCCTTCTACTGACATCACCCCGATCTTTCAAAAGGAGGGTCATTTTACTCGCGGGGGTCATATTCTGAGCATCCCTTGATCTTAAAGCATGACCTGATATACAAAACTCATCCATGCCCATGACATCATCCTTGCGGAGGATGATATTCTTTGGGGTTCCTTCCTCAAGGTCATATTTCTTGGACCCTGATTTTATTCAATATGACCATGGTGTCATCCTTCCACATTTTAACAAAGCCTATCCATGATGATGATGTCATCATCATATCTTGACTTAGTGAAGAAAGTACCTAGAATCCACATGCAAGTGGCGGAACTGAAAGGTTATCAAAAGGGATTAAATACTCATATGCATGCGGATTTTTATGGTTTCATGACCTGATATATATATATATATATATATATATATATATATATATATATATATATATATATATATATATATATATATATATATATATATATGTTTGTACATTCAAAGCATGATTTAATATAAATGTCTCCTCCTGTTGGTTATTTAAGTTATGATGCCTAAACTTCGGTATGATGACCGCAAGTGTGCAGATGAGAAAAGGAGGTACATCAGCCAGAAAGATGGGGTTGATGGGACATTGTTGGCTCACCCCGATCAAGGATGGTCATGCCGATGATCAGGATGATGTGCAGTCGCGATACAAAAAGGTGGGAAACTAGGCCAGGCAGATTTTCAATCCATTCTAGAACCCGATGGCGTGTAGGTGGAGATGTGGCAGAGCTTTAATGGCGATGGACATCCCAGGTGGCGGGCCATATCCCAAGAAGTCCCAAACACACTAGAAGGAGGCAAAGTTTCTAATGCAGAGGAGTTAGCAGGTGGAAACATTATTGAGAGAGCAGCGCCTTGTCTGGGTATGCTGCTCAAGGTCTTTTGGCAAGATCTATCTTCCACCATTTGATGTTGCATTTGATGATGCCGACCATTGATTTGCTAGGGTTTCTGAGGAGCTGTGTTGGGGGGTGAAAATAGAACATATATTCAGCCCCTACACTCAAAGAAAAGGAGGGAGGTCAATCATTCCATATCTGACCTGTAGCAATTTCATGTAAGAGATCGGATTACTGAGACTAGTGAGGATTGAATTGTTGAAGCATTCAAGATCCTTTCCTCAGATCACTATAAATGTCCCTATTTTATGAGCATACCATATGGAAATGAAGCTTCAGATTACATCCTGATTATAAACCTTAAATAATCTTCAAGTTGATTTCTGGATATGTACTAGTGAATGCTGTGTTCTATAGAAGCGCTTTCATTTCATTGCATGTTGTTATCAACTTTCCCCTTGAAGATTTGCACTGGATCATGCAGATTTGTGGAATGTCCTAGTGAAGTATGAGTTTAGTTTTCTTCTCTTCATTGCTGTATGGAAACATGTATGTGGATCAGTGATCTCAGTCAAGTAATTTTAGGAATCTCACTTTCTCTAACCCTTTTTCTCATTTGAATTCCATTGGAATCACTTCCATAACTGCACATCATAATAAATATTAAGCAGAACAAAGGAATATGCTGACATCCCGTAGACAACTGAACATCATTAGCATATTTTTTGAGTTAGATGCATGTACTATTGAAAATATCATGCAAAGAATCACAAATAAGGGTAGAACTCATGCAAATGTTCACTTAGACACATCCTTTAAAGGAATATGTTGTATAGAGTAACCTCTTTGAATGAAAGCATTGTTGCAAAAGAAGAATCTACTAATCTACATAAGACCCCAAAATGGAAAACAACAACATACATCAACCACTGAATGACATCAATAGATTATGAAGTAATCATCAGAGACTTGGGATCATGAATTCTATGAATTCATTGTTTCTTTCAAGATAAACAAGGGTTGTTGTGTAACTTTTGTTTAGTCTATTTGTGTGTGACTAACATCCACATCAACAAGATCTTTGGAAGATTGTGGAAGCATGTTGTGGCATGGAAGATCATGTTTGCATCCTAGCTAAGGCAAGGCATGATCTACATTTCATTTCCTTTGCATAATGCTGTAATAGGTCAGGACCTATTTCGTAAATGTTTGTAATACTGACCTTGGAGATTGTTCCAATGGTTGATGATTGTGATACCAACCTTGATGATCATTCCAAGGTTGATGAAGTGTATAAATACTTGTAGTTGAGTCATGGAAAAAGTTTCCTTAAGAGAAAATGGAAAGATAATAAGAAAGGTCCAAAAGGCAGAGTAGAGAAGAGGCAGACGAAAGAAGTGGAAGAGCAGAGTAGAGGAATTATTGTACTTCAATCATAGACATAAGAAGGTGTTGATCATGGAAGAGAGCCTGGAAATGAACCACCAATATGGTTTAATAGCCCTCAGAGTTTAACAACCCTTATTGTAATCTTGCTAGGTTTAGGGTTGAGGCAGTGAGCCTACTAGACCTAGTTGTTCTTCATGGCAGTGAGCCAGTATGTTGAGGCCCATGGAATGACCAGCCTGAACATCATTATTTCAAGATTGCAATATATATTGAAAGCTAATCGTCTCTGTGGTTTTTCCCCACCTTGGGGTTTTCCACGTAAAATTTGGTGTCTCTTGTGTTTGATATTGTATCTGTGGTTAAGTTTCTGATTTCATGCACTCATTGTTAAATCATAATAATTGTGGATAAATGATGAATGTTTAATTACATAAAGTGTTTAAGTTTTGGGACAACTGATTCACCCCCCCTCTCAATTGTCTAATGCATATCAACAATTGGTATCAAAGCCAGGTTCCTCTGAAGAAAGTTTAACAGCTTGAGGAAGATCCAAAATGTCTTACAAGAAGGAAGCGCTACATTTTGATGGAACAAATTATGATCTCTAGAAGGCTCAGATGAAAAGCCATCTTCTTTCTCTTGGTTACAAAGTATGGAAAGCTACGGAAACATAATAAACCATACCTGAAAATGGTCTGACGACTGAAGATGAAATCAAATAATATGAGATAGATATCAAGGCAAATGATGCTCTACTAAGCTCATTAGCCGACTTGATATTGACAAAATTTGTGAATATTGAAACTACAAATAAGGTATAGGAAAAGTTGCAAAATCTATATGAAGGAGATGATTCTATGAAGGAATCCAAGTTACAAAGTATGAAAGTGAAATATGAAAGTTTGAAGATGAATGATGATGAAAACATATCAGCCTTTATGCAAAGAGTTGACGAACTTGTTACAGGGATAAAAGCCATAGGTGAAACTCTTGATGAAAAGGAAGTTGTTATTAAAATTCTCAGATCTCTACCCAAGTCCTACTATCACAAGGTAGCCACAATTGAAGAATTCATGCAAGTAAAAATGGTTGACAGGGATCAGCTACTTGGTAAGCTTATTTCCTTTGAAATGAGAGAGTTTGGTGATGCTCTGCCGAAAGTTGAGACGACCTTCAAAGCTAGTACTCCTTGAAGTACTTCCAGATCAGAAAAGTACATAGTAGAATTTGATGATGAGTTTGATAAAGTTGAAGCCAAATTTGTGGATGGACTGCAAAGAGAATCCAGTAAGTATAAAGGAAAATTACCTTTCAAATGTTTTCCTTGTGGTAAAGTAGGTCATTTTTCTTCTAGATGTCCTGAAAGAATTGAAAGAAATAGAAGAAGATATGAGAACAGGCCTAGGACCCAAAAGAAGTGTTATTATGTTGAAGATTTTGATGATGATGGAGTATCAGATAATGGTCAACTAGATAATGCTAGTTCCTTTGTAAATGAATGCTTGTTTATTGCTATTAAGGAAGATCACGTGTCTACTAATTTGACAAACTATGTGAAGGAAGAAAAACTAGTGGAAAGTGCTTTGGCTGCTTAGGTCATTTAGGACAAGGATGAATGGGTTATTGATAGTGGCTGCTCTCACCACATGATTGGTGACAAAAGTAAGTTTGTGAGGTTGGAAAGATATGATGGTGGACTGGTTAGGTTTGGAGATGATACATCTGATAAGACTTGTGGGAAATGATCTATTTATTTTGATGGCAAGCATAATACTGAAGATGTCTTGTATGTAAAAGGATTAAAGCATAATATTTTGAGCATGGGTCAGATGTGTGGTAAGGGATATGATTTAAGATTCAAGGACAATGAAAGCAAGATCAAGGAAAGCTCTAAAACAGTCATTGCAACTAGAGTGTCAATCTGGGAAACAGACAAGAACAAGTTTCAAAAGCAAGGACCAATCAGTTGGAGGACTACTTGAGCTAGTGCATATAGATTTGTGTGGACCTACCAGAGTAAGAAGTTTGCAAGGAGACAAGTATTTCATGTTACTCATTGATGATTATTCTACAATGAATTGGGTCACCTTTTTGAAAGAGAAAGCTGAAGCTCTAGATAAATTCAAGGCATTTAAGGCAATGGTTGAAAATGAGATGGATTTAAAAATCAAATGCTTGAGGTCTAATAGAGGAGGAGAGTTCACATCAAATGAATTTAATTTCTTTTGTGAAGAACATGGAATAAAGAGAAAACTATCTGTACCCATAACTCCATAACAACATGGAGTTGTTGAAAGGAAAAATAGAACAGTTCAAGAAGCTACTAGAACCATGATGAAGGAAGCTCATCTTCCAAAAGCATATTGGAGAGAGGCAATTCACACTGTTGTATATATCCTAAAAAGAGTTCAAGTAAAAGGTAACAGTTCAAAGACTCTTTATGAATTGTGGCATGGTAGAGTTCCTACTGTGAAATATTTCAAAGTTTTTGGTAGAAAATGTTATATCAAAAGAGAAGAAGATTTAGGCAAGTTTGATGCTAGATGTGATGAAGGAATCTTCCTTGGTTACTCCACCAAGAGCAAGGCCTACCGATGCTATAATAAGAGGATGAATAAGATCATTGAAAGTACAAATATTAAAGTTGATGAATGTAAGGAAAGGTCTTCAGAATCAATTGAAAATGAGTCAGATTATCCAGATGTTTCAGAAGTGGTGCAGCATGAAGACAACCCAGATGAAGAAGAAAAAGCTCCAGTAAGTGCTACCAAAACTCCAAGATATGTAAGAATTAGTCACTCTAAAGATCAAATCATAGGAGATAAGAGAAAAGGGATCTTAACCAAAAGAAAAGCTATAGAAGAAGTAAATTTCTATTCCAAGATTGAACCTAAAACTATGGATGAGACCTACAAAGATGAGAATTGGATAAAGGCTATGGAAGAGGAATTGATGCAGCTAGAGAAGAATCAGACTTGGGATCTTGTTCCCAGACCAGCAGACAAGAATGTAATTGGTACAATGTGGGTATTCAGAAACAAAATGAACAGGAATGGTGAAGTGGTCAGAAACAAAGCAAGATTGGTATGCAAAGGATACGCTCAAGTTGAAGGAATAGACTTTGAAGAAACTTTTGCTCCAGTGGCAAGGATTAAAGGAATAAGGATGTTTTTGGCTTTTGCAGCATACAAAGATTTCAAGGTTTATCAAATGGATGTGAAGTCTTCTTTCTTAAATGGAGAGTTGGAAGAGGAAGTCTGTATAGAACAACCAAAAAGATTTCAGTCATCAGATCAGGGTGACATGGTATGTAGATTTAAGAAAGCTTTGTATGGGTTAAAACAAGTTTCCAGGGCATGGTATGCACAGTTGGATAGGTACCTGATACAAATAGGGTTCAGTAAAGGTACTATAGATATCAATCTCTACTTCAAGATCAATGATGAACAAACCCTGATTGTTGCAGTTTTTGTTGATAATATTCTTTTTGGAGGCAATGAAGGTATGTGCTCAGTTTTTGCTAGAGAAATGCAAAGTGAATTTGAAATGTCTATGTTTGGAGAGATGAACTTCTTTTTAGGTCTACAAATAAGTCAATCAAATAAAGATATCTTCATTTCTCAGTCTAAGTATGTGAAAGAGTTGTTAAAGAAATTTGGGATGGAAGAGTCTAAACCAATATGCACACCTATGATAACTAGTTGTAAGTTAAGCAAAGATGATAACTCACCCATGGCAAACCAGAAAAGGTATAGATCTATGATTGGAGGATTACTTTATCTGACTCAAACCAGACCTGACATAATGCATGCAGTATGTCTTGTGGCAAGATTTCAGGCAGAACCCAAGGAATCACATGTGATTGGAGTCAATTGAATTCTGAGATATTTAAAAGGTATAATAGATTATAGTTTGTGGTACCCTAAGGACTATGACTTTACTCTCAGTGCATATACTGATGCAGATTGGGTTAGAGATGTGGATGACAAAAAAAGTACAAGTGGAGGTGCATTCTTCTTGGGAAAAAGATTAGTATCTTGGTTGAGCAAGAAATGTGATTCAATATCCTTGTCTACTACATAAGCATAATACATTGTAGCAGTATGTAGTTACACTCAAGTGTTATGGATGAAGCAGACTTTGAAGGACATCAAAATTGTGTATGAAGATCCCATTGTAATCTTTTGTGAGAACACAAGTTCCATAAACAGATCAAAAAATCTAGTGATGCATTCAAGGACAAAGTACATATCCATTAGGTATAATTTTCTGAGAGAAAAGGTGATAGAGAATGAAGTCAAGTTGGAGTATGTTTCTACTAAGGATCAGATTGTAGACATTTTTACCAAGCCTCTGCCTAAGGATACTTTTGAGTATCTCAGAGAAAAGTTAGGGGTTATCACCCCTCCTACTCTAAACTAAGATGCACAATAGTGTATCAATCCAAAGGTGCTTAGAGGTCTAAATTGATGCTTTTTAAGGCTACTTCTTAGGGGGAGTAGTCAAAGAGTTCAGAAGAGAGATTAAATCAGAGAAAAAGAGTGCAAGTATGTGCCCTTTTCCATTGATGTCAAAGTGAGAGAGAAGTCATGTGAAAAACTTAGAGTGCAGATGTGTAAGAAAAAGGGGGAGAATTTTGGAGAAAGAAAGAGTGTAGGTGTGTAAAGAAAAAGGGGGAGAATCTTGTCTTGATGGCTGTTGCAGTTTTTCACATCATATGTTGCCATTAATGACAAAGGGGGAGATTGTTGCAAGTATGTGCCTAATCGGTGTTGTCATTAATGTCAACATATCCTTGTTGTCATTGGTGTCAATTGTATCATATTCTATTACTTGTTTAGAATACTTGTATGTTGAGGATATTGACAAAATTAACCTCTCCGGAAGGAACAAGTGATTTACAGAGAAGTGCAGTACAGACAGTGAGTTGTATGCTAAAGAACAATTTGGTAAACTATTCCACATTTATTTCTGCTTGAAGATCATGGTCTACAGATTGGAAACAAGTTAGAGGTATGACTAAGGATGCTACATTCTAGGTTTGAGCCCCCCACATGAAGATCTAAGTGAGTTGTGTTCACCAGAGTGAAACCTGCTTTTTCTGTAAGTTCAGTTGGGACAAGAAGAAAGTATTATGCTCTGCATTCCTCCGCAATAAAGTATTTTGCTCTAAGATTCCAGATAGAAGTCTGGGATGATGATAAGTGCCTACAATTGCAATGGTTCATGTTTTGGTGGTCTGCAAGCTATCTTTCTTTTATGACAGTTGAAGACAATGAAGTTCATGTGTTTCGGTGAGAAGATTCCTAAGGATAAAGTGGTTAAGATTCATCTAGTTGCTCCTAATGATTATAAAATGATTGTCGATGTCTCCTAATCATGTTCATATCTTGATATCAGTTTGTGTTAAGGACTTGAGATTGTGTTTGAAGATTGTTCCCAGATAGTGTAACGTGTAACCAGTTTTGGCCAACCTGATTAATCCTAGTGATTGCGGAGATCTCTGGAAGATTGTGGAAGTGTGTTGTGGCATGGAAGATCATGTTTGAGTCCCATCTAAGGCATGGCATAATCCACATTTCATTTCCTTTGCGTAATGTTGTAATAGGTCAGGAACTATTTTGTAAATGTTTGTAATACCAACCTTGGAGATTGTTCCAATGGTTGATAATTGTGAAGCCAACCTTGATGATCATTCCAAGGTTGATGAAGTGTATAAATAATTGTAGTTGAGTCATGGAAAAAGTGTCCTTGAGAAAAAATGGAAAGCTAATAAGAAAGGTCCAAAAGGCAAAGCAGAGAAGAGGTAGAGGAAAGAAGAGGAAGTGCAGAGTAGAGGTGGAGCAGAGTAGAGGAATTATTGTACTTCAATCATAGACATAAGAAGGTGTTGATCATGGCAGAGAGCTTGGCAGTGAGCTGCCAGTAGGGTTTAACAGTACTTAGGGTTTAACATCCCTTATTGTAATCTTGCTAGGTTTAGGGTTGAGGCAGTGAACCAGTATGTTTAGGCCTATGGATTGACCAGCCTTAACATCATTATTTCAAGATTTCAATATATATTGAGAGCTAATCCTCTCCATGGTTTTTCCCCACCTTGGGGTATTCCATGTAAAATTTGGTCTCTTGTGTTTGATGTTGTATTTGTGGTTAAGTTTATGATTTCATGAACACATTGTTAAATCATAATAATTGTGGATAAGTGATGAATGTTTAATTGCAAAAAGTGTAAGTTTTTGGGACAACTAATTCACCCCCCTCTCAGTTGTCCAATGCATATCAATAGGTTCTTCCCTTTTATTGTATAGAGAAGAAATTAACCAAATCTAATCAATCAAGCTAGATCAAAGGCACAAAACCCTAGTTGACAAAGATCAGAGTAAAACATACTATGGAAGTAGAAAGTCAGACACCAAATGAACAACAGAGATCAGGGATCAAGTCAGAACCTGGATCTGGATACATAACTACCCAAGAAAAGGGTGCCTAGGTGCCCTAGACCCTAATTAGTGGAAACTAATGTCTCCAATGTCTTTGCCTTCCTATGCTTTTGTTCTCTACAACTTGTCTTCATCTGATTCCTCTAGATCTAACCTACACACGCAAGAAGGAAAATGGTTGGATGCTATTTAGGAGCTTGCCTATGTCAAGATATGTGAATGGTGTTTCCACCTCCACAATAGCAAAGATGATAGTTAAAGAGCATGTGCCCTAGGAGCATAGAGACAAATCTGAAGTAGAATGGAATTCTATAACAAAGAATGAAGGAAAGAAATTAGCATGAGTATGGAAACCCTAGCATGCTTGATACGGTGTCACAACTTGACTCAAGAAGTTTGTGTAGCCCATAGAAGTAGAAAGATCTTCACAAGGCCTACAATAAGTTAGTGTTGTAGCAATAATTCCCAATAGAGAAATTTAAAGAAGAGTAAAGAGCATGAAAGAGAAGAAGAGAGAGTGTAAGAGTGCGTAGATTGCTTAGAAATGTTCAAATGAATAAACTAACTTTCTTTTATATGCATTCCCATTAATTTTTGGAGAATTAAACCACATAAGGCCAACATTGGGAACCATTTAAGAGGTCCCAAGCCAACAAGCCATTAATTAGGCCAAGGTTAATAAGGGGACAATGGTGCTTGGGCACCCTATTCCCTTAGCCCCAAACTTCTGGGATAAGGCACTTAAATTGAGCTTAGACATGTCTTATAATTACTTTCTAGGTTTTATGCATTGGGATCAATAATTACATGCTTAATGCTAAAAAAGGTGTTATAATAGGTCCTAATTAACGAGTGTAAACATTTTAGGTCCACTTGGGTGCTAAACTAGGTGTAAAATGGTAGTGTATACATTTTACTCTATAACATTTATCCCCCACTTTAGCATGGGTACGAACTTACGTTCAAACTCACACTAAAGGATGGAGAAGACAAGTTTCAGACACAACAAACATAGAAGCCCAAGAATTTTACTAAGGTTGAGGGGTGATTAAGCCCCCAAGCTTAGGATTCTAACATTGCAAACACACGAGATCATAGAAGTCATAGTGTTATGGAGTAAAAAGTGGCCACATGGATTTTTACCTCCTTGTTTAGCTCCTAGGTCCCTGTGATTACATTATACATTCTAAATATTCATCCTGATGAAAAATTTCTTGAAACCAATGTAAATTGGGAATAAGGGGCCCATGCCTAACCTTACCTTAGACCAGAAGGGAGCCTCAAGACTTGGGCACCCACACCCAAGTCCTCCCTAATTGGTTAGAGAAAATTTAATTATATGTCAGCTTAGGACCTTTAAAAAGGTTTCTCCTTGTTAGCTCTTTTGGTCTAATTTGATGAATGTTAGTAGGAAAGCATATATAAGTATGTTTTTTAAATTCATTATGAACCTAGATGGAAATAGCCAACTTATGATATTAAAGCAAATGCAAGAAAGAGCATTCATTGTGATTCTAGAGCAAATTTGTATGTATTATTATTGTGTTGTTGCAAGTTTAAAGCTATCATCTATCTCTCCTTACGAGTTGAAGGATTTTCATCATTTTAATGATTTCATCACATAGGTGATATCATTGTTGTTCATCATATTGATTTTGTGCTTAGCCTCTACACTGGAAGTTCACACTCTCTTTATCTATCAATGGCATTGGGAAGCTTGAATTCTATCCTAAGATTTGACTGAGGCATGTCCCTAAAAACCATAACCTCCAAACCCCTTTTCTTCTTCTTGTGTGTAGGTTACAAGTGTGAGATCTAGGAAATATGAAGATATAGGAAGATTAAGTAAAGATTAGGGTTTCAAGATCTGACAATAATTTAGGAATATTCCTTTGTACAAGACTTGGGCACTAGCACCCTAGTCTTTCTGCCTTAGCTAGTTCCAGATCTGGCATTAGGGTAGTCACTGTAACATTTCTCTAGTTCACAACTTCTGAAGATTCCACCTTTCAAGACTTGGGCATTCCTGAAATAGTCCTCTGATATCTCTACTTCTAGGAAAGGTTCTCACATCTTCCTAATCCTCCCTATACAATTGGTTTCTGGAGATTTATTGTACATCTTTTGCTATAATCAAATCATCATAAAATTAGGGTTTTATGCATTATTGACCTAGGGTTTGATAAAATGACTTGATTAAATTAGATCTTTCCATAGCACTCCTGAGTATAAGATCTATAGATGAGTCCACCTCCATTTGGTAGTGATTTGGCTCAGTCTTATCCTTTAATGTTATTGTGAAAAAGGGTTTGATCTACTGTGCATGCTAGTTGTCATCATTCACCTTTTTCATGTACATAACATTTTGGTGAACCCATAGTATCTTACACATTGGCATCCTTCTTGCATCAGATTTGAGCTATTTTATACCTTATATCTTATTAGATTCCATTCATTCATCATTTTGCATAGTTACATAGCTTAATTTCATTGTTAGGGTTTAAAAAATCCTTGCATTTTTAGGAAATTTAGCTAATCTTCAACTTAGGGTTTCAAGATTAGCGTGTTGTGGTAAATCTTGTTGCACTATTGGATTGATTAAATGGTTTTATTTTTTTGTACCTTCTCATACTTTATGTTGTCATACATTCTTTTGCATCTTTGCATTGGAAAAAGTGAAAAAATCAAGCATTTTAGGCTTGCAAAAGGCATAGTTTTGTATTGTTTCATTGCATGTGTTATAAATCATTATAGAAAGATTTAAATCTTTGATTTTTGCATCAGATCTGATTCATATTATAGAATACAATCATTTCATGGTGTTTCATCTTGCATTTGAAGCTCTCATTTTCTAGGGTTTTGTTGGAAACGTTGCATTTTTGAAAACCTAGTCAAATTCAAAATCTAGGGTTTGTAGTTAAAATCTTGTTTCAGATTTTACTACTATCATAAACATTTGAAATCTGATCTTGCATTGGTTTACTACATATTTATGATTATTCATTTGTGAATTTTGTATCATTTTGCATCATAGATCTGAAAATTCATACATTTGTAATTACACATTGTGTGTTTCAACATAAGAAGTTTGACATCTTTTTCACATCTCTTTGCAAGAAATATTAAACTTTTCTATATTTCCTCTTTGTGAAGCACTTTTAACATTAGGATCACTTCATTTGTAGTGACACTTGTGTGTTTTTTATCTTTGAAAAAAGCTTCAAAAATCTGATTTCCTCAAACTAGTGTCTTATGTGCAAAAGTCTCTCATATTTTGATACCTAATAAATGAATTGATCTGATTATACATTGTTGTCCCAAGACTTTTTATTATGTCATATTCATGTCATTTCTCATTGGTATCTTTGCATGCATATATCAAAAATTTTGAACATTTTTACAAATTCATTAATATGCATCCTTATGTTTTAGATATTGAGGTCTTTAAAGGGTCTTTATATGAGGTTCTTGGTTTCATATATAATTTTGATAGATTTATAACTCTCATGGGTGACCATCCTTCAATATTATAAGATCTAACCAATTTCATCTCCATGAATAGCCATGAGAAAGATGATCATGATGGATCTTCTTCTACTATAATTAACAATAATACCATGTTTATTCCATGTGATGATGACCTAGTTTTGTCTATTTCACCCTCTCCCAAAGTTGTTCCCACTTATGAGGACATTTTGGCACAAGAAGATGAAAACATTGATACATTCCTTAACATCACCCTACTTTCTCTTCATTACAATGCTCTCCCTTTGAAAGATGAAACATTAGTGGATGAAGAGCCTCCTCTAAAAAAAGATCCTCCATGGGTAGATAATGGGCCTTCATCTAACAATCTTAAACCTTCTACAGTACATGAGGCTTCTATGGCTCATCCTGTGGATCTTCCACTTTTCGTTGAATGTTCAAGTACCTTGGATATCTCTAAGGATGTGAAGACCATGGATAGTCCTCCTTTGGCTGCATATTCAAACCCCTTGAACATCACTAAAGATGCAATCATCAACAATTCTCTTAACAACACTTTACCTTCCCTTCATTTGAACACTCTCCCTTCAAAAGACAAAGCATCAGTGGATGAAGAAAGGTCTCTCACATTAAATCCTTTGGGGATGGATGTTCAGATTTATCAAAGTAAAAGCAATGTTAATTCAATCATCATTAATAGATTTATTTAACCTACTAAGGGGATAGTGGATAAGTGTATTAATATTCCTAAAATCATTGTGCAAGGGGCACCTAATGCACCTCCTCACTTCTATTTAAGGTGAAAAATGATGAAGAGGATTTTTGTGTTTATTTTTTATAGTTTGTATGAATCCTCCTTTCACCTCTAAACATTCAAGGACTTCAACCGAGTAGGAAGTCTACTACAGGCCTTCGGTCACTCAGAATATAGGGGAAAATTAGAATTGTGTGATTTTATTGTTTAATTAGGTCCACTTATGCTCAAAACTCTAATTATGCAAATTAAGAAGCAAATAGACAAATTACTAAAAATATTTGCACACAGAGATATCAAATGACAATCAAATGCATACTAGATTTTAAAATTCAGAAAATGGAAAAGTCAGGGACTAATGAGTGGGCGTCCTAGTCCAGTACCATACTTTTTGTCAAGATCTGGGAATCTTGTCTACAACCTATTCCTATTGTTCTAGAGATTCTTTAGTTGCAGGATCCAGAGGACTAATGAGCAGGTGACCGAGTCTACATCCCTATTTTCTCTTCTGATCTACAATTTCAATAGTTTGCACTACTCTCCTACAACTCCACTTTTTCTATTCCTGTAACCTGTAACCTGCAATCATAGAAAAATGGGTTGGGGGTTTGTGGTGTGTAGAGGCTTGCCTCAATCAAGCCCCAGAGAGAAATTCAAGTCTTCTAAACACTATTGTTAGATAAAGACTGCGTATCCCTGTGGGATAGAGGCAAAATCCAAATGATAAATGATTGAAAACACAATTGATATCACCTTGTAGTGAAGATCTCATGGAAGGAAGATGCTCTTCATGCCATGAGGAGATGGATGCCAAATCTACAAATACAAACACAATAACAATGCTCTACTCTATAACACAATGAATATTTTGAATGATCTAATCACAAGAATGCATAAAGATCACAATTTCTATCTAGTTTCCAAATGAATCACTAATCATGCTTATATATGCAACTACAAACATTCCCACCAAGAATTTCGTAATTGAAACTTATCGTGTTAGCCTAGGACCTAAATAACGGTCATAAACAGACACTTTGAAATTGGTCATGACTTAAAATAGGGTAGGACTAGGGCACGGGAGCCCAAGTCCTCCCCTATTTCAGGTAGGATTTAAGTTAAGTGCATGGGCCCTAGGTCCCATTTGCTATGAAACTTTAGGGTTTTCTCATCGAGATGTCAAATTATCATGCAAGATGCTCTAAATGCATAAAAAGGACCCAGGAGCTAAACCTTAATAGGAAAAAGCCCCCCAAGATTACTTTTTTTGGCATAACATTTAGCCCCCACTTTAATGTATGTATAAACACAAGGCTGATACATGCATTAAAGTACGGTCAACAAACACAACAAACACACCAAGCATGGAGAAGACACACCAATCATAGAGAAGACAGTAATAGGCACACAAAACATGAAGAAGACAGTAATAGGCACACAAAACATGAAGAAGACAGTTACAATCACACACAACATGGAGAAGAAAACTTTGAAGACACGTAAAACACAGAGAATACAGTGAATGTAGTGAAGACATTGAATGATTTTCTTTTTCATTTATTTATGAAATGCAGATGCAAGTATACGGAAAGTAAACACACCACCCATAATGCAGGAGGTACTCATCACCACCGGCCTTTAAGACTACATATTGGGCAACAGATACACCAAACAAATCAAGCACACTATACACACACACTTGGAAGACACAGAGAAAACATAGCAGACAAGCGATGAAGTGCTCCTATTTCTAAGTTCATCACCATCTCAGGCACATTACAGGCACACACTGACAATTAGGATTTGCCACAACAATCACCGAAGACATGCTTAAGGGTTGAGTTAGTCATAGAACTACTCCCCACCACCATAGAGGACTTTTGAAAATGACAGGATGTGCACTCTCCATGAGAAATACACCATCCCTACCTTTGTAGAGGGATTAAGAGAAAAAGGATGTGATATCCTACCTCCGCAGAGGGCTTAAATGATTGTAATAGATATCGAACAAATCTCAGAGTGCAAGAGGGACTCATTGCCACCAGTCTTTAAGACTATACCTAAGAACAAGCACATTGCTAACATTTAAAATAGACAGCTTACCTTATATATGCCCCCACCTTAAGGTGGTTGATATAAGGTACCGATATCAAGCATGTTAAGGCAGGTAGAAAACACACAAGGGAACATGAGATCTTGGAAAACCCATGCCCTTGGAGGTGACATGTACTTTATGATCGCCAAATGTTCCCACAAACACATTCCTACAAGAAAAATGTTAGCGTCCATATAATCATGATAACCAACAATGCATAATGCAAGATTCAAGATAGACAAAGTGCAAGGAGCAGCAATATTGTTATGTTTTGTAAGTGTGATAAGACACCATCAAGATCACAAGGAGTGATTCTACTAGCCAAGTGTTGGATAATATATAACAACCCCATCGGTATATAGGAACTAAGTCCAATTTTTGATTTCTTGCTAAAGGGATGCTAGGTCGACATCAGTATAAAATGTTTTTCATCATCCACCCACTAGATAGAACCACTAGAGGAAGGGAAACAATAAATCAAGAGAGGAGAAACAAGTACCTTAGGGATAGTCACACAGAAGGGTGCCCCCAAGTCACTAGCCTCAATGCTATGTCCATAAGACACAACACACAACAGTGAAAATAGAGGAGAAGCAATATAGAAGAATGATGATACAAATAGAAGGGTCACAACAGATGCAGTCTCCTAGTTAAGGGTCATCCTAGGAGGCATAAACAACACATAATACATCACAGGGGAAACACATCATAAGAGATAAAGGGTTAGAAATACTTACCTGGTAGTACCATCGTACTAAATTTTAGAACTTGTGAACCTCTTGGAGAGGTATTCAATCAAGTTTTGTGTGAAGGTTGAGTGGTTCTTATGAGAGTCTTATTTATTGTCAGAAAGTCCATGCAATTCTTGTTTCTTAGATTCTTGTGTAAGTGAGACCTTTTGTTGCTTGTAAGGAGGGGAAACATAATTATTTCCAATTAACGATAATCGTCTTGCTCTTTTTCAATTTTTAGCTATCTTTCTTTGCTAATTTCATCTACCATAGTGACAAGAATCATCTTGTACTCTCACTCTTTTCTTTTGTTATAGTCTCTTACTTCAATTGTTGCATTTTTTTCTGATGCATTTTTGTTATCTCCCTATCCTTGTAAGGATAACGGAGGAGGAACCTCAGTATAAATTCCTTTTCCACATGGATGATGTGGGATATCCAACTTTTCCATATCCACTTCTATTATACCCACGATATTATCATATTCCAAATAATCTTCATCATCTACTTCCACTAAACCCTGTTCCATCATATTGTTATTAGTATGCTTAGGGAAAGGATTAATAAAGATTTGTAAATTCTGATTCGGTGGAGCAACTAACTTATTTTCATTGTCATTCACATCCGATACCTATATAACATTCGAGTCGATGATGTCTTGTATTTCATGTCTAAGATGCATATATCGTTTAGTATCATGCCCTTATGTCTGATGATAATGACAAAAGGCATTGGCAATGAAATAAGGTCCTTGACTTTGTTAGGATCCAAAGGCTTAATCAGGGAAAGCTTCATAAGATTATTACTCACAACTTGATTCATGATAGAATGCTAGGATTCAAATATCAGAGTAAACTTTCTTTATTGATACGATGCCTGCTTCGAATTAGTGATAGCAGACACTTGAGAAAAGTTATTTGAATTTGGTCCATTAATCTTGATGAAACTCCTATTATTGTTTCTCTTAAAGTTATTTTGTGACAATCCACCCATGGATTGACCAACTTGAGCTGATGAGTTTTGGTTTTCACATTGACTAGACAAAAGTTGTTAATCACAAAGGGCGGTGTTGATGATTGTTTTGAGACAGTCATAACAATAAGTTAAAATTCACATAAAATGAACCAAAACAGACTTGAAAGATATGAAGGAATTGGTTAAGATTCGGTTAATCCCAAGTTTAATATGGTCAGGTCTTGACCTGTTGGGCAAATTCAGTTGGTCAATGTGAAGCTGTAATGTTCAATGGGCCTTACACGATTTAGGGTTTCTTGTTGGTTAACTGGACTCAAACTATGCAAAAGATCATAAAAATCAGTATGTTGTTCATTCCTTTGCATAAAAAAGTTACTGTACTGCAAAACTTTAATGGATTTTCTTGAATTATTGTAGCTTTCTCCTCCTAAATATTTATGAAAACTCTCTACTTTCAACTTAGTTATGCATACTTTTTTAATATGAGAGATTTCCTTTAGATTTCTACGTTTTAAGCTAAGTATTTGAGATGGGTTGGGAAAAGTTGGAAAGATCTAATCTAAACATCATTCATTCTACCAAAGGATCTAATTGTTCTATTATGCACTTTGTAAGTCATACAACACTTTGATCAAATCCACAGACAAAACCCTAAGTGTAAGTTCTAAGCATTTTCACAAACATACACTTAAAATTGCAAGCTCTAAGAGAAAATGTTTCAAACACAATGAAGAGCAAGAAAACACTCAGAAGATAGATGTAGAATTCCAGATTCAATTGTATTAGAAATAGATAGTCATATAAGATTTACAATGTCTGAATGACTCTTAACTTCATTGATCAAATTACAAAAAACTTACAAGCTTTACAGATACAACGAGGAGGAAGGATGTTCCACACGCTCCTTGTTGTAGATACAGGTGACCTCCTTCTTCTACTTCTAAACTAAAAGGTCCCTCTATTCTAAATATTATGCTTTTTTTCTAAAATCCCTGTGTAAAGTTTTACAGTGTACAGAGGCACAATATATAGACTCTGATTATCCTCAATACATCTCAAAACCCTAGTTAAACAATGTTTCAAACCTCTGGTTATAGAAATAAATGCTGGAGAACAAGTCTCCCAAAATATCTCTGAGCATACATCAAATCTGGGTGAAATATGCCCTTCTGGAAACCCTAGTAGCTCAATATTAACTTCTGTTGTCTACTACAATAATGTTTCCATCTACATTTTGTCTTCATCAATGAAGACCCTTGACTTCCTCACCCTTCATCCTTATCTTCCTCTACTTCTGAGATTGGATCTTCGCTCTATGATGCCATTGTCATCAAGTTTTAGCTCCTTCTTCAATTGCAAACCTGCAAAAACAGACCAGCAATAAGTATCATCATTTAATAATCCTGCAAGAAGAAAGACAGCTGCTAAATCTAGTCATGACTATGTGAACGTAGAAATCGGGCCCTAATTCTGTGAAAATCACATGTCAAAAATGCATATCCAACATTAAACTGGTCGGGTCGACCATCATTGACTAGAAATATGCATTCGGGCCCCAAAATGCCCTCAAATTCCTATCGCTTCATTTTCCCGCCCACCTTCTTGTTTAAATCTTTGTATATTCTGATATATAGGTCAGACTTGAACATAGGATATATCACTTTTAAATCCGATTGGATTCCGGCTTGTATGTATGCAATGCATATCGGCTTGTATGTCACAATGTATATGTAAATATACAAGCACCTAACTCTATTTTATAACTTTTCAATTCCGCTCAATGTATAAATACATGTATCTTTTAGATATTCAATTTGGATGTGATACAAGCATTTAACCAAATTTAACTCTTTCACAGAGATTCGCTTTATATGTATGTTACTTTGTATCTTCCGATATACATTTAGGTTTGATACAAGCATTAAATCGGTTTTGATTTTCCCTTTGATTATGTTTTGTATAAGCAAAATGTATATCAGCTTGTATATAAGAATATACAAGCGCAAAACATACATTGAATTAACTCTTTTTTATGAAATTTCAGTTCCGAGCAATGTATCTCCGCTTTGCATGTTTCGGAATGTATGTATATCGAAATATACATACAAGTCGAAACATACAAAGACTTAATTCAAATTTATAAATGTTTCGGGTCCGATGCTTGTATATTACGAGCCTTGTATCCTTTAACTTGTATGTAAAAACATACAAGTGTCAAATATACAATCATTTAACTCTGCCTTAAAACTTTTCAAATCCGTGCTTGCATGTATATTATTCTTGTGTGCGCCAATATGCAAGCCGGAACATATACAAGGATTTTTCTCTTTTTAATAAGTCCGTCAGGTCCACCCAATGTATATTTGTATTGTATGTTACTCAAACATACAAGCCCGTGGATATACAACGAATTAACTGTGCCTCATAATATTTGGATTCCACGCCATGTACAAAGTGTTTGTATATCTTACCCTATATGTTTTGACCTACCAAACATACAAACAAAAGATACATGCAACGGAATTCAAACATGTATTCATTTCAACTCTGAGTTAGTTCGGATCCACCTTGTATGTATAAATCAAAAAACCATTATTAAAATGCATACAAGGAAAAAGGACATACAATTGCCTTTGTATATGAAAGCAATGTATAAAGGGCAATGTATGTAATATTACAATGACCCAACATGCAAACAAATAATGCATATGCAACCTGATAGCCAACACGACTAAGTATAAAACAACTTTGTACAGACAAAGGACTTTGTATATGTAAAGTGATATACAAAGGTCTTTGTATACAAGCGAACTTGCATACAAAGAGGCTTGTATATGCGACATGTATATACAAACTGACTTGTATGTACAAACAGCAAATCCTTCCCTTGTACATTTTACCAAAATGATCATAAGTTGCAAAATATGGCAAATTTTTAGATGATTCAAAAAGTAACCCTAGCACATTTTTCACAAGGAATCTAGCCATATCATTCCTTGGTACTAAAAATGCATTTTTTCTCTATTTTTAACAAAGTTTGCACTTTTCACCCTCTTTTCCCTTTACCACCAAACAAAACAAAACACAAACAAAAGCAAAAGCAACAGCCACAGCAGGGGTCCTCATTTTGCTAAGGAGTAAAATGGGGCATGTTGTGAACATCATAACAACTAGCAATCAAATAAAACAATTAAATTCAAAGCATTCAAGAAAACTAAATGAAATGAATCCATAACTTCCAACTATCCTTCCTGCAAATCATTATTCAACTTGAGACCTAAGGTATTTGATAAGGGTGCATGAAAATTTATTTTCAGTTTAGGTGTGTGCACATGATTAATAAGCCTCATCTTGAAGATCAATTGAACAAACCAGTGACTGATATTAGCCTACATAGTTGAGGATATTCCCTCATAGCCAACTAGATAGAGCCTTGCTGCTAGCGAGCGTCTATAGCCTTGGCAAGGTTATCGTTACAATTCTCCTAAGTAGAGCCCCACTGCCAGTGAGCGTCTATAGCCCTGGTAGAGTTACATAGATGGCTTAATCTAGATTTTTAGTATAATCCACTTTATTTATTTATTTATTTATTTTATATTTTATTGATTTTGATGCTTGATAGAAATTTCATAAGATGTAGCAATTTGTAACTTCATGATGCAAGGAATGAGCACTTGCTGAAATTAAGCTGAGAATTGTAATGGTAGCAAGGGTGACCTCAGATTTTTCACCTAATATCTACACTGGTAAGTTCAACAAACCCAAGGATTTTAGGTGTGTCATCATGAGAAACCTTCCTTGAATTCTAAATTACTATTATTGAATACAAAATTTTAGAAGCTAAACAACTCTCTTCATTCATGACAGTCACAAAAGGTTATGCATAAATTGCAAATGATTAACTTGAATATTCTGAATTTTATACTGTTTTCAATGGTTGTTAGTTTGCTCCTTAATATTCTAAAGTAAAACAAAGATCCCTGCTGAGGAGACACAAACAAACCAAACAAACAGACTGTACAAGAAAAATAAAACAAAACAAAGAAAAAGAAAGTTGTAAAAACATAAAACAAAAACAACAGAACATAAAGAAACAAAAAGCAAAACTGTGTAAATAACTAACCTAGAACAGCAAACAACAAAAGAAAATTGTACACTATTTACACTATATTACAAAAAGGATTGCCCTTTACCTCAAGCCTGGAAGTAATGTTTCAAATGTTGGCCATTAACTAGTAATGACACATCTTCCCCTGTCAAGGTCTTAAGTCTGAATGTGTTGTCTCCTATTATTTCTGAGACTTGCAATGGGCCTAACCATAGTTTGTCGAATTTTCCATGGCTCCCCCTCTTTTCATGTGCTTTGTCCCAGCACAGTACTAAGTCTAATATCTTAAATGTTTTGACTCTTGCCCTCTTATCAAACCACATCTTAACTACTACTTGGTGTTTGGCAAACTTCTCGATGGCTTGACCTCTTTTCTCATCTAATTGTAGCATGTGTACTATCCTAGCTTCCCTATGGTCATCAAAGCCTAAATACTCATTGGCAAACTTCTAGATTGGTATTCTCAGATTTACTAGAAGTATGGGATCAGTCCTATAAACTAAATGATAAGGTGTACTACCTAAGGTTGTTTTAAACTTGGTCCTATCTACCCATAATGCATATTTTAACAAAGTATTCCACTCTCTAGGACTCTTTGCAATTAGCTTCTTGATTATATCTAATAAAATTTTGTTTGTAGACTCAGCTAATCCATTACCTTGAGGGTAATAATTTGAAGAAAACTTTAAAACAATCCCATATTCAAATGCCCATTTAGAAAATTTTAAAGAAGAAAAAGCAGGGCCGTTATCACATACCAATGAATAGGGAGTTTGAAATCTGGTGATGATGTTTTCTTCAAGAAACTTGATAACTACCTTAGTTGTGGAGAATTTGTAGTAGGTGGCCTTAGTCCACCTTGTACAGTAGTCCATCACTGTCAGTCTGAACTTGTGTCCTGTAGAAGATGGAGGATTGATGACTCCGATGAAATCCAGGCCCCATTGTGCAAATGGTCTTGATTCAATCACAGGCTGTAATGGATTAGCCTAATTTCTTCCCTTATCTGCTGCAGTCTGATAGGTGTAGCAACTATTGATGTGAATCTTTGTAGCTTTGAACATCGTAGGCCAATAATAGCCTGCTCTCAATATTTTATGTGTTGTAGCTAGATAGGAACCATGACCTATTCCGTACTTGTCATGCAGTTCTGTCAACACTTTATCCGCTTCAACTCTGTTTAGACATCTCAAATAAATTCCATCATGGTTCTTCATGAATAGAAGGCATCCTTGTATCATATATTTTTGTGTTTTAACCTTCAAAGCTCTCCTCTAAGAAGCTTTCATCCTATTAGGGTACTTTCCAAATATTAAAAAAGTTTTTAAATCACCATACCAGTCTGATGCATCTTGGGAATTCAATACATACTACTATTTTATCAAATCTGGGTTTGTGTTTGCTATTGTTTGTACCAACGCCTGCCCTCTAACCAACATCATGGGAATGATTTCTATGTTGAACTCTTGCAACATAGTGATCCATTTGGCTCTCCTTTCCCCAGGCTCGTTCTGCATCAGCAGCATCTTTACTACTGCATCTGGCACTATGGCCCTGACCTGGCTGCACAGAATATAATGTCTAAATTTTTTCACGGCCTTCACTAGCATGAACGCCTATCTCTCGGTGTCATGGTATCTTAGTTCTGCATCCCTCAGAGGCTCACTCATAAAAGCTATGGGTTTTTCTTCACTATTCGTACCCTTCTATATTAAGGCAGTGGCGACTGAATGGGTGGATGCAAAGGAATAAATGTAGAATGACATTGTGTAGTCTAGACTCGCTAGTACAGGGGCATCAGAAATGGCCCACTTGATATCTTTGAATGCAGCCCTAGCCACAAGCGTCCACTCCATTTGTGCATCCCTCTTCAACATGGCATTCAACGGCTGCATGATCTCTGCAAAACCCATGATAAACTTCCGAACAAAGTTAATTTTACCAAAAAATGATTTCAACTCTTTCCTACTATTTGGTATTTGCAAATTTTTTATTGATTCTATTCTCTCTAGATCAATCTATATTCCATCCTTAGAAATGACATGCCCTAGTAATTTACCTTCAGTTACTCCAAATATACATTTCTTGGGGTTAAGGGAAATTTCATACCTCTCACATCGCTTAAGTATTTTCCTGAGATCTTTAGCATGAGTGGATGCATCTTTGGAATACACAGTCAAATCGTCCATATACATGACAATGCACTTACCTGATAATCCACGGAATGCAATATCCATGGCTCTCTGAAAAGTGGTACCTGCATTGATCAGACCAAAAGGCATTCTCCTATATGCATAATTTCCCCATTTACAAGTGAAGGTGGTCTTTAATCTATCTTCTCTATCTATTACAACCTAGTTATAGCCTGAGAAACCATCTAAAAAAGACATCATTTTTACCCCATTTACTTCTTGCAGCACTTCATCTATTGGAGGCAGAGGATAATTATCCTTTTCAGATGCTTTGTTTAAATTTCTAAAGTCTACGCATAACCTGATGTCTCCATTTTTCTTCCTCACTGGTACTAAGTTAGCTACCCAAGCTAAATGTCTGACTAGGAAAATTATTACTTCTTTACTTCTTCGAAGATTAAAGGCTCTAAAATGGCGTTCACAGGCATTTGTCTTTGCCTGAATGGCTTAACCTCTAGTCTCAAAGGTATCACATGAGTTATGATGGACGTATCATATGTTTTCAAGTCTTCATACATCCATGCTATTATGTGTTTATATTCTTTCAGAACGTCTAAAAATTCTTTCCTTAATTTCTTAGAGCAAGCCTTTCCAATTGGCACCTTTTGTGGATTTTGCTTTGTCCCTAAGTTGTGTAAATCACACTTACCCCCTTCTGTTTCGGGCAAGTCTTTCTATCTCATCACTCCATCAAAGTCAAAAATATGTTCTAATTCAATTACTCCTTTGGGTAAAAAGTTGCTCTTCAAGTTGATTATATCCCCTTCATCCCATGTTGTCTCAGGCCTTTCTTGTTCATCAATGATTTGTGCCTCAAATACCTCATTACAAGTCAGAAAATCAATAATTTGCTGGTCCCCTCCAAATACCTGAAAGTGTGTAACATTGTCTGGGATACTGGGAACATTAAGTAACTCAACAACAAATCATTTCAATCCTGATAGGGTCAAGGGTTCTAATGTGCTAGTAGCAACTACTAGCACATCCGGCCTATGGTTCATCTCTCTAGGGATATGCTCTATGTTGAAAGCATCAAATGAATCTATTAAACCCCATACTCTATGTCTGTAACAAATCATTCTCTTGTAATTACAAGCATATAGCTTCCTTACTTGTTTGACTACTAGTTCAGAGTCTGAAAATACATTAATCATTTTCACCTTTTTCCTGATGGCCATGACAAGTCCCAAAATTAAGGCTTCATATTCAACAATATTGTTAGTACAGGAAAACTGCAGTCTGTATGCTGCTAGGTATGATTTACCCTGAGGATCTATGAGTTCAATACCCGCACCCACACCCTGTTTAGATTTGGACCTGTCGCATTTTAGTGTCCACATGCTATTTTTTATTTTTCTGACCTTTTACCTGGGCATGCTTTGTCTCTTCTATCACTGGTGAGGTGCTGGTCTGTTTGTTCATGGGTATTTCTATTTGGTCAACTTGCATATGTGTATTTTTAGCTTGCAAATTAGAAAGACAACTACCCTTGTCCTTTATTTCCTCTCCTAAATTTGAAATCAAAGCATCCTCATTACTCTGAAAGTATCTCTATGGTTGACCAGGGTTCAGATTTTCCTCTTGCAGCTCTACCCTCTCCATGCATTTTTTGTATTCATATTCAATGATGTCTTTGCACATTCCACAACTCTCCTCAGAATGTGGCCTATCGTGAACTCTACATCTATTTTTATACAGTTTACATTGGATTGCTAGATTTTGTTTAATACACTCTTCCACCTCTTGTCTAATGGTATGACCAAATTTGTCCATTGCACTATTTTCTTCATCCGAAGAATTTCCATCAAACTCGATGAATAATGTTGTCTCCTTGTTGACATGTTTCTCTCTAGAGTTTAACATCATGATCTCTTCAATTTGTACCCCATTGTTAGTAATCGTATAAACACTAGGTTCAACAACAAAATATAATATTTCATTAGTTTGATTATACTCTGTTATCATGTGTTTCATCCTAGGTTCTGCCTCTATTCTAATCTGGTTTGGGACACCTCTCCAAGGTAGCCACATATGTGAAAAATCAGTGGCCATATATCCGTTTAATGTCTTGGACCAATCCCTACTCAACAACATTCCATAATTCTTAGGTATATCTACTATTTGAATGTTAATGAATTGGCTTACCCTAGGGTCTAAAGCTAATTGCATCTGAATGTTCATTAATTCTCCTATCACACTAACCTCAGTTTTATCTAACTGTGTGACAACCTTGGCAGATTTGGTGGGAGTCAGCCCAAGAGTTTTACATATCCCTAAGGGCATTACATTGGCTGAGGCACCAGAGTCTACCATGCAATTGTGTATGTTCTTCCCACACAATCTAATAGTTAACAAGAAAGGAGGAGCATCCTTCTTATTAGCATACATTACTACATTTGTATTGGAAGGGTGCTCAACTTTATTACTTTTCTCTTTAGGCAGTGAATCTCTATTAGGAACAGCTATATCAGTAGCGACCTCGTCTGTCATGGATGTATCCAAAGATCTTATAAAAGCATTTCTGATCCCTAGAGTTTTCAATAGTTCATTCAGAGGTATACTGACCTTAATTTTCTTTATTTCCTTTGACAAGTAGCTCATTAATCTTGTTGTCTCTATTGTTTTGGTTTTATTTGTTTGGGCCTTTTGTTCTATTGTTCCACTATTTGCATGATGACTAGCTTTAAGTATGGTAGGATTGTTGCTAGCATTCTGATCTGGGGGTGTGTTGAAGTTGTTAGGAGGAATAGAAGTGGTGAAAGGTCCTCCTGGCCTAGTCTTGTTCCTTAAAATGTAGGTGTGGTTCTTATTTGTCTATTGAAAGGCCTATACCTCTTCTGTTTTAGTCAAGACTTCATTTTCAGTTCCAAAAGGAAACTGAAAAGCATTTAACACAAACGCTGATTTAGGATAAAGATTTTCACAAAAGTATGGTTCATCCTCTAACAATTCATCTTCTCTCTCTTCTATAGTTGCAAAGGTAAAGGTTTCTAAAACAAAAGCAGTATCATACCCTGAGGGTACTACCTCATTACCCGTGGGAATGAGAAACTTAGAAGTAGGAGGCTACACATCTACGTTAAAGATGCTGGCTGCTAAATGGAACTGTGGACAGTCAAGCTCAGCATGGGCATTGGTATTGTGAAATCTGCACCAACCTTTTAGTGATGTATTGGCCATTTGGATGCCAGCTGTTTGTTTTGCATCATGATTATCTATATTCACAAAAGGAGAAGATAGAGTACCATTGTTTGGTCCAGTGTTCCATGTCTTGGGTGGCCTAGGCTGATTTTGATTTCTGTTATTGTTACCCCAGGCCCTATTGTCTATCACTAGCCCCCTGTTTTGCATTGGTTGCCCTTGGTTATGACCTTGATGCTGATTATAGTTTTGGCTCTGATTTGAACATTGGCCTTGGCTGTTATTTTAGGTATGGCTCTGATTGTAGTTCTGATTTTGATTTGAACTATAATTTTGATTTTGGCTTTGGTTATAATTCTGATTTTGATTGTATCCTTGGTTGCCTCTTCCATAAAGGTTCTCATTTCTTAGTTGTGTCATTTCAGTGGTTAATCTTTTCAAGTGTGCAGTGATCTCCTTGATTTCTTCCCTTTCCTCTTGTGCTTTTACCACAGTTGTATCTCTAGGGGGTCGGAAGAAAGGTTGCCCGCTACTCTGATTGTTATTAGCAATGCTACCCGTGTAAGGAGTTATAGCTTGGATTGGGGTAGGACTATACACAGGTGTGTATGTAGGAACTGGATTTAATAATGGAGTGTGATGCATAGGGACGCCATTCCAAGGCTATGCCTAATTTTGCACTCCAAAATTTCCTCCATTGAGAAATGGACTATAAGTTGTATGCCTCATCTCTTGGTTTACTGAGGCTACCTCTTTATAGGCTTTAGATATTGAATCTATGTCAGGTTTTCTTTTGACAAACATGGTAGTTAAAGGATCCAAGGTAGCATAGTACATGGCTAACAAGGTATCATCATCTACTGTGTAAGGGTCTACAAACCTGGAGTAGGCCTTTTGAAATCTATCATTGAAATTATCAATTAACTCTCCCTCACCTCATTTTATGGTAGCTAGTTTATGATACAAGATGCAGGGATGAATGGGTCCTCTAAATCTATACAGAAATGCTTCTTCCATAAGTGACCAAGAAGAAATATAGCAATTGGGTAAGTTCACATACTAGTTAGAGGCTTGGTCATTAAAGGTGTAGGGAAACAATCTACACACAATGTCCTCGTGTTCTAATCTGGCCCTAAAGCATGCTTCCTTGAATATTCTAATATGGTCTTCCAGATCTTGGTGCAACTGGTATTTAGGACATATCTTTTCCAGATTTTTGGGCATCTCATTATAATCATTGAATGCTATGGGAGAGTTGGTATTGAAATAAGCCATTGCGGGTGCTTGTGTCTGACCTAGACCTATAGGAATACCTGGATTTACTGGTGGGATAGGATCTCTAGGAGGACTAGGACCTCTAGGAGTACCTGAACCAAGATTTAAAGATCTAAATAGCGATCTATTAAGGCTCACAATGTTACGGAGGTTAAAAGGTGACCTAGGAGGTGTTCCAGACGAACTCCTTGCTTGTGATATTTTGGGATTCCAAATCAAAGGGCTCTTACTTCGCCTTATATCAGGTAATTGTACAAATATATCTCTTGAACTGGATCTAGACCTAGTCACTCTACCACTATTATTAGCCAATTTTTTTCTTGAAACAAACCCTCACTCAAGTGGCCCTCCTTCTAGCACCAAGAAACTATTGATGATTGTTTTGTGACAATCATAACAATAAGTTAAAATTCACATAAAATGAACCAAAACTGACTTGAAAGATATGAAGGAATCGGTTAAGATTCGCTTAATCCCAAGTTTAATATGGTCAGGTCTTGACCTGTTGGGAAAATTCAGTTGGTCGATGTGAAGCTGTAATGGTCAAGGGGCCTTATGCGATTTAGGGTTTCTTGTTGGTTAACTGGACTCAAACTATGCAAAAGATCATAAAAATCAGTATGTTGTTCATTCCTTTGCATAAAAAAGTTACTGCGCTGCAAAACTTTAATGGATTTTCTTGAATTATTGTAGCTTTCTCCTCCTAAATATTTATGAAAACTATCTACTTTCAACTTAGTTATGCATACTTTTTTAATATGAGATAGATTTCCTTTAGATTTCTACGTTTTAAGCTAAGTATTTTAGATGGGCTGGAAAAATTTAGAAAGATCTAATCTAAACATCATTCATTCTACCAAAGGATCTAATTGTTCTGTTATGCACTTTGTAAGTCATACAACACTTTGATCAAATCTACAGACAAAACCCTAACTGTAAGTTCTGAGCATTTTCACAAACATACACTTAAAATTCCAAGCTCTAAGAGAAAATGTTTCAAACACAATGAAGAGCAAGAAAACACTCAGAAGATAGATGCAGAAATCTAGATTCAATTGTATTAGAAACAGATAGTCATATAAGATTTACAATGTCTGAATGACTCTTAGCTTCATTGATCAAATTACAGAAAACTTACAAGATTTACAGACACAATGAGGAGATAGGATGTTCCACACACTCCTTGTTGCAGACACAGGTGACCTCCTTCTTCTACTTCTAAACTAAAAGGTCCCTCTATTCTGAATGTTATGCTTTTTTTTCTAAAATCCCTGTGTAAAATTTTACAGTGTACAGAGGCACAATATATAGACTCTGATTGTCCTCAATACAGCTCAAAACCCTAGTTAAACAATGTTTCAAACCTCTAGTTACAACAATAAATGCTGGAGAACAAGTCTCCCAAAATATCTCTTAGAATACATCAAATCTAGGCGAAATATGCACTTCTAGAAACCCTAGTAGCTCAATATTAACTTCTGTTGTCTGCTGCAATAATGTTTCCATATGTATTTTGTCTTCATCAATGAAGACCCTTGACTTCCTCGCCCTTCATCCTTATCTTCCTTTGCTCTTGAGATCGGATCTCCCCTCTATGACACCATTGTCATCAAGTTTCAGCTCCTTCAACTACAAACCTGCAAAAGCAGACCAGCAATAAGTATCATCATTTAATAATCCTACAAGAAGAAAGACATCTGCTAAATCTACTCGTGACTATGTGAACGCAGAAATTAGGCCCTAATTCTATGAAAATCGTGTGTCAAAAATGCATATTCAACGTTAAACTGGTCCGGTCAACCATCGTTGATGAGAAATATGCATTCGGGCCCCAAAATGCCCTGAAATTCTTATCGCTTTGTTTTCCTGCCCACCTTCTTGTTTAAATCTTTGTGTATTTTTATATATAGGTCAGACGTGAACATAGGATATATCGCTTTTAAATCTGCTTGGATTTCGGCTTGTATATCACAATGTATATGCAAATATACAAGCACCTAACTCTATTTTATAACTTTTCAATTCTACTCAATGTATAAATGCATGTATCTTTTAGATATTCAATATGGACGTGATACAAGCATTTAACCAAATTTAACTCCTTCGCAGAGATCCACTTTGTATGTATGTTACTTTGTATCTTCTGATATACATTTAGCTTTGATACAAGCATTAAATCGGTTTTGATTTTCCCTTTGATTCTATTTTGTATAAGCAGAATGTATATCGGCTTGTATATAAGAATATACAAGCGCAAAACATACATTGAATTAACTCTTCTTTATGAAATTTTGGTTCCGAGCAATGTATCTCTACTTTGTATGTTTCGGAATGTATGTATATCAAAATATACATACAAGTCGAAACATACAAAGACTTAATTCAAATTTATAAATGTTTTGGGTCTGATGCTTGTATATTACGAGCCTTGTATCCTTTAACTTGTATGTAAAAACATACAAGTGCCAAATATACAACCATTTAACTCTGCCTTAAAACTTTTCAAATCCGCACTTGCATGTATATTATTCTAGTGTGCGCCAATATGCAAGCCAGAACATATACAAGGATTTTTCTCTTTTTAATAAGTCTGTCAGGTCCGCCCAATGTATATTTGTATTGTATGTTACTCAAACATACAAGCCCGTGGATATACAATGAATTAACCGTGCCTCATAATATTTGGATTCTGCGCCATGTACAAAGTGTTTGTATATCTTACCCTGTATGTTTTGACCTGCCAAACATACAAATGAAAGATACATGCAATGGAATTCAAACATGTATTCATTTCAACTCTAAGTTAGTTCGGATCCACCTTGTATGTATAAATCAAAAAACCTTTATTAAAATGCATACAAGGAAAAAGGACATACAATTGCCTTTGTATATGAAAGCGATGTATAAAGGGCAGTGTATGTAATATTACAATGACCCAACATGCAAACAAATAATGTATATGCAACCCGATAGCCAACACGACTAAGTATAAAATGACTTTGTATATGCAAAGCGATATACAAAGGTCTTTGTATACAAGCAAACTTGCATACAAAGAGCCTTGTATATGCGACATGTATATACAAATAGACTTGTATGTACAAACAACAAAGCGTTCCCTTGTTCATTTTACCAAAATGATCATAACTTGCAAAATATGGCAAATTTTAAGATGGTTCAAAAAGTAACCCTAGCTCATTTTTCACAAGGAATCCAACCATATCATTCCCTGGTACTGAAAATGCATTTTTTCTCTATTTTTAACAAAGTTTGTACTTTTCACCCTCTTTTCCCTTTACCACCAAACAAAAGCAAAAGCAACAGCCATAGCAGGGGTCCTCATTTTGCTAAGGAGTAAAATAGGGCATGTTGTGAACATCACAATAGGTGGTACATAAATGTTGAAAGGAGTTATACTTCATCAAGAGAATCTTATCATAGATGTTAGGTTGTAGATTTGTAATAAACAAATTCTAAACATCCTCATCCTTCATCTAATATTGAATTTGTGCATAGAGAGATTGACACCAGCTAATAAACTCAGTTAACTTGTCTTTCAGACCTTGCTTGCAATGAACTAAATCAATCAAAGAAACTTGAGGTCCAATATGTCCTTGAAAATGTTGTAAAAATTGATCAACTAATTGCTATAAAGAGTGTATTGAATTCAGAGGTAAAGACCAAAACCATTCTAAAGCAGTATCCTTGAGAGATCGTGGGAAAAGTTTTGCTAACAAGTCCTCTTTAAAGTAGAAATTGCTACACATAGCCGTGAATGCTGTCACATTAGTATTAGGATCACCTTTTCGACCATATTTTTCAAAGCAAGGAGTCTCAAACCTTTCAGGCATAGGAGCTCTCAAGATGGCATAAGATAGGGGATTATGGGCATGGTAAGTTGGTATATTAGCTTGTGAATAATTTGTCAAGTTTGTCACTTTTGTTGTAAAGAAGTCATGCCTTACAAAAGTTGGTTTAAGAAAGCATCATTGGGAGATGTAGTTTGTTGCGAGGAATTGGAACCAAATTGAGGAGGTGATTGACCTTGAGTTGTGATAGGCGGAGGCTGTGAATAGTTTAATGGTGGTTGGACATATTGATAGGTGGAAGGTGGTTGCGAATAATTATATGAAATTGGTGGCTAAGAATAGGTGGAATGGAAAGGTGATTGAGAGTAAGTATTCATAGAAGAGATCCCCTTACAAACCAAGTTTTGATAGTTAAATCCCACAACTCTGTAATTTTGTGAACTAGTTCCATTAGATATTCCAATATTAGTGGTAGTATTACTACAATCATTTGCATTAGTTGTTAAAAATGTAGATGTAAATGTAGACACTCCAATGGTTGGTATACGTGCCGATACTTGTGTATGAGATGGTGACGATATGTTTTTGATACTGTTAGCACATTCAATCACTGTCATGGCATTATTGTGTACAATATGTGTTAAACCTCGAATAACATTAATACCATCTTATCCTTCTTTTATCAATTCTCTTATGTGGTGGATCACAGGGATGGCTTCTTTTGCTATCCTTTTAGTTTCCATAAATGCTTAAAAATTGGCTAACTCTATCAAGTTTGTTTATTTACTCATCGGGTACATGTGCAGCCACCTCAATAGTGTTGTTGACATCATGAAATACTTGATCTTCCATAGTGGTTGTAGGAGGTATAATGTCTTGCAAAATTTGTGCCTCTCCTTTTGTAAAGAAGGTATTCAATGGATTTTCAGAGGTAGGGACATCTAATTCTTCAAGAGCACTAGATGCCATGTGTCTTATACTTCTTCTTAAAGGGATATTTCTATTAGGGTAGAAAGTTATAATAGTCATACAGATGCATGCAATGCTCAATGCACAAACTAATAGAACAAACCCTAAGAGAAAGATATGTTTAAGATCCAAAAATGGTTAATTTTTTCAACTTTTTTTAATACAAATAAGAGAAAGAAAAGGTGTTGTAAGGAAATTAATCAAGGGCAGAAAATAATATGTCTGATATCAGTCCAATAAACTAATAATATCCTTCACAACACACTTTTGATGAAAACCTAGAATGATGCCTAGTCAAAACCTAGTGAAAATACACTAAAATATGTGATTTTTCACAAATTTTCAATGCAAAGACCCAATAAAAGGGGTGTTGTAAAGAATTTTAGGAGGTGAATAAGATTATAAATGTAATATCACTCACCTAAAGACATAAAATTCATCACAACATGCTTGGAGTGCAAATCTAGGTCAAACCCTAGGTCAAATATAGCCAAAATATGCAAATTTTCACCAAATTTCAAAGCAAAAGAGTATGACAATGGGTTTTGTGAGAAAAATTATGATGGAAAGAAAGCTATAAAAATAATAAAATCCACCTAATTCTAAAAAAATTGTCACAACATGCTTATAGTGCAACTCAAGGTCAAACCCTAGGGAAAATATAGCTAAAATATGCAAATTTTCACCAAATTTCCACTGTAAGAGCCCAATAAAAATGTATTGTAAATAATTTAGGAGGTGAAGAAGATAATAACCATAATTAAATTTAATTAGTGCAAAAAAATCCTTTACAACATGCCTATGGTGCAAATCTAGAGAGACGATAAGCCAAAATCTAGTGAAAAATCAAGGTTTTCAAACACTAGACATGAAATTTTGCAAGAAAACCACTATGATGAAACACTACATCTAGAAATCAGTCCTAATGAGTTTTTTAAAAGGGTATTAAAATCTGAAACAAGATTTTGACTACAAACCCTAGCTAATGCAAAACTAGGTTATATGAAAAAATGCACAATTTCAAGCAATTTTTAACAATTTAAAGCATGAAAATGCAATCTAAATTAATGATGAATGAAAAATTTTTGTAATCAGATATAATGATAATGAAATAAATTTATTGAAATTAAATGTAAATTAATTCAAATTATTTGAAAATGCAAGCTAAAAATACCAAATTTTTCAAAATTTTCAATTTTTTTGTAATTTTCCAAATGCAATAAGATGAACAGTGAATGAATGACATGAAATGAATGTAAATCTGAAGAAAAACACTCAAAAAGGTGCCAAAAAGTCCAAAAACATGGGTTCACCAAAATGTTTAAGGGAAATTTGATGAAGAGGATTTTTTTGTTTATTTTGCTAGTTTGTATGAATCCTCTTTTCGCCTTTAAACATTCAAGGACTTCAGCCGAGTAGGAAGTCTACTACAGGCCTTCAGTCACTTAGAATATAGGGGAAAATTGGAATTGTGTGATTTTGTTGTTTAATTAGGTCCACTTATGCTCAAAACATTATGCAAATTCGGAAGCAAACGGACAAATTATAGAAAATGCTCACACAAAGAGATATCAAATGACAATCAAATGCATACCAGATTTCAAAGTTTGGAAAATAGAAAAGTTAGGGACTAATGAGAGGGCACCCTAGTTCAGTGCCATACTTTTTGTCAAGATCTAGGAATCTTGTCTACAACATGTTCCTGATGTTCTGGAGATTCTTCAGTTGCAGGATCTGGAGGACTAATGAGCGGGCGGCCGAGTCCAGGTCCCTATTTTCTCTTCTGATCTGCAATTCTGATAGTTTGCACTGCTCTCCTGGAACTCCACTTTTTCTTCTCTTGCAACCTGTAACCTACAGTCATGGAAAAATGGGTTGGGGGTTGTGGTGTTTAGAGGCTTGCCTCAGTCAAGCCTTGAAGAGATATTCAAGTCTTCCAAACACCGTTGTCAAATAAAGAGTGTGTATCCCTATGGGATAGAGGCAAAATCCAAATTATAAATGATTGAAAACATAATTGATATCACCCTGTAGTGAAGATCTCATGGAAGGGAGATGCTCTTCATGCCATGAGGAGATGGATGCCAAATCTACAAATACAAACACAATAACAATGCTCTGCTCTGCAATACAATGAATATTTTGAATGCTCTAATCACAAGAATGCATAAAGATCACAATTACCATCTAGTTTCCAAATGAATCACTAATCATGCTTATATATGTAACTACAAACGTTCCCACCAAGAATTTTGTAATTAAAACTTACCGTGTCAGCCTAGGACCTAAATAACGGTCATAAACTAACACTTTGAAATTGGTCCTAACCTAAAATAGGGTAGGACTAGGGTGCGGGTGCCCAAGTCCTCCCCCCTATTTTAGGCAGGATTAAGTTAAGTGCACCCCCTAGGTCCCATTCACCATGAAACTCTAGGGTTTTCTCATGGGGATGCCAAATTATCATGCAATATGCTCTAAATTCATAAACATGACCCGGGAGCTAAACCTTAATAGGAAAAATCCCCCAAGGTTACTTTTTCTAACATAACAACTTCAAACTGGTGATTATGGTTTAAGCTGATCCAACACCACCTCGACCCCTGGGTTACATTCTCATTTTTACAAAACAAATTACTGAAGGAAATCAAGTGTATCAAAATGTGTCATAGCAAGACAATTATAATGTGGTTGCTCACACATACAATACATGAAATAATAAATAAAGTAAACAATAGTTGAACATTCTGATCACTTTACCAACTTCTCAACATATGCTTCCTCAACCACCTCATCATACTCATAATGTTGGCTAAGATTATGATCTTGTTTTTTAGCTTTGTTCCACTCTTGCTAAGATCTTTCTCTAGGAACTCATACAAACATTGCCTACATACCACAGAATGCCCCAAGAAGCTTTACAAAAGGTGATTGTACCACCTTTTGTTAAGCCAAATGATGTAGAAGCTCTATTAGATTGTATACATGTGACAAAAATGGATATTCTATTTCAACAACATGAATTATTGTCAACCAAAATGATCCTCTTGTAATATTTGTCACAATAAATAAAAAGTTCATAAACTGAGTTATGATTGACAATGGATAGGCTTTTAATGTTTGTGGCATTGATTTTCTACACAAACTTAAGGTTGACACATCTTTAATCAAACCAGATAAACTTCACATTTGTGGCTTTGATAACATTAGTAGACAATCACTAGTTATGATAACTTTACCTATAAAGGCTGGACCCATGACTTTATCTACCCTTATCTATGTCATGCCCGGTGCACTTTCATATAACATCATTCTAGGTAGACTGTGGATTCATGCCATGGGGGTAGTTTCATCTACCCTTCATTGATCAGTAAAGTTTATTTACAAAAATAAACTTCACACCATTGAAGTTGACTTGAATATGGAAAGTTGTTTACAAGTTGACGCGTAAAAACAAGTTATCATTCACAAACTTCTCAACAACTTAAAAGTTGATTCATCAATACCTCTTGCCATAGATAATAATGTACAAGATTCTAAATCACCATCGAATGCACTTCTTGGTGATGATTGGGGTTCATTAGATTTTACTCCTTCCTTTATGGGGGAATATAAACTTAATAACTCTAATCTTGAAACACCAAAAGTTGCATCGATCTCATCCAAGCAATCTTTGGAAATACCTAAGAAACCTAAAGTTTCTTTAGTGGAAAACAAAGAAAATATTTTTACTTACACCATAGAATATGAGACTTATGAGGCTCCTCCCTCTTCTAAAGAGATGGAGTCCCTCTATGGTCATGGATTTCAAATCCTTTACAAAAATTGTGACTACGTAGGAAATGGTTGTGGTGTAAACCAACAAGGAATTAGAGTACCATTACAAGCTACTGCAATTAACTACTTGAGTGGTATTGGATACCATTATTTGAAGCCAACCAAAGCTTACCGTTGCCCTACTCTTATAATACAATATCAACAATTCCAACACTTAATTTGATAGATCTTGAGATGATAGACATAATTTGTCCACCAGGAAATATCTTGCTAGGTACTTTTTCAATAGATGAAGCATCAGAAGAATCAAGCACCACACAATTGCAGGTAAGTATTTCTCCCTCATGTAGCCACACTCAATGCAACACCCATTCCAATTGCTCTCAAGGGTAGCCTCCCCCTAGATATATATGTTGATAGTGTTGTGTTGTGTTCTCCCGTATTGTGTTAAATGTTTGTTTAGGTCTCCTTAGATGACCCTTGATACTCTTGTAAGGTCAAGCATACAATGATATGGCCTCTGTTGTGACATTTCTTCTATTTGTTTCTCTATTCTTCTACTCTCCTCTCTTGTTGTAATTGTTGTGGTGCCTTGGGGGAATAATGTTTTGGAGGATGTCTTGGGGGCACCTTCCCATGTTATAAACATAAGTCACTTTTGTCTCCTCTCTCATTTTTCATGATTTCATTCTTCCGTTGCACTTGTGGCTCAACTAGTTGGCAAATGAAGATACAAAATAAACACTGATAATGATCGTGCGTCCCTACAACAAGAATAAAAATGGACCAATTTCATATATGAATATGGGCTTAATATGTTACTGACTCTTGACTAGTAGAATCACTTTGTATTGCGATGTGATCATGTATCATGTTGTGAATTTCTTGTAACAAACCATTGCAATACTATAAATGTTCTTCTAGGAACTTTGGAATGTTTTTGTATCTCACCTTGTGGCTACACTCAATTCTGAGATACTTGAAGAATGACCTTATGTCTATACTCGGTTCTAAACCCGTAAGTATAGCCTTGGTTTGTTTATGCAGTATGTTACCTTATTTCTATATCAATTGTTTAAAAGATGATTTGGTTGTTATCTTAGCTAAGATTTTCTAACCAAAGTTTGTTAATTGTTAGCATGTAATACTAATGTGTTTCTATTGTGATTGTTGGGAAAAATTAGCAATCGTAAGCACATGTCACTTTGGGGCATGGGCTTTGTGAAAGATTTTGTTCCCTTGTGTGTTTTCACCTTACTTTAAATGTGATTGCTACTAGTAAGGGGATCAACCACTTTAAGGTGGGGACATATATTATGGTAAATACTTGGATACCTTACATATTGTGATAAAATGTGCTGTATACTACCTTTTCATGGTAAGGTGTCTCTGTGATGCAGGTGGAGTTTTATAATTTGTGTTTGTATGTTGTGTATGCTTCCTTTTCACTGTAAGGGATCTCCATGATGCGGGTGGGGTTGTATACTTTGTTTTGTATGTTGTGTGTACTTCCTTTTCACTATAAGGTATCTCCATGATGCAAGTGGGGTTGCATACATTATGTACATGGTTCCTTTTCATCTTAAGGCATCTCTGTGATATAGGTGGGGTTTTATGTTTTTGAAAACCCTTATGCAAAAGGCAAGATTGTGTATTCCCTTGAGTGGTTGCACATCCTTTTAAAAATTCCTTTGCATAGGCGGGGTCGGTGATGCAGAGCATCTAGGACTGTAGACAACTTAACAACTCACAAAGTTCACTGTTTTCCTTCAACAGAGATCAACCTTCATAGAAGCCAGGGTTCTGACTCACAAATACACATGTTCATGATAAAAAAGGGAGTAACTTCAGGTCACTTACCTCAGGATGCCTAACACCGACTAACATTCCATCCCATCCACAGTGTAGGGTCTGCAAGACAACAGTCTCATAGACTATCACCACACTACTATTCCACTAGAATGGCAGACTCGGTATCTTCCTTGGGGTGATGTCCATTAAAAAGAACTCAATCTCAATCATGCTTAATCAGTAACATGCCACACATGCCCAATGCCTTCCTTGACAAATCAATAACGCAACAAAAATAACTAATATCTCTCTTGAGGTGACTGTTTTCAGTGAGGACAGACAGAGTTTGAAAACAGGCAGAATGAATTGGTTTCATGGAGGATTTAGTCTTACCTCCTATCATAGGATCATTGCTAGATCTAAAGCTTCTTGCATCACTACTAAAGACTGGTATTTCACAAGGTTTTCACTCCGCAGTCAATGACCATCACCCAAGTGCAGAGTTATGTATTAGGATGGTCATTGATGGTCATAACCTCTACAAGCCCTTGCATTAGATATCATACAACTCATTCCTCTGATTAGGGATAGAAAGGATCAAAGGACTGAGCAGAATTCCATCAGGTTGCTCAGAAGAACCCTAATCTAGGTTTTAGGACAGTCAACACAAAACAACGATTTTCTCACCTCTAGATTACTGTCAAGACCTCAAATAAGATTCAAATCAAAGTTGCTTCAATCCTCTAACATTCTATTACAAACATAGGCTATGACAAATCCGTACAGGTACAGAGCATGCAAGAGAACAGTGATTTTCTGACTGTGACAATAGGATTAGAGGGCAGTGTGATATTCTACATGCATAGTGTATCCTCCTTCAGTCTCAAGGCACAAATTCACATAAATGGATGGCCAATCCTCCGGTCCTCACTCCCAACCATTCTACACCCCATGATAGAACTTTACAGTATAGTAGTATGGGCTCAAAAATGCATAAGAGTTCAAAAAACACAGGAAAAGGTAGAAAAATGGTTTCTTTATCTATTTCACTTCAAAACTTCTTCCACACTTCTCAATGAGAAGGTTCTTGGCCTCTTTTAAGCCTCCTTGATGCCTTTCACAAGCAAGAGGGTAGTTGAACCAATGGTGAGAGAAAAGAACTACTCCCAAACCATCACTGTTGGCCTACAACTGTCTATTGATTTGTAACTGTTCAATCTTGGACTGCATCGACAGTTTTGTGTTAAATGATGCTTTCAAACATTTTTATGACCTTGGACAAGGTTCCTCCATACCTTCAAAACCTTTTATATGCTAACAAACCAAAAGGTTTGCCTCCTACATACCCTAGGAGGGCTACAAACTTAAATGACTCCTTATGACTGCCTTTTTGCCACAAGACTATCCTCTTGAGGACTACTACATGAAAAATAGATTCTAGCTAATTGGACATAGTCCTTTTACAAATATGGCTTCCAAGCCTTATTACAACAAGTAGATGGTCTCAAAGACCTTATTAAACAAAACAAAACAACTTGTAAATCAACCCAATCCTAGATGTCTTGGTGCTCCTACACCAATTGGATCTTGAGTTATTCACCCTTAAGCATGTCTTTGGTGGTTGTGGTAGTGTAGCTCAACCATCAAGTGTGTTTAGCATGTCTTAGATGGTGGTCTGTAGAAATGACCTCCCCCCATCACTCGTGTTTTATGTGTTTGAGATGTATAGTGTGTTGAAGACATACTCTATGATGCTCATGTGTTTCATGTGTCTTCCTTGTGTGTCTTGCATATTTTAGTGGTGGCACATAGTGATGAGCTCCCCCCATGCCATGTGCCTTCTATGTTTGGTGGTAGCGTCTAACAATGATCTCCCCTCATGCTATGTGTTTTGTGTGCTTTTGATGGTGACGTGTAGCGATGAGCTTCCCCCATCACCTAGTTAGGGTTATATAATTGTTTAGTCATGTATTCTCTTTGTGTATGCCTTGTGCATTACATGTTTGCACTCATGCATTCTCCCTGTATTGCACACTTCTTTATTATCATCTTTGTGTATTGTGTGATTCTTTAGTGTTTTCTTAGTGTTTTACATGACTATCAATTGTTTTCTTATGTTTGTCTAATCTTCGTGCTAGAATTGGTTCTCCAAAATTAGGGTGTATCTTCTCTCTAATGTCTAATGTGTTGATATGCTTCAATCATACTTTAATGCTTGTATTGATCATAAGATCACACACACATTAACAGCGAGCACTAAATTTTATGGAGTAAAAAGTGGCCACATGGCTTTTTACCTCCTTGTTTATCTCCTAGGTCACCATGATTACATTATACATTCTAAATATTCATCCTGATGCAAAATTGACCGAAACCAATGTAAATTGGGAATAAGGGGCCCATTCTTAACCTTAACCTAGACCAAAAAGGAGCCTCAAGACTTGGGTTCCTATGCCCAAGTCTTCCTTGATTGGTTGGAGCAAATTTAACTATATATCAGCTTAGGACCTTTAAAAAGGTTTCTCCTTGTCGGCTCTTTTGGTTTAATTTGACGAATGTTAGCAAGAAAGCATATATAAGTGTTTCTGAATTCATTATGAACCTAGATGGAAATAGCCAACTTATTATATTAAAGCAAAAGAAAACAAGAGTATTCATTGTGATTCTATAGTAGATTTGTATGTATTATTATTATGTTTTTATAGGTTTAAATTTATCATCTATCTCTCCTTATGAGTTGAAAGATCTTCAACTTCTTAAGGATTTCATCATATAGCTGATATCATTATTGTTCATCATCACTTGATTCATTATATTTATTTTGTGTTTAGCTTCTACCCTACAAGGATGCACTCTCTTTATCTATCAATGATGTTGGGAAGCTTGAATACTATCCCAAGATTTGACTGAGGGAAGTCCCTAAACACCATAACCCCCAAACCCCTTTTCTTCTTCTTGTGTGTAGGTTATAGGTGTAAGATCTGGGAAATATGAAGATACATGAAGACTAAGTAAAGATCAAGGTTTTGGGATTTGATAACATTTTGGTAATATTCATCTATGCAAGACTTGGGTGTTGGTGCCCTAGTCTTTCTGCCTCAGTTGGTTCTAGATCTAGCATTAGGGTAGTCACTGTAACATTTATTCGGTTCACAACTTCTAAAGATTCCACCTTTTAGGACTTGGGTGCTCCCGAAATAGTCCTCTGACATCTCTACTTCTAGGACATAGGTTCTAACATCTTCCTGATCCTCCCTATAGAATTGGTTTCTAGAGATTTGTTGTACATTTTTTGTTATAATTAGATCATCTTTTGTGCATTATTAACCTAGTGTTTGATAAAAAGACTTGATTAAATCAGATCTTTCCATAGAACTCCTATGTACAAGATCTATAGATAATTCCACCTCTATTTGGTAGTGATTTGGCTCAGTCTTGTCCTTGAATGTTATTGTGAAAGAGGGTTTGATCTAGTGTGCATTCTAGTGGACATCATTCTTCTTTTTCACACTTAACACATAGACTATCACTAAAATTGAGGGGTAATCAAGCCCCCAAGTTTAGGGTCCTAGGAGTCTATGATGAATTTCATAGACACAAGATAGATGACATAATTCACACACACATGAAGCACTTAGAAAACATGAGAAAAGGAAAGATATACACTAGGTGTACACTTGATAAATCACAATGGATACACACAATATAGATGTCATACACAAAGTATACATACTTGACATGAAGTATACACACAAAGAGTATACACATTGAATACGTGATGGAAAAACTCAAGGAGAATACATAAGGAGAACATAATATGAAAGAACTTGAGTCAACATGACAAAGGAGACCTCGATCTAAGTGATGTCTCAATCACCATGCATCATTCCCCAAGATACAATAAAGAAGAATGATAAAGGATTAATTAGAAATGAGAAGCACAAGAGAGGTACAAACACATCATACACACCATCTCAAAAGGAAAGTTTTTCCACTCAAGGGAATACACCAAGCTACCTCCTGCAAAAGGATTTACACGAAGTCTTGCAGAATAAGAAGGCAAAGCAACCTTACTACCAAACTCTAGTTGGTGGCACAACCCTTATCCCAAACATTCAAGGAGCTTCAAATCAGGAGAACAAGATCTTGTTTCCAAGTTAGCCATGATCCTTTCCAAGATAGTGCAATAACAAAGATAATAAACAAGTGTTTAGATAGAAATGAGAGAGTATAGCTCGTAGTACAATGTATGCCCCCACCTTAAAGTGATTTCTAACTTCATCAAGGAGAATTTGTCTTTAAGGTGGAGTGATGAAGAAATATAAAACAAGCACAAGACCTTTCTAAAAGCATATGCCCAAATGGGATGTGTTTTCAAAAGCTACATCGCCACAAGAGGTTGCTCCTAGGATGAGTAAACTAAGATGATGCTTACATGCATGATACATAATGGCTTGTGGAGTCATGGTATGAAGCCAATAATTGCAACAAGGTGCCACATAGATGGAAGAAAGGTCACATGAGAGTGTACATAAATTGAATCATGAAAGGATGCTTAATCATCCAAGAAAAATAATAAAATTGTAATGTATCATGACATATAGAAGAATGATGATACACATAGAGGAATGACGCAACACGTCCTTACTCCTTGTACCTTTGTGCTAACAAGGGTGTCAAGGGAGAAATAACACTTGCGAGTTGAACTATAACAAATCATCCTCCCCCAACTTGATTATAAAATGGGTGGAGGAAAAGGTGCTGTAGGGACTACCTCAAGCATGGTGAGAAGTGCTAGAGCCAAATCTTGTTCAAAGTTGTTGAATTTTGTCACCCAAGACTTGGTATTTGTTAGTGGAATGGCCAAGTGATCGATGATATGCACAATAATGAGGTGACGAATAATTATCTTGTTGAATATTTTTTTTGTTTTGGAGTAGGAAGAGTGATTAAGTGGTCTTTAAGTAGACTCAGCAAAATGAACTCTTGTTGAGATAGAAGAGAGGATTTAGGTGGAGTAGGAAGCAATCCTTTTTGTTGTGAACATGGTGGAGAGAATGTAGGATAAGGCCGGAAACCTAAACCTACTTTAGATGAGTGTGGTATTGGCTTTACAAGTTTCTTTATTCCTTGTTCTTTACATCCTAACCCATTTCCATTATATCCTTGTTTAGAAAGAATCTCGAATCCAAGCCCATAACACTTCTCCAAGTCTAAAGGAAGAGGAGAGGTCATATGACTATCTTTGTTAAAATGTGTTGAAGAAGAAGGATCATTATTTTCATCATGGTGAGGAGGGTCAAAATTTATTTCAACCATCCCATGGGGATTGAAATCTAAAGCGACCTCATCACTACCATGGTATGTTTTAGAATTAAATGGTACTCTATCACAAATGGCTACCATTTCTATAGAAGAAGGTCGATATTCATATATTTTAAATGTTCCATCATCATTAATATTGATTTTAAACTTTGTAGGAGTAAGAGATTGCATTGAAGTAATTTCATTTACTTTTAAGGTCTTTGGGTGTGGGGGTGAGATTTTATATTCATCCACAAAGGAGGTGTAAAATCTAACGAACACTAATCATCATCGAAAAATGCATTTGAAGGACCAATACTATCCTACAAAAAATGTTGTTAGCAGTGGAGGATAGAGGTTTGGTTTTAGTTAAAGAAGGGGTCAAATCATTTACATGAATTTGATGTCTCACTTCTATTTGTAAGCAACTTTCTAGAAATGGATCAACTTTAATTGTATGTATTTCATTTTCAAAGATGATTTTTATTGAATGATGAAGGGTAGACAAGACTATCCCCATGGTATGAATCCACAATCTACCAAGAAGAAGATTGTATGAAAGAGCTTTAGGCATGACATGGATAATGGTAGGTAATGTCATAGTTCCAACATTAATATCTAAGGTGATGGCACCTAGTGATTGCCTATCAACATTATCAAAGCCCTAAATGTTCATTTCACCTAGTTTAATGAGAGATGTATCAATATTGAGTTTATGTAACAAAAATATTCCACAAAAATTAAGACTTGATCCCCCATAAATCATAGTGTGTCTTATCCTCATGTTACCAGACATGACGAATATCATAAGAGGTTCACATTGGTTTTGAATTTCTATGGGAGGTAATTTGTGTTGTTGAACTGATATATCTAATGTTGTCGCATGCATACAACTAAGCAAAGATGCTACATCATTGGGTCTAGTAAAAGGTGGAACAATGACCTTTTGTAGGGCCTCATGGAACATTTCGTGGTATGTAGTGTTGAGTATATGTGTCAAATTTATAGGCATCAGCAAGAGGGGACCTTTGTCTCAGTGATCACATTGTTCACAGTGGATTGTTCTTTGCATTGGCGAGATGATGTGTTGTGTTACTCCAACAGTTGGACACTGGCATGACAAACCTTATCGGCGTGCTGTGGATATCTCCTTCTGATGTGTTGGGTCACTCTAACGGAGGTTTGTTGTCAGTGAGAGTCATTTCAATGATCGGCGTGACAAGTGACATCAGTGTGGCTAGAAGATGTCTCTCCAGTACTTCATGTTACACTGATAAAGGTTTGACATTGGCAAGACACGTCACTTCGGTATGAGTCTCTCTGGAACTTCATGCTACTCCAATGAGGTATTGGCATCGTCGTGAGAAGTATTGTCAGATGGAGGTTTGGAAGTCCTTCTAATGTTAACTTTTTCTCTGATGAAGGTTGGACATCAGCAAGAAAAGAACCATCAGTGATGTTTGGTGATATCACTTCGATTGCTTAAGTCACTCCGATGAAAGATATCAGTTAGAGTCTTCCCAATGGATGGTGAATGGTAGACTGGTTGGTCTTGTTTGCATAAGTGTCAACAGTTAACATTCTTGTGTTCATGTATATATACTACAGCTATGACCGATGTGTGGTGCATGCGGGATTAATGAGTCCTTTTGAATGTGAACAGTCAAATAGCAGTTTGGATGGTTGGACTAAACGTAACTGAATCAATTGGTTGCTTGGACAGTTGAGTCAATTTTGATTGCTAAAAGTAATGGAGATTGAGTGAGACAAGTTGAAGATGGACAGTCTTGGATCGATAGAGTCTGATTGAGAGTTCAATCTGGTTAGCTCTGTATTTTTCTTTGGGGAAGTCCTATGTTGTATGTTGTACACAGCATGATAACAATATGTGAAGGGACGGAATTAAGAAAAGGAGAAACAAAGGTCGAGAGAGAGCGAGGCTGATCTTTCCATGTTACTATTTGAGATTCTCTAGATGAAGAACAAGATTTAAAACTCTGTGAAGGATTGAGAGTCTGATATTGTATTGTAACTGAGTATTTTTTGTTGCTGATTAATACAATGATCTATGGCTTTTGGAGTGTGGGGTTTTTTACTCGGAAAGGTTTTCCCCACATAAATCAATGTGTTCTTATTATTGTTCTTTCATGGTTGTGATTCTGTAAGTTGAATCTGTTGTCTGTTGTTGAAACTGTAAAGTTGCATTAGTCTTTTCTCTGAAGGTTCAATGATGGGGAAATAAACTATGTCTATTTCCACCTTGTGGCATAGTAGATAGTGTTTTTGAGGCAACCTAATAAAATTTAAAGTTACCGAAGACACTATTGATCCTAGATGTACATTCTAAGATGACCTCTCATTTCCTTACAAGAGGTATCAGAGCTTTCTTCCAGGACTAGTTTGGTTTTGGTGTTGTAGGTTCTGGATTCTTTCTGTGAAGATTTCTTGGTCTTGGGGGCCTAAAGAAATCTAAAGGAATCATCTGATGTTTGATCCTTTGGTGAGTAAAAGTGTTTGCTCCTTTTTTTCAGTTTCAAGTGACAACATGCAACCTGAAGGATGATGAAGTTGGAGAAGGAGTTGATCATGTTGAAATGATGTGGTCTAAGGCTCTTTTGTTGATAGTAAGATGTTCCTATTGCATGGGGTAGAATTTTTCTTTGTGGTTGTGTTTCTGCAGTAACTTTCATATTGGGTGTTTGTGTGAGAGGCTCTCTGATGATAGGAAGGAGTTTGTGTTGCTGCTCAGCCATGGAGTATTGTGCTTATGCTGGGATTTGTTCCTGGTATTGGAAGGTGCTGATTCTGTGATGCTCCAGTTGCATTTTGGTTATGGAGTTGATCCTTTTGAGGTCTGGAAGCTTCTAATATAACCTGACACTCTCTCTCAGATGCTTGTACATGATGGTGGTCTTGGAATTGGTCTGAATTAGGCCTACAGTTCCTAGATTTTCTTAATCCTTGTGGTCATTTTGTACTTGCATCGGAAGGGTTTAATAGATTTTCCTTAAAATCTATGATGCTCATCTATGTTAATCTTTTTCTGGTTTGAACTATTATGGTGTTTTGGTTTCTAACTATAGAATCTACCAGATGTGAAGAAGATATGGATGTGCATGAACAGTTTTGTAGGTTTTACATGGTCAAGAGAAAAACTTGTGGTTTTGTGAAGCTGCAGTTAAGCTATTTCTAGACCCTGGCTTTTAGGGTGTTGTTGGATGATATAGTTGCAGTTTTGCATGCATGATCTATGCATGGTGTGAGGAGGTGAAATGCTTTCTCTACATGGGAGTGCTAGTATGTGATATGACACAACATTTCTGTGGTAATACTTCTAGTTTTCTAGACTATGGTGCTCAGGTTGTGGATATGTTTGGTGAATCAGGTTTGTAAGTAATCTGGTGCTTGAGTCATGTTGTCTACATTGTTATCTATTCCTTGAGATCTTAGTTTTGCATTTTCCAGTGTGATAGTGAGTTTGCATGGTACGTTGGTTGGATCTACAAGTTATGTAGTTTTGTGGGCTGATCACCTATTAAGCTACAGTGAGATGACTCGGATGTGGACTGTCTTTATCCACAAGATTACTTTAGTGTTTATGCAGATTTGTTAGCTGGCCTTGTCTGTGGTCACTTGTGCATTGGTATGACTACTTTAGGATGAGAGGATGGATGTTGTAAAGTACTTGAATAGTCGGTTAAGGAGACCTATAGCATGTGTATTATGATGTCGTGAATAGCTTGGATACACAAGTTTGTGTAAGCTACTGACAATGATAGTGTATTTCCTTGGTTTGGAGATCTTGGTGCCACTTGGTTTTATTGTCACATGGACATGTTAATGTGTGGACCTAGAGGATTTTCATATTAGGAGATGTTTGGTCATGATGCTTGAAAAGCTCAGTTGTTACAGTTCAGTGGGAGCTTTAGCATTGACTATGTGTTCATCACTTAGTGGTGAATGATCTTCTTTAGTGTTGCAGATGTTACTAGGAGGAGCTCTTTGATCCTATTGCTACAGAAGGGTTCTTTCACGTTTGCAAGGGCACTATATGAGGATGTGTAACATCTTGGAGTCATGGAGGATTCATGAAATCCTTGGCTGAGGTGTTGGTGGTGCTTGACAGGTGATGTTGGTTTAGAATTTGGTTTGTTTCATGTCATGATATTTTCTTGATTTCTGCATTTGAGTTTTGGCATGATACATTGCTCTTGAGATCATAGTTATGTTCACCTGGAGCATGGAATCTCCAAAGGGGAATGGTAAGATCATAATCTCATGATAAATTCCTATTTTAGATGATAGGAACTTTGACAATGGTCTAGTGATTCTCTATGTGTTGGGTGCATTGATCTTTTGCTTGATTACTTCATGTTGGTGCAGTGATGCATTTGGAGTTTAGCATAAATGATTATTTGTAGATGCTCATGGGTACATGGAGAATAAGGTGAGGCTATAATTCTCTTGACATGAGAGAAGTTTTGTTGATGGTTACTCTTGATCAGAGATTGCAGCAAGAAGTCTGAGGAGTCTTTACCTTGGTTGGACATGAGTTCAACAGAGACCAATGAGGAGATTGCTCTTGGAGAAGTCATGTAGACTTGGTTACCCTGGAGGAGCATTTTCCTTCCCCACTCTTGGTCTTCTCGGTAGATAATCATTTGAGAGGTATTGCCCATTGTTTCTCTCAGGTGTTTGATGCTTTCTTTCATAGACATGAATCTTGAACTGCTGATATATGGTTCTAGAGGATTCATTGTGAGAGATGGATAGCATGATTATCTCCTTGTGCATTTTAGTTTAAAGATATCATTCATTGATGAGGATTGTTAGGAGATGGTTTTATGGGCTGATTTCTTGAAACGGGAAATGGAGTAGTTTGATCTTCTGAGAGAAGCTTACATCCATATTTTATAATTACATGTTATATATGTTGTGTTTGATCTTGGAGATTGAATGGGTGGGTGTTGTTATGCTATTCTCTTTGGGGTGTTTTGAAGAGGAGATCATACTTGACACAGTTGACACTTAGATGTGTATGTAGAAGGATTTTCTACAGGTATATGATGTGCAATGTTTCTCTCTTTGTTCTGGTTGTCTTCTTGGATGTTTTGTTTCACACTACATTGGTTTGAGGTTTTATTAGAGCTGATTGTGATCACTAGCTTGTGGTCATGTGTTTTCACTTATGTCCTTGGGTGATGACATGGAGGTTCTGTTATCTCTTTTCTTTGTTGGATGTGGAGAATTTGGGAGAGTTTTGGATCAGTGGGGAGAATTGTTGACAAGTTTTGCATATCATTGTGGATGATTTCTTGGTACTAAATGATGTTTACAGTTTCTAAGTGATGCTATTGGTAGACTTTGTATGCCATGATCTTTTCAGATCTGCATTACCCATGTAATGGGAGTTCTTGGATGTGTTTGGTCTTCTTCGACTGGTTGACACATGGAGCTTGCATTTGTAGTTGATGGGTGTATATGTAGGTGGAATGAGTTTGCTGATATGAATACCTTCAAGGTATGGATGATTGGATGGATTAACACTTGATGTGTGTGCTATTTTCAGTCACGTGGGTTCTGTTCAGTTGGATGGATGTAGTCAGTTTTCTGATTGTTGTTCTAGCTGATCTTCTACCTTGCTTCTAGAGGAGGTTTTCATGGATGTGTTCAGGATGAAGCTTTGAAGTTGATAATATTGATGCTTCTATATAGCTTGTGAGCACAGTGAAATGGAGGTAGTGTCTAAGCTGATACAATGACTTCGAGTGTTGACAAAATCCTGTAAACCCCTTGTCAAGTGGGAGAATGTTGAGTATATGTGTCTCATATTTATAGGCATCGGTAAGAGTGGACCTTTTTCTTAGTGATCACATTGTTCACAGTGGATTGTTCTTTGCATTAGTGAGACGGTGTGTTGTGTTACTCTGACAGTTGGACATCGGCGTGACAAACCTTATTGGCATGCCGTGGATATCTCCTTCTGATGTGTTAGGTCACTTCGATGGAGGTTTGGTGTCAGTGAGATTCATTCTGACAATTGGCATGACAAGTGACATTGGCATGGTTGGAAGATGTCTCTCTGGTACTTCATGTTACATCGACGAAGGTTTGACATCAGTGAGACATGTCACTTTGGTATGAGTCTCTCCGACACTTCGGGCTACTCAAATGAGGTCTTGGCATCAGCGTGAGAAGCATTATCGGTATGAGGTTTGGAAGTCCTTTCGATACTAACTGTCTCTTTGATGAAGGTTGGACATCAGCAAGATTAGAACCATCAGCTTTGTTCGGTGATATCACTCTGATTCCTTAAGTCACTCTGATGAAAGATATCAGCTAGAGTCTTCCCTATGGATGGTGAATGGTAGACTGGTTGGTCTTGTCGGCATAAGTTTCGATAGTTAACATTCTTGTGGTCATGTATATATGCTATGGCTATGACCGATGTCTGGTGCATGTGGGACTAATGAGTCCTCTTGAATGTTAACAGTCAGACAGTAGTTTGGATGGTTGGACTGAGCATAACTGAATCGATTGGTTGCTCAGACAGTTGAGTCAATTTTGATTGCTAAAAGTAATGGAGACTGAGTGAGACAAGTTGAAGATGGACAGTCTTGGATCGATAGAGTCTAATTGAGAGTTCAATCTGGTTAGCTCTGTATTCTTCTTTGTGGAAGTCCTATGTTGTATGTTGTATGCAACATGATAATAGTATGTGAAGGGACTAAATTGAGAAAAGGAGAAACAAAGGTCAAGAGAGAGTGAGGTTGATCCTGCCATGTTACTATTTCAGATTCTCTAGATGAAGAACAAGATGTAAAACTCTGTGAAGGCTTGAGAGTCTGATATTGTATTGTAATTGATTATTTTTTGTTACTGATTAATACAATGATCTCTAGCTTTTGGAGTGTGGGGTTTTTTACCTAGAAGGGTTTTCCCCATGTAAATCGATGTGTTCTTATTATTGTTCTTTCATGGTTGTGACTCTGTAAGTTGAATCTGTTATCTGTTCTTGAAACTATAAAGTTGCATTAGTCTTTTCTCTGAAGGTTCAATGATGGGGAAATAAACTATGTCTGTTTCTACCTTGTGGCATAGTAGATAGTGTTTTTGAGGCAACCTAATAAAGTTTAAAGTTACCGAAGACACTATTGATCCTGGATGTATTTTCTGGGATGACCTCTCATTTCCTTACATGTAGGTGATAAATGTATTAAATCCCATAGAGAGATCTTAGCCAGAGTAGAATGGAGCTACTCGACAAGGTCATATTCTTTATCAATATGTGGAGGAAGATGAGGTGCTTGAGGTAGGATAGGTTGAGAAGGTGGAAGAGAGATGGGCAGATTTGGTACATGCTTGCTTTTATTATAGGTGTTATATGTGTGACCAATTGTGTGATGCTGCGACACGCTTTGAACACCTTGACTCTTTTGAGTAATTTATTTTTCATAATTGAGAATGTAACCTGGGGGTCGAGGTGGTGTTGGATCACCTTGAACCCTAATCATAGGTTTGAAGTGAGGAGGTGTATTAGGTGCCTCATGCACAATGATTTTAGGAACATTAGTACACTTATTCCCTATCCCCAGGGGGTAGAATAAGTCTATTAATGATGATAGAATTGACATTGTTTTCCTTTTGAGTAAGCTCAACATCCATCCCTGAGGGATTTAATGTGAGAGATCTCTCCTCATCCACTAATTCTTCATCCTTTGAAGGGACACCATTGGAATGAAGGGAGCGTGAAGTGTTGTTACGACAATTGTTGGTGATTGTATCCTTAGTGATGTCCAAGGGGATTGAACATTCAACCATGGGAAGAAGATCAAGGGTGTTCACATGCTTAGTGATATCTGAGGTACTTGAACATTCAACCAAAGGAGGAAGATCAAGGGTCTTCACTTCCTTAGTGATATTCAAGGTACTTTAACATTCAACCAAAGGAGGAAGATAGATAGGATGATTCATAGAAACCTCATGTACTATGGTAGAAATAGAACTAGTATGCTCAACATGCTCTAATGTTGCATCTCTAGAAGAGAGATCATTCATATCAATGATTTCATCCTCTTGAGCTAAGATCTCTTCATAAGCATGAGAAATATTAGGAAAGGGATCAAATGAATACAAAGGCATGGAAAGTGTTCTATTTTTACCATATTTAAGGAATGGAACATCAATTTCACAAACCTTTTGAGTAAATTTGTGAAATGATGAAAGAAAAGACATGTTTGTTTTTAGAGAGTTTTTTGTTTATGTTTTTACTTTAAACTTTCAAAGAGAAGACGAATGCTAAAATGTTATTGCTTTCTAAATTAAACACATATGATCAATATGATGAGGTACAGAAATGCAAAATCAGATCTAAAAATCATTTCACATATCAAAGATCTGAAAATAAGATTTCAAATATCATCACTAAATGCAAGACTAGCTAGGGTTTATTATCAAACTCTAGATCTTAAATGCTTATTCTCTAAACCAAAATTATTTGATTCAAGAATGATTTTTGAACACCAATGGCATTTATGAAATGCTACAACAATGCAAGATCAGATTTGAAATGCAAATGTTAGCAGCAAAATCTGAAACAAGATTTTGATTACAAACCCTAGGTTTTGAATTTGACTAGGTTCTCCAAAAAGTGCAACTTTTTTCAACAAAACCCTAGCAAATCAGAGTTCTAAATTCAAGATGTGACACCATGAAATGATTATATAATGTAATGTCAATCAGATCTGATGTAAGAATTATAAATTTAATTATTTCTATGATGATCTAAAACATATGTCATGAAAACAATGCACTAATATGCCTTTTTGTAAGCCTAAAATGCTTTGATTTTTTACTTTATTTTAATACAGATATGCAAGAAATGTCCTATAATAGCAAGGATGGTAAGGTACAAAAAATTAAATTTCTTTACTCAACCCAATAATGCAACAAGATCTGAAACAACACACTAATCTACAAACCCTAGGTTGAAGACTAGCTTGATTTCTTTAAAATGAAAGATTTTTTCAAACCCTAACAATGAAATGATACAAAATTAATCTATATAACTATGCAAAATGATGAATAAATGTAATCTAATCAGGTATAAGGCAGAAAATGATTTAGATCTGAAGAAATAAGGATGCCAAAGTACAAGAAATGACAAGTTCACCAAAATGTTAAGTAGAAAAGAGAAACTAGCTCAATGGATCAAACTAGGACACAAACTGAGCTCAAATTCTACCCAAGAAGGAGAACCAAATTACAGGGGTTCTGCCCTTTTGTTGTATAGAGAAGAAATTAACAAATCCAATCAATCAAGCTAGATCAAAGACATGAAACCCTAGTTGACAAAGATCTGAGTAAAATAGACTATCGGAAGTGGAAACCTAGAAACCAAATGAATAGTAGAGATTAGGAATCGAGTCAAAACCTAGATCCAAAGGCAAAATTACCCTAGACAAGGGAACTTGGGTTCCCTTGACCCTAATTAGGGTTAGCAGACACTGATGTCTTCAATGTCTTCACTTTCCTATGCTTTAATTATCTGCAACTTGTCTTTGGCCAATTCCTCTAGATCTGACCTGCACACATAATAAGGAAAATGTTTGGGTGCTATTTAGGATCTTTCCTAAGTCAATCTCCATGAATTGTGTTTCCACCTCCATAAAAGCAAATATGATAGATAAAGAGTGTGTACCCTAGGAGGGTAGAAGAAAATCTGAAGTAGAATGGAATGCTAGAACAAAGCATGAAGGAAAGAAGTCGCCATGAGTATGGGGTTAGTGTAGGATTATGGGGGTCCAAACTAGGCCCCTAAGTGGCAATGAAAATTTAGAAAAACAGAGTTAGACAACTTGACATAAAAATTTGAGTAGGTTATTAACATAATTTGAAAAATATGTAAGAACATAATTTGTAGCAAATTGAATGTAGTTTCTAGGCTACTAGTCTTTTTTGGAAAAAAGTAAATCTATTTTGCAAAAATTTGAAATTTCAATGTACTAGTGCTAAATTTTCAAGAAAAAGTATAAAAAGCAGGTGTATGTCTGACCAACCTAAGTACAAGAAAAAAATAATATTTTTTTCTAAAAATTTCAATATAAGTAGAGGACACATGCCCGGATGTGCCACATTATTTTTTATAATTTTTTTGCTAGTAAATTATTAGTTATGATTTTTTTATTAGAACATTTCAAAATTATTAAAACATTTTTGTCTGACCACCATAACTTGGTCAAAAATTTATGAAATTTAGTTTTTTTTATCCTATAGTATGTGAAGCATAGAATGTGATGCATCTTTTAGATAAAAAAATGTGAAATAGTTTGAAAATTATAGAAGTTTTTCAGCCTATCAATTAGGACTTTAGTCGTAATGTATGTAGAAAATCAATAACAATTATCTACTAAATTCAAAATAAGGCATATCTTATATTGGTGGAAAGTTGACATATTTTTCAATAAACCCTTTTCGTTTCATCAAATTTGGATTAAAAAAAGTCATAAGCCACATCGCCACTTTTTGCACCCCACATCACCACTTTTTGCACCCCACATCACCACTTTTTAGACCCTCATGATCATGCATAGACCCTATAGAAATCCTAGCATGCTTGATGCAGCATCACAACTTGACTCAAGAAGTTGGTGTAGCCCAAAGAAGTACAAAGATCTTCACAAGACCTGCAATAAGTTAGTGCCACTAGAATAATCCCCAATAGAGAGCTTTAGAGAAGACTAGAGAGCATGAGAGAAGAAGAGAGAGTGCAAGATTGCCTAGATTGCTTAGAGATGTTCAAATGAATAAACTAACTTGCTTTCATATGCATTCCCATTGATTTCTAGAGAAGTAAACCACATGAGGCTGATAATGGTAACCATTTAAGAGGTCCCAAGTTGACAAGCCATTAATTAGGCTAGGGCTAACAAGGGGACAAGGGTACTTGGGAGTCATGGTCCCTTTTCCCCAAACTCCCAGGATAAGGCACTTAAAGTGATCTTAGCCATGCCTTATAATTTCCTTTCCAGGTTTTGTGCATCAAGATCAAGAATTACAGACTTAATGCTCAAAAAGGTGTTATAATAGGTCCTAATTAATAAGTGTAAACATTTTAGGTCCACCTAGATGCTAAACTAGGTGTAAAATGGTAGTGTGCACATTTTACTCTATAACAGAAGCAATAAATGCATATATATATATATATATATATATATATATATATATATATATATATATATATATATATATATATATATATATATATATATATATATATATATATATATATATATATATATATATATATATATATAGGTTAGTGGATTGCGGAGTAGCACTTCAAAGCTATATCTTTCATATGAGTTGTAACAAATTAAAGGACATGCCATTGATCCCATTGTAGTCTGCATATTGTTGGCATATGAAGATTGTAACTGTTTATGGTACCATATATATATATATATATATATATATATATATATATATATGGTACCATAAACAGTTACAATCTTCATATGCCAACAATATGCAGACTACAATGGGATCAATGGCATGTCCTTTAATTTGTTACAACTCATATGAAAGATATAGCTTTGAAGTGCTACTCCGCAATCCACTAACCTAACTTCTTAGATCACCTAAACTTAGTTGATTACCTGTAACTACATCTAGTGAATGATTATATAGCAGTTCTGATTTCAAAGAATGATTTGCATTGGCCTTAGAAGATTTCAAAGTTCAATGGGTAATGGAATGTGTAATTTGACCTAATTCCAATGGTGAAGCTTTTAATGTTGATGGATCACATTGCAGTTCTAGTTGAAGGTTCCTCTAGTCATATAATGCCTTGTGATATGTTCCATTAGGTGTTGCACGTCATGAGAAGCTGTTGTAACTTCATATGCTATGCTGAATGTGAATGCTCTGAACAGTGAATCTTGATGAAGCTTCTGATAGTGATAACTTCCATATACGATGTAGAAGAATCATTGAAGAATCTTAATCCTGTGCCACAAACTATGAAGTTATCATGCAGTAGAATGTGGTACAATCTAATGAGACTGAATTGACTAAAATGTAAAAAAAAGAAAAGAAACAAATTGTTTTTGGTTGATGCAAGATTATCTTTCAACTTGAGATGTCCCTGCATCATTTCTTATCTTAGAAAAATAATATAGAGCTTCTCTTGAAAATTATTCAAATAATAATGTATGGGATTGTGTACATTTCCTTCAAGCTCTCGAAAATGGATTTACACCTTTCACAATTTGATTATACGCAAATAAAAACAACACATTAATAATATACAATGTTGGAGTGTTTACATTTAATCAAAATACTTGTGCAACCTACGTTGTTATGAGTAAACCATTTATTCTTATTGGCAATAAAATCATACAAATTTCCCCATTGGTCATAGCATACAAACCATATCATATTCATCATTTATCCATATGCCTTCATAAAGGGAATCATGCATACCTATATGAGAATAAATTGTTCTTAACACCCTTCAAATGTTCAAGAGTCAAAATGTAAAAAAACTCTCCCTTCCAACACCTTCTTCATACCTTCCAAAGTGTCCCACGTAAATAGTCAGACAATAACATGTCAACTATTTTTGAAAATTTTCACCTCATTTTATGTCAACTCTTTTCATCAACTTATTCAACCCACCTCTCTTGACTTTATTCACCTTGTTGTGTGTAGATAAAGTAAAGACAAAATGACTTGTTGAAAAGATTTCAACCACCAGGTTGTTTTAAAGCGTGTCGATTGTTTAAAGTTTACCCTTACAAAGTTTCTTACCTTCCATGATGGTAACCCACTCTATGTATTTTCAAAGTTTTATTTCAAAATTTCTCTATTACCATATTGAGTTTGGTTGAGAAAATATATACAAATTCAACCGTGATTGTAGCCAATAATGAAAATGATCTATTGATTTCTTTGGAATTCTCACATACTAATTTTACATTACATTGCATTGACTTATAAAGTCTTGGTTTCTCTTACAAAACTACCTAAAGTATGTTATGGAAAAGCAACTCTCAAGACCAACATTTATTTTATTTATTTACAAAGGATTAAAAAACTAACACCTATTTATATATTTATTTATCTAATCTATATAGTATAGATGTTGTATACACCTAAAAATGACATGACTCCACTTAAATAAATATTTTAAATATTTATTTCACCTTCATATTCCTCTATCAATAAAAAAATAAATTTAATTATTTGTTCGATTCACTTTCTCCCATTTAATTAAATAAACTACATTTATTTAATTAATTTCATCTACATTAACTTTATTCTTCTAAATAATTAAATAATTTTAATTATTTAATTAAATCATCCATTCTTCTAAATTTAAATAAAATGCAAATTTATTTAAATTAAATCTCCACAAAATAAAACATATTTAAATATTTTATTTATTCTTCCAAATTATCTACAAGTAATTAAATAAATTTATTTATTTAATTATGCTTTCTTATCTTCTAAAAAATCTTCAAATCCTCCAAAAATAAATTCTTCTTATCACACAAAAGCAAAAGCTGAGTTAAAGCAACTTTAAAGCAACTTTGTTTTTAAATTAGAAAAAGATATTCTAATTTAAGAAAAACAAAAACTCATCCTCATCAAGAAAGCAGTTAACTCAACAAAGATTCTTTTTGAATGACACATGTCCTTCTTCTATTTGCGCACGTTCTCTCGAACATTCTCCTCCATTGATCTTCTCATTTCTTCTCCACCATTGATCTTCTCCCACACAACTCTATAAATACAACCCTCTTCTTCTTCATTTGATATCCATCATTCGAGTAAACTTATGTTGCAGGAACTATAGCGTGCCATTGGCACCCCATTGCATATCACTTCATCATCCATCCATTTCATAGTGTGTTGAAGCTCATCTTTAACACATCAAGCATCAGAGCCACTTCTCCTTGTCATCTTGAGAAATCGAAGCAAGGAAGCAAGCTTCCTGAGGGCCATCTTCATCAACACAAGATCAAGAAAGAAAAGGTGAACAATGGAATTCACAAGGTAAAAGGTTGTGAGTATATCTTCTTTACTTTTGAATCTCCTTTAATCTTCATATTTCATTGATGTTTGGGTTTTTATTATTCATTTGATTATCCCATTTTTACCCTTACATTTCTAGCACCCACCGTGGGTGCCTTGCCCCTAATCTAACCAAAATATGAGTTTCTTAGTGAAAGGTTCTGTATAGGTTTCCATATAATCTTCTAACAGGTTCATTCGGCGCATCTGAGCAATCATGTGGTGCATCTACAACCTGTTCTAGTGCACACAGTCTTCTGGCGCATACATCATCCAAGCTGACGCATATGATCATTGTTCCAGCGCTTTTACAACTATGGCACATACATCCCCTATTTCGATGCTTTTACCTCCTATTCTGACGCCTGCATAAACCTGGCACATATACTTTCCATTATGACACTTTTATACTATTTCACGGTGCATTTGTTAAGTTAACACATTTACATATTCTTCTTGTGCTTTTGACACCTGTCTTAGCACATTTGTACAATGACACATACAGACTCTATTTCTGCGCATTCGGACTATATTACAGCGCATCTGATCTGTCACTATGGTTTTTAGGATTTCTGGTGAATTTTATGATTAGGCTAATGTTTGTCTTGTAGGATTAGAGGCTGGAATAGATCATTTACCTACATTGATTAATTCACTTAGATTAATTAAGGGAAAGAAAAAAGATAGAAATCAGGAAAACTTCTATGCACTTGCTATGTCTTTTGCCATAATTGAAAATCAAAATTCAAGAAAAGACCAAGTTTTCAACCAAAAATGGAAATTTTTAAAAAACCTGCCAAAGAGAAAACTTTGCAAAAGCATTCAGAAAACTAGAGCTATGCATATACATTCTGAAGCTGTGCATATATCTCGACCTATTGCGCATTTGTACCGACTTCATGTGCTTTTGCTACTTGTTCTTGCACATTTATTCTCTACTAGAACTGCACATCTACTTCAACCTGCAGTGCATTTACCTTCTAAAACCGTGCATTTTTAGCTACACATCTATCATAGTAAGCTTTTCTGGTCTTATGTCAATTTATGTAGAGATGGCAGACCAATTAGAATATATTGCTCAAACACTCCAATATCTGCAATTGCAAATAAACTTAGGTCCCTCGTCCCAAAATTGTATAGCAATTGTTCAACAAATCCAAGTCTTACAATAGGAAATGACAATCTTGCAAGCTAAATAGGCCAGTACTAGCTATGCCTTGCCCCAAACTCATACATCCTTTCCCTGTCTTAATGATACTATTGACAAGGCAAACACCACCTCAAGTTGGAAATCATATACCACCCCACCTACTAGACCTCCTTCACCATCTTCTAAGACACATATCCCAAAGTATACCAGTTCTACACCAACGCCGCCGTCTTGTTCCTCAAACTCTAAATAAATAACCAAAAAAGAATCAGATGAGTTTTGGGAAAAATCTTTTCCAAATTTATACAGCAAAAGAAAATCTATGGAGAAAGCCAAATCCACTTATCCATTACCCCATACACCTACAAAGGCTGTGATCCAAGGACTACCCATTGAGAGCCAAACATGTCCTCAAATTCCAATCCTTGACCTTACCAAAGATTCTTCCAATGCCATGTCAAATCCTACAACCCCTTGAGCTTATGAAAGAACTTCCTACCATGAACCCAAGTCAAGGTCCATTAAACATCCATGTTGTCAACCAAGAAGCTATCTAAGAGCTATCTGCTTCCATTCAAGAAGACCAAGAGCTATGTCAAGAGCACACCTTAGAGCAAGTGGAAACATTAAGCCCTAGTCCAAGTCAAGATCAAATCACTTTCATGCAACGTATCCATAACAAGTATCTTTTCCATGATCAAGATGATATCCATAATAATGAACCTATCCATGAGCCACTTGATCCTATCCATCTCCTAACAACTATACATGGGCAAGAGATCCAATTCCAACCCATTCATAATCTTTATCTCTTCCATGATCAAGATATTCCCTATGAAGAAGATATCCATGAACAACTTGATCCCATACCCATCCATGAGTGAGAAATCTCCATTACTCCTATCCATATTCGACCTAGTCCTATCCATGACCCAACAACTCCTGCTTCCTCTGATGAGACATTTGCCTCCCTAGTGCACATGAATGATCAACCAAATAACTTAGATCTTAAAGAGCATAATGATGATCAATATTCTAGTGATCCCTCACCATCCATTATTGACCAAGCTACAAATCTCCCACCATATATCCTTGGTCTCACTACATTCATACATGAATATTCTTCCTTAGGAGAACAACAACTGTTATCTACCTCTTCACCTTCTCCATCCAATAAGGAGCTCATGTCTAGTGTTCCACCTATACATAATCCCACTGTCCACTGCATACTCCAACATATGAACTATCAAGGTAAAGGCTTATGCCTTCATGAACAAGGTATTTTGGAACCTATCCATGTCAAAGTTCCTCCACCCTCATATGGCCTTGGATACATACCCAAAGATGAACAATCTCAAGATGTTGGTACTTCCTCCACTCCTCCTAATTCCACCACTTTCCATCACAAACCCTATCATATCCCTAAAACATATGTTGCCATTCCACCTCCATCATCCTACAATTGTCAAAAGCATGTGACCATACACCTTCCACCATCTAATCGACCTCCACTACTTACAACTCCTAATAGCTCTCTGTGCAGCCTACCACCACTTCTTCCAACACTTTATTCATCCATCTATAAATCCTCTAACAATCTTAATCATGGCCAACAAATGCACATGTTATCTAAACAAAGAGCTTCCACCAACCTCACTTCTACCATCTCAAGGGAATTCAACATAAAAAATGTGGATGCCTCTACCTATAAAATCAAAAATCCTAACGGTCCTCATGACCTAGGATACAAAAGCCAAGAATCAAAGAATTATCCATCTCAAAAACTGCATACACCCACACACCTCAATGTCAAAATAAAAAAGGTGTGGGTCCCCAAGCAACAAATAATCACCTCCAGAGCTATACAAAAGCTACATATACCCAAACCCATATCTTCACAAGCAAAGTCTAAAGGCAAAATGGCTTGGGTACCTAAGCAAAAAGCCTTCAAGTTAAATGACGCATCCACCTATCAAGAGTCCCAACCATCCCCTTTCTCCTTTTCCATCCAAAAGTATCAAATCCTTTCATTCCATGGGAAAAACAAAAATAAGAAAAATACTAAGTCTATGTGGGTCCCTAAAGGCCTATATCATTCATCTACCAAGTAAAAATCTATGTTGCTTCCCACACCTCCTACCTATCATAAGCTTCAATGTTTATCATGGTATGTGCAACCCTCGGTCATGGTTCCCTTCCATTCCACAACACTTCCATATAACTCCATCTCCCCTCCCTTCCACTACTATCCTACATATCTTCCTCATCCTATGGTCCATGCTTTTGCATAAACCTTCCTTCCATCTTTGCATAAGTCCTTCTGTATTCTGCATCATCATCCACTATCGCACCTTCCATTATTCAATATCTACCTTCTCCATATCTCACTTTCATGCAATCCCCTACCAACATCTATGAGAACACTTGACTTGGTCCATGTGATGACATCCATTGAGACTTCACCTTTCAAGGAACTAGATGGTCGATTCCTTCCGTATCCACCTTCTTCCATCCAAATATTAAAAAAAAAAAAAGTAAAGAAAAATCCCTTCGTCCAATGGTGAAAACTTGGCAAACAGACGTCTTGGATAAGTACCATGATGAAAACCTAACAAACAGGCATCATGTGTAAGTTGATCTCCTATGTCACCTACACTTGGGGGCACCTTGTCTCATTGGCATATCACCTTCTACTATCATTCCTTTCCTTACTATTTCCTATCCTATTCATCTATCCATTACATACCTATACTGTCGAGTCTATCAAGCCCAATCTTCCATTCCTCTATTTCTTTGATCTTGATAAATATTGGGGGCACAATGTTGACAAATGTTTTAGATGTCTCTTGACATACCTTATCCCTCCAAACCACACAAATCCTTCATTATCCTCTCATCCTCCTCCTTTGTCTTAAGCATTGTCATGAAAAATCCTAAGTACTCTACCTACAATGGGGCATGTTATTCCTATGCAACTTAGTCCTTGGCAATCACATCCTTGCCCTCTTCTGTGTGCATTTCATTCCTTATCACCCATGCATCTACCTATCTATGGTGTTTCCTTGTCATTAGTATCATCTGATCCATATCTTAGGTCCATTAAAGTCAACCCTGAACTACGTTGCCTCTGCATTGTCACATAGGCAAGGCCATTATCAATGCACCCCTGAGGCTCTATTACCCATCCATTCCCTACCTTATCATCTATCCTTTGGTCCATCCACGTCCTCACCTTTCACCAGATGCAAGCACGCCTAGAAAAACATGCTTCCCAAAGTAAAAATCTTGACGCAGAACGTCAACCTGTCCAGAGAAAAGAAGAACACCATACCAAAGCACTCAGAATAACTCTATATCAATTATGGCAAAAAGACACATCTAATGCAAGAATTTTTTGTGAACAAGATAACTTACAAAGTCTTAAATTTTTTTCATTATGTCTTCCTATGCTACTCAAGGATGCCAAAAAGCTAGAGATGCTATGATGGGGGCATCATCATTTTCTTTGTCTGTTATTTGTGGATCAAACTTTAGTAATGTGATGACTTTTTGTCTAATGACGTATTGGTAAAAGATCATCGAGGACTTTCGAAGGTCTAAACATGAAAAGGGGCAATCCTTGTCTGTTGAAACACAAGAAATACTTAGGCCATCTAGATTCAATTTTGACTAGATGCTTGTATCAACTTTCTATATCAAAATACATGTAAGTAATACTCAGGTCATCTCGGTTTAATTATACCTAGATGCCTGTATTTTCTTACAACATAATAAAGCCCAATGATGAAAGCAAAGTACTTGCAATATCAAGATGACATGTATCCATATCCATATCCATAACATATCCAATTGCATTTCATATCCATATCCATATCCATATCCATACCCTATACAATAAAGATTTTATGTAGAGTATCAATGTTTGCAAAAGCTTGTGATTTCTTCTGTCAAGTCATTCTTCTATCGATCAAATTTCTATCTGTCTTCATATCTCTCGTCATAAGTTCTAGCTGTCAACCTGGGCAACGATCCAAATGCAAGTCCATCCTTAATCCATACTGATTGAGTATATCATATCTTGTCAAATTATCCAATTTCAATTAGTGGTCTTGATCCTAATCTTGTCATAAACCATATCAATCAATCATAACTATCAGTGGGATATGTCTTTCCCATGCCTATCATGTTGATCTAGGGATATATTGTTCCTTGCCATGACAACACTATCCTTTCTGTTGATCTAGGGATCAATCGTTCCCCACCATGACAACACTGTTGTATATCGTTATCAGTATATCGTTGGTTTACCGCTTGATAGGGGCAATACCTTGTTTGTTATTGTATCATTTGCGCATACTTGCTTACTGGCCTGTGTGTGTTATCATTTTATCTTGCATCACATATCATTCAGCTCTTTCTTCATCCTAACCTATTTTTCACCTTCGTCATCACGAGATTGTCCGTCTCACACCTTCTGCCTTCTTCCCGTCCAATCTCCCAAGGGGGCATCCTATCATCATTAAACTTGTACCAGGGGCAAGCTGGGGCATGTATCACTATCAAAAATTGTTATTCTTTGAAACAACGTGATAAAACACATTGCATCAAAGAGGGGAAAAATGTATACACCTAAAAATGACATGACTCCACTTAAATAAATATTTTAAATATTTATTTCATCTTCGTATTCCTCTATCAATAAATAAATAAATTTATTTATTTAATTATGCTTTCTTATCTTCTAAAAAATCTTCAAATCCTCCAAAAATAAATTCTTCTTGTCACACAAAAGCAAAAGCTGAGTTAAAGCAACTTTAAAGCAACTTTGTTTTTAAATTAGAAAAATATATTCTAATTTAAGAAAAATAAAAACTCATCCTCATCAAGAAAGCAGTTAACTCAACAAAGCTTCTTTTTGAATGACACATGTCCTTCTTCTATTTGCGCACGTTCTCTCAAACATTCTCCTCCGTTGATCTTCTCATTTCTTCTCCACCATTAATCTTCTCTCACACAACTCTATAAATACAACCCTCTTCTTCTTTATTTGATATCCATCATTCGAGTAAATGTATGTTGTAGGAACTATAGCGCGCCATTGGCACCCCATTGCATATCACTTCATCATCCATCCATTTCATAGTGTGTTGAAGCTCATCTTTAACACACCAAGCATCAGAGCTACTTCTCCTTGCCATCTTGAGAAATTGAAGCAAGGAAGCAAGCTTCCTGAGGGCCATCTTCATAACCACAAGATCAAGAAAGAAAAGGCGAACAATGGAAGTCGCAAGGTAAAAGGTTGTGAGTATATCTTCTTTACTTTTGAATCTCCTTTTATCTTCATATTTCATTGATGTTTAGGTTTGAATTATTCATGTGATTATCCCATTTTTACCCTTATAGGTGTAATATTGATTCCAACATGAATCAAGTCAAATCAAGTCTAATGGTCCAACACAGTAAGTTGACTTTCTTTACTCAAACTAAATTATATCATAGGTTGTTTTATCTAATGTCAACCAAGTAATGGTTTAAAGATTTTTGAAGTATGAAGGATTGTTAAAATTTAGAAACAATTGTAGTTGATATTAGATTTGAAGAAATGAGAAAACCTAAAGGAAAAAAAAAGTCATGTAAAATTAGGTGTTCAGCAAAACGTAAGGGAAAACAAACTTAATCCCTAAGATTAATCTAGGCTAATCTAATAAGACATACAATTTAACACAAATAAACCTAGATTAATTAATTAAGAGTTGCACATGGATAATTAATATTAACATGTTGAATATTTTTGAAAATTTTGACCTCATTTTGTTGAACACACCAGGATACTTAGAGGGGGGGTGAATCTGTATCTATACAAACTTCAACTTCTCTGGAGAATATTAAAACTTAAGCATTACAACATTAACATAAGAATGAAAGATTAACACAATGCACATTAACACATAACACCAGATGTACGTGGAAAACCCAAGAAGGGAAAAACCCTGACGAGGATTAACTCACAATATATGAAGCTCAAAATAACAACTTTGTTTTTGGGCTACAAGCCAAGGAGGCTACTACTCCATGTTGACATTGTTTTAGGGCTACTACCGAAGGAAGCTACTACTCCCTGAAAACTTTTCTTTAGGGTCACTAACAATGAAGCTACAACTCCCTAAAGACTTTGTTTTAGGGTTACTCCCAAGGAAGCAACTATTCCCTGAATTGAGAACACACTTAGAACAAATTATAGTATGACAGTCTCTCTACTGCCTAAAAAACTGACAATGAAGCTCACACCTTTGATGATTGAAATTCTATCTTTTCACACTTCCTTCTGATAATCAGATTAGTTAGGCACACTCTACACTTGATCATTGTCATAGATATGTCTTCATGATGAATTAGGACAACATCTACAACTTCTGCTCTTTCTCCTTTAGTCTCACATCATAATACATTCACTCTACTCCTTTTTCTTGCAAACCTTATCAAATGACTTGCAATCACAAATCCCTAACTCAATTTGAATTACATTATATACATGATATTACATTGATTACATTGCTTATCGGCCAGAGACAATATGAAAAGTACATTTACAAGTCAGCTAGACAACATACAACATGAAACGTGTAGAGGACAAGTCCTAAACAAGACTACACGCTACACTAGTGGAAGATTTGTGCCTTGCGGACATCAACACTTTCTTAACCAGGTCCAAAACATCCTTCATAGCATCAAACATCAAGGAATTACATTTGCACACTCCGCTCATTTGAAAATAGGACAACCTTAAGCAAAGACATGAAACTTGAAGTACAACAGCTATAGCAACTTCAAAACCTTGCATGGTACTAGAAACAAGAAAGATATTCATGAAAATTTTCTAAATGAGTTTACAGGACTCATACAATATCCCCAAATACTCCTTTATCTCTACACATCAAGGGTTTGTGCCATACATCTTCAACCATGAACTCTAAGAACAACAAGTCATCCAAAACATAATACAACATACTGTCATTAGAAAACTGAGCTTGCAGACCACCAAAAAATTGAAACTAAAAGGAAGAATGTAATGCACATCCATAAACATTTCAACAAAACTGTAAAGACAAACATTCACATCTATAGGAATGTGGAGCATTTCAATCAACTTTTATCATAACATTATACTATCAGAACACATGCCGATATTCCATCATGCATAACTTTTATAGGGGAAGGAAAAATGATCTGAAACTTTACAATTATAACCTTCATAGGACCCTGAACATAGTTCTAGAACTGCATAGACATAACTACAAATGTGGAGGAAAGTAGAGCAATCTCCCAGATAGTCTTCAAAGGAATCCATCCTGTAGCAGAGACTTTCACCAACTTTCAGATGCCAAACCTTCTTTGTATTAACACATGCATTCTAAGGAATAGTAAGAGAGATCATAAAATATGCTTTAGGCCACTAATAACATCTTCCCAACATCAACAATGCATCTAATTATCTTAGTGCTTCTAATTCCCGTATTAATATATGACTTCATACTCAACTCTGTATTGATCAATACATGACATCCAACCATGAACTTTAGTAACCATACTTCAATAGCCACATTATTTTTAACATGACATCCAACCATGAACTATATCTTCTCTACTTGATAGGACATGCCATCCAACCATGAACTTTTAATTCCCAGCATGACATAATCTTGAATTATATCTTCTTTGTTGGATAGGACATGACATCTAACCATGAACCTCTAATTCCCATCTCAATGTATCTTCTTCAGGATCATGACATCTAATTATGAACACCATCACACATCCATGATAGTGTTGACATCAATGACAACCTTGTGACAGTGTTGACATCAACGACAACCTTAAGAACCAAATGTGTAACAATCTCCTCGTTTGGAATTGATGGCAACACATACTTGCACATTGTCCCCCTTTGACATCAAGGACAAAGGGAAACTTCTTCTCTCTTATGGCATTACTTCTTCTTGCAACAAACATACTCCTCCTATCATCAGTAACCACTACTGGCTCCCCTGAGAGGTAGCCACCATCAGTCCAGGAAAAAGATAAAACATGAACCACTCCCCCTAGACAAATGCACCAATTATGCATCTAGCAAGATGAAGGAGGGGCAATTACCCCTAACCTCTACCAGAGATCCTCAAAAGTGTCCTTTACAAGAGCCTTTGTAAAAAAATTTGTAATCTGATCTTTTATTAGAACATATTCCAACCTTACTTCCTTATCTGCAACCTTCTCTCTCAAAAAGTGATACCTGATTGCTATATGCTTGGTTCTAGAATGCATCACTGGGTTCTTGGAAATACTGATAGCTCTTGTATTATCACACAAAATAGGAATAGGCTCATTATACAATGCCTTAACATCCTTTAGAGTTTGCTTCATCCACAACACTTGTGTACAGCAAGATGCTGCTACAATATACTTTACTTCTGTAGTTGATAAGGATAATGAATCTTGCTTCTTTCTCTGCCATGAGACCAATCTACTTCCTAAAAAGAAAGCACCACCACTTGTACTTCTTCTATCATCAACATAGCCAGCCCAACCAGCATTAGTGTATGCACCCAGTTCAAAGTCATTACCTCTTGGATACCATAAGCCATAATCCAGAGTTTCCTTCAAGTATCTGAATATTCTTTTCACTACCTTCTCATGGGTTTTCTTTGGATTAGCTTGATATCTAGAAACCACACATACTACATGCATGATATCAGGTCTAGAAGTAGTCAAGTATAGAAATCCTCCAATCATAGATCTATAGGAAGTCTGATCAACCTCTGGAGACTCAACATCCTTTCTTAAGTGACATCCAGTGATCATGGGAGTACTCATTGGTTTGGAGTCCTCCATACCAAATTTCTTCAACATCTCTTTGAAATACTTATCTTATGAAATGAAGATACCATCATCTAATTGAGAAATTTGAAGTCTAAGGAAGAAAGACATCTCACCAATCATAGACATCTCAAACTCTTTTTGCATCTCCACTACAAAAATCTTACACATATCATAATTTCTACTAAATATGATGTCATCAATATACACACCAACTATCAATATCATGTCTCCTTCTTCCTTAATATAAATATTCCTATCTGTAGTACCTTTCTTGAAGCCTTGCTAAAGTAAGTACTTATCCAACCTAGCATACCAAGCCCTAGGTTCTTTCTCGAGACCATACAAAACCTTCTTGAGTCTACACACCATGTCTAAATCTTCTAATAACTAGAAACCATTTGGTTGCTCAATATAAACCTCTTCCTCTAGATCACCAATCAAGAATATTGAATTAAGATCCATCTGATATACCTTGAAATTCTTATGAGAAGCAAGGGAAACAAACATTCTGATTGCCTCCATCTTGGCTACCAGAACAAAGGTCTCCTCAAAACCAATGCCTTCAACTTGAGAGTAACCCTTACATACCAACCTTTCTTTGTTCCTTACAACTTCACCTTCTTCATTTAGATTGTTTCGAAACACCCACTTTGTTCCTATAACATTCTTATTGGCTAGTCTAGGAACCATTTCCCATGTCTGATTCTTCTCAATCTGATCCAATTCTTCTTCCATTACCTTTATCTATCCATCATCTTTGCTATTATTAGAAAAGGTTTTGGGTTCTACTTTTGATAACAGACACAAGTTTACTTGTTCATGTGTCTTAGCAACCCTTCTCGTTGTCTACACACCTTCATTTTTATCTCCAATTATTTGATCTACTGAGTGATTCTTCTAAAAATACTTTGTTAGGGTCTTAGGCATCTACTTTGGTTCTTGTTCCTTTTCTTCTTTCACTTCTTCTTCTTCATCTTCAATGCATGGAAAGATATCAGATTTGGAGTCCTTTGATTCTCGTGAGATCTAATACAGGTTTTTATCTACTTTGACATTTGTGCTTTCAATCATCTTTCCCAACCTCTTCTTGTAGCATTTATAGGCCTTGCTTCTGGTTGAGTAACCAAGAAAGATTCCTTCATCACTTCTTGAATCAAACTTTCCTAGGTCTTCTTCATCTCTTCCGATATAGCATTTGTTGCCAAAGATCTTGAAGTATCTAATAGTGGGAGGTCTTCCATACCATATCTCATAAGGGGTCTTAGTTTTGTTGACCCTTAGTTGTACTCTGTTAATTAGATAGATAGCAGTGTGAACTGCTTCTTTCTAGTACATATTAGGTAGATCTACATCTTTCAACATTGCCCTTGACATCTCTTGCATAGTCCTATTCTTTCTTTCTACCACCCTATTTTGCTGAGGGGTCATAGGAGCTAACAGATGTCTCCTAATTCCATGATCTTCACAAAACCTTTCAAATTCATTTGAAGTAAAGTCACCTCCTCTATCAGACCTTTAAAATGTGATCTTAGCATCCATTTCATTTTCAACCATAGCTTTGAATACCTTAAATTTATCAAGGGCATATAATTTTTTTCTTAAGAAAGTAACCCAAGTCATTCTAGAATAATCATCAATAAGCAACATAAAATACCTCTGACCTTGTTGACTTTTTAATATTATAGGGCCACATAGATCAATGTGAATTAGCTCCAATGGCATTGAAGAGGAATGCTCCTTTCTTTTGAAACTTGTCTTTATCTGCTTTCCCATTTGACATTCTTTGCATATTGTGTTTGCAGGCTTGATTATCTTGGGCATGTCTCTCACTGCATGAGTAGAGCCGATCCTTACCATATTAGAAAAATTGGTGTGTCCCATTCTTTTTTGCCACATCCAACACTCATTGGATTGAGCCAACAAACATGTCTTTCATTTACCTCCTTCAGATGATAGATATCACCATATGACTTGATTCTTTCTACAACTAGTTTTCTATACCATGCTTTCCTAATTTCACAACCTCTAGCATGAAAGGTTTGATGCACATCTGACTGACACTAAGAAGATTGTGCTTTAGCCCTTTGACATAGAGGACATCCTTAGTTCGATTCTTCCCATCAATAGTTATAGCACCACTTTCCACATATTTGTGTTGACTCATCACCACCAAACTTGACAGCTCCACCATCCCAATTCTCAAGGCTGATAAACTTCTCCTTGTCACTAGTCATATGATTTGAGCAACCACTGTCAATTACCCAATCCCTAGCTTCTTCTCTTAGATGAAAGACAACCCATACAACCATTGATCTATCATTGTTTTGGTCTATTTTCAAGGCATCAGTCTTCTCACATTTTCCAACATCATCCCTTTTGTCACTGACACTCAAGGCCATGCAAAGTATTTCATCATTTGAATCATCATGATCTTCATCTTTTGAAGAACAACTGCTCTCTATGGAATAAATACTTCTTTTGAACTTGTCTCTCTCTTTATTACCCCTTGATTCTTTAAAAGGACATTTAGAAGCAAAGTGACCAACCTTTCCACAATTGAAACATTTGAAAGGTAACTTACCTTTGTACTTTCTAGTGCCTTTCTTCAGTCTTCTCACAAAATTTTCATCAACTTCATCAGGGCTTTCATCTTCATCAACAATTTCATCCTTTATCTTCATACTAACTTTCAAAGTATCTTATTTATTTGAAGCATCACTACCAAACTCTCTCATTTCAAAAGCAGTAAGGGTACCAAATAATTTGTCTGCAATGTATGTATCCAAGTCCACAATTTCCTCAATAGTATATACCTTATGACTGTAAGATTTGGGAAGAGATCTCAAAACCTTCTTAACAATTTCATTCTCTTCCATTTTACCACCAAGAGATGTGATGTCATTGACCACTTCATTCACCCGAAGCATATATCTAGAAATGTCTTCATTGTTTGTCATCTTTAGGGTCTCAAATCTGCTTTTGAAGATTTGTATATTTGCTTGCTTTACTTTCTTATCTCCTTCATAAATGGTTTCAAGTTTATTCCAAACTTCTTGAGCATAACTACAACTCATTACCTTTGAAAGTTCTAAATTAGCTAACCCACTCATGATAGAAAACTCTGACTTGGCATTGTTATCATACTTCTTAACTTCATCTGAGTTTGTAGGAATAGTAGCAGGAACAGTGTAATCAAACTTGACAGATTCCCAAACACCACACCCTAGAAAATTGATATAGGCTTCCATCCTTGGATTCTAAAGAGCATAATTTGTTCCATCAAACATAGGTATCTTGTTGGATTTATTATGTGTCATCCTAGACCTTCCTCAAGTGGTTAAGCTTCCTTCAGAGGAAATTGGCCTTGATAACAATTTTTGAACACACCAAGATACTAAGAGGGGGGTGAATCACTATCTAAACAAACTTTAACTTCTCTGAAGCAAATTAAAAATTAAGCATTATAGCATTAACATAAGCCTAAAAGATTGACACAATGCACATTAACACATAACACCAGATGTACGTGAAAAACCCAAGAAGGGAAAAACCATAGTAAGGATTAACTCACAATATATGAAGCTCAAAATAATAACTTTGTTTTAGGGCTGCAACCTAAGGAAGCTACTACTCCCTACTAACTTTGTTTTAGGGCTACTACCCAAGGAAGTTACTACTCCCTAAAAACATTTCTTTAGGGTCACTCCCAAGGAAGTTACAACTCCCTAAAGACTTTTTTTTAAAGTCACTCCCAAGGAAGCAACTACTCCTTGAATTGAGAACACACTTAGAACAAATTATAGTATGACGGTCTCTCTATTGCCTAAAAATTTGACAATGAAGCTCACACCTTTGATGATTGCAATTCAATCTTTTCACACTTCCTTCTGATGATAAGATTATTTAGGCACACTATACACTTGATCATTGTCACAAATATGTCTTCAAGATGAATCACGACAACATCTACAACTTCTACTCTTTCTCCTTTAGTCGCACATCATAATGCATTCACTCTGCTCCTTTTACTTGCGAACCTTATCAAATAACTTGCAATCAAACATCCCTAACTCAATTTGAATTACACTATATACATGATATTACATTGATTACATTGCTTTTAGCCAGAGACAATGTAAAAAATACATTTACAAGTCAGCCAGACAACATACAACATGAAACATGTAGAGGACAAGTCCTAAACAAGACTACAAGATACACCAATGGAAGATCCATGCCTTGCAGAGATCAACACTTTCTTAACCAGGTCCAAAACATCTTTCACAGTATCAAACATCAAGGAATTGCATTTGCACACTCTACTCATTTCAAAATTGGATAGCCTTAAGCAAAGACATATGAAACTTGAAGCATAACTACCACAACAACTTGAAAACCTTGTGCGGTACTGGAAGCAAGAAAGATCTTCATGAAAATTTTTTAGATGAGTCTATAGAACTCTTACAACATCCCAAAATACTCCTTTATCTCTGCACATCAAGGGTTTGTGCCATACATCTTTAACCATGAACTCTAAGAACAACATCCGGAACACATTGCAACATACTGTCATTGGAAAACTAATCTTATAGACCACCAAGAATCTTGAAACATTAAGGAATCATGTAATGCACATCCATAAACATGTCCACAAAACTGTAAAGACAAACATTCACATCTGAAGGGATGCAGAGCATTTCAATTAACTTTTATCATCACACTATACTATTAGAACACATGCCGGTATTCTATTATGTGTAACTTTCACTGTGGAAGGAAAAATGATCTGAAACTTCAGAATTATCACCTTCATAGCACCCTAAACATAGTTCTAGAACTGTATAGACATAATGACAAATGTAGAATAATGCAGGGCAATCTCCTAGACAATCTTCAAAGGCAGTCATCCTGTAGTAGAGACTTTCACCAACTTCTGGAGGCCAAACCTTCTTTGTATTAACACATGCATTCTAAGGAACAGTAAGAGAGATCATACAATATGCTTTAGGCCACTAATAACATCTTCCCAATATTAGAAATACATCTGATTATCTTAGTGATTCTAATTCCCATATTAATATGACTTCATACTCAACTCTGTATTCATCAAGGCATGACATCCAACCATGAACTTCAATAACCATACTTCAGTAGCCACATTATTTTCAACATGACATCCAAGCACGAACTATATCTTCTTTGCTAGATAGGACATGACATCCAACCATGGACTTCTAATTCCCATCTCAATGTATCTTCTTCAGGAGCATGAAATCTAACCATGAATTATATCTTCTCTGTTGGATAGGACATGACATCCAACCATGAACATCTAATTCCCATCTCAATGTATCTTCTTCAGGAGCATGACATCTAATGATGAACACCATCACACATCCATGACAATGTTGACATTAATGACAACCTTGTGATAGTGTTGACATTAATGACAAACTTAGGAACCATATGTGTAACATGTTTTATGTCAACCTTTCTCATCAACCCATTCAACCCACCTCTCTCAACTTTATTGACCCTATTGTTTGTCGATAAAGTCAAGGCAAAATGACCTGTCAAAAAAATTTCAGCCACTAGGTTGTTTTACAATGTGCCAATTTTTTAAGGTTTACTCTTGTAAAGTTGCTTTCCTTCCAAGATGGTAAACCACTCTATGTATTCCTGAATATTAACTTCAAAACTATTCTATTACCATATAGAGTTAGACCAAATATGTACAGATTGCACCATGATTGTAGTCAATAATGAAAATGATCTACTGATTTTTTTGGAATTCTCACATATTAATTTTACATTACATTGCATTGACCTATAAAGTCTTGGTTTCTCTTGCAAAACTACCTAAACTATGTTGTGGAAAGTAGCTCTCAAAAACAACATTTGTTTTATTTATTTACAAAAAGAATTAAAAAACTAACACTTATTTATATATTTATTTATCTAATCTATATAGTATAGATGTAATATTGAGTCCAACATTAATCAAGTCAAATCAAGTCTAATAGTGTAATAGAGTAAAGAGACTTTCTTGACTCAAACTAAATCATATCATAGGTTATTTTATCTAAGGTCAACCAAGTAATGGTTTAAAGATTTCTGAAGTATGATGGATTATTAAAATTTAGAAACAATTGTAGTTGATATTAGATTTGAAGAAATGAGAAAACCTAAAGGAAAAAAAAGTCATGTAAAATTAGGGGTTCACCAAAATGTAAGGGAAAAATAACTTAATCCCTAAGCTTAATCTAGTCTAATCTAATAAGACATACAATCTAACACAAATAAACCTAGATTAATTCATTGAGAGTTGCATGTGGATAATTAATATTAATATGCTGACTATTTTTGAAACTTTTGACCTCATTTTATCTTAACTTTTCTCATCAACCTATTTAACCCACCTCACTCAACTTTATTAACCTTGTTTTTTATCGATAAAGTCAAGACAAAATGACTTTGTCAAAAAAATTTCAGCTACCAGGCTATTTTACAACATGTTGATTGTTTAAGGTTTATCCTTGCAAATTTGCTTGCCTTCCATGATGGTAACCCACTCTATGTATTGTCAAAGATTCATTTCAAAATTTCTCTATTACCATATTGAGTTTGGTAGTGTGTCATGCCCACATTTCCCATGCGGTCACAACACGCAACACACGTGTCATGTCCACATTTGTCATGTGGTCATGACACGAAATATCAAAAATTTTGCACGCATCACTAGAAACCCCCTCATACATGTCAATATGCTTGGTGGCAATACGCATAAGGTGTAAGCATGTCAATCAAATTTAGGGTAATGTGATCACATGTGCATTCCCCTACATGATAAAATCTGACTAAGGGGGTCAATGTGATGCAAGAAGCATCACCATTAGGGTTAGGATTGATTGATCAAAACCCTAAGTCTTTCTAGGTGAGTGATAGGATTTTGATACGAGTTGAAATCAAAACCCTAATTCAATTTCATAAAAGAATTAAATAACCACTTAAATAAAACATCTAATTTGTGGAAAACATTAAAACATTACTCGACAAAAGGGGTAAAGTTGCTAAGATAAATAACCCTAATTTCCTGGAAAAATCTTGCAGCGTAATGCCTTATTAGCTTTCAAAATAAATAATTTAAAAAGGTTTCTCATTAATATGTTTATGAGAAAAATCTAGGTTAAAGGTTAAATTAAATCATCTAATAAACATTATTAAAATTAACTTTCCAATTAAAAGAAAATTAAATTAAATAAAACAATTAAATAATTAATCCCATAATAATAAAGACCAACTAATAAATATAATCCAAACAATTAAATTTGTTCTAACAAGTCAAATATAATCTCCCCAAAGTTAGAGGACTTAAGGGTAATAACCTCACCCTAACTAAAAAAATTATAATACAATTATATAATCCCCCTAAAAGTATTAAATATAATATTCTCAAAAAAAGAAACAAATCAATCTTCCCCAACCCATAAAAATCAAAAGGCAATAATAAGATAATAAAAAAGATTTCCAAATTAAATAAATCAAAACCCACTTATAAAAAAAATTAATTTAGAATCTAAAAAAAATTAAAAGGCATATAAAGGATGGAAAAAGCCCACATAAAATGCTAACTACATGATCCCTAAATTAAAACTAAAGTCTCTTATTCCACTTAAAAATTAAATAACAAACTATACAATTATTAAATACTAGAAAATCCACTCTTAACATTAAATTTACCTCATGCCCAATTAAATAAATGATATATTAAAAAAAAACAATAAGAATAAAATTCCTAAACAAAAAAGGAAGAGGGAAAATTGAATAAATGCTAATTTAAAATTCAAAAGAACCCTAAAAGCTCTCCCAATTAAAAAATACTTTCCTTATAGAAAGAATAGTAAAACCCTATCCCTATACTTTTTCCTCTCATTCTATTCTCTCTATTTTGTTTTTCTCTCCTCCATTTTGTTTTCTCAACTTTTTTTTTTTGTTGCAGGTTGAGAGATAGGGCAGCCATGGATAAAGCTTCTACTGAGGTATATACATTGGGTATATACCTATTTGAAAGCCCTTTTAAAAAAAATGTGTATATATATACATTGAAAAAAAAATACTAAAAGCCATAAAAATGTAGGTTGAACTGTAGATTACACAGAGCCAAATTAGAGGACTAATGCCACAACAGAGCGGCCGAACCCACGATAAAATAGGGTATCCACGACTGCATGTTTTTTTTTTGTAATGGCAACGTATGCAAAAAAAAGACGGGGGGTGGGGAGCGGACTCCCCACCCGTCTCCCACTCATAGTAGGAGATGGGTGGGCGGTTCGATCCCCCCCCCCAACTCTCATCCAAAAAGGGCTTCACAGGGGTTATGGCGATGGTAGCATCACTCACATAGCCAAAAAAAATTTGAACCCTAAATCACTTTTCTCTGGTTATTATTTGGTTGAGGGTCTTCAGCGAATATCTCTTTTTTTATTTATTAAAAAAAATGCTTATGATATATATATATATATATAGTCTCATTTATAAAAAAATAGTCTGCTAAAATTACTTTCCAGAGACAAAAATAAATAAATAAAATAAAGAAATATATATATATATATACTTAAACAAGAATGCATTTGCTCATTATTAACTTAATTATTTTGGTCAAAAAATAGAATTGTTTTCAATAAAAGACATGAAATAAATCCTTTTCATTTTGCAATATATAAATATACATATGTTTTTTTTTTTTAAAGAAGGCAACAACACTATGCTTTATATTTTCTTTTTGAAACAAAAATCAGCAACTAACAAATTCTTTTTCTTGAAAAAAATATATATATAATAAAATGAAGAACCAATTTTAGGCATATTTTGACAACAAATTAAAACAAAACATTACACACATTATTTTCTTTCATTGTATCATTTCAAAGAAAACCCCCTAAAATAAAATAGCCACTAAAATATATATTCAACTTCAAATAAATTCCATACAACACATAATGTAAATATTTAACTTTACATAGCAAGAGAGGAAACATCTTCTCTCTTTTCTTGAAGACAACAACACAAAGGTCAAAACTTGGCCAAGGCACTCAAAGGGCCAAAACGACAAAACTCAAGATATATAGCCTTTTTCCTTCATGGTCCAAAGCTTCAATAACCTACAAATAACAAGTATGGGAGGGGAAAAAGCCACAAAATACCTCTCTCCTCCCTACCATTGACTCACTCCCGAGCTTGAAGGTCATCCACACAAAATAAACTTTCACTCCATAATACAACAAAACACACAAACAAATAAACATGAAGAACACCCATGGCTTGCACAAAACAAAACTCATAGAAATGAGTTTAAAGGCGTAGGGGAGTGGACATCATTCAACTCAAGAGTGCCACTCCAAATATCTCAAACTTAACTCAAATAAGGCCTCAAGCCAAAACATATATACTCAAAATGACACATGTCTCTCTGTGGCTCTCAAGCCATTCAAAAATGCTCATATTCACAACTTGCCCTCAAGGCCAAAATACCAAACAAACTAGGAGGTGACCTCTAGGAGGTTCACTCCTCCCCCACCCCACACATGTTGAGCATTTTCTCCAAGTGGAGAGGCTCTTACAACACCCTCAAAACCCACAACAACAAACACAAAACACATACAAAGCAACACACAAGAAAGTAAAATACACAAGGAAAGGCATCAAGCCTTGAATCCTACCTTAAATAGCCAAACAAGGAAGATAGTTAAAGTAGAGCTCCTCCAAGTCCTCCTCCAATGGTGCCTCCAAAATCCCTCTAACTCCCTCCCAAATTCAAATAAAATGGAAAATGTAAAATGAAATCAACAACCCTCTCCCCCTCTTCAAGAGGGATTAAAATAGGCTCTCCTCATGAGCCTTGAGGAATGAGAAGGTGACACATGTCACCTTCTCCTCCCTCCTCAAATCGACTTGTAAGCTTCATGGAATGTGGGGGTGACACATGCCACCTTCTCCTCCCTCCTCAAATCCACTTGCAAGCTTCATGGAATGCGGGGGTGACACATGTCACCCTCCCATTCCACCAAGTCTTGCCCCCTCCACTTGTGCTCTCTCACACATGTGGGAGAGAAAAGTGGAGCCAAAGAAGGATGTGGGTACCACAAGTACCCCAATCCCATCCTCCCATGAAAGCCCACAACACCCCAGGGTACCCTCACCAATGTGAGAGAGCCTTGGAGTTGAGTCCTCCACAATTTAGGGATCTTGAAGACTCCCCAAGCCTTGGAAACTCCTTCCCAAACTTCCATTTTCGTCACTTTACTTCAGGGTGAAGTTTAAGTGACCAAATGTTAGTTTTCCTAAGGCCAGACAAGCTCGAATGGTCCCTAGACCCTAGTGGTACAACCCAGGGTCACTTTTAGCCCATTTTGAGCACTATAGGGTGAATAAAATCACATGAAAAGGGGTCACAAAAATAAAAAGTCAAAAATGAAATCAATTAAACATTACACTTTTACAACACAATATAGAATCACTGAAAAAGGGTAGACCTAGCCCAAAAGACCACATAGCTAACATTACAAAAATTCATCATGCATTAACACAAATGATCTTGGTTCCTCTTGGAACTAGATTGGCTAAAAAATGGTAGACCTAGCCCAAAAGACCACATAGCTAACATTTCAAAAATTCATCATGCATTAACACAAATGATCTTGGTTGCTCTTGGAACTAGATCGGCTAAACATGGGAATTCACAAAATGTGTGGGATCATCTCTGATTATCCGTGGCTTGGTTAGAACACATGCGCACTTAAACAAAAGATTAATCCAACATGTATATCATAGCTGAAGCAAGGGAAACATGCACTCACACCATCGCATAATCATATAAACCATCATAAAATCACATCATAATTAGATTCATAATTTTTGCATTTTTTTATGATCCATCTCAAGATAAAATCACATAATAAATCCATAGCATAATTTCACAACTAGTGTCTCAAATGATATCATAATGCATATCACATGTCAAAGCATCATTAGTGAATGAAAATTAGAATCTAGTCTCATCAAAACATGCTAAACATAATTAATCAAAATAAAAGCATATAGTCTAATAATTCTGCATATCAGGATCAATAGTCCCCAAAAGTCTCAAATGTGTCTCCAACAATAATATGAAATGATCACAATAAGGGAGTGAAAAGGTAGGCCTCACATAGCGTAAACCTGTAAAGATTGCACCATGATTGTAGTCAATAATGAAAATGATCTATTTATTTCTTTGGAATTCTCACATATTAATTTTACATTACATTGCATTGACTTATAAAGTCTTGGTTTCTCTTACAAAACTAGCTAAACTATGTTATGGAAAAGCAACTCTCAAAAACAACATTTGTTTTATTTATTTACAAATGATTAAAAAACTAACACCTATTTATATATTTATTTATCTAATCTATATAGTATAGATGTAATATTGATTCCAACATGAATCAAGTCAAATCAAGTCTAATAGTGTAACAGAGTAAAGAGACTTTTTTGACTCAAACTAAATTATACGATAGGTTATTTTATCTAAGGTCAACCAAGTAATGGTTTAAAGATTTCTGAAGTATGATGGATTGTTAAAAATTAGAAACAATTATAGTTGATATTAGATTTGAAGAAATGATAAAACCTACAGGAAAAAAAAGTCATGTAAAATTAGGGGTTCACCAAAATGAAAGGGAAAATAAACTTAATCCCTAAGCCTAATCTAGGATAATCTGATAAGACATGCTATCTAACACAAATAAACCTAGATTAATTAATCAAGTGTTGCACATATATAATTAATATTAACATGTTGACCATTTTTGAAAAATTTCACCTCATTTTATGCCAAATTTTCTCATTAACCTGTTCAACCCACCTCTATCGACTTTATTGACCCTATTGTTTGTTGATAAAGTCAAGACAAAACAACTTGTCGAAAACATTTAAGCCACCAGGTTGTTTTACGTATCGATTGTTAAAGGTTTACCATGGCAAAGTTGCTTGCCTTCCAAGATGGTAGACCACTCTATGTATTCTCAAAGATTCATTTCAAAATTGCCTTATTACCATATTGAGTCAGAGAAAATATGTATAAATTGCACCATGATTGTAGTCAATAATGAAAATGATCTATTCATTTATTTGGAATTCTCACATATTAATTTTACATTACATTGCATTGACCTATAAAGTCTCAGTTTCTCTTACAACACTACCTAAACTATGTTGTGGAAAAGAAACTCTCAATAACAACATTTGTTTTATTTATTTACAAAGGATTAAAAAACTAACACCTATTTATATATTTATTTATCTAATCTATATAGTATAAAATGTAATATTGATTCCAACATGAATCACGTCAAATCAAATCTCATAGTGCAACATTGTATGGATACTTTCTTGACTCAAACTAAATTATATCATAGGTTGTTTTATCTAAGGTCAACCAAGTAATGGTTTAAAGATTTATAAAGTATGATGGATTGTTAAAATTTAGAAACAACTATAGTGGATCATATTAGATTTGAAGAAATGAGAAAACCTAAAGGAAAATAAAGTCCTGTAAAATTAGGGGTTCACCAAAATGTAACAGAAAAAAGTTTAATCCCTAAGCATAATCTAGGCTAATCTAATAAGACATACAATTTAACACAAATAAACCAAGATTAATTAATTGAAAGTTGCACATGGATAATTAATATTAACATGTTGACTAGTTTCAAAAAAATTGACCTTGTTTTATGTCAACTTTTATCATCTACCTATTTAGCCAACCTCTCGACTTTATTGACCCAGTTGTTTGTCAATAAAGTCAAGACAAAATGAACTGTCGAAAAAATTTCAGCCATTGGGTTGTTTTACAACGTGTCGATTGTTTAAGGTTTACCCTTGAAAAGTTGCTTGCCTTCCACAATGGTAACCCACTCTATGTATTCTCAAATATTCATTTAAAAATTACTCTATTACCATATTGAGTTTGCTAGAGCAAATATGTATAGATTGCACCGTGATTGTAGTCAATAATGAAAATGATTTATTGATTTCTTTGGAATTCTCACATATTAATTTTACATTACATTGCATTGACTTATAAAGTCTTAGTTTCTCTTACAAAACTACCTAAACTATGTTGTGGAAAAACAACTCTCAAAAACAACATTTACTTTATTTATTTACAATGGCTTAAAAAGTTAACACATATTTATATATTTATTTATCTAATATATATAGTATAGATGTAATATTTATTCAAACATGAATCAACTCAAATCAAGTCTAATACTACAACACAGTAAGGAAACTTTCTTGACTCAAACTAAATTATATCATAGGTTGTTATATCCAAGGTCAACCAAGTAATGGTTTAAAGATTTCTAAAGTATGATGGATTGTTAAAATTTAGAAACTAATAGATTTGGCTGTGAAGGCACCCAAGATCAAAATGACTAAAGGAAAGCAAAAAAGAAACCCAGAGATGAACAGAATCAACACTCCCTTGACTGAATCAATCCTCAATAGCTCATTAGAAAAGGGAGAGGAGAGTGCTTTTTAGATAGCAAAATAAGGGCAAATAAAGCCAAAAGAGGTAATAACTCCCAATTGCCCAAAATAGGCAGGAGTTATACCTACTTGGTAAATGTTGAATTACATGGTTATACCTACTCATGTAAAGACAAACAAATGGTTATGAGAGGTGGCAAATAAGTCCAAAAGAGGGTGTGAAGCTCAACTACCCAAAGGTGCGTAAGAGTGACACATGTAACTGATGGATTACACCACATGTCCTCATATTAACCATGTCTTATATAACCTAAGCAAGCTTAATATATGTGTAGGAAAAATAAGTATTCCCTAACATAGGGAAAATAAAAAACCTACACTAACACCCCCCTTAAGTGTAGCTTAGGTGGATGATTATATGCAAAGATGCAAAGATGCAAAGATGGGTCCCAGATACAAGGCCATGTTAGGTACCCATGTACACACAAAATCTCTCACAAACAGAGAAAAGGAGAAAACCTAGTGGCTCCTCAAAAGAGAGAAAAGGAAATAAGTTCCTCCACACAAGAAAGAATCCCATGCAAGGAAAAAGTCCCCTCTAGAATAGAGAGGAGAAGAGAGACTAAGTAGCCTCCTCCTAAGTAGTCAACCGTGCTAATGGTTGATGCTCAAAACTAGATGTAGAAGATGTCCACGATCATTGAACAACATTCATCCCCTTATGAAGAAACAAAACCAAAGGTGTATGTAGAAAGTCTTCCCATTCCTGAAAGGAATATGAAGGAAGAAAGATCAAAATGTATGAAGTATCTGAAAACTGTTCATGTGTCTCCATGTCGATACCAAAAGATGTCACAACCAAATCGGGAGTCTCAGGCCTAACTGATGAAGGTGACAATCCATAACCAAGTGGAAACTAAAGTAGAACATGATCGAAAGATGAAGATATCTCCTTTAAAGACAAATATGCTTCCTCTAAATTTTGCTCAATGATCTCCAAACCCTTGTCAAACTGTGACAAATACTTATTAGATGATTCAGGTACTTCTGCAGAAGGTGTCAACATGAACAATGATTGAGTCGGTGAAGTGGACTCATGAATGTCTGCAAAAATTGTCACTGTAGAAACTAGTGTAGGCAAAGAAAGAACATGAGGGTCTGAATCTGTCGTCAAAGAATCTAAAGAAGATTTAACTTCATCAAAGAGAAGAAGAATGCAATCAATAGTGTCTCCCAAATCTAAAATGTGGGACTCTACAAACAAGGATGAAATGTCTGGTAGGAATATGTCCCAAGGAACTATCTTTGGAAGACCAATATGAACCTCTTGTGTCACTGAACTGCTGATCTTAGAACAATTAGGATGAAGAGAAGGAATACAAGGCTCAAGAACTAGATCAGATGTGAGAACATTGATGTACAAGTAACCAAAATTCTCCTCAAAATCAAAGTTCACACTAGGAGTGCGATCAATAGCCAAAGGATCAAAACCATCATCAGGTGCAAAGTCTGAAAAGGTATACAACCAAGATGCATGATCAACCACCCCAGTAGCACTAATCTCTCTACTCTATAAGTGTTTGATGATAACTAAATCAGGTGTGAATTCCACAGTCTTCCCTTCTCCACCTTGGGTGATCTGATAGATGGAAAGAAGATTATTTGACAAATGAGGTACACACAAAACATCATTGAAAGTGCCATCCCTAATATCAATAGATCCCTTCCCAATTACATTCATGTAAGTGTTGTTTCCCATCATAATAGGTAGCATAACACAAGGCTCAAAAGAATAGAACATAGACTATGTAGAAGCTATATGATGAGAAGCTCCAAAATCGAGAAGCCATTTCCCTAATTCAAGACCTATAGAAGCACAAAGAGCTTTACCTTTATTTTTAGCTGTCTCAGAAGCAAAACCTCCATAACCTTTTTCCTTATTAGATCCTGACTATTTTGAATTGGAAGAAGAAGATGATGACTCAAACATTCTAGAGGGTAGACTGATATTGTTCTTCTTAAGAAAATGTTTTAGGTCATCAATCTCCTTATAACAAGAATGTTCTTCATGTCCAATCCTCTTGCAATATGTACAAGTAGACTTATCCTTCTTAGATGAGTCCTCCTTTGAAGAGGATTTGTTCTGTGCTTGATCTGTGTGTGGATTTTTCTTTGATTTCTTCTATTTCTTGTCAAAAGAACCTAACTCTATTTGTCCCTTAGGTTGACTAGCAAATAGAGTCTGAGTCTGTGATGGATTTATGAGACCCATAGAAAGAAGCTTTTGTTGCTCATGCATTAACATCTCAGAAAAAGATGCAAATGAAGGCATAGTGTATGCAGATCCCATATTCAATCTGTGAGTATGAAAGCTAGAAACAAAAGTAGCATATTCAAGACCAAGTTTGTTCAATACATTATAGATTAACTAAATGTCCTTTTTCTCAATACCACAAGTATTACATTGTTCTCTCAGATCATTAACCTTAGTTGTATAATCCTGGATGTTACCAAAGTTCTTAGGATCAAAGCTCATCAATTCATTGTCAATTTGATAGCCTCTTACTTCATATGTTGTACCATACAAAGATTTTATCTTTTCCCAAGCATCATGTGAATTTGTACATGCTTCAATCTGAATAAGAGATCACAGGAAACAAACCTACGAAGGCATCCAAGAACTTTTGTATGTTCAAGCATCCATTTTATCTTTTCCTTATCATTTGTAGGTTCAACTACCTTTTGTTCAACATATGGAGTATACCCAAGTTGCATTAAGGAATTCCATGCATGTTGATGCCAAGTTGAATAATTATAAGGTGTTAGCAAAGGAACCTTTGAATGATCCATATGTGCAGGAAAAGATGAGCACAAGCAAACAGATTAGAATAACATAGCAAGAGACCCCCCTTTTTCACTCAATCAAGAATCCCCCCAACAAAATATGATTTGGCACTTTATAGATCAGTGTGTTTACAATGTTGGAGTTATTTTCTAGAGTTTTACAACTATCCAAAATGGACCCAAATACTAAAAGTACAAAACTATCTTATAATCACAACTTAAAAATTACACCAATGTGTAGTGCTCAGAAAAATATTCACTTTCAAAAAAAGAATCACCTTAATCCAAGGTTGTATGTGAAAGTTACAGTTGTTTGAAGTTTAGAAAAGGAGAACTATCCTTTAGATCTGATGAGAAAACTAAATTTCTAGAAAAAAGGGATCACTTGAGCATTAACCAATTTCACCATTGTGAAGAGTACGAAATTCTACCCCTTTTTAAAAAACAATTCACTAAAAAATGCCTTCGTATGGCCAAGATATCTCCTTCTAAAGATCAAGGGCAAAAGAGAAAACTTCAATGGTGAGGGGTCATCAATTTTAAAATCCACCTGCCACCAAATTTGGCAGACTACTGCTGAATTTGGTGAATTTGGTGAACCCGCCAAAAGTAATTGTTGCCAATCTATTTAGAAGTTCACCAATTTTAGAAACTCTGCCAGATGAATGTAGTCAGCTAAATTTGGTGATACTGCCAAAGTTGGCACTACTGCTGAGAAGGCTGTCAATGTGAGGCATGAAGGCTGAGGTCTACAGGAGGCGTACAGGATCTGAAAGTAGTAGTTTTTTTTTGTTTTAAAAAAAATGTTTTTAAAAATTTGGGAGGCCAAAGCCTACCCCAAGATCCCTCTACAAAGGGGTCCACAAGGGAAAGACCTAGGCGGGAGGCCCTAGGTGTGTGGACGGTACGCATGTACCCATACACTGCACACAGGGGGTCATATGACTCGGCTCCCTAAAATGTTTTTTCCTCAAATTCAACTTTGTAAGAATTTGACAAATTATATATGAAAAGAGAGGTTTTTGGGCCTTTTGGATGTGATAGCAGAGTCCTTTCTGCCTCAAAGTGTCCCAAATTTGAGTATCTTTCTAGATCTTCATACTAAAATGTTGTTCTTCAACCCTTCACAGACCTCGCCTTCGGTGTCTAATTTGGATGAAATAAAAGCCTGATCTAACTTTTTTTTATTGCTCTGAACTCAATGGTGAGCTCAGAATGTCTCCAAGAAGCTCTAATATACCTGCAAATGACAAGTTTGAACATAGAACCCCCCTGAAACTAAAATTTCTATCAAGTGTTTATGATTCTCTAGGTCATCATCGGATGCAAGAGAAGAGCATACTTTGCTTTCAAGAAAGAATAGGTCCTATATTTCCTAAAATAATGCTAACCCATGACTCACAACTAGCTCTAATACCATGTTAGATTTGGTTGTGAAGCCACCCAAGATCAAAATGACTAAAGGAAAGCAAGAAAGAAACCCAGAGATGAATAAAATCAACACTCCCTTGATTGAATTAGTCCTCAATAGCTCATTAGAAAAGGGAGAGGAGAGTGTTGTTTATATAGCAAAATAAGGGCAAATAAAGCCAAGAGAGGTAATAACTCCCAACAACCCAAAATAGGTAGGAGTTATGCCTACTTGGTAAATGTCAAATTACATGGTTATACCTACTCAAGTAAAGAAAAACAAATGGTTATGAGAGGTGGCAAATAAGTCCAAAAGAGGGTGTGAAGCTCAACTACCCAAAGGTGGGTAAGAGCGACACATGTAACTAATAAATTATACCACATGTCCTCATATTAACCATGTCTTATATAACCTAAGCAAGCTTAATATATGTGTAGGGGAAATAAATATTCCATAACATAAGGAAAATAATAAACCTACACTAACAGAAGCAATTGTAGTTGATATTAGATTTGAAGAAGTGAGAAAACCTAAAGGAAAAATAAGTCATGTCAAATTAAGGGTTCACCAAAATGTAAGGGAAAACAAACTTAATCCCTAAGATTAATCTAGTCTAATCTAATAAGGCATACAATTTAACACAAATAAACCTACATTAATTAATCAAGAGTTGCACATGGATAATTAACATTAACATGTTGACTATTTTTTAAAAATTTGACCTCATTTTATGTCAACTTTTCTCATCAACCTATTCAACCCACCTCTCTCGACATTATTGACCCTGTTGTTTGTTGATAAAGTCAAGACAAAATAACTTGTCAAAAATATTTTAGCCACCAGGTTGTTTTACAATGTGTCGATTGTTTAAGGTTTACCCTTGCAATGTTGTTTGCCTTCCAAGATGGTAAACCACTCTATGTATTATCGAATATTCATTTCAAAATTGCTCTATTACCATATTGAGATAGAGAAAATATGTACAGATTGCACCATGATTGTAGTCAATAATGAAAATGATCTATTGATTTCTTTGGAATTATCACATATTAATTTTAAATTACATTGCATTGATCTATAAAGTCTTGGCTTCTCTTACAAAACTACCTAAAATATGTTGTGAAAAGCAACTCTCAAAACAATATTTGTTTTATTTATTTACAAAGGATTAAAAAACTAACACCTATTTGTATATTTATTTATCTAATCTATATAGTATATATGTAATATTGATTTCAACATGAATGAAGTCAAATCAAGTCTTATAGTGCATCACAGTAAGGAGACTTTCTTGACTCACTAAATTATATCATAGGTTGTTTTATCTAAGGTCAACCAAGTAATGGTTTAAAGATTTTTGAAGTATGATGGTAGTTGATATTAGATTTGAATAAATGAGAAAACCTAAAAGAAAATAAATTCATGTAAAGTTAGGGTTCACCAAAGGGAAAACAAACTTAATCCCTACGCTTAATCTAGGCTAATCTAATAAGACATAGAATTAAACACAAATAAATATAGATTAATTAATTGAGAGTTGCACATGGTAATTAACATTAACATGTCGACTATTTTTTTTTAAAAAATGACCTTGTTTTATGTCAACTTTTCTCATCAACCTATTCAACCCAACTCTATCAACTTTATTAACCCTATTGTTTGTTGATAAAGTCAAGACAAAATGACCCATCAAAAAAATTTTAGCCACCAAGGTGTTTTACAACGTGTCAATTGTTTAAGGTTTACCCTTGCAAAGTTGCTTACCTTCCATGATGGTAACCCACTCTTTGTATTCTCAAAGATTCATTTCAAAATTTATCTATTACCATATTGAGTTTGATAGAGCAAATATGTACAGATTGCACCATGATTGTAGTCAATAATGAAAATGATCTATTGATTTCTTTGGAATTCTCACATATTAATTTTACATTACATTGCATTGAATTATAAAGTCTTGGTTTCTCTAACAAAACTATGTAAACTATGTTATGGAAAAGCAACTCTAAAAAACAACATTGTTTTATATATTTACAAAGGATTAAAAAACTAACACCTATTTATATATTTATTTATCTAATATATATAGTATAGATGTAATATTGATTCCAACATGAATCAAGTCAAATAAAGTCTAATAGTGGAACATAGTAAAGATATTTTCTTCACTCAAACTAAATTATATCATAGGTTATTTTATCTAAGGTCAACCAAGTAATGGTTTAACTTGATTTCCAGAGTATGGTGTATTGTTAAAATTTAGAAACAATTGTAGTTGATATTAGATTTGAAGAAATTAGAAAACCTAAAGGGAAAAAAGGTCATGTAAAATTAGGGGCTCACCAAAATGTAAGGGAAAACAAACTCAATCCCTAAGCTCAATCTAGGCTAATCTAATAAGATATACAATTTAACACAAATAAACCTAGATTAGTTAATTGAGAGTTGCACATGGATAATTAATATTAACATGTCAACTATTTTCAAAAAATTTGACCTCATTTTATGTCAAATTTTCTCGTCAACTTGTTCAACCCACCTCTCTCAACTTTATTGACCCTGTTGTTTGTCAATAAAGTCAAGACAAGATGACTTGTCAAAAAGATTTCAGCCACCAAGCAGTTTTACAATGTGTCGACTGTTTAAGGTTTACCCTTGCAAAGTTGCTTGCCTTCCATGATGGTAACCCACTCTATGCATTCTCAAAAATTCATTTCAAAATTTCTTTATTACCATATTGAGTTTGGTAAGGAAATATGTATAGATTGCACCATGGTTGTGGTCAATAATGATAATGATTTATTTATTTTTTTGGAATTCTCACATATTAATTTTATATTACATTGCATTGACTTATAAAGTCTTGGTTTCTCTTACAAAACTACATGAACTATGTTATGGGAAAGCAACTCTCAAAATACATTTGTTTTATTTATTTACAATGGATTAAAACACACACACACACATTCATTTATCTAATCTATATAAGTTATAGATGTAATATTGATTCCAACATGAATAAATCAAGTCTAATAGTGCAACACAGTAAGAAGACTTTCTTAACTCAAACTAAATTATATCATAGGTTGTTTTATCTGAGGTCAACCAAGTAATGGTTTAAAGATTTATGAAGTATGATGGATTGTTAAAATTTAGAAACAATTGTAGTTGATATTAGATTTGAAGAAATGAGAAAACCTAAAGGAAATAAAGTCATGCAAAATTAGGGGTTCACCAAAATGTAAGGGAAAACAAACTTAATCCGTAAGTTTAATCTAGCCAAATCTAATAAGACATACAATTTCACACAAATAAACCTAGATTAATTAATTGAGAGTTGCACATGAATAATTAATATTTTATAGTAAATTAAATACATGAATGTAAATTAACAAACAATTTTACTTAGCTTTATAACTAATCAATGATTGGGGTATGATATAGAGGCTAAATCTAATATTGCATCTCTAGATATTTGAAGAGTAGAGGCATAAATAAATGTCTTTAATAGGTTTTTATTAGAACATAAGGAGCATTCACCCAAATAAACTCCTTGAAATGGAACAATGATCATAAACAACAATCTTCAATTATGAATTTGCTCCTAGAATGATTATGTGGAGCTAGATTCCTCTTAGAGCATCAATTGATGTGTGTAAGATGAATGACTTCTCTTGATGATTCGATGATTAGAATGAACGCATTGAATTCCTATAAATATAAGGACATAATAATAAATCACTCACAATTTTATACTTAGTAGGTCCTTGGAGGGAAAGGTTTAAATTTGAATTTTTTAATTTAAGAAACCAAAATTAAGTGCTCAAAAAAGTGTAATTTGAGAGATGGATAAATATAATGCATAAATAAATGTAATTGGGACATGATAAAGATAATGCATAGATAAATGTTATGGGTCATAACTAATAAGAATGCATAGGGATGTGCCAATCATAAAAATAGGATAGGAAATAAATATATAGAAATATGTGTAGGTAGCAATACACAAAGAACCCAACTTTACATAAAATTGAAGTCATTTATCATCATATCTATATATCAAAATATTCCCCTCAAAATAAAACAAAACTAAATAAAAACTAACATAAATATACAAATTTCACATATAGGCACATAAAAATCTATAAAATGAGAGTGCAATCTCATTCTATTAAGGTACCAAATCATCTTTATTCCTTTTGAATCTCTACCATTATAACAATGTTGCTACTTTTACTTTTTAGTGTTGAGAAAGGTGGAGGCACTTCGATCCCCTCCATTTGTTGTCATTCAGCGGCATCATCTAAAGCAACACATTTCATGTTTTTACTCATCTAAATTCTCTTTATAGATGCCTTGGCTCGTAACATATAATTATTGGGCCGTGAAACATGCCACTCCAAGGTGGCGATTCAAGTAGAATGTAGTCATATAAAAACCTTTAATCCATTATACACTTTGGCCATTCAAGCAAAATGTATTCATAAAAAAACCTTTAATCCATTAGACACTTTTTCTTTTTTATTATCATTATTAAACATAATTCAAAGATTTGACAAAGATACTTATTTGCAACATACCTAAAAATTAGGTGTATGTGTCCTCCTCATTGAATCAATGATTATGTCTTTGTCCTCATTGAATTGATGATTATCATTGAATCTCTTTTCCTTTTAATCTTGAGAGTTAGAACCTTTCAAATAGAATAATGGCTTCTAACTTGTTGTTGGTAGTCATTATAAGATAATTCTCCTCTTAAAAGTTTGAGTTCTAAGTCCTAAGTTTTTTATTACGAGTATTGTTTCTCAATTCTAGTAACAAATGTTTAATGATATTTATATGTTATATCCAAAAGGGAGCACCTATGTTTATCTATTTATCCTTGGTTTCAACATATGCATGGTGCCAAAGGAGGCACTGAAAGAAAGGTCCCACTAGAAACTAATGAGTGGGTTTCATATTTTATAATTATTATTAACATACATGAGGTTAAATATTATACTCATAAAAGTCATCTTAAAATGATTGAATTTAGACACAAGTCAAATTCTAAAAAATACAATCAAAACTATTCTATTCACTTCCACTTCATTCATCTTGGAACTCTGTCCCTCCCCAACAAAAAAAAAACCATCTATTTATAGTGTTGTACCTACCAACCTCATAAACTTCACTTCATAAATGGTGGTTGTTAAATATTTAATGACAATTATTATATTTTTTAATATACATAATATGATTCTCTAGAACATTTAATAAATGTAACTATAAAATTTTAATTAGAATATAAAATTGAAAATGGTGTACATTACAAATAAAAACATTAGTATTCACTACAATCATGTATGCTTTGAATTAGTCTGAATGTAGTTTGTGTAATGTTAGAAAGCCCAATAATAGGAAGCTTAGGTTGTACCAACAATTATTGGTACCTAAAGGACCATGGAAGAGCATCTCCATGGACTTTGTAGGTGGTTTGTCAAAGACAAAACACAATAATGATTATATATTTGTTGTTAGGGATCATTTCAATAAGATGTACATACATATAGCTTACAAAAATGCATTATTCAAGAGTGATTTAGTTAAGATATTCTTTAAACATTTATGAATTTATTTTGGACTTTTGAAATGTATCATTTCATATTGAGATACAAGGTTTCTAAGCAAGTTGCAATGTACCTTATAAAATAGAATGCATACCAAGTTGAAGTGGTCTATGACTTTTCATCTTTAAATAGATGGAAAATAGAGATAGTAAATCAAACTTTGGTACAAATGTACTATGTAGTTATAATTAGTAGTATCCTAAAGGTTATGGTGAAATGTTGGTGTACATACAAGACTCTTATACCAATGCCATTCATTAATGTCAACAAATTTATCTCTATATGAGGCTTGTTTTGGCTACTTGCCTCTAGCGCTTTTGATGTTTGTTTAGGATAGTTAAGGGAAGGGATAAAAAGAGGAATTATAGAGGTAGAAAAGGCTAGAAAGATCATTGAAAGGGTTAGACAAATCCATCTTTGAGTCCAAGAAAGACTTATGGACTCTCAAGCAAGGTAGAAGTGTTGCCATGATTTGCATAGGGCAGAACACAAATTCCATGTTGGTGACAAAGTTTTGGTATACCTTGGGAATGAGAGGTTCCCATGCATTGTAAGAAATCTTAGACCTTTGAGATACATGATCATTTTGAGATCATAAAATAGAATGGTCAAAATTATTTCAATTTAGTTATGCCAGAATATATTAAGATCTTCTCCACAATCATTATTGGTAAGATAAGATTTTTTGAGCCTTCTTTTTCAGTTGAGGAGGATGATGTTGTTTTACCTAGTATGGATTATTTTGCTTGACAAATAAGAAAAAATAGAGACTAATGTTGTCCTTACCAAGAAGGGGAGACCAACCCAACAAGGTGAGCATAAAGTATGTTTGATAGGTTGTAAAGGGCCATTGCTTAGAAAAGTAAAATTGGTTTCCAAAGAGGAAGTGGGAAAAAAATTCTCACATTTGAACAATCCCTAATATTTTGGGCACCAAAATCCTCTTAGTGGGTGAGGTGTGATCTCAAAATCAATTCAAACATGCTATACTAATGGGGTGAGTTGATGAACACTTCCTAGGACTTACACTACAAGAAAAAATTTAGTGGTTACATGTCACCATTTGGCTATTTTTACATTTCTACCCCTAATTTTTGGTTATTTTAAGGTTCTTTAGATGTGTCTAATTTGCCCATATTTGATTGATATTCCTTAATTGTAAAATAAAATTACCTCAAGTTAGAAATTTTAATTCTTTAAGATGAACACATATCATGTTACTATATATAATGGTTAGTCTCAAGGATTTTTGTACTCCCCTTAGGTTCTTATTTTGAATAAACTTGGTGTTTTCTTTTACTTCTTGCCACATTTTTGGATTTCATTAGTGTTACATCATAAATTGTGTACACATGTGTGTAGGCATAATTTCACTATGTTTGGCTCCTCCCTTTAGTGATCCCAAGCCTAGTCCATTTTTAGGTCCACCTTACAACCCTCTTTTGACCCAATTTATAGAAAATGTCATGATTCTGATTAAAGTTTCATCATGACCCTGAGAAATAAATTGAGGTAGAGCCAACCCTCCATTAAGAGTGGGCTTGAGCCTTAAATTACCCTAGGGCCTAGGGTGCCCAAGCACCTTGGTCCCTCCCATGTTTAGGGATGCAATTTAATGGTACAAGTCAGCTTTGATGTTGTTTAGGCCAACCTTAAATTCAAATTTGCTTTTTGGCCCGTTATATCAGAATTTTAATCTTAATTACTTTTTTCTATAGCCTTGTATAAAAGTGACTTACATCATTTTAGAACTAGATGACAAGATTGATTTTGATGTGAAAAAACTCGCTATTGATATTTCTCTCTATACTATTGTGTTATTGCAGGTTTTTGATCAAGTGGATTTTTGCTTTGCTCTTGGAAAAGATTTTTATGAAGGCTAGGAGATGAGATCTTGGGTCTATCTCATTCATTCCTAGGTTGAAGCACTTGTATGCTTGGGGGAAGGGTTGGAACCACCAACTTGAGTTTGTCTTGAGTACTCTCCAAGGGTATGGTTACATCGCCTTCTTATTCAGGAAACCTTCCATGAATCTTTGTCCTTGAGGTGAATTTGTGAGTTTCCTTGAGTGAAGAATCCTTGGTATCATTCCTTCCTATTCACTTGAGTCATATAGGATTAGGGTTTGATATTATTTGATTAGATCTTGCATGCTATTGCTCACACTTAGGGTTTCTAAGCACACACAACATCTAGATTTAATGTTGGCTATCCATGAGGTAAGAATATTGAAATAGGAGGTTTGACTGAGGTAAGCTCCTATATAACCACAAACAATTTTCCCATCTTTCTTATGTATAAATCAGAAAAATAGGTCTTAGGAGATATTAGTATGAGAGAAGACAGGTGTTATAGGTGCAGACCAAGCAAAATTTATAGTTTTTGTAAACCCTAAAAAAGGCCTAGGGCATCCAAGTGCCTTGGTCCTTGGCATTTCGGCTATCAGATCCAGGTTCTAAATTGCTCCTTTGTCTCGATTGTTCATTTGGTTCCTCTAATTTTGCTTCTGACAGTCATCTATAGCTCAATCTTTCTCAATTATGGTTTTGATCTTGTGACCTAGCTAGATTGGTTGGATTTGGTTTGACACTCATCCATACAACAAAGAGATAGAACCCCTGTAGTTTGGCTCTCCCTCAAGGGTAGAAGCCAAGATAGGTTCATGTCTCAATGTTTGTAGAAAAGAGTTTGAGCTAGTTTAACTCCTAAGGATAGATCACTTTTTTTCCACATAACAATTAGTTTCTTTTTCATCAATGTTCTATTTGGTTGCAAAGTTTTACTTTTGGTGTCTCCTTTTCATTTCATTTTTTCATAATATTTTTGTTTATTATAGAATCTTTTGATTTCTAGTCTTATTCATTTCCTATTCCCCTCCCTTACAACACCTCTCTTATTTATAGGTTGTATCTCCCAAGATAAGACTTATTTTTCTATTTATGGTATTTCTTGGGATAACCCCTTTTTTGCAAGTATATAGTAGCTAGAGACATTTAGATACCTAAACCCTACATAAATGGTAAGCTCTCTTGTCCTTCATTTCAAGTAATATACTTTCCAAACATGCCATGATATTGCATTTGGATTTGCTTTCTTTTCATTTTGTAGGAGATGGAGTTGAATCAATGTTGGGTAGAAAGTAACATAGGTAGTATCTTTAAGTCTTATAGATATGGTAAGTCCCTTTTTTCTATTTAGACATTTTAGTTCTACTTAACATATAGATACATATGTTTCACATGATCTTGTCTCTAATATTTTGCAAGTTCAACAATGAGAAAATAAATACACATTGTAGTAGGAAAGAACATGTAATTGAGTGTCAATGACCCTAACCCCACTTCTTATTTCATAATACAACACTTTCCTAGTCAAGCATTAGACCTATTTCAAGAAGGAAAATATATAAGTTCTTAATTCTACATGGTGATATATTAGATTCTTATGATGATACATCATTATAAAACTACTTCTGTAGTACATGAAAAAAGCAAGCGTCTATTTATGTTACCCAACTTTTCTCTTTAGCCCTATTTTAGTCTCCCATAGCATGTCTTTGCATCTTTTTCCTTCATGTTCTTTCCCCTATTTTCCATAGTTTCAAATTCCTTAGTTTCACCTAGTATGGAAAAACATTTTCTTCTCTACAGCCAACAATTGTAAAACTATTTCAGAAATTTATGAATCATCATGAGGGTCTTGTTAAAAATCATGGTAATCTTAAGATCATCGAGATAATTCCTCTTCATCATGGTTGTTGTGTGATTGTTTTAGTTGCTTTGAAAATACTTGACTGAGAAATGTGATAGTTTCATATGACTCAGAAGCTTAGAATTTGAAATCATAGGATCCATTTTTTGAACTTTCTAAAACTTGTAATGCCTTCTCCTACCTCCCAAGACCTAAAATGTCTATTTCTAAAACCTTGGATTTCATAGACCTATATCTTTATTTGTTTTGAAGATCCTCAACCATTTTCAAGCATAGAAACTATGTTATTTTTGCAACTTATCTCATTGTAATCCATTCAGGCATGTGTATTACATTTATCACATCCTAGTTTACTCTACTCATACTTAGAATAGTGTTGGATGCTTTTCTTGTGTATGGACACATTAGAATGGTGATCTACTAAGTATAACTTCACATTTTAGCTTTGCTATCTTCTTGGAACACTCTATTTCAGGTGTGGATTCATTTGTTCCATTGTTATTTAAAGTATTAGTTAGATTTAGAATTAAATTTCCTTGCTTGTGTGTTTAGAGTAATTTTTATTGATTTTGTTTGTTTTAGATTAGTTTATATTTTAGTTTCAGTATGTGTTACCTCTTTTTTCCTATCCTTTCTTTGTGTTAGTGGCATTTATAAGTTTATTAGCATGATTGTTAATGTTTTTAGTCCAAACCTCTCTATCCCAAGTTTGTCAAATATGGAACTCTATCTGTTTTCCGTCTCAAAACTCAAATTTAGCAAGTTAAACCCCATTTTTACAGATATTCATATTGGTCTTAATATCTTTTCATCCTATCAAGACTTCTAGTGTCACTTAGTCTCTAAATAGTTTCTTCCAAACCCTTTGCTCAACATGTACTTGCCTTTCTTTTAATCTCTAGTGATATTAAACCTTGTTCAAAATTATCAAGGCTATTAGATTACTTGTATAAGCTATCAAACCTTTGACATGTCTTTGTAGTCTTCAAATAATATGCCACACTCTTAATCTTATAGTGTGCATAGGTTTATAAGTAGTAAGCTTGTGGCTTGCTTAATTCTTAATTAAGTTATATGATCATTAATGCAGTCTTATATAGGTAGTTAAGTCATCTTGGGTGCTATCCAAGGAATTAATTAGTGTATATATAGGAGCTAGTGCTTAGTTTATGAACATAATGCAAATTGTGTTCTTAGTGGAGATATTTGGAGGTTTGCCCCCTCAAAGTGGCTTAGGAGGTTTACCCCTCAAAGTGGCTTATTATTATTAAATATTTACATAACATTTCCTATTATATTCTTCTCTCATGCATCTTATTCAATTACAGGTGATATCAGAGCATGGTCTTGGCACTTAGAGGGCAAGAATTTTAAGGTAATTTTTTTTACTTAGGATGTCAAATTGTGAAGCACGTATATCTCTCAATTTGGCAATTTTTTTCCTAATTTTAAAGGGTTTTTCAAGGACATATTTAAGTTCCTACAACATCAATTTGAGGTCATTTAAGGAGTATATTTCAAGGCGTTATTGTAAAATTGGGGTTTTTATAAAATTCATTCTTAGGGATATAAAATAATGGTTTTTTCCCTATTTTTGGAGGGTTGATCAAGGACATATTAAGGAAGAGGACGAGGAAGAGGAAGAGGAAGAGGAAAAATAAGAATAATAAGAAGTGTGCTCAATAGTTTCTAGGAATGTGCCCCAAGGATTGCCTCCCAAAGTAGATCATGATCATGCCATGTTCAAATAGTAATAGGGCACTACTCACCATCTATAACCTCTTCCTTGAGGGTGCACACAAAGGTTAGAGAAATAGAAAAAAACATTCAAAACCAGCAAGAGGTACCCTTTAGTCTCAAGGAGAACAAGGAAAAGATACAAAATAAAGTGAAGAGGCAAGTGGATCAACATAGAATTTTGACACAATCAATGCTACCTAATCTAGATGTATGTTAGGATTAAGGTGCCATCAACCTTGTAAATTCTATGTAATTTATTATTCTTATTATTATTTGTAAATCACTTGTAAGGGATGAAAGGTTTCACCAGCAGCGATCTTGTTTCAGTCGCATGTTTATATTTGATCCCTGATGCTAATTCATCCACGACAAGGTGTCACAGGGTGTTTCCCCCTATGAGGGGTTCGGGAGGATAATCCCCCTAGTGAAAGGTATGGGGGCTACATGCCCCAGTGTGGGCTCCAAGAAACACCCCCAGAGCCAAATTTTATCATTGTAAATCTAGACCATTTGTCATTAGGTCATAGATCTGATGGTCGTTATTATGTCAGTTCTCTTTCCCTAAAAGGCAACCCCCTTTTATAAGGATATTTGTACTATGTTTTTATCAGAGTCAAGAGTAACAGGTACTGCTAGATTGAAGACTGAAGAAGAAGAGGAAGTGCATGTATTGCAATCTTATATTTGAAGATAATACAACTTGGAGACTCTTTTCTTGGTGGAGTTTTTCACCTTAAAGGGTTTTATCCACGTTACATATTGTGTTATGTGTTTTGTTCTTAGAGCATGTTATTTATTTGTAGTGGGTTTTATTTCTATTACAATCTCCATTGATTCTACATTATTTAAAGCACATTAATAAGGTTTGAATCAGATTTTTGTTGTGTGGTTTGTACCTTCATTTCTAACAATGTAGAGGGAAGACCCATTTTGGAGATTGAGTTTATTTTTCAAACATACATGAAGAATATTAAGACTAGGACAATCATAGAGTACCTCATTAAATTGAATTATTTGTGGATCAAAGTTGTTACATGGGAAGATGAAGATTTTATGTAAAAACATTTGCAATTGATCAACATGGAGGAAAACACTTGTGTGAAGAGGGGGGCATACTATGCCCTTAATAATATAGTACACATAGGTTTAAGAGTAGTCATCTTATGGCTACCTTAACTCTTAATTGAGTTATATGATCATTAATATAGTCTAGTATAGGTAGTTAAGTTAGCCTAGGTGGCATCCAAGGAATAAGTCGGGTATATATAGGAGCTAGTGGTTAGTTTATGATCATATTGTGAATTGTGTTCTCATTTGAGATATTTGGAGGTTTTCCTCGTTAAAGAGTCTAAGGAGTTTTCACCCTCAAAGTGTCTTATTACTCTCAAGTATTTGTAGCATATTTCTTATTATATTCTTCTCTTGTATAATTTATTTCGTTACAAGTGGTACCAATACACAATATTTGAAATCCATTTTGTGAAGCATACCATAGGTGTGAGTCCTCTTTTATTGTGGCACATCAAGTTTACTCTTCAAAGACACTATTTTCCTACTTCTTTGTGCATAGAATAGTTAAAACCAACAATATTCCTCTTTTTGTGTAATTTTTGTTGTGCTTTTATGATGCAAGAGCATCCCTAGTTCAAGAGAAATCTTGCATCAACCAAAAATATTTGCATTTCATTCTATTTTCTTTCATTTTCCAGTTAATTAGTTAGTAGCAGTTTCTATATTTTGGTCTGCATTCTACCACAATTTCATTTCAGACCTTGTAGAGATGGACTTAGCATCTAGACACATTCATGCACATCATATCCAAAATTTAGATCATTTGATTCAGGTACCAAAACGATATCGCTATTAGAAGATTAATTATTTTCTTAGAATAGCATCCTTACAGTCTGAGACAAATAGCTAGAGGAGAAGACTTGCAAAGCACTTCCATGACTTGTGGAGCTAAATGACACATCATTCAAGGAACTTTAGATCATGGCTGACCTTCCCTGAGATCCATATGCTATTCCATTCACTTGCGGACGATTCCCATTTGTTTAGGTTTGACCTATCTGTGTACACACATTACATCTCTTTCATTGGAGTTTGTAGCCATCCTTGGCTGATTCTGAGGAATCTTGTGTCTCAAAGATGATATATAATCATGTAATAGATGCATAGGAAAGTAGTGAATCACATAGAATAGTTTGATAGTTTGAATTTCTTCTGTAAGGCACTTCAAAGCCATATCTTGTGCATACATTGTAACTGAGGAATTAGGCCTGTGAGCCCTAATTGTAAGCCTACATGTTGATGTCCTATTTGTATTTTGAATCTATGATATACTGAATGACTAAATCTACATTTGTATCCTATCTTTGAGTTGTTTCCATTGTGTTTACTATTGGTGCATGATTTGGACTGTTCACGTTGTGGACCCTCCTAACCATGACTGCACCAAGTGGTATCAGAGTGAAGTTTGAATCTTTTGGGAGCAAAGTGAGTGAAATTGCTGAGGAATTCCATAAGATCTTTCTATGAATAGATCGTCGAATCTGAGGTAGACTATCTATGTTGTCAACTAATCACCGATTGTGAGGCAGTTGTCACCTTATAGCCCGATCATCGAATTTGAGGTAGTTACACTTGATTTGAGGAAGAGATGCCACCGAGGAGAATACTTGATGTTGGTACTATGGCTGGAAGAATGGATGAGATGATGGCAATGATGAAAATGATGAAAGTTTGATTGGATATTGTTGAAGAAGATAGGCAAAGAGGATTGACACCTAGACCTAGTGTTGAAAGTGATAATGATGAAGAATTTCAATCCACTGATCAAAATGAAGTAACCCTAGGAGATGAAGAAGAAGAATCAGATCAAGTCAAGATGTTGCAAACTATTTCAAAGATTGGGAAAAGACATAGAGTTGATGTACTGAATTACACTAGCAATTTGAATCCTAAGGAATTGATTGATTGGATAAATGACCTAGAAGAATACTTTGAGTATGAAGAAATTGAAGATCTGGAGAAGGTGAAATTTGCAAAGATAAATTTGAAAGGACATGTTGCTATTTGGTGGAAGGAAGTTCAGTTGGATAGAAATAAAAGAGGAAAAGAGAAGATTACAAAGTGGGATAGAATGGTGACAAAGTTGAAGAATCAGATTATACTTGCTGACTATGAGTTGGAACTGTTGAAGATAGTGCAAAACCTAAGACAAAAGGAGAAATCTTTGGAGTATACTGAAGAATTTCATAAGATGATCATAAGGATAGAACATAGTGAAGAAAGCAAGGAAAAAGTGGCTAGTTACATCAAAGGACTGAGATTGAACATTTAAGAGGAACTGAGTTTAGTGAGGATGACATCCCTAGAAGAAGCATATCAGTTTTCCCTAAAAGTTGAAGAAAAGTTGAACAAGAAGCATGAGTAGAGACAGAGAGGTAGAGGAGGCAAATTTTAGAGAGGAAGAACATTTTCTGGAGGAGAAAGATTATATGTGGAGCAAAATAGATTAGATAGCACATTCAAGAAGGAAGATAGAGATAACAATGCATACCGGAGAGATGACAGAACTTTCTACCATAGAGGAAACCCTAATTCATACCAAAGTGAAGGATATAGAAGAGATGAAAGAGGACCTGATAGGAGAAAATTCAAAGGAACCAGTTTTAAGTCTAGAGGTGAAAGACATAGAGTATTTGAATGTAATCAAGGAAGCACAAGCAAGAAGACATAGAGCAGTGGGAGAGCAACCTATGTAGAAGAACTTGTTGGATCACCAAGTTCAGTTGGTAAACCTAAGAAAGGAGAATAGCTTGTCATGAGGAGAGCACTATTTCAAGAAAAGACAAATTAGGAACCACTGCAGAGGAAAAGTTTGTTCAGAACTAGATGCAAATCAGGAGGTAAATGTTGTAAGGTTGTAATTGATAGTGGTAGTTATGATAATTTAGTTTCAGAGGAGATGGTGACTAAGCTAAAGTTGGAAAGACTTAAACACCATAAGCCATATCAGATAGCATGGATTCAAGACAATCATAAGGTACTAGTGAGTTAACAATGTTTGGTAAAATTTCATATTCGATCCTATCAGGATGAAGTATTGTGTGATATTATGCCTATGGATGTATGTCATATATTGTTGGGTAGACCATGGCAGTATGATAGAAAAGCTATGCATGATGGAAGAAAGAATACATATACTATAACATCAAATGGAAAGAGAATTACTTTGATTCCTTTGGAAGATGATCCTAAGAGTGAAGTGTGTAGGAATGCTAGAATCTGTTTGGTAGATGAAAGAAAATTTTTGGATGGTTTGAGACATGAGAATATGTGTTATGCTTTGATTCCTAAGAAGCCTAAAACCCTGAAGATAGAGACTGAAGAATCACAACTGAAGGAGATAACTGAATTGCTGATAGAGTATGAAGACATCATATCAAATAATGTACCTAAAGGATTGCCACCAATCAAGAGTATCAGTCATCACATAGATCTTATAGCTGGACCTAGTTTGGCTAATAAAGAAGCACATACAATGACACCTATAAAGAATGAAGAATTGAATAAACAGATACAAGAGTTGTTGAGGAAATGTTTGATCAGAGAAATCTTGAGTCCTTGTGCAGTACCTGCAGTGTTAGCACCAAAGAAGGATGGGGAATGGAGAATTTCTATAGAATCTAGAGCAATCAACAAGAACATAGTTAAGTATAGATTTCCTTTACCTAGGGTGGATGATATTATGGATTGTTTGAGTGGAGCAAAATATTTTACAAAGATAGACTTGAAGAGTGGTTACCATCAGATCAGAATCAAAGAAGGGGATGAATGGAAGATTACTTTTAAGACAAATGAAGGGTTGTATCAGTGGTTAGTGATGCCTTTTGGATTGAAAAATGCACCAAGTACTTTCATGAGATTGATGAATGAGGTATTGAATAAATTCGTTGGTAAATTTGTTATTGTATATTTGGATGATATTTTGATTTTCAATAAGAAAAAAGAAGAACATTTGTGGCACCTGGGACAAGTATTATAGAGACTGGGAGAAGAGAAATTGCTGATAAACATCAAGAAGTGTAGTTTCATAATGGAAGAATTGGTATACTTGGGATTTGTGATTTTTGTGGAAGGATTGAAGATGGACCCTAAGAAAGTGAGAGCAATTGTCGAATGGCCTACACTTGAGAGCATTGGAGAAGTCAGATCATTTCATGGATTAGCTAGTTTCTACTGGTAGTTCATCAGAGATTTTAGTTTAGTATGTAACCCTATGATAGAGACAATGAGAGGTGACAGAAAAGACTTTGAGTGGACATCAGGAGAAAATAAAAGTTTTGAATTGTTGAAGTGGAAAGTGACAAAGAAACTTGTGTTGGCATTACTGGATTTCAATAAGGTATTTCATGTAGATTGTGATGCAAGTGGAAATGCAACAGGAGTAGTGTTAATTCAAGAAGGTAGACTTGTAGCATATTTTAGTGAAAATTTGAATGATGCAAGAAGAAGATATTCAGTTTATGATTAAGAGTTCTATGCCATAATACAAGCCTTGAAGAAGTGGAGACATTACTTTTTATCTAAGGAGTTTGTGTTGTATACAAATCATCAAGCTTTGCAGTATTTGAACAGTCAAGGAAAGTTGAATCAGAGACATATGAGATGGGTAGAGTTCATGCAGATTTATACTTTTGTACTGAAACATAGGAGTGGAAAATCAAACAAAGTTGTAGATGCGCTAAGTAGGAGAAGGAACTTGCTGACAGAAATGAGAGTTGAAGTGTTAGAATTTGAAGAATTGAAGAACATGTATGAGGAAGATCTTGATTTTGTAGAACCTTGGAAAGCATGTAAGGAACCTATTACATGACACATAGGAGTAAGTGGTTGGACTATTTCATTCAGGAGGATATATTGTTCAAAGGAAATCAGTTATGCATACCTAGGAGTTCAATGAGAGACAATTTGATCAAAGAGAAGCATAGTGGTGGATTGGCAGGACATTTTGACATTGATAAGAAAATGTCTTTGGTAAGTGAACATTACTATTGGCCTTAGATACATAAGGATGTTAGGAGGTTTGTACAGAGTTGTAGAATTTGTCAAGTTGCAAAAGGAAGTAGTCAAAATACTAGATTGTACAAATCTTTGACAGTACTAAAGAGACCTTGGGAAGACATAAGCATGGATTTCATAATGGGATTTTTGAAGACACAAAGAGGACATGATTCAATATTTGTAGTGGTAGATAGATTTTCAAAGATGGCACATTTCATACCTTGTAGGAAGACAACTGATGCAGTGCATGTGGCTGACCTATTTTTCAAGGAGATTGTGAGATTGCATGGATTACCTAAGAGCATAATTTTAGACAGAGATATAAGATTTCTTGGATACTTTTGGAAGACACTTTGGAAGAAGATGAAGATAGATTTGAAGTTTAGTTCAACATTTCATCCATAGACTGATGAACAGATAGAGGTAGTAAATAGGAGTTTTGGAAACTTGTTGAGATGTTTGGTTGGAGAGAAGGAAGGAAATTGGGATTTGATTTTATCACAAGTAGAGTTTGCATACAATAATTCAATGAATAGGAGTACCGAAAGAACACCATTTGAGATTATGATAGGAACTAACCCTAGAGGAGTAGCAGAGTTGAGAGACATTAGGATGGAAGATAAGAGGAGTGCAAAAGTAGAAGAATTTGTAGGACACATGGAGACAGTGCATAATTAGGTTAAGAAGCATTTGGAGAGGATGAATAGTAAGTGTAAAGAGCAAGCAGATGAGAAGAGGAGACACAAAGAATTTGTAGTTGGAGATGAAGTGATGGTGTACTTGAGAAAAGAAAGATTTCCAGTTGGGACATATCACAAGTTGAAGATGAAGAAATTTGGACCTTGTCGGATACTCAGGAAGTTTGATTCAGGAAATGCATATGAAGTGGAGCTACTAGAGACATTGGGTATATCACCTATTTTCAACATTGTAGATCTATATCAGTATCATGAAGTAGAGTTCATTGATAGCATTAAACAACACTTGAAGAAGCATTTACCACAATAAGCATCGGAGTAGATTGAAGACATCTTGGACAATAGACTTGGACACAACACCAGAGGCAAGCATTATAAAGAATATCTTTTGAAGTGGAAAGGTAGACTGGAAGAAAACTCATCTTGGATTTCTCAGGCTGAGGTGGATCATCTTGGTTTTCCTCTAGCCCCAGCAAAGTGAGGGACTCACTTTTTCAACAACCCCAGATGTCTGATGCAGGAGCATCCCTTGTTCAAGAGCAATGTTGCATCAACCAAATATATTTGCATTTCATTATGTTTTCTTTCATTTTCCACTCAGTTCAGTTAGTAGCAGTTTGTATATTTTGGTTCACATTCTATCATAGTTTCATGTCAGACCTTCCAGAGCTGGACTTAGCATCTAGACACCTTCATGCACATCATATCCAAAATTTAGATCATTTAGATCAGGTACCAGAAAGATATCACTATTAGAAGATTGAATGTTTTCTCATAATAGAGCATCCTGATAGTCTCAGACAATCATCTAAAGGAGAAGACTTGCGGAGCACTTTCATGAATTACGGAGCTAAATAACACATCATTCAAGGAACTTTGGATCATGGCCAACCTTCCTTGAGATCTGCACACTATTCCATTCACTTGTGGAGGATTCCCATATGTTTAGGTCTGATCTATCCTTGTACACATGTTACATCTCTTTCATTGGAGTTTGTAGCCATCCTTGGTTGATGTAGAGGAGTCTTGTGTTTTGGAGATGATATATAATCATGTAATACATGCATAGGAAAGTATTTAATCACATAGAATAGTTTGATAGTTTGAATTTCTTCTATAAGGCCCTTCAAAGCCATATCTTGTGCATACATTGTAACTGACGAATTAGGCCTATGAGCCCTAATAAAAATCTTACATGTTGCCGACCTATTTGTATTTTGAATCTATGACATATTGAATGACTGAATCTACATTTGCATCCTATCTTTGAGTTGTTTCCATTGTGTTTACTCTTTCTACATGGTCTGGACTATTGACTTTGTGGAGCCCCCTAATCGTGACTGCACCACTTTATCTTGAGGTTTTAAACTAAAAAATGAATTTGGAATGAACAAATATGTATGTAGATCATTAGTCATGCTTTATTTTATTATTTGCATTAAAAATAATTTCTTTCTCATAACATAGCTTGTAAATTAGTTGGCATCACCACTAGTAGAAATATGGCAAATAAATGACTAGGTGACTAAAACTTTTAGTCATGTGACCAAAATTCTACTAAAATTTTGCAACATACCTATAAATGACTAAATAAATGACTAATTTGGTCATCGGTTGAAATGATTAAATAAATGACCAAATAAATGACTAAATAAATGACTAATTTGGTCATCGGTTGAAATGACTAAATAAATGACCAAATAAATGACTAAATAAATGACTATTACTCCTCTATTCTTTTTTCTTTCCAATTCGACCATAATCCATGAATTCAAAGACAATACAAGGCAAGGAAATAAATGTCTGCTTAGACCAAAGAAATAAAGGGAGAGAAAGGATTGAACAAAGGGTTAAGAAGAAAAAAGACAAATCATACAATAGGAAATATACAAAAAAAAAATTAAAATAAGACAAGGAAATAGACAAACTGGATAGATACAAATAAAATAAATACAAAATTATTAATTATAAAACTTTTAAATATACTATAATATTGAAAAATTATTTAATTTTGCAAGTCCAGTATGCACAAGTATAATTTAAGTTAAATTAATTTAAATTATATAATTTAATAACTTAAGTTGTATAATTTATAACTTATATAACAAAGTAATTATTGATCCCTGGTTGGCAATGATGTCAAACACGTATATAGTGAGTTGGCATGGGTATAGTTTGAGTTTGTTGATCATTGAGAATTTTGCATGATCCTTATCTTTGTCAGTCACAACATGACATGATGTTTCAATGGATATTATATAAGTGAGCTCTCCTAATGTGATTGGCATTGCATTTGTTGATGCTTGTCTAAATCAAAGTTCTAAGGCTTTATTAAAAGGTTTAATGTCATAAAGGTGACAAAGTATTTCATTTGATTTATTTCTATGGTATATAAAATCACTTTGATGATCACTTAAGTCATCTAACATGAACAGCAGGTCTCAGCTTCTCAATAGGTGAAAAGGTTACAAACTCAGTTTTGTTGTTTCCAGCCCTTTTAGTGCAAACCTATACTCTTGGTGCCTATGGTATATCAAGAAAAAAGGAAGTCTTGTCATTCATTTTGTAATGTTTAACATTAGGAAATAGAGTTCCAAGCTTAGGGTTTGATATTTTACAAGGAATCTATTGAATCATGAGTTTTGAGTGCAAATCTGGGTTGACTGTGTGGAGATGTGATAATGCTAAAGTTAGTTGATAGTGAAGGGAGCTTAGCAGTTATTTTAGCATGAAAACACAGGTGTTATCGTTCCTTCTATACTAGTTTGTTGTTCTTCAAAGTTTAATGGGCTTTAGTTTCTGTTTTCTTTCAAAGGGGTAAAGGATTTAGTTTGATTTGTTAAAGCAAACAAAATTTCTATTAAGGGTTTTGGTGTTTCTTGTATTTGGTTAAAAGTTGTTAAAGAAAAGAATGGTTTCAGTTTGTTACTCCTGAAAATGATTTCTTTAAGGAAAATCTGAGATTATCTAAAGTTACAGTTTTATTCAAGAATAGTAATAACTGTACATTTGTGGGTTTGATTATAATCTTCATTAGTTTGTGTAAAATGGTTCATTTTTTAAATGGCTAGGGTTTACTATGTTTGAAGAAAACCTTATTTGTTAAACTTAGTTGATATTCCTATTAGGGTTTCTCAACGGCAGTATGGAAAAGATATTTTTGTTACAAGCACAAATAGATTTGTTAAATTATTGTAATTCTATGATTATGGTTACAACGAATAGTTAAAAGTTTTCTGAAACACACTTTAATGTGGTCCCATTGCCACATTAGCATCAAGGTATCAGAGACCCATTTCGGGGTCCTACTAAAATGCTAAGTCCCGCCGATATAGTTAACAACCCACTGTGTATTCGATATCAGAGTTTTGGAGAGACCTGAAATAGAGTCCCATCGAAACACTTAGGTCACTTTGATAGTTCATGTCGACTTGTCGATGAGACTCCTTAGAGACTCCCACTAATATGACCATGTCTCACCAATGCAGCCAATGCTCACAATGTTATTAGTTTGTCAGAATGACTACAGATGGACTCCCACTGAACTATTCATCTCCTGCTGATATAGGAACATAACACCAAAGCATAAAAGAAATTGATCCAGCTATGAACAAGAACTATCAAATCAAAGTGGGAAGTCAAGCCAGTAATTTGAGGCACATTTTCCAACACATACATTGAACAAGGATTTTTGTTAAAGGACTGTTAATGATACTTTCTATACATCCAAACATATCTAAAATAGGTATGTTTGACCTCATAATGGTGACAATTGATGACTTGGTTGCTGACTGCTACAGGCAGTTGAATAAAAATAGTTACATGTTTAATCAGTTTCATGAAAGAAAAGGAAAAGGATGAGACAGTATAAATAAACAATTATACCCTGTTGAGATGTGAGTGTTGTTATTTCTACAATATCATTTTTAGAGCAACAGTGTATTATTGTAAATCTTTCTTGATTAGTTGTTGTATGTGCACATTGATTTGATTCTTGAGTCTCCAATTCAATGAGACATTCAAGATCTAAGTTCTAGTGAAATAGAGAAATCCTATGTATTGATTTCTAAATCTTCATTGTACTTTTGTGATGATGTTTAAGATCTGAGTTGTAATGAAATAGAGAAATCCTCTGTTTGATTTCTAAATCTTCATCTTCATTGTACTCTTGTGATGAGATTATGCCAATGAGGCAGATTGTACAAAATGCCAGTGAGGCAGTGATATAAGTCAGTGAGATAAAAAGCCAGTGAGATAAAAAGCCAGTGAGGTCTATAATTGGGGATTTTTATGATTAAGCCAGTGAGGCAACTTTCTCGAGTGGTTTTTCTACCCTAGAAGGGTTTTCCACTCATGAAATCCATTGTATTATGGTCTCCATTGTTGTGTAATTCATTTATCTTTCATGCTTAAGCATACTGTTATATTTTCTATTCAATATTCCATTTCATTTATTGAGATAATTGGAAGGAAATTTCATCTCACAAAGGTATATAAAACAAATCAAAATCTTCTTATCTTTTGGTTTCATGTCTCTTAGGGATTATTTCAATGTGCTTTTAAGTTTAGGGCAATCTTTTTAATTTTATAGATTAAATAAATTTGGCAACCTGAAATGGGTTTCATTATTCTTGAGGGACAATTTAAGACACTTTTGTGTCTAATTAACATTCTGTTAATATAACCTAAATAAGATTCGATGCATTACTGGTATACTATAATAATTTACAATTCAGATTAGAGCCACTTGCTAGTAGTGAATCAAAACTATGGTCATCATTATTGCAAAGATGTCCATTTTTGTCGTTAGTGTTTAGGACTAGTGAGTTGTTAGTTTATGTGTAAATTTTGTTCGAGTACCCTTTGAAATATAAAATATTTACACTGAAGTGACAAAATATGGTATTTTTTATGTGGGTTCATACATTTTCATACATACTCTGCTTGATGTTCACCACTTTTTACACTAAGATCTATGAGCCATCATTATTTGAATCTGTGATGGACTATGTTGTGAACGTGCTAAGAGCTATATGCTTTTACATATGATGTTTAGTTATGAGAAATTATGCTTCTTGCAGAATGTAAGTGCACTTCACAAAGGTTTTACATATGAAGTGATAATATTTAATTTCAGGTGAAGCACCATCAAAAGTAGATGGAAAAAGCAATGATCAGAGAGCCAACACTCACAGGTCCAAGCACTCTACAATTGAGTAGTGCAAACGAAGAAAGACCAATGATAGGTGAGTTATAACTTTGGTGTTCTTTAATCTTGCATCTCAAATAAATTTACATCTATTCTCTCTGCAACCATGCATCTCAAATGAATTTTATTCTATTCTTTGCATAGTCCTATATCTCAAACAAATTTACTCATATATTTTTTGCACATTCATTTCAAGGTCTTCCCTTTCATGCATAACATTATCATAAAAAAATTTGTAGTCTAATTCAACATGTATTCTACTTTAATATAATATGGGAACTTGCCAAGCCATCATCCTTGCCCATTGCAATTATAGCTGTTGGATACTACAGTTTCCATTTTCTAGTGTTCTCCAATTGATTTAATGTTCTGGCTTTTATGATTTATTGTGGCATTCAACCTTAAATCACACGAGTCAAATTGCATGCCTAATGTACCTAATTCATTTTCTAATAATTGGAGAATACATTTGTGTTCCATCTCTAGCTTGATTATCTTTTTTTGGCTTTAGGTCAGTCTTATGACAAGTGAAGCCTAACTTTTACAACTCTTGTGGATGTTCAATTATGGCCTCATTTATGGTTGGTATCTAGTGCAATGGGATAGAATGGAGTACGGTTTCACATATATGTATAGGAGAGAAGCTAAAGACTTTTAATGCCCATAGAAAACTATTCATAGACAATAGAACCAATATTACAATATCAACTATGTCAAGGTAGTTAGAAAACCACATTTAATTATCTACTTGAACCTAAAATATAAATAATATTGGATCTATTCATATCTTTTCAATGTTCAGGATTCTCAAAAGTTTGACAACTTTCTTGTTTCAAGACACATAGTATATGCAATTACTTTAAGAGAACCAAACCATCTCCCTTGAATTTGCAAGCTTCTTTAAGCTTGTTTAGCTATTTCTATCATCTATGTTTAGGCATCTTATTGAATGTAGATTGAACTTTTCATGATCTTTGATTTTGTATTCTAGGGTTTTTCCTAAAGCTACCTTTTTCAAATCCTTCTCTGTAGTTATGTCTGTCAATTCAGGCCATTCTTCCTCTTCAAACTACCTGGTGACATTATCTTGCGTTGAGACACTTTTTAATTTACATAGAGTTCTAGTGAAATTCATAGAATATGATAACTCAATAGATGTTTGCATAGTAATAAGCAAAGTTCAAAGGATCTGATGAATCTATCCACAATGTTAAGTTGAAAATTGAAAGTCGTCATCATCCATTTTCCAAAATAAAGATCTATTGTGAACTCTGCTTGAGCCTGTCAAGAGTTGGAGAGGTGACCATGATAAGAGAGCACATCTTTGCTGTATCTGACAATGGGGGTTATTGTGCTAGTCTAAAACTCATTTTTCTATTATGCTTATAAGTTACTATAATGTCAGAAAATATCCCCTTGGGGGTTTTTCCCTCATAAGGTTTAGCTCCTAGGTCTTTAGCATGCATGTAGGACATCTTAGTTCATATTTTGGCATCCCGATGGAATGAGACCTAGGTTCCATGGCAAATTGGACCTAGGTGGATCCCATGAGCTGTACCCTACCCAAAATAGGGCAGGACTAAGGCGCTTTGGCATCCCAATGGAATGAGACCTAGGTTCCATGGAAAATTGGACCTAGGTGGACCCCTTGAGCTGTACCCTACCTAAAATAGGGGGGAGGACTTGGGTGTCTGCGCCTTAGTCCTACCCTATTTTGGGGCAGTCCCAATTTCTAGGTGTCAGTTTATGACCATTATTTGGTCCTTTTACCGACACGGTAAGTTTTGATTTTTAAAATCTTGGCAGGAGTGCTTGTAGTTGCATATATAAGAATGATTAGGCATTCATTTGTAAACTAGATTTCAATTAGATGATCATTGTGAACTCTAGGCATTCTCAAGGTGATTCAAGGCTTTCTATTGTGTTGGAAGAGCAGACTTGTGTGTTTTGTGTGTTGATATTTGCATATTTGAGCATCAAGTTCCTCATGGCATGAAGAGCCTCTTCCTCCATGAGAGCTTCACTACAAGGTGACATAATATTGTGTTTTTATCATTGATTCCTTTAGTTTTTGCCTCTTCCTCACAAGGGCACGTACTTTTTTATCTAACAATAGTGTTTGGAGACTTAAGTGTCCTCCAGGCTTGACTGAGGCAAGCCTCTAAACACCACAACCCCCAAACCAAGTCTTGTGATTGCAGGTTACAGGTGTCATATTTGGGAAAGGTGGAGTTGTAGGAAGGATTGGCAAGCATCAAGGATTTAGGATCTAAAGAAAAGTAGGACAAAGGAGCACTTCTAGGACTTGGGTGCTCGCTCTAGTGTCCTCCATAGACAGATCTCTAAAAAAAGAAGTTACAAGGCTGATCAGTGTCAAAGGGAGGTCTAGATTCCATGATAAAGCAGGTACCTTGGACTTGGGCACCTGCTCCAGTTTCCCTGACTATTCCACTTCAAAACCTTCAAAATAGGTATTCTGTGATTTGGCATTTTATTCCTGTCTACAAGAGCTTTTTCCATCTTTCGTCAATTTGTTGTTGTATTTGCATAATTAGGGTTTTAATGGTCAATTGGACATAAGAGAAGGAAAATTAATAATTAAATTCCCTAATCCAAGTTTCTCTACATCTGCAAGTGACCTAGGGTATGAGAGTGCTCACCACTCGACCCTATATCCTTCAATGTATAGTGGAGAGGTGGATTTAAACATCTAAACATTAAAACATTGACAAATCCAATTTTCCCCTAAATAGTTACAACTTACAATACTGAAATACTTAACAAATAACTTGTATGTATCATTAATATGCTTGGATTTGAATCCATCTTGAAAAAACTTGTTTATATTTGAATATTGCACCCAAAATTAAGAATAAGGGAATTTTTTTAAGTTAAGTGAATATCTTTTTTATTGGTTTTTGGGAGTGCCTGTAGAATGATTTTAGAATTCTAATGTAACAAGTTGCCTGTGTTGTTAATGATTTAGGTTTTAGACATTAAGAAATTTGGTGCCACATAGTGATCAAAAGAGAGACAAAGCATCCTTTCTTCTTGAGTTAATCCTATGTAGATTTGTTGAGTTTTCCTTCTAATATATGAAATGAATTATCGAGGCACATGAACAATGTAGTATTGCAAAACACAATATTGTCCTTGAGTCCACATCTTGGTTTGCATGTCTAGGCCAGGTTATTGAATACATTCAATCTTTACAAGAAAAGGTTCGAAAGTATGAGGCAACAGAGCAAAGCTGTATTTTTGGATAGTTGATTTTAAAAAGTGCATTGAAAACATTACCTACCTCTAGAATCATCATAGAAACTTCTTCAAAATGCCATGTCTATCCTAGAGTCATCGAGGTTTGTACCTTAATGATTCCACACCATTTCAGGCCCAAAAATCCCAACCGTGCCCAATTCCATAGGCGATTTGATACTAAATCTATTTCTGGGACAAATAGTACCTAGAAATGCCCTATTTTTCTGTCAATTTGGTAACTGAACAAATAATAAATTTTATATCCGAAAACTTGTGTTGGAACTCTGGTAAAATCTTACCATACTATAGCATCATCAAGTCAACCTTGGATATAGAAATTGTTCAAAATAGAAAATAGTTTGTAAATGTTGAATAGTCAGACAGTATGAGAAATTACAGACACTAGGAGTTACCTTTTGAAACATCAGGACAAAGGGTGGATAAAATTGATATATATGGTGTAAAAGCTAAGGGATTGCCTTTTGATTTCAAGATCTAGGTGACTTTGATCCTGATTTAAAATGTCCCTTAGGAGTGGTCCATTGTGGTAACCTACATAGTGGTATGTATTCTTGGAAGCCTTATGGTGCCATATTATTTAATGGAGTATATGTGGCATTAAAAAAATTGAAATGCTCTTTTATAGTAAAGGAGAATGGGTGGTATTTGTGGTCTACTATGCTAGAATACAATAATCTACACCTCAAATTTAGATTACTCAAACCATGTCACATTGATCATATGGTTAAAATGATATAATATATTCCATAGCTTAAGATGTTTTTTGGTTTCAGGGATCTTATCAACAACATAAGGAGTTGAAGGTTGCACAGGGAATCAAGATAACTGCTTAGGTATCAAATTTCAAGCTAATAATTTTATGCATATAAGCATAAATTTATCAAATATATGTGGACAATGAAATTTAGTTGCAATTTCTTGATTTCAAGGTCTTGAGCATGCCATAGCAGGAACTTAGTTATATGTTGTTGGACCTGATGATGATTTAGAGGATATTATGGAAGAAGCAATGCAAGATATCAATAATGTAATGTCTCAGATTGCCAAGAGTGGGGAAGGAGTTTATGTTCAAGCTTAAACTCTTAGATCTTTGGAGGCTTTACTTGAGTTCTTGAAGACCCCAGCTATAAGCATCCTAGTTAGTGCAATTGGTATTGGGCCTATGCATAAAAAATATGTCATGCGTATGAGTGTAATGCTTGAGAAAAAGAACTCCTAGTATCAAGAGCCAGTTTTAGAAAATGGGAAAATGCACCCTGCAACATTACAAACATCACAATCAGGATAACAAATGGTGAACTTTGTTTATACCAGAACAATAGCTTCTGCATCATAAGCTTCTTCTATATGTTTTGCTATGTGGTGTATGTACTGCACCTCTAGCTACAATAAGACAGTAGTGAACTTCAAATCCTATCTATGTAGGAGATCATTTGAATGTCTGTTATTTAGCTCATTTTCTAAAATTTAATAGTATGAATGGGCAAATGCGGTATTTCCATGTGAGAAAGGGAAGAGATTGATTCCAAGAGTAGAGATTTTGTGTAATGATCTATTTTATGATTTCATGAGGTAATGAAGAAAATATCATGAAAACATTGTTTTAAACAAATTCATATTTTACTGCAATTGTACGAAACCAAAAACATTTCCATGTTGATGAGATGCCATACCAAATGGTGTCAATATTTATTGCCACATTGCTTTGTCTTGTTTCATTTTCTTATTGGCCAATTCTCAAATAGAAAGTGTTGGCTCAAATTTATCAATCTTTACTTGGCAGCATCATAAAATACATAGTTTTCCAAATTTATTTTCTTTTATGTTTTAATTCAAATTTAATAGTATGTTTTTTTTGCATTATAAAATTTATGGTATTTAATGAATTATTCATATCATGACTAAATTTACTACAAATTAATGGAAACTAGTAAATAAAAATGACTACCATGACTAAATAAATGACCAGTTAACAACAATCAATGACTAAATTAATTACTAAATATATTATCAAATTGATGACTAAATATACTACCAAATTACCAAATATACTACCAAATTGATGACTAAATATACTACCAAATTAATGACTAAATATACTACCAAATTAATGATTACAATGACTAAATAATTGACCAGTTAACAACAATCAATGACTAAATTAATGACTAAATATATTACCAAATTGATGACTAAATATACTACCAATTTACCAAATATACTACCAAATTGGTGACTAAATATACTACCAAATTGATGACTAAATATACTACCAAATTAATGACGAAATATACTACCAAATTAATGGCTAAATTAATGAATAAAACTTGTTTAGTCATAAATTTGGTCACAAGATAAATGACTGGCAATAAACTACCAATGGTCACATGACCAAACTACTGGTCACATGATGAATTTTTGGTAGTTTTTTTAGTCATTCATTTCTATTTTTCTACTAGTGCACAAAATCAAAACTATCATTTAGGTAATAGTTGGCATGAGTTTTTCATAGTGCATAAAGTTATGATGAGTGCTTTTGGATCTATGTATATTTTTCGATCGACATCTTAGATCACACTTAGTGATCCATCATCAAGAAGAGGAATATTATGGATTAGATTGTAGACTAGACCTTTAAAATCTCTCATCATATCATTTCGGTATTGAATCCTACATTATTGCACTTTGCACGTTTTATGGAAAGAGGATTGAATCCAAACATAGTATTCTTTTGATGAATTTACAAATCTAGAAATATTTATGACCAAAAACCCTTAAAATCTATTGTTTACATATAGTGTAATAAATTTACAAAAGCTATTTTCATGGTTTAGTGCTTATTGAAAGTATCCTCATTTTATTGAGAGTGTGAAATTAATATCTTACATTAGCAAACAATTATTTAGGGAAAATTCCAATAGGAATTTTAATTTGTAGCTTGCATACACATAATTGCATCCATCTTATTGCATCATGAAAATATAAAAACATGGTATAGTTGCATCTTACATTTTTTGTACGTTAGATTACTTTTCTTTTCTACATATTGTTCTTTCATTTTCAAAAAAATTCAAAAATACAAAAAAAAAAAAAGAAACTACAAAGCATAAAAATATTAGAAAACTTAAAATGGAACTCAAAAATTAGGTCATCACTCTATCACAAATATAGTGAGTTTAGAAATGAATTTTCTTTTGTTGAACCACTTGGGGTTCTATGGTCTTAATTAGATATCACACAAGGATTAAGAGATGAGGCTTTTGTAACAACTTCCTTCTTGATTCTTATTGATGATAAACTTGGCATGCTAGAAGCAAAATTAAGGCATGATATATCCTCATCATCTCCAAGGGACCCTTTATATCAAGGAAAATGCATTAACATGTACCTCCTTTACCTCATCGCCAAGTACCACTAAACTAAGACAACAACTTGATTAATCACTTGTCTAGACCTCCACCACATCTTCTATTTATACAAGCTCATCTAGTAGCTCTTCTAGGTATCCAAAGGATCAAATTAAATGAAGAATAAAATTTATCCATTCTTAAAGCAAATTGTCTCTTCCAAAATAGGGTCTTATTTAGGGTTCCTTTGTTTTCTTGGAACTTCTTTAATGGGTCTCTCTAGGGCTTGATTTTGTGTCTCCTTGTAGAGATTACAAATAAGGCCCCATGAATTTCTTTGGCTCATACCCAAGGAACTATGTGCTCATTTTAGTGTATATAGGTGCATATGCTAACAAGTAATAACTAGCTTATAAAAGGGAAAGTATACTCGAGGAACTATGTGACCATTTTAGTTTATATAGGCACACAAAGGAATCAATTGCATTGATAATCTAGTCTAGGATGTATGATTTTGGGTTTGATTTAGTCCAAGAAGAAGAAATTTTTAGGAACTATATGGACCAAAATGGGCACAAGTGACTTCTTGGGTCATGCTAGATTAAGTTGCCAAGGATCACTTGATATCTCACAAGATTCTTTCAAGATTAACAACTATAGAGTACATACAAAAAATATCAAGATTAAGAACTCTTTTAAAACCCTATTTGACCACAAATGTTGCCTTAGGGAAATCTTTTCTCTTAATGATGTGAAAATGATTGATTATTAGCCTAGGCAATGTTCACTTATGGAGAGATTACTTGAAAATGTTTTGGACAATGGTATATTAGCTTTGACAGGATGCAATTTTAATGGTATGATGAAGGGTTTGAAGTATTAAGAAACAACTTCCATGTGCATAAGGACTATTCTAGTAATGGGATAGTGAATAAATGAGGTTATCATAATACTAACAGTTGGGAAACACTTTGTTTAGTGATCTTTAAATGTATTTGGATGTAAGCAATGGATTTCAAACAATAAAAGGGTGTTTTTTTTATTATAGGGGAGTTATAATGAGGCCTTAAAAAGGCTCTTATAAAGGTAAAGAAATGATCTCATATGTGTTTGAGGCTCCCCCTAAGAGGAGACAACAAACAACAAAGCCTTAGAATTCTTGAAATGTGTGTAAAAGTGGTTGGAATTTATTAAAATCGCTGTCCAAAAATAGGATAGTGAATATAGGGAAACATGGAAGCTTGATTTAGAATATACAAATGAATTTTGAATGTCTTAATGTCTATTGCAATGTAGGACAATACTCGTATAAGGAGGTTGGAGGCTCAAGTTGAATTATGCAAATGTAACATCCCAACTAGAATATTAGAAATCCTTAAACAAAATTAAAGAAAAAATATCACTTTTTTTAGAAATTATCTGTAATCAAATATATTACATTTGCAATTTCAAGTACTATACATATATTCAAAAGATGGTTGCTTCACATGTGACTAACAAAATTTCACATACATCAAATGGTTGTATATCTTATGGGTTACAATTTTATCAATATAATTTACAAAATAAGTAATGTATTCCTATTCACAAGTCTTCAATAGTCTACTATAGGAGAGAGAGAGAGCATCACCCTAGTTCTTTTCCTCCAACCATAGATTGGTGGTCCCCCACACACCTTCCTACTAGAAGTGCCCCTTCCCTTCACAAGGGTAATAGATAATAAGAATCAATTGATTCTTATGTCATCTGAGACCCAGTAATGTGTCCTAGCTAATGATAATTGGGTTTACAACTCTAGTCTAGCTCTAGCTATGTATGACCCATTCTGATTGTTCAACTATATAGTACACCATGAATTGACAATGCAAGTAGTGACTTTTGCATTACTTTGGCCAAAGTTTCATATAAATGTATAGTCGTATGTTCAGTCACTCTTTTCGCGACTTGGATACAACATTCTTAATATTTCTCAATTTATATCATATATATAAAATAATTCTTTTTGACTTTCTTATACCATATTGGTCTTAAAGAAATATCATAATCTCTTATCTACTAGTCATCTTGACAAGTCTAAGGTGAGAGCTTAGGTGACTATGTATCATACATTGAGTCCCTCTTTTCATCCTTGCAATTCATGGGTCTATGACATCCTTTCATCTACTCAATGACTAGTCTACCTATTTCCATGCTCATTTGTGTTCTTCTACACATGCAAGATTCTAACATTTAAGCCATAGGGTTTAACGATTAAAGACTCTATTTGTCTTAATCTAAGAATATAATCATTCAACTCATAATTCGTCGAAGATTAACTATAACTTCATAAACCTATGAATTGAATACACTTCCTCATGTATATCAAAAGAGATTTCCAAAATAACAAAATAATCTATATCATGACTTTTCATTGCCATAGTGAGTATATCTCTCGACAATCATGTGGCTATTCTTAGCCTAAGATTGAGTTAAATATTATTCGTCTACAAGACTAGGATATAGATAGTTTAGAATAACTCTAGAATAGCATCTAAAAACAACTTAAATTCTTCTTTATATACTTGGAAATAGTGGTCTAATGTCAAGTACTCCTACACAGTGAATTCAACTCATTAACTAGCTTTTTAATCTTTCAAACACACTCTATGCCTTGTTGGTTAGCTATTAATGTGAGAAGAATACTTTGTTTAATACAAACGACCTTGTCTTAGGTCTCTCTTAAGTCTTACATTGGCCCATACTAATTTTTTTACAACCAAAGCATGGTTTTATTTATCAATTGATCCACTACAATGCCGACCTATACTTTTCATAGTCAGGCTCTAGATCTCTTGGTATGATCAGCCTCTTTATCTCTTGGCATAGTTGGCCTACACATTTTGACACATTAAGCCTCTATATCTCTTGGTACAGTCATCCTCTACATGTTTAGGCACCTTAAACCTTTACATTAAGACATAGTCAGCCTATATTTTATGGCACAGTCAGCCTATATATTATGGTATAGTCTGCCTATATATTGTGCCACAGTCGACCTGTTACAAATATAGTTCCTAGGGTTTTCATTGATGTCAACACTATCATGGAGGTGTGATGGTGTTCATGGTTGGTTGTCATGCCTTGATTAATGAAGAGTTGAGTATGAAGTAATATTAATATGGTAATTAGAAGCACAAAAGATGATCAGATATGTTGCTAATGTTATTTATGGTTTGAATCATGTATGTTCCAAGCTTCATGGTGTTTGGATCACCAGAAGAGTATTTGGCAGTTGACAGTGCAAAGATAGTATTGGTTCTATGAAGACATTTATTATACAGAAGTAGAATGCTTTGTATTCCTTTGAATTTGTAGATACGGCTATGCAATTTTGGAGCTATGATTAGGGTCCAATGAAGGTGTTAACTACAAAGTTTCAAATCATTTACCCTTCCGTTGTGGAAGTTATGTATGATAAAGCACCGACATGTGTTCTGATAGAGTGAGATAGTGTTGAAGGCATGTTGGAATGCTCTGCATTCCTCTGAAAGTGAATGGTTGTCTTTGCGGTTTTAATGATATGTTCATGGATGTACATTACATGTTTCCTTGTAGTTTAAAGGCTCTTAGTGGTCGGCAACTTAGTTTTCCAAATGGTGGCATGTTGCAAGGTGTTCTAGTTGACTTGGTGTTCTTAGATTTCATAATTGAAGATATGTGGCACAAATATTTGATGTACAAAGGTAAAGGAGTGTTTGGGGATGTTGTATGATTTGTGTAGACTCATCTTGAAGACTTTCATGAAGATCTTTGTTGTTTCCAATACCACACAAGGTTTTCAAGTTGTTGTGGTCGTTATGCTTCAAGCTTTCTTAGGTTTTGCTTCAGGCTATCCTAATTTCAATTGAGCGGAGAGTGCAGATGTAATTCCTTGGTGTTTGAAGTTGTGGAGGATGTTTTGGACCTAATTAAGCAAGCATTGATGTCTGCAAGGCATGGGTCTTCTGTTGGTGTAACATGTGATGTTGTTTAGGTCTTATCTTACACACGTTTCATGTTGTACACTATCTAGCTGAATTGTAAATGTATTTATCATGTTGTCTCTGGCCAACAAGAAACGTAATCAATGTAATATCATGTATAAATAGTAAATTAAATTGATTTAGGTAGAGTGTGATTACAAAGAGGTTATAAGGCTCACATACAAGATAAGGACCAGAATGAATGCATTTTGATGTGTGACTGAACGAGAAAGAGAAGAAGTTGTTGATTCTATCTTGATTTATCTTCAAGACATATTTGTGACAGTGATCAATCATAGAGTGTGCCTAACTAATTTGATCATCAGAAGGAAGTGTGAAGAGGTAGAATTACAATCATCAAGGGTGTGAATTTCAATGTTAGTTTTCAGACAGTATAAGGACTGTCATGTTGTAATCTTTTATAAGTGTGTTCTCAATTCAGGGAGTAATAGCTTCCTTGGGAGTGACCCTAAAACAATGTAATTAGGGAGTAGTAGCTTTCTTGGGTTGTAACCCTAAAACAAAGTTATTATTTTGAGCTTCATATATTGTGAAGTAATCCTCACTGTGGTTTTTCCCTTCTAGGGTTTTCCACATATATCTGGTGTTATGTGTTTATGTGCATTGTGTTAATCTTTCATGTTCATGTTAATGCTATAATGATTTAGGTTTGAATTTTCTCTGGATAAGTTAAAGTCGTTAAAGTTGAAAATTGTTTAGATACTGATTCACCCCCCTCTCAATATCCTTGTTTGTCCAACAATTGGTATCAAATCCAAGTTCTTCTAAGGGAAGCTTAACTTCTTGAGGAAGGTCTAGGATGGCACAAAGTGGATCCAACAAGATTCCTATGTTTGATGGAACCAATTATGCTTTTTGGAAGCTAAGGATGGAAGGCTATATCAACACTCTAGGGTGTGGTGTTTGGGAATCTGTCAAAACTGTTACAAAGTTCCTGCTACTATTCCTACAAATGCAAATGAAATCAAGAAGTATGATAATAATGTCAAGGAAAAGTTTACTATCATGAGTGGATTGCCTGATTCAAAACTTTCAAAGGTAATGAGTTGTATTTCTACTAAAGAAGTTTGGGATAAACTTGAAACCATTTATGAAGGAGATAAGAAAGTAAAGCAAGCCAAGATGCAGATCTTCAAGCGTAGATTTGAGAACCTAAAAATGTCAGAAGATGAAGACTTTGCTAGATATATGCTCCAGGTGAATGAAGTGGTTAATGGTATCACAGGTCTTAGTGGAGAAACAAAAGAGGATGAAATTGTGAAGAAGGTTCTGAGATCTCTTCCGAAATCTTACAGTAATAAGGTATCTGCTATTGATGAGAATGCGGACTTGGATACATACACTGTAGACCAATTGTTTGGTTCCCTTACTACTTGTTAAATGAGAGAGTTCGGCAGTAATACTCCAAAGAAAGAAGCTTCTTTCAAAGTTAGTATGAAGACAAAGGAAGAAGTTGTTGATGAAGATGAGAGCTCTGATGAGTTGAAGCAAATTTTGTGAGAAGACTGAAGAAAGGCATTGGCTAATACAAAGGTAAGTTACCCTTCAAATGTTTCAATTTTGAAAAGGTCAATCATTTTACTTCTAAATGTCCTTTCAAAGAATAAAGGAGAAGTAACAGAAGAGATAAGTTCAAGAGAAGTTTGTATTCCACAGAAAGTAATTATTCTTCAGAAGATGAGGATCATGATGATTCAAATGATGAAACACTTTTCATGGACCTGAGTGTTGGTAACAAAAAGGATGATGCCAGTAAATGTGAGAAGATTGATGCCTTGCAAACAAATCAAAATAATGAAAGAACAATGGTTGTATGGACTACCTTTCATGTAAGAGAAGAATCCAAAGCTTGGATAATTGATAGTGGATGCTCAAATCATATGACTGGTGACAAGAAGAAGTTTATTAGCCTTGAGAAGAGGGATGGTGGTGCTATCATGTTTGGTGGTGATGAGTCGGCACAAATATGTGGAAAAGGTGATGGGAAGAAGAGGACTAAGGATGTCCTCTATGTCAAAGGACTAAAACACAATCTTCTCAGTCTTAGTCAAATGTGTAGTAGAAAAGGGTATAATCTCACCTTTCATGCCAAGAGTTGTGAAATCAGGAAGGTAGGGTCTGGAAGACTAGTTGCAGAAGGTATCAAGACATATGGTGATATCTATCATCTGAATGAGGTAAATGGAAGAACATGTTTGTTTACTCAATCAAGTGAGTGCTGGCTATGGCATAAGAGAATGGGACACAACAATTTTGATAATATGGTAAGGATTAGTTCTACTCATGCAGTGAGAGACATGCCTAAGATAATTATGTCTACAATCATAGTATGTAGAGAATGTCAAATGGGAAAGTAGACAAAGACAAGTTTAAAAAGCAAGTAGTATTCCTCTTCAAAGCCATTGGAGCTTATTCACACTGATCTATGTGTCCCTACAAGAGTGAAAAGTCAACAAGGTGAGAGGTACTTTATGTTGTTTATTGATGATTATTTTAGAATGACTTGGGTTACTTTCTTAAGAGAAAAATCAGATGATCTTGATAAATTTAAAGCGTTCAAATCTTTGGTTGAGAATGAAGTTGATGCTAAGATCAAATTCTTGAGGTCTGATAGAGGAGGTGAGTTTACCTCAAATGAATTTGAAAGATTTTGTGAAGATCATGGTAGTAGAAGACATATGTCAGCTCCTAGTACCCCTCAACAAAATGGGGTAGTGGAAAGGAAGAACAAGATTGTGAAACAAATGTCCAAGGCAATGATGAAAGATGTAGATCTACCTGATATGTACTAGAAGGAAGCAATTCACACTATTGCCTATCTAATTAATAGAGTACAATTGAGGGTCAATAACACTAAGACCCCTTATGAGCTTTGGTATGGAAGACCTCCCTCTGTCAGATACTTCAAGATCTTTGGTAGCAAATGTTATATCAGAAGAGATGAAGAAGACCTAGGAAAGTTTGATTCAAGAAGTGATGAAGGAATCTTTCTTGTAGGCTACTCAACCAGAAGTAAGGTTTATAGATGCTACAATAAGAGGTTGGGAAAGATGATTGAAAGGAAAAATGTGAAAGTCAATGAAGACCTGTATTAGATGTCATAGGAATTAGAGAACTCTGGCTTTGACATCTTTCCTTGCATTGAAGAAAGAAAAAAATGAACAAGAACCAGAGCAAGTAGCTAAGACTCTAGCAAACTATGTTTAGAAGAACCACTCATAAGATCATATCATTGGAGATAAGAATAAAGGTGTGTTGACAAGGAGAAAGTTTACTAAGACACATGAGCAAGTAAACTTGTGTTTATTATCAAAAGTAAAACCTAAAACTTTTGATGATGCTAGAAAATATGATGGATGGATAAAGGCAATGGAAGAAGAATTGGATTAGATTGAGAAGAATCAGACATGGGAATTGTTTCCTAGACCAGCCAATAAGAATGTTATTAGAACTAAGTGGGTATTTCAGAACAAGCTAAATGAAGAAGGTGAAGTTGTAATGAATAAGGCAAGACTAGTATGCAAATGATACACACAAGTTGAAGGCATTGACTTTGAGGAAACATTTTCTCTCGTAGCCAGTATGGAGGCAATCAAGATGTTCCTTGTTCATGTAGCCCATAAGAACTTCAAGGTATATTAGATGGATATTAAGTCAACATTTTTTAATGGTGATCTAGAGGAAGAGGTTTATATTGAGCAACCAGATGGTTTCTAGATATCAGAAGATCTAGACATGGTATGTAGACTCAAAAAGGCTTTGTATGGTCTCAAACAAGCACCCAAGGCTTGGTATGCTAGATTAGACAAGTACTTACTTTGGTAGGGTTTCAAGAAAGGTACTACAGACAACAATGTTTACATCAAGGAAGGAGATATGATTTTGATAGTTGCAGTATATGTTGATGACATCATCTTTGGTGGAGATGATGATATGTGTAAGAGTTTTGCAAAGGAGATGCAAAAATAATTTGAGATGTCTATGATCAGTGAGATGTCTCTCTTCCTTGGACTTCAAATTTCTTAGCTAGAATGTAGTATCTTTATCTCTCAAGCTAAGTATGTCAAAGAATTGTTGAAGAAGTTTTGGATGGAGGATTCAAAACCAGTGAGTACTCCAATGGTCACTGGATGTCACTTGAGCAAAGATGACGAGTCTCCAGAGGTGGATCAGATAGTCTGTAGATCTATGATTGGAGGATTGTTGTACCTAACTATTTCTAGAACTAATAGTATGCATGTAATATGTGTGGTTGCCAGATATCAAGCCAATCCCAAAGAAACACATGAGAAGGCAGTAAAAAGGATATTTAGATATGAAAGGAAGCTAGGTGTGCGGAAATCGCTTCCTACACTAATCTAATGAGGAGACAAGTATGCAAATTCAATTTTCATTCTTACAACTACATCAACATAGAACATCTAATGCAGCAATACACATATACATAGAAAGTAGATAGAAGAAAGAGAGACAAGATATACATGGGGAAAACCCTTATGGGTGAAAAACCCCACACTCCAAAACACAGCTCAAATGTATTACAGTAAACAATAACATATTACAATATAGTTTTAGAGCCAATGCTCTTTCAGGAGTCTTCAAATGTCAAATCTGGAGATATTCCAGCAGCATAACAGTACCTGTAAAACACACTGCATATCTCCCATCCAAGCACCTATTTTTATAGAGTTTACAAGGCAAATATGGAAGCTTCAAGAGATGGGTGTCCATCTTGGACTCATGTCCCAAAACCCATGCCTAAGGAAACTTGTCCAACATTCCATCCCAATGTTGGCACCTTGTCCCAAGATAGGCTATGATAAATGCTCTTACTCACCTTACAACTATCATAGAATCCATCATAACTGACAGCACTTACAGCTGTAAGAGAATCTATCATACACTAACTAAAAATATCTTATTCCTCTTAGCACTGCCCCTGGCCTCGTAAGGGGCTTTGCCCCTTGACCTCATCTTGGGGGTGCTGCCCCCAAACCCCCATTAATTATTCAAGGGCGAAACCGTGGCTGCCAAAGTCACCAAAATTTATCCTGCTGCATGTACACAAGGTGTCGACTATGCCAACTCAACATGGGATAAATAAATACAACATTAGGAATTTGCAAAGTTTGAGACACCTTAATTCCCAACAAGATACTTGAAGGCAACTCTGGATTATGGCCTATGGATTAAAGAGGTAATGACTTTGATTTAAATACCTACATTGATGTTGATTGGATAGGATGTGTTGATGATAGAAGTACAAGTGGAGGTGCTTCTTCATAGGAAGTAGATTCATTTCATGGTAGAGCAAGAATCTAGATTCAATATCTTTATCTACTATAGAGGAAGAGTACATTGCATTAACATCCTACTATACACAAGTGTTGTGGATGAAGCAAACCTTAAAGGATATCAAGGTATTGTATGATGAGCTTATTCTTATTTTGTGTGACAATAAAATTGCTTTCAATATCTCTAAGAATCTAGTGATGCATTCTAGTACCAAGCATTTTGCAATCAGGTATCACTTTTTGAGAGAGAAGATTACAGATAAGGAAGTGAAGTTGGAATATGTTCCAACAAAGGATCAAATTGCATATATTTTCACAAAGGCTCTTGCAAAGGATATTTTTTAGTATCTCCGGCAGGGGTTAGGGGTAATTGCCCCTCCTTGCTACATGCAAAATGGTGCATTTGTCTAGGGGGAGTTCATGTTATATCCTTTTTTCCCCTGGAATAATGGTGGATAACTCTCAGGGGGAGCAGTTAGTGATTGCTTATGATAAGTAGAGTTTGTTGCTGCAAAAAGAAGTCATGCTCTAAGAAACGATGTGTAGGCATGTAGTCACTGATAAGAAGGTAGTGGCTGCCCTTTGTCCTTGATGTCAAAGGGGGAGAGAAGCAAAGATGTGTTGCCATCAAATCCAAAGGGGGAGCTTGTTACACATATGGTTCCTAGGGTTGTCATTGATGTCAACATTGTCTCTAGGTTGTCATTGATGTCAACACTATCATGGAGGTGCGATGATATTCATGGTTAGATGTCATGCCTTGATTAATGAAGAGTTGAGTATGAAGTAATTTTAATATGGGAATCAGAAGTAGAAAAGATGATTAGCTATGTTGATGATGTTATTGATTGTCTAAATCATGTAATGTTCCAAGTTTCATGGTGTTTGGATCATTGGAAGAGTATTTGGTAGTTGATAGTGCAAAGATAGTATTGGTTCTGTGAAGACAATTATTATACGGAAGTAGAATACTCTACATTCCTCCACATTTACAGCTACGGTTATGTTGTTCTAGAGCTATTATTAGGGTGTAGTGAAGGTGTTAACTCTAGAGCTTTAGATCATTTACCCTTCTATTGTGGGAGTTATGCATTATAAAGCACCAACATGTGTTCTTGCAGAGTGAAACAATGTTGAAGGCCTGTTGGAATGGTCTACATTCCTCCAGAAGTGAATGGTTGTCTTTGTAGTTTTAAGGACATGTTCATGGATGTACATTACATGCTTCCTTATAGTTTAAAGGCTCTTGGTGGTCTGTACCTCAGTTTTCTAAATGACAGCATGTTGTAGAGTGTTTGTAATGCCCCGCCACAAAACCCTAGAGATAAGCTTAACTATGCATTACAAAAGTGTAATTTTTTATTTTTATTTTTATAATTAAGAAATGGAATAAGGTGTAATTACAAAGTCACAAAGCATGCAAGTTAATTTTAATCTCGAGGGATACATGACTGCATTACTAGCTATTATAATAATTTGAATTTACCATCCATGATTAATCTAAAATCAAAGACATGAAAGAAATACAAATTTTCCATTACAATAATGCATCAATTAACAACATCAAGATACTACTTATGAATTACAATATGATTTACAATCTTCTTTACAAGAGCACAACATTACAATCGCAAGTAAATTGCTTACATCAAATAATGATACATGATAAAACTAGTATACATATCATGAATAACTATCTCCTCAACTAAATAGATGTAGAAATCCGCTACAAGAAGAATCCTTAAACATTTGAACATTAGGAAAGAGACCAATGGAGAAGAAGCACAACCACCCTACCATGTGGGATCTTGAGGCCCAACCCCCATGCTAGGAGATGACAAATGGTCTCATGACATGAATAGTCAGCTTGACAAGGAATTAAGAAACACAAGGACTACAAACAACTACAAAACCACACAGGACATGACTTTGACATTTACTCCAGAGGCAACCACACATCAAAAGAAAAGAGAACAACTAGGGAATGCTAGACTACAGTAGGGAGAAGTGTCATCACGTAGCTTGTCATGGGTTGTCCTGGTAAGCCTTCTTAGGCCCCGACCCCCAGCCCCCATACAAACTCATGCAGAATCAACATACCTTTCGTGAGGACAAGGTCGTTGATCTTGCCATTCTAGGCCTTCCCATCTCATCTCAAGCCTAAATGAGCACTTGAGCCATGAGTGAGGCATTCACTTATCTTGTTTAGTGTGATTAACTACCCAACCCCTTAATTCATTAATTAGGTCACTAAGTTAAGAAACTCTCTCATGGGTTGTCCAGGACACCACTTTGGGCTCTGGCCCCCATTGAGAGCCACTCCCCTATCTGCATCCAGAAGACCCTTCACATCAAGCAAAACATAACCAACAAGAATTCCATAACAATGAAAGGTATTTACCATCTTGCATGCCAAATATAATCTCAAGGATCAAATCTAAGGTCTTTGTTCCAGAACTTCCAAGAGGTGCAGATACAACAATCATAAGCAACATGCTTCCCTTTTATAGCTACTAATTTCTCATGACAAAAACCAACACAATACCATATCACATGCACAAAGCAAATAATGAACCACCTTAACCAAGAAAGGCTTTATGACCACCCAAGATGAAAACAAAACGTATGCCTCTAGAACGTAACTTTGACAAATATAACTCTCTTATGGCCTATGACCCATTTCACACAATTTCATTTACCTAATGAAGATTTAAATCACATTTCAAGTTAACAACAACAATAATAAAGAAATCGCAATAAAATTGATACGTTAAAAGAAATACAATCATATTGATTTCATTGATTCAAATAAATGATAATAATCTGTATTATTAATATAGTCTCATATTTCCTAACTATAATCAATTAAATTTCACTAATAAATCTATAGCGATATTATTAACCTATTCAAAAATACAATATTTAATCAACAATAATAATTCTTAATAAACATTTAAACTTTGAAATTAAAATAATAATAATAAAATTAATAATACTAAATACCATGGATCATTGAATAGCAATTATTTTCTTCCAAAAATAGTAAATAACTAATGTTAAATTTTATTAACTGACAAATCCTATTTTAGGAACATTTATATGAGGTGAGTGAAAATTAGCCCAAATAGGTATACTTTACATTTATTCCTATAATGACTATAACCATATACCATGCAATAATGTGTTCTAACTTATCATGAAATTAAATGCATAGACAAAATGCAATCCTTAATACAACATGAGGGGTGCTGAGAAAATGAAAGACAACTGACATGGGTAAGGAACGGAAAGTGGATGAATTGTTGGACACTGACATGCTTCCATTTCTAAGCAAGGAAAGTTGCTAAATTTTGTAGGCTGCAAATGAAATGAATTTGTTGAAAGGATTCAGAAACTTCCAAGTTGAAGCTAATGTGAAAGAATTGATAGGGCACGCGAGCCACATAAAAAGATATTGACTCAAGAGATGTCATCTATGGTTGATCTTCTTGATGAGGGGGGCAGAGAAAAGGTAGGTAATGCTCAGTCCCTAAATAAGATGATATAAGACTTCATTATTGCTACACAGAGTTATATCAAATATAACTTCTAACAGTGGTGACGAAAGTAAAATTAATTCTGACCAAGGTGAAACCTTTTGTTAGTGAAGAATGTCGCCTTCGATGATAAAATGCACACTTACGTGGTGAATATACATGCGGCATATTGAGGCATAATGGGAAAAGAGACATTAGAACTAGGGAAAACCTAGGATGGTCTCATATATAGACTATAGATTTAGTTTGGCCAGGATTTAAAATTGTATCGACCGCTGAGCTAGACAACTATAATTTTCAAACTTGAGTTAATTCTCCTAAAAAAGGCACATGAGCAGATGCTGTTAATAAATTTGGTAAAACTGTGCGAAACAAATACCACAGAGACCAGGTTTCTTTTCATCTATGTCTTCCAGATTTCAAGGTAGAGTCCAACAAGGGAAAGAGATAACAATCGGTCTGGAATCAATCACGAACTGAAGGTGATGAGACATGTTTTCCTTGATTAAAAGGAAATCTTTAATGCCTTTAGATTACTGAGGAGTAATTCAAATATCTTCGTCCAAGAAGGGCGCTTCACATAACTTGACAAATGCCTATAAAGATAGTTCCCTATCGTTATACTGAACATTGAATGGTGAAAGTGATAATTTAGCAACTTAATTAAATAGAAGATAGTGGCTGTCTGAAAATAGAAGGCCAACCAATTACTACAAAGGCTGTTGCCATAGATCAAGGGCCACTCGGTTCAAATAGAAGGTAATAACAAGTATCTAAAAAGATGACCTCTAAACTTGGTACGCCTAAATAGCCAACCATGAGTTGAATGCCACCAAATCAGGTCTTTACATAAATAACAAGATTTTTCCACACCAAAGAACTCCCATTACACCTACGGATCTACACTCTTTTGAAAATTTGAGGGAAGTTTCATCTGATATAAACTACAAGCAATCCATGTTCTCAAGGAAGTGCTAAGAAGCTTGATTTCAATCAATAGTGAGTTTTCTTAGAATCGATTAATTGCAAGGTAACCATGTGGTAGGAAAGAAGCCTTAATTTTCTCAAGGTCATATATTTATTCCCAGCGATACCTATGCTATGGTGATATCTAATAAAAGTAAATCTGTCTTTAGATTATGTCAATTGGCATTTCTACAGGAGCATTGTCTCTAATAAAATGAAATGGTTCTCTCTTTACACTGTTTCTCCTAAAGCCACCTTCGTTGCAGACGACTATCACAAGGCCATCCTAAACTTTATTATCAAAGCACCAGTTTAATCTGGAGCAAGATAGTTTATTTGGGCACATGCTGGTTACATAGGGATAAAGACTGATAAGAAAGTGTAGGTGAGAAAACTAGAGGTCCCTGCACACCTTTGGGCCACAAAAATTATTCTAGATTGCCGCATAATCAGCTTATTAGGGTCGAATGGATTGCAGGACGACTAAGTTCAACACTGAATTAGCTGGGCTAACAATTTTAAGCGATGAAATCTGTGGGGATAAAGAAATTTCCACGACCTATGCCTGCATGAAAAAATCTCTGGTGCAACTACAAGGGATTATGTAGTGCCTCTCCGTATTCACCTTGGTTGTGTCAGGCCTTGTGTGTGGAGTAATGCTGGATGGAGAACTGTCAGAAACATTCTAGGGGAAAGGAGTGAACGAGGAACGTGTAGCCCATTGGAGCCAATTTTACAGGAATGTATCTGGCCAAACCTGTGGCTTTTAAGATTGGGAAGTAAAAGCTTCGAAACAGCTATCAGAGTAGGAAGATTCTCCTAAGGTAGCCATTGTTTTCTTTCGCCTCTCATCATTTGGTTTTGGTTGTCTATCTTGATCACTTTGTTTACTGATCATTAGGCAATTAAATGAAATCATCTTTATTTTCTTAGAATTAAAAGATTTGGATAGTCTTCATGTTTAAAGTTAAAGCATAGTTAAAGAATCATGCTTTAGTAGAGAATTAATGTAATGCTGAATGTATTTCAGGGTATAGTTCCTTGTTGTAAGGAAAATGATAAACTATTAGGAAATTATCAAGTAAATCAGTCCTTATATTTAGAAGCATTACTTTGGTAATGATTTGGTTATTTTATACTATTATCTCTGGTGAAATTAATGATAGAAAATAAATAATAATTGTCTTAGACTATTTATACTTTTCCGCATTCAAGATTAATATTATCAATATATGAAGGTTTTGATTATAATATAAGATTGTTTATGGGTTGGACATCCATATAATTCCCCACTCATTTATTCAACGGGTATTTGTATTTTAGTAATTGCATTTATGAAATGTTTCTGTAATATGGAGGCATCATAATTTACGTAGTTGTATAATTATGAATGCCTTTGTGTTACAATATGGAATGGTTATTTATGGCCGATGAGTATTTGATTATAAAGTAATTCCTTTATCAGTAATTGAATAAATATGTAAGTTCTTTTAGTTACAGCTCTGATAGCCAATTAAGTAATTGCATAACATTTATGATAAGACTTTACTACCCGCTTAGATAATTATTATTCTTTAATTGCTATATAGATTTTGGTATTTCATTTTAATGAGATTTATAGCCATGTAATGATGGAATATCATCTTATTTATGTCAAATATACATCAGTAGATTGCTCACGCCATAAGCAAATTCAAGTCAGAAAATTTTCTAAACTTGTCAGTTGTTCCTATTGGCCAAGCTATTTTCCACTACTATCCAGTTTATTTTGTAACGGCTGACGTTAGCTTCTGCCACACGTTCTTTGATAAATCAGTAAATTTATTGCTAGCATTTTTGGGGGGAAGTGAGGAAAAAGGAAGGTAACCTGGTGTGAGAGAGGAGAAAAAAAAAGGAGGAGGACATGAGGAGTGAAGAGAGAGATCTCTACTGGTAGGGGGAATGCATGGTGAACGAAAAATAGAGGTGGTGTGTAAAAAAAAAAGAGTATCTCAAAGGAAGAACTCACAGTTTTGAAAGAAAAAAATGCAACTCTTCCAGGTAAGTGTTTCCTTATCGATAGTCTTTGTCTTAATATTATCAACTGGGTAAATCTTGTGAATGGATATCAAGAAATATTCTTATGTTTTATGACGTTCTCTTTTGCTATTATCAATTGTATATGAGCATAGAGTCTCGGGGATACAGAGACAAGGATTGTAAGTCCAATTTGAAACTTTATGTTGTGTTTACTTTAGCAAGGGAGCCACGAATAGATTATACAATCCTCGACCATATTGATGCCATTTCCTATGCTTTGACTTTTTGCATAAATGTCTGCCTAAGCTTATCCAATCTTAATGTCTACCTTTCTGATCGACGGATGATCTAGTCTCTTTCTAGTTCGGGTCAGAGCAAAGATGGATGCTGGCAATGGAGGTGGGTCTGGTCTTTTCCATGTCGATGGATTTTGAGTAATTCTTTACCCTCCTCTTCCACGACTCTAAGTGAGTCTTGAATTCAGTCCTAATCCCGTCACTTTTCTCTTCCAAGCCAATTTCTTCATGTTAGATTATCTGAAAAACTTAGGATTCGTAGCTATTGTTAGACAAGAATTCTTTCTTTCTTTCTTCATATTATCCTTTGAAATGGCGGATCTGCATGTAAACCAAAATGAGTAGATTTTTATTTCAGTGACTAGATCATTAATCGCCTTAGTTTATTTGATTGTTGTGATGCATTTTATGCCTCTTTGGGAAATTTCTGTGACCTCTTTAGTATGAATTTTAAGCTGCATGAGTATCCAAATGTGTCTTATTATCATTTATGAATGACATTAACATTTACAGCTAGCAATAGAGATCAATTATTTTTAGCGTATGGATAGGGGATGCTGGGAGGGTATCATCTTTTTGGAAATGTCCCTGAACCTTTGGAAATTGTTGCAAGTATGAGGATAACCAGTGTTGTCATTGATGTCAACATACTCATATTGCATTAATGAAAAAGATTAGATGAGCTGTGTGCTGAGGATATTGAGAAAATTAGTTTCAATTAGGAACAATGTAGAACAGTGATGACATTAAGGTAAAAGTCAAAGATAAGATAAAGATCAGAGGATGTGGTTTAAAGGGTTTGTAGATATGTGTCTTGAGATGATCCAGTTAAGATTTTAGAGGTCCACATGAAGATATGAAGAAGTTATGATCAATCAAGTAGAACCAGTTCTGGGAGATGCTCCGGAGTGACAAAGTGTTACAAAAAGGTCCGGTGAGATCCAGAAGTGCATTGTCCTATTCTGCGGATTGGAAGGAGTGTTTGGGATGTCCTTATGATGTGTCACCATGATTTGTACATAGCTTGAAGGTCTGAAAGAATCTACTCCTTTTTGACAGTCATGACAAACTATGTTCTTGAGGCACCAGTGGCAGGAGAGATGAGATTCTAGTAAGTAGAGGAAGTGCGGATGTACCTAGTCATTCAGGCAAGCCTGTGAAGGTTCTTGGATCATGTTGAGGTTGTGTTGTCGGTCCGCATTAGTGTTAGAGCCTAGAATTGGAGATATACTTCTGGATGAAGATGTTCTTGTTCAGGCTAGCCGACTGGATGAGTAATTCATCTTGCGAATGTTCTTATGGATGATTGCTGACTTAGATGATTGTTCCTAAGTCGATGCATTGTATAAATAAAGGTTTGTGAATTCATTTTGTAGTGTGTCTTGAAGTGCATGAGTGTGGTATAGCGAAAGAGTGAAAGGCAGAGTAGGAGTGTCTTGGGCTTAAATGGAACTGATCCAGACATGGTAAAGATGTCAATCTCCAGTTCAAGTTTGTGATACTTGTTATCTTGTAGATAATGTCTCTTGTAGGCAGTGTGCCTCCTTGTGAGTAGTGTGCTCGGGTAGTGAGCCCTAATTGGCATGTGCCATCTATTTTTCTTATTCTTCTAACAAAGAATAATCCTTGGGTTAATCACCCCATGGTTTTTCCCTTGACCGGGTTTTCCACGTCAAAATCTTGGTGTTCAATGTGTTGATGTTTATCTACTCTGGTGTTTTATGCTTTATGCTTTCATGAATGGTTAATTGATATGCTATTAAATAACAAAGAAGAATAAAATGTTTGAAGTAGAAGCAAGTTTTTGTACAACTAATTCACCCCCTCTCTCAGTTGTGTGCCCTAGATCTAACAATTGGTATCAGAGCCAAGTTCCTCTAAAAAGAGCTTAACTGCTTGAGGAGATCCAGGATGTCGTCATACAAGAAGGATAGTCTGAAGTTTGATGGAACCAACTTCTCTCTTTGGAAAGGTTGCATGAAATGCTTGGAGTGTATGGGAAAAGCATACTTGTCCATGATCACAAAAGCATATGTACCTCCACAGGGTGGTCCGACAACTCTAAATGAAATCACATATGCTAAAAACAATCTGCGGACCAAAGAAGCTTTTCTACATGCATTAACTAACTCAGAGCTCTCAAATGTTATTGACCTACCAACTGCCTATGAGATCTAGATTAAACTAGAACTTCTGCATGAAGGAGATGAATATGTTAATAGTACAAGGTTGCAGAGTCTCAAAGGGAAATTTAAAAGATTAAAGACGAGAGATGATGAAAATATCACTGCCTTTATGCCAAGATTAAATGAGCTGGTATGTGGAATTAGGAATGTTGGTGGAGTTTTGGATGAAAATGAGATTGTTTGCAAAATTCTCAGATCCCTTCCTGTTGCCTACAAAATTAAGGTTGTTGCCATTGATGAATTCAGAGCTCATACAACTGTCACAAGAGACCAATTGGCTAGCAAACTGGCTGCATTTGAAATGACCAAGTTTGGAGATGATCCCCCCAAGACTGAATCTGCATTCAAAGCCAGTACCTATGTGAAAGGCAAACAAAGATTTGATCTGGGAGAAAACTCTTCAAGGAAGCTGTCATGGTATGATCAAGCAAGGAAAGACATGGAAGAGGAAGAAGCAGAAATAGCTCAATTTGAAGCCCTCATTGCAAGAAGATTGCCAAGAGGATCTAGTAAGTATGAAGGAAAGTTACCTTTTAAATGCTTCAACTACAATAAGATTGGTCACTTTGCCTCAAGATGTCCGAAAAGATCTACAAGGTCAAATTCTAATAGACAAAGGTTCTAAAAGAATTGTTATTATGTTCATGAAGAAGATGATAATGAAGGAGTAACAGATAATGAATCAGAGATAAGAGACAAATCTGGAAATGAATGGGTGTTTATTGCCATCAAGGAAGAAGATCCAATATCTATCAATCATAAGGTTGTAGAAAGAGCTTTGGTTGCCCAAGTTAAAGAGAAGGATGAGTGGGTTATTGACAGTGGATGCTCTCACTAGATGGCAGGTGACAAGAACAAGTTCTTAGATATGGAAAGGTATGAAGGAGGAATGGTAAAGTTTGGTGACAATTCTGCTAGTAGAATCAGAGGTAGGGGAACTATCCCTTTTGATGGAAAGAACAAAACTGGTAATATACTATATGTTGAAGGATTGAAGCACAATCTTCTCAATGTTGGTCAGTTGGTGGACACAGGCTATGATCTCCAGTTCAAGAATGGAAGATGCAGGATCTTTGAAAGCTCTGAAACTGAGATTGCATCTGGTACTCAAACATAAGGTAATATCTTCCATCTAGTTGGTACTAACAAAAGTTGTCTATTTGTTCAAGTTGATCAGAGTTGGTTATGGCATAGAAGGATGTGCCATGTAAATTTTGATAACATCATCAAGATAAGCAATACTCAGGCTGTAAGAGATCTTTCAAAGTTGGTAGAACCTACAAATAGTTTGTGCAAAGAATGTCAGCTAGGTAAATAGAGCAGAGTCTCATTCAAAAGCAAGGATCAGTCCTCTACCAGATTATTGGAATTAGTTCATATTGATCTATGTGGTCCAACAAGAATCAAGAGTATGCAAGGTGATAGATATTTCATGTTACTAATTGATGACCATTCCCAGATGATGTGGGTTACCTTTTTGAAAGAGAAATCAGAAGCTTTTGAGAAGTTCAAATTCTTCAAGGTTATGGTAGAGAATCAAACCGAATTAAAACTGAAATGTCTAAGGTCTGATAGAGGTGGTGAATTCACATCTGGTGAAATCATAGACTTTTGTGAGAAGCATGGTATAAAGAGATAGTTGTCCGCTCCTAGGACTCGACAGCAGAATGCAATAGTTGAGAGAAAGAACCAGACCATCTAGGAAGCATCCAGGACAATGATGATGGAAGCAAATGTTCCTCAGATGTTTTGGAGAGAAGCTGTTAGCACTGCAATCTACACTCTCAATCGAGTTCAAATCAGAAGTAATACTGGTAAGACTCCCTATGAACTTTGGTTTGGCATCACTCCTACTATGAGATATTTCAGAGTATTTGGTAGCAAATGTTACATTAAAAGAGATGAAGATCTAGGAAAGTTTGATGCTAGAAGTGATGAAGGAATTTTCTTGGGTTACTCCACTCAAAGAAAAGCATACCAATGTTACAATAAGAGACTGAGAAAGATGACAGAAAGTACAAATGTGAAGGTTGGTGAAGGTATTGAAAAGCCCTCAAGATTTTTTGAGTATGATGAAGATGATCAGAATGGTGTTCTGATTCAAGGAACTCAATCCTCTCCTGAAGGTCAGATTCAGACTAATCTGGTAAATCAGGAAGAAGAGATATGTCTGGATAAGCCTGATCATGAAGCAGAAGTGCAAGAAACTCCCAAAGTTCCAAGGTATGTAAGACTGAACCACTCTAAAGATCAGATCCTAGGTGACAAAAGAAAAGGTGTGCAAACTAGAAGGAATGTTGCTCAAAATCCAGATGAATGTTGTTTGACCTCAAAGATTGAACCTAAGACAATAAATGAAGCCTACAATGATGAAAATTGGACCAAAGCAATGGAGGAAGAGTTGATGCAAATTGAGAAAAATCACACTTGGGATCTTGTTTCTAGACCTAGTAACAAGAATGTGATTGGAACCAAATGGGTCTTCTAGAACAAACTAAATGAAGTTGGTGAAGTAATCATAAATAAAGCCAGATTAGTCTGCAAAGGCTACTCTCAAATAGAAGGGATTGATTTTGAGGAAACCTTTGCTCCAGTGGCAAGAATTGAAGCAGTCAAACTATTTCTTGCATTTGCTGCCTTCAAAGATTTCAAAGTGTATCAGATGGATGTCAAATCTACTTTCCTGAATGGTGACCTAGAAGAAGAGGTGTACATTGAACAACTGGAAGGATTTCAGTTATCTGAGCATGGTGATATGGTCTACAAATTAAAGAAGGCTCTGTATGGTCTAAAGCAAGCCCCAAAAGAATGGTATGAGAGGCTAGACAAACATCTTTTGAAGATTGGTTTCAACAAAGGTACTGCTAATAGTAATCTATATTTCCAAATAGATAATGAAAACATCTTGATTGTTGAAGTATTTGTTGATGATATCATCTTTGGAGGAAGAGACAGAATGTGTAAAACCTTTGCAAATCAAATGAAAAGTGAGTTTGAAATGTCAATGCTTGGTGAAATGAATTTCTTCTTGGGTCTGCAAATCACTCAAACAAAAAAAGGGATCTTCATTTCTTAGACCAAATATGTGAAAGAATTGTTGAGAAAATTTGGAATGGAAGATTCAAAGCCAATGAATACTCCCATGGCAACTGGATGTAAGTTGAGCAAAGATGATGACTCTCCCAAGGTGGATCAGATAAAATATAGGTCAATGATTGGAGGACTGTTGTATCTCACTCAAACTAGACCAAATATTATGTAGGTTGTTGGTCTTGTTGCTAGATTCCAAACTGATCCTAGAGAATCTCATGTTATGGCAATCAAGAGGTTTTTTAGATATCTAAAGGGGACAGTTGAGTATGGTCTATGGTACCCTAGAGATCATTATTTCTCTCTTCATGCATATACAGATGCAAATTGGGTAGGAGATGTGGATGACTGGAAGAGCACCAGTGGTGGAGCATTCTTTTTGGGAAAAAGATTAGTTTCTTGGCTAAGCAAGAAACAAGAGGCAATATCTCTGTCTACAACTGAAGCAGAATACATTGCAACAGCAGGTAGTTGCACTCAAATCTTATGGATGAAGAAGATGCTAAGAGACATTAAAGTAGAGCCTATCACAATTTTATGTGATAAGTCAAGTGCAATAAATATTTCTATGAATCTGGTGTTGCATTCTAAGACCAAGCACATATCTATCAAGTTTCACTTTCTGAGAGAACAAGTGAACAAGGATGAAGTCAGATTGGAGTATGTACCCTCCAAGGATCAGATTGCAGATATTTTTACTAAACCTCTTCCCAAGGACTCTTTGGAGTATCTCAAGGAGAAGTTAGGGGTCATTGCCCCTCCGATGATGAATTAGGACGCACTGATTTGCATCATTCTGGTAGATATCATAGTCATATCTTGTGATCTAGATTGCTGATGAGGAGCTGCTACTTAGGAGGAGCAGCTAATATGATTCTGATGTGTTAAAATTGCAAGTATGAGCCATTTTCCATTGATGTCAAAGTGGGAGAGAAGACATGTGAAAAACAACTAGTTGTTGATCAAAGAGGGAGCAGTAAAGGAAGAGAAGACATATGTGTTGTGATGTTCACAACACGCCCCATTTTGCCCCTTAGCAAAACAAGGACCCCTGCTGTTGCTTTGCCTTTTTGCTTTTACTTGTTTTGTTCTGCTTGGTGGTAAGGGAAAAAAGGAGTCAAATTTGCAAAACTCGTTGAAAATAGAGAAAATTGCATTTTCAGTACCAATGCATGATGTGGTTGGATTCCTTGTGAAAAATGAGCTAGGGTTGCCTTTTGGACCGTCTTAAAATTCATCATATCTTACAAGTTATGATCATTTAGGTAAGATGTACTATCAGGTTTTGCATGATACACGGTCAGTTGTTTGCCTTTTTTTTTCTTGTTGGTCTTGTTTAAATTTTGAAGTATACACACTTGGTGGATTTCTTGTTAAGGGAATTTTTGTCTGGGTTCCACTCTGTATCTCACAATTGTCTGTTTCATAGAAAAATGCATAGGTGCACTTAAAATGACAAACCCACGGGGTTATTTTGCAGAATTAATACATTTGGTATTGAGCATAAAAAATGTATTTCATGCATACCTTAATACATTACAGTGAAGTATGTTATGCGCGTCGGCATAACATTTGATATCGGGGTGCTTTGAAATTGTTACGCCGATGGGGGCTTCTTACCGATGACGGATGGTCATCGGCCTAGCTGAGACCATCGGCTGAGTTTAAAAAAGTCACCCCGAGGCCGTATCTCTCGCCGACGATATTGTCATCGCCATAACTTACATCGTCGACCGAACATTTACAAGTCACCCCGAGCGGTATGGTCTCGCCGATAGCCTTGGGCTATCGGCATAACAGTAGGCTATCGGCCAAGGTTTTTCCCCCTTTGCCGATATGGAGGCTCTCGCCGATGGCCATCAGCGAAGCGGTCATCGGAATGACTCTCGCCGATGTCAAGACATCGGTGAGATAGTTACGATCGGCGGAGGGAAATTATGAGGCACCGATGGGCGATTCTCTCGCCGATGAACATCAACGAGGGAATCGTCGGTAAGAGTCTCACCGACAGGGAGACATCGATGTAACAAAGGTCATCGGCGGAGGAAATAAAAAGCCCGCTGATAGTATAAGTCAGCCCGATAAGGAAGAAATATAGGCCGAAGGGCTATATCGGCATAACTCACCCCGATAGGAAGGAAACAAAGGGTAAAACAAAGGAAAGGCCGTCAGCCAAACAGCGAATATCGGCCAACATATTTTTTGGTCCACCGATGGCAATTCTCACGCCGATGGGCGGGAAATCAAAGTGATAGGAATTTTAAACAGTTTTTTGGGCGCCCGTGGTATCTTCCTGGTCAACGATGGTTGACCCGTTGTTTTTTGAGCAGTCTGTGTGCGTTTTGAACGCGTTTTGAGAGTTTTTTGGACCTGATTTCCACATTTTTGTACAGTCACTTGGATTTAAATGATTATTTTAATTTCTTGCTATTTATGTGATAAATTGGTACTTATTGCTTGTCTTGTCTTGCAGGCTTGTAGTCGAGGAAGCAGCTAGAAATTCAACACAGTGACCTCATGGAGGAAGGAAATCCAATCTCAGGAGCAGGAAGATAAAGATGAAGTGCGAAGAAGTCAAGGCCAACCAAATGAAGAACAAGGTTGCAGCTGAGAGTATTACTACAACAGACAAACAAGAGTTATTGCTGAGCTGCCAGAACTTCTTAGAAGGGGCAATATTTCGCCTAGATTTGACACTGCTCAGAGATATTTTGGAAGATCTGGTTCATCTGTATTTATTGCTGTAACCAGGGGTTTGAACCAGGGGTTCAGTTAGGTTTTTGCTGTAGTAAGGACAATCAGAGAGTCTTTATATTATGCCTCTCTACATTGTAATACTTTACAACAGGGGCTACACAGGGATTTTTTAGGAAAACACAGCAGGTTAGCTTAGTTTAGATTAGAAGTAGAAGAAGGAGGTCGCCTGTTTGTTTACAGTAAGGTGTGCGTGGAATGTCTAGCTGCCTTACTGTATCTGTAAAGCTTGTAAGTTCTCTGTAGTATGATCAATGAAACTAAGAGTCATTCCTATATTGTAAATCATGTATGACTATTCGTTTCTAATACAATAGAATCTGGAGTTCTGCATCTATCTTCTGAGTGTTCTCCTACTCTTCTTTGTGTTTTGAAATATTTTCTTTGAGAGCTTGCAATTTTAAATGTATGTTTGTGAAAATGCTCAGAACTTGCATTTAAGGTTTTACTGTGGATTTGATCAAATTATTGTAGTATTTACATAGTGCATAACAGAAACAATTAGATCCTTTGGTAGATTAAATGAGGTATAGATTAGATCTTTCTAACTTTTCCCAACCCATCTGAAATATTTAGCTGAAAACGTAGAAATCTAAAGGAAATTGTCTCAAATTTGAAGAAGCATGCATAACAGAGTTAAGAGTAGACAGTTTTCATAAATGTATAAAAGAGAAGGCTGCAATAATTCAAGAAAACCATCTGAATTTGCAACACAGTAACACTTGTATGCAAATGAACAAAATACTTGTTGAAATCTATGATTCTTTTGCATATTCTTAGTCCATTAAACCACCAAACAAACCTAAACTACGTAAGGCCCCTTGAACATTACAGCTTCACATTGACCAACTGAACTTGACCAACCGAACCATTGTAGACTTGGGATTAGTTGAATCTTAAATGATTCCTTCTTATCTTTCAAGTATAGTTTCAGTTCATTATATGTGAATTTTAACTTACTCTTATGATTGCATCAAAACAACCACCAACAGTTTTCTGGCGCTAGAAGGAGGGCCTTCCTGAGTTAGGTTTCATTTCAAACTGGCTAATGACAGTAATAGAGTGACTAGGTCTAGATCTAGTTCAAGAGATATATTTGTGCAACTACCTGATACAAGGCGAAGTAAAAACCCTTTAATTTGGAATCCAAAGATATCGCAAACGGGAAGTTCATCTGGAACACCTCCTGGGTCACCTTTTAACATCCGTGGTATTGTGAGTCCTGATAAATCACTGTTCAGATCTTTAAATCTTGGTTCAGGCACTCTCGGAGGTCTCAATCCTCCTGTAAATCCTAATCCACCAATCAATCCAGGTATTCCTGCAAGTTCAAGTCAAGCTCAAACACCTGCAATGGCTTATTTCGATGTCAATTCTCCCATACTCTTCAATGATTATCATGAGATGCCAAAAAATCCGGAAAAGATATGTCCCAAATACCAGTTGCATCAGGACCCAGAAGATCATATTAGAATATTTAAGGAAGCATGTTTTAGGGCTATGTTAGAGCACGAGGATGTTGTGTGTAGATTGTTTCCTTACACCTTTAATGAGCAGGCCTCTAGCTGGTACGTAAACTTACCCAATGGTTACATTTCTTCCTGGGCACTTATGGAAGAAGCATTTCTGTCAAGATTTAGAGGACCCATTGACCCTTGCGCTTTGTATCATAAATTGGCTGCTATAAAACGAGGTGAGGGAGAGCTAATTGATAATTTCAATGACAGATTTCAAAAGGCCTATTCTAGGCTGGTAACCCCTTATACCATAGATGATGCTCCCTTGTTGGCTATGTACTATGCTGCCTTGGATCCTTTAACTGCCATGTTTGTCAAAAGAAAACCTGACATAGATTCAATATCCAAAGCCTATAAAGAGGCAGCCTCAGTGAACCAAGAAATGAGGCATACAACTTATAGTCCATTTGTCAATGGAGGAAATTTTGGGGTGCAGAATTAGGCACACCCATGGAATGGAGTCCCTGTGCAGCACGCTCCACTAGTAAATCCGGTTCCTTCTTACACACCTGTGTATAATCCTACTCCAATCCAAGCTATAACTCCTTACACGGCTAGTACTTCTAATAATAGTCAAAATAATGGTCAGCCTTTCTTCCAACTTCCTAGGGATGTAACTGTGGCAAAAGCACAAGAGGATAGGGAAGAAATCAAAGAAATTGCTGCACATTTGAAAAGATTAACAACCGAAGTGACACAGCTAAGAAATGAGAACCTCTATGGAAGAAGCAACCAAAACTACAATCCACATCAAAATCACAACCCAGGCCAAAATCAGAATTATAGTCTCAATCAAAATCAGCAGTACAATCAGAACCAAAACTACAATCAGCATCAAGGCCCCAGTCAGGGGCAACCAATGCAAAATAGGGGGCCAATGATAGATAATCGGACCTGGGGCAATAATAACAGAAATCAGAATCAACCTAGGCCACCCAAGATATGGAACACTGGGCCCAACAATGGTACTCTGGCTTCTCCTTTTGAGAATACAGATAATCATGGTGCAAAACAAACGACTACCATACAAATGGCTAGTACAACACCCAAAAATTGGTGCAGATTTCACAATACCAATGCCCATGCTGAGCATGACTGTCCACAGTTCCACTTGGCAGCTAGTATTTTCAACATAGATGTACAGCCTCCTACCTCTGAATTTCTCATTCCTAAGGGTAATGAGGTAGTACCCTCAGGATATGACACAGCATTAGTCTTAGAAATGTTTACCTTTGCAACTGCAGAAGAGAAAGAGGATGAATTGCTAGAGGATGAACCATACTGTTGTGAAAGTCTTTATCCTGAATCAGCCTTTGTGTTAAATGCTTTTCAGTTTCCTTTTGAATCTGAAAATGAGATATTAAATGAAACAGAAGAGGTGCAGGCCTTTCAACAGACAAATAAAAGCCACACCTACAATTTGAGGAATAACCCTAGGCCGGGAGGACCTTTCACCACTTCCACTCCTCCGAATAACATCAATACACCCCCAGATCAGAATGCTAGCAACAATCCTGCCATACTTAAAGCTAGTCAGCACACAAATAATGGAACAACAGTGCAAAAGGATCAAACAAGTAAGATAGAAGCAATAGAGACAACAAGATTAATGAATTACTTGTCAGAGGAAATAAAGAAAATTAAGGTCAGTATACCTCTAAATGAATTATTGAAGACCCTAGGGATCAGAAATATTTTTTTAAAATCCCTGGATACATCCATAACAAACAAGGTGTCTGTTGATATAACTATTCCTAATAGTGATTCACCACCTAAGGAGAAAGGTAAGAAAGTTGAGCAGCCTTCCAATACAAATGTAGTAATACATGCGGATAAGAGGGATACTCACCCTTTCTTGTTAACTGTTAGGTTGTGTGGGAAGAATATACACAATTGCATGGTAGATTCTGGTGCTTCAGCCAACGTAATGCCCTTAGGAATATGTAAAACTCTCGGGCTGACTCCCACCAAATCTGCCAAGGTTGTCACGCAATTAGATAAGACCGAGGTTAGCGTGATAGGAGAACTCATGAACATTCAAGTGCAATTAGCTTTAGACCCTAGGGTAAGCCAAATCATTGACATTCAAGTAGTGGATATACCTGTAAATTATGGAATGTTGCTAAGTAGGGATTGGTCCAAGACATTAAACGGATATATGGCTACTGACTTTTCACACATGTGGTTACCTTGGAGAGGCATCCCAAACCAGATCAGAATAGAGGCAGAGCCCAGAATGAAACATATGATAACAGAGTATAATCGAACTAATGAAATATTATATGCTGCTGTTAAACCAGGTGTCTATAGAATTACCAACAATGGGGTGCAGATTGAAGAGATTATGATGTTAAACATTAGAAAAAAGTGTGTCAGCAATAGAACGGCACTATTCATTGAGTCTGACAGAAATTCTTTAGATGAAGAAAACAATGCAATAGACAAATTTGGTCATGCCATTAGACAAGAGGTGGAAGAGTGCGTTAAACACAATCTCCCAGTCCAATGTAAGCTATATAAAAATAGGTGTAGAGTCCATGATAGGCAACATTCTGAGGAGAATTGTGAAATATGCAAAGACATCATTGAATATGAATACAAAAAGTGCATAGGGAGGGTAGAGTCACAAGAGGAAAATGAGAATCCTGATCCAACACAGAGATATGTTCAGGATAATATAGATGCCTTGATTCCAGATTTAGGAAAAGAAATAGAGGACAAGGGTAGTTATCTTTCTGAGTTGCAAACTAAAAACACACATATGCAAGATAACCAAACGGAAAAACCCATGAATAAACAAGACAACACCCCACAGGCAATAAAAGGGACAAAGTATGCCAAGGTAAAAGATCAGAAAAGTAAAGATGGCATGTGGACGTTAAAATGTGATGGGTCCAAATCAAAACAGGGCGCAGGTGCGGGTATTGAACTCATAGATCCTCAAGGTAAATCACATTTGGCAGCATATAGATTACAATTTTCCTGCACTAACAATATTGCTGAATATGAGGCCCTAATTTTAGGACTTGTCATGGCCATCAAGAAAGGGGTAAAAACCATCAGAGTATTTTCAGACTCTGAATTAGTAGTCAGACAAGTGAGGAAACTATATGCCTGCAATTATAAGAAAATGATTAGTTACAGACATAGAGTATGGGGTTTAATGGATTTGTTTGATGCTTTTAACATAGAGCACATCCCTAGAGAGCTGAACCATAGGCCAGATGCGTTAGTAGTTGCTGCTAGTACATTAGAACCATTGACACTATCAGGATTAAGACGATTTGCTGTTGAGCTAGTTAACGTGCCCAGTATACCAGACAACGTTACACACTTTCAGGTATTTGGAGGGGATCAGCAAATTATTAATTTTCTGACTTGTAATGAGGCATTTGAGGCCCAAATCATTGATGAACAAGAAAGGCCTGAAGTAACATGGGACGAAGAAGATATGATCAACTTAAAGAGAAACTTCTTACCAAAAGGAGTAATTGAATTAGAACACATCTTTGACTTCGACGGAGTAATAAGACAGAAAGACTTACCCGAAACAGAAGGAGGTAGGTGTGATTTACATAACTTAGGGACTGAGCTAAATCCACAAAGTGTACTAATTGGGAAAGCTTGCTCTGAGAAAATTAGAAAAGAGGTTCTGGACGTTCTGAAAGAATATAAACATGTCATAGCATGGACTTATGAAGACTTGAAAACATTTGATGAGTCCATCATAACTCACGTAATACCTTTAAGAAAAGAAGTCAAACCATTTAGGCAGAAACAGAGGCCTGTAAATGCCACTCTAGAGCCTTTAATCTTTGAGGAAGTTAAAAAATTACTGTCCGCTGGAATAATTTTCCCAGTCAGACATTCTATCTGGGTAGCTAACTTAGTACCAGTGAGGAAGAAAAATGGAGACATCAGGTTGTGCGTAGACTTTAGAAATTTAAACAAGGCATCTAAAAAGGATAATTATCCTTTGCCCCTGATAGACGAAGTACTGCAAGCAGTAAATGGCGCAAAGATGATGTCTTTTTTAGATGGTTTTTCAGGTTATAACCAGGTCTTAATTGATAGAGAAGATAGACTAAAAACCACCTTCACTTGCAAATGGGGAAATTATGCATATAGAAGAATGCCTTTTGGTCTGATCAATGCAGGTGCCACTTTTCAGAGGGCCATGGACGTTGCATTCCGTGGATTATCAGGTAAATGCATTGTTGTGTATATGGATGATTTAACTGTGTATTCCAAGGATGCATCCACCCACGCTGAAGACCTCAGAAAAGTACTCAAGCGATGTGAAAGGTATGGGATTTCCCTTAATCCTAAGAAATGTATATTTGGCGTAACTGAAGGTAAATTATTAGGCCATGTCATTTCTGAAAGTGGAATTTCAATTGATCCGGATAGAATAGAATCCATAAAAAATTTGCAAATACCAAACAGTAGGAAAGAGTTGAAATCATTTTTTGGTAAAATTAACTTTGTTCGGAAGTTTATAACAGGTTTTGCAGAGATCGTGCAGCCGTTGAATGCCATGTTGAAGAAAGATGCATAGATGGAATGGACGCCAGTGGCCAAAGCCGCATTTGAAGATATCAAGGAGGCAATTTCTGATGCACCTGTATTGGCAAGTCCAGACTACACAAGCCCGTTTTACATCTACTCCTTTGCATCTTCTCATTCTGTCGCGGCTGCCTTGACACAGAAAGGTGAAAATAATGAAGAGAGGCCCATAGCATTTATGAGTGTGCCTCTGAAGGATGCACAGCTGAGATATCTAGATATCGAAAGATAGGCATTCGCATTAGTAAAGGCTGTGAAAAAATTTAGACACTACATTCTGCACAGCCAGATCAAAGCCATAGTACTAGACGCAGCAGTAAAAATGTTGCTGATGCAAAATGAGCCTGGAGAAAAAAGAGCCAAATGGATCACCACACTGCAAGAATTCGACATGGAGATCATTCCCACAAAGCTGGTCAGAGGACAGGCGTTGGTGCAGACAATAGCAAACATGGATCCAAATCTGATAAAACAACAATATGTATTGAATTCCCAAGACGCATCAAGCTGGTACGATGATTTAAGCACCTTCCTGATAGCTGGAAAGTACCCAAGCAGGATGAAGGCTTCTCAGAGGAGAGCTTTGAAGATTAAGGCACAAAATTATATGGTGCAAGTAGGTCTTCTATTCAGGAAGAACCATGATGGAATTTATCTGAGATGCATAAACAGAACTGAAGCTGATAGAGTGTTGACAGAACTACATGACAAGTACGGAACCGGCCATGGTTCCCATTTAGGTACAACACACAAAATACTGAGGGTGGGCTATTACTGGCCCACTATGTTCAAAGATACTAAGAGTCACATCAGAAGTTGCCACACCTGTCAGACTGCAGCAGACAAAGGGAGAAATCCAGCCAATCCACTGCAACCTGTGATCGAATCCAGACCGTTTGCACAATGGGGCTTGGATTTTATCAGAGTCGTCAATCCCCCATCTTCTACAGGACACAAATTTATATTGACGGTAACAGACTATTGTACAAGGTGGACTGAGGCCACCTGCTGCAAATTTTCCACAACTGAGGTAGTTATCAAGTTCCTTGAAGAAAACATTATCACCAGGTTTGGAACGCCCTATTCATTGGTATGTGATAACGGCCCTACTTTCTCTTCTTTAAAATTTTCTAAATGGGCATTTGAATATGGGATTATTCTAAGGTTTTCTTCAAATTATTACCCTCAAGGTAATGGACTGGTTGAATCAACAAACAAAATTTTATTAGACATAATCAAGAGGTTAATTGCCAAAAGTCCTAGAGAGTGGAATACCCTGTTAAGATATGCATTATGGGTAGAGAGGACCAAGTTTAAAATAGCTTTAGGTAGCACACCTTATCACTTAGTTTATGGGACTGATCCCATACTTCCGGTTAATCTGAGAATACCAACCTGGAAGTTTGCCAATGAATATCTAGGCTTTGATAACCATAGGGAAGCCAGAATAGTGCAAATGTTACAACTAGAGGAGAAAAGAAGTCAAGCCCTCGAGAAGTTTGCCAAACACCAAGTGGTTGTTAAGAGGTGGTTTGACAAAAGGGCAAGAGTCAAAACATTTAGAATATCAGACTTAGTGTTGTGCTGGGACAAAGCACATGAAAAGAAAGGAAGCCATGGAAAATTCGATAAATTATGGCTAGGTCCATTACAAGTCTCAGAAAAAATAGGAGATAACACCTTTAGACTTAAGACCTTGACTGGAGAAGATGTGCCATTACCAGTTAATGGCCAGCATTTGAAACACTACTTCCAGGCTTGAGGTAAAAGGGGGGCAGCCTTTTTTTTAATGTAAAGTGCTATAAGTAATGTACAGTTCTTCTTTTGTGTTTTCTTTTGGGTTGGCTGTTTATATAGTTTGTCTGCTGTTTGTTTCTGCTTTTTGTTTCTTTCTGTTTATACAACTTTTCTTTTTTTGGGTTGTTTGTACAGCCTGTTTGTTTGGTTTGTTTGTTGTCTCTTCCGCAGGGATCTTTATTTTACTTTAGAGTATTAAGGAGCAAAACTAGCAACCATTCAAAATAGTATAAAATTTAGGGTATTCAAGTTAATCATTTACAATTTACACATAACTTGTTACTGTCATGAATGTAGAGAGTTGTTCATCTTCTGAAGTTTTGTATTCAATAAATGTGATTGAGAATTCGAAGCAAGTTTCTCACAATGACACACCTAAAATCCTTGGGTTTGTTGAACTTACCAGTGTAGATATTAGGTGAAAAATTAGAGGTTACCCTTGCTACCATTACAATTCTCAGCTTAATTTCAGCAAGTGTCCACTCCTTGCATCATGAAGTTACAAATTGTTATATCTTATGAAGTCTTTCAAAAATTAGAAAATAAAATAAATAAATAAATAAATAAAGCAGATTATACTGAAAATCTAGATTAAGCCATCTAAGTAACTCTACCGGGGCTATGGACGCTCGCTGGCAGTGGGGCTCTACTTAGGAGAATTGTAACGATAACCTTGCTAGGGCTATGGACGCTCGCTGGCAGCAAGGCTCTATCCGGTCGGCTATGAGGGAATATCCTCACCTACGTAGGCTAATGTCAGTCACTAGTTTGTTCAACCGATCTTCAAGATGAGGATAATTAATCGCGTGCACACAATTAAACTGAAAATGGAAATTCATGCACCCTTATTGAATACCTTAAGTTTCAAGCTGAATAGTAATTTGTAGGAGGGATAGTCGGAAGTTATGAGTTCATTTCATCTAGTTTCCTTGAACACTCTGAATTTAGTTGTTTTGTTTGGTTGCTAGTTGTTGTGATGTTCACAACACGCCCCATTTTGCCCCTTAGCAAAATGAGGACCCCTGCTGTTGCTTTGCCTTTTTGCTTTTGCTTGTTTTGTTCTGCTTGGTGGTAAGGGAAAAAAGGAGTCAAATTTGCAAACCTCGTTGAAAATAGAGAAAATTGCATTTTCAGTACCAATGCATGATGTTGTTGGATTCCTTGTGAAAAATGAGCTAGGGTTGCCTTTTGAACCGTCTTAAAATTCATCATATCTTACAAGTTATGATCATTTAGGTAAGATATACTATCAGGTTTTGCATGATACACGGTCAGTTGTTTGCCTTTTTTTTTCTTGTTGGTCTTGTTTAAATTTTGAAGTATACACACTTGGTGGATTTCTTGTTAAGGGAATTTTTGTCTGGGTTCCACTCTGTATCTCACAATTGTCTGTTTGACAGAAAAATGCATAGGTGCACTTAAAACGACAAACCCAAGGGGTTATTTTGCAGAATTAATACATTTGGTATTGAGCATAAAAAATGTATTTCATGCATACCTTAATACATTACAGCGAAGTATGTTATGCGCGTCGGCATAACATTTGATATCGGAGTGCTTTGAAATTGTTACGCCGATGGGGGCTTCTTACCGATGACGGATGGTCATCGGCCTAGCTGAGACCATCGGCTGAGTTTAAAAAAGTCACCCCGAGGCCGTATCTCTTGCCGACGATATTGTCATCGCCATAACTTACATCGTTGGCCGAACATTTATAGGTCACCCCGAGCGGTATGGTCTCGCCGATAGCCTTGGGCTATCGGCATAACAGTAGGCTATCGGCCAAGGTTTTTCCCCCTTCGCTGATATGGAGGCTCTCGCCGATGGCCATCAGCGAAGTGGTCATCGGAATGACTCTCGCCGATGTCAAGACATTGGTGAGATAGTTACGATCGGCGGAGGGAAATTATGAGGCGCCGATGGGCGATTCTCTCGCCAATGAACATCAACGAGGGAATCGTCGGTAAGAGTCTCGCCGACGGGGAGACATCGATGTAACAAAGGTCATCGGCGGAGGAAATAAAAAGCCCGCCGATAGTATAAATCAGCCTGATAAGGAAGAAATACAGGCTGAAGGGCTATATCGGCATAACTCACGCCGATAGGAAGGAAACAAAGGGTAAAACAAAGGAAAGGCCGTCGGCCAAATAACGAATATCGGCCAACATATTTTTTGGTCCGCCGATGGCAATTCTCACGTCGATGGGCAGGAAATCAAAGCGATAGGAATTTTAAACAATTTTTTGGGCGCCCGTGGTATCTTCCTGGTCAACGATGGTTGACCCGTTGTTTTTTGAGCAGTCTGTGTGCATTTTGAACGCGTTTTGAGAGTTTTTTGGACCTGATTTCCACATTTTTGTACAGTCACTTGGATTTAAACGATTATTTTAATTTCTTGCTATTTATGTGATAAATTCGTACTTATTGCTTGTCTTGTCTTGCAGGCTTGCAGTCGAGGAAGTAGCTAGAAATTCAACACAGTGACCTCATGGAGGAAGGAAATCCAATCTCAGGAGCAGGAAGATAAAGATGAAGTGCGAAGAGGTCAAGGCCAACCAAATGAAGAACAAGGTTGCAGCTGAGAGTATTACTACAATAGACAAACAAGAGTTATTGCTGAGCTACCAGAACTTCTTAGAAGGGGCAATATTTCGCCCAGATTTGACACTGCTCAGAGATATTTTGGAAGATCTGGTTCATCTGTATTTATTGCTGTAACCAGGGGTTTGAACCAGGGGTTCAGTTAGGTTTTGCTGTAGTAAGGACAATCAGAGAGTCTTTATATTATGCCTCTCTACATTGTAATACTTTACAACAGGGGCTACACAGGGATTTTTTAGGAAAACACAGCAGGTTAGCTTAGTTTAGATTAGAAGTAGAAGAAGGAGGTCGCCTGTTTGTTTGCAGTAAGGTGTGCGTGGAATGTCTAGCTACCTTACTGTATCTGTAAAGCTTGTAAGTTCTCTGTAGTATGATCAATGAAACTAAGAGTCATTCCTACATTGTAAATCATGTATGACTATTCGTTTCTAATACAATAGAATCTGGAGTTCTGCATCTATCTTCTGAGTGTTCTCCTGCTCTTCTTTGTGTTTTGAAATATTTTCTTTGAGAGCTTGCAATTTTAAATGTATGTTTGTGAAAATGCTCAGAACTTGCATTTAAGGTTTTACTGTGGATTTGATCAAATTATTGTAGTATTTACATAGTGCATAACAGAAACAATTAGATCATTCGGTAGATTAAATGAGGTATAGATTAGATCTTTCTAAATTTTCCCAACCCATCTGAAATATTTAGCTGAAAACGTAGAAATCTAAAGGAAATTGTCTCAAATTTGAAGAAGCATGCATAATAGAGTTAAGAGTAGACAGTTTTCATATATGTATAAAAGAGAAGGCTGCAATAATTCAAGAAAACCATCTGAATTTGCAACACAGTAACACTTGTATGCAAATGAACAAAATACTTGTTGAAATCTATGATTCTTTTGCATATTCTTAGTCCATTAAACCACCAAACAAACCTAAACTACGTAAGGCCCCTTGAACATTACAGCTTCACATTGACCAACTGAACTTGACCAACCGAACCATTGTAGACTTGGGATTAGTTGAATCTTAAATAATTCCTTCTTATCTTTCAAGTATAGTTTCAGTTCATTATATGTGAATTTTAGCTTACTGTTATGATTGCATCAAAACAACCACCAACAATATGAAGAGTTGTTGCTGATAGGGGGAGTTGTGACAGAAAGGAGAAGTTCTTGTCTTGATGGTTTTTCACATCATATGTTGCCATCAATGACAAAGGGGGAGATTGTTGCAAGTACGAGGATAACCAGTGTTGTCATTGATGTCAATATACTCATATTGCATTAATGAGAAAGATTAGATGAGCTGTGTGCTAAGGATATTGAGAAAATTAGTCTCAATCAGGAACAGTGCAGAACAGTGACGACATTAAGGTAAAAGTCAAAGATAAGATAAAGATCAGAGGATGCAGTTTAAAGGGTTTGTAGATATGTGTCTTGAGATGATCCAGTTAAGATTTCAAAGGTCTGCATGAAGATATGAAGAAGTTATGATCAATCAAGTAGAACTGGTTCCGGGAGATGCTCCAGAGTGACAGAGTGTTACAAAAAGGTCTGGTGAGATCTGGAAGTGTATTGTCCTATTCTGTGGATTGGAAGGAGTGTTTGGGATGTCCTTGTGATGTGTCACCACGATTTGTGCATAGTTTGAATGTATGGAAGAATTTACTCCTTTGTGACAGTCATGACAAACTATATTCTTGAGGCACCAGAGGCAGGAGAGATGAGATTCTAGTAAGTAGAGGAAGTGTGGATGTACCTGGTCATTCAGGCAAGCCTGTGAAGGTTCTTGGATCATGTTGAGGTTGTGTTGTCAGTCCGTATTAGTGTTAGAGCCCAGAATTGGAGATATACTTCTGGATGAAGATGTTCTTGTTCAGGCTAGCTGACCGGATGAGTAATTCATCTTGCGAATGTTCTTATGGATGATTGCCGACTTAGATGATTGTTCCTAAGTCGATGCCTTGTATAAATAAAGGTTTGTGAATTCATTTCGTAGTGTGTCTTGAAGTGCATGAGTGTGGTATAGTGAAAGAGAGAAAGGCAGAGCAGGAGTGTCTCGGGCTTAAATGGAACTAATCCAGACATGGTAAAGATGTCAATCTCTTGTTCAAGTTTGTGATACTTGTTATCTTGTAGACAGTGTGTCTCTTGTAGGTAGTGTGCCTCCTTGTGAGCAGTGTGCTCAGGCAGTGAGCCCTAATTGGCATGTGCCATCTATTTTTCTTTTTCTTCTAACAGAGAATAATCTTTGGGTTAATCACCCCGTGGTTTTTCCCTTGACCAGGTTTTCCACGTCAAAATCTTGGTGTTCAATGTGTTGATGTTTATTTGCTTCAGTGTTTTATGCTTTATGCTTTCATGAATGGTTAATTGATATGCTATTAAATAACAAAGAAGAATCAAGTGTTTGAAGTAGAAGCAAGTTTGTGTACAACTGATTCACCCCCCCTCTCAGTTGTGTGCCCTAGATCTAACAAATCTGTTGTTCTCCAATAGAATTGGTCTGTAGATGTTAAATCATGCAACATTTTCTGGTGAATCCTATGAACTTCTTATTTCAGAAAGATGCCCTTTGCAATAGCTATGAGGATCATTACCTGCAATCTTTATAACCTTGGTTTGGCTCTCAAAACATAAAGTTTAATTCTCACAAACTTGGCCCTTATTTTTTGAATCTTGAAAACTCTGCTTGTGAAGTGGTGGCCTGGTTGTGAGGTATTTCTCCTTGTGTGCATGAGTTATAAAAATTTGAAGTATTAACTTAAAAAAAAAGAAAACTATGCCTTGTCTATGACTTCTTTTCTAGCTTAGAAGTTTCCAAAATCTCTTTTAGCAGATTTATTCGGTGTTATCATACACTAAGCGTTGTTAGAGTTATCCTGTCAAATAGTCCATGTGCCTTGTCTTCACTCCTACACTTATTTCTTACTCCTTGTAACACTGCTATGATTCTATCATCTGCATAAAATCTGCCTGCCACCACCATGTCAACATATCATATTTTGTTCTTGCAAAGAAACTTATTTGCAAATAATTAAAGAATATTTCTTCTCTGTGCACCATAAAGCATGATAGGATAATGGCATCGTATATTCTCATTATTATATAAAGAAGTCATCTGATTCTCCGAGGGTGTAGGTGTGTTTGTGGCAAAGAATTCTTCTAGTGTCCAAAACATCCAAGAGTAATACATAGCTTTAAATTAATATTACAATAGTAATTAATATATGCATACCTATACTCCATGAATGTGTCTAGTTTTCTAGCTAAATGTTTCCATTGATACCTTGCTCTCTCAACGGCACTTCATTATATGCCCTCACAACCTCATTCAAACGGTAGTCAATAGCCTCCTCCTCTGCTCCCCATCTATTTACATTTCATTTGATTGGCTTAAAGCGTATAACAATTAGGAAGAAGTTTAATCGATATATAAAAGATTCAAACATCTACAAATTTCTAAGGTTGGATTATTTAAAACTTGTGTATTCAAAGTTTATATTTGTTGCCTTAAAAAGAATAATCTAATGTTATTTATTTTTACTCGCATGTATAAGCATAGTGGTAAATTTTGTATACTAGTTTGGAAAGGATATCTTATGCATTAAGAAGTTAAATAAAAATATTGGCGAGCTTGATAGTTTAGACTATTCATATTATTATCGCTAGTCTTATCTTATAGCTAGACTCAGTTGAGATAGTGTCAAAATTGTGATAGTTGATTAGTACTTGTAAGAAGTTTTTGACTTAGCATGATACCCTAATGAGATGGAAGACCTTACTTTTATTTAAAGAGGATTGCTAATTTATAGTTTGTCTAGTTGTGTTGTGGTTAAGGAAATTTGACAAATGATCACATTTTGTATGACAAGGGTATTTATTTATTTGATTGTTTATTACCATTATTGCATGAAACATAAACTATAAGATTCAATTATTTTAGGATGATTTTATGATTAAGAAATTGCCTAAAGGACCTTTGGATTTTTAACAACATTATGTGTTATTTTAAGACTTGTCTTTCCAAAGAATGAAATATTTAAGAATCATTATTGATGACTTTAGGAATTATGTAGGATGTATTATATAATTATTATTATCTTGTTTAGTTTATGGTTGAATAGTTCATCCTTATATTTATCCCAATCTGTTTTGAAAGAAAATTTAATGATAATGGAAATTGATTAAACTGAGGTAGGCAAAGTTTTGTACTGATATTAGTAAGGTGATCATAACATAGTTGTATTCTTTCTTTAAAATAAGGTAAGGCTATCTAAGCTATCATTGTTAAGAAAAAGGAAATCTTTCTTGTTAAGTGTAACCCTTGTAAGTTGATGTTGTATTCAATCTTAGTTAGTAATTGATAGGTATTATTAATAATAGTTTTATTGCATTGAATTACCTTGTAAGGTTGTAGTCATAAATGCAAGGTAGCCTTGAGATAAGGAATGAAATGAGATTGCTTATAGCATCTTAGAGCCTTTAATTTGTATAACACCCTCATGCACGATTGCATACTCAAGTCCTCGAACTACAATGTCTCTGCACTACGTGTATGTAGGCAAGGCCCACATGAGCCCCCAAGACATTAGGTCAGCCCTTTAAGGCCTTAGGTTGTCACTTAATGAAATTGGTCTTTGTGTAACTAATAATCATGCTGGACTAATGTTTCTTTAGATATGCAGTATGAGACCTTGAGCCATGCAGGACTCAGAAGCTAAGGAAGCACCTTTCCAATTGGCATATGGATGATCATCTGGCACTAGGGTTAATGGGTATACCTATGTATAATTTAAATCTGATATATTGTATCTAACATTTTAGTTACGATGAATGTGATATACTTTGTTATGTAATCTGAGCTTTACTAAGTTAAAGATTTGTAAATGGTAACTATCACGCAATTAATTTCATTATTGTTATCTATGAATATTAAAACAGATAAGAATTACAAAAAGTGTGTGTGTGTGTGTGCGTGTGTGTGTGTTCAAGTGATGCATTTAGACATAGAACAAACCATGATTATTTTGATTGTGTTGGTGTGTAGTAATGTGTTTTTGTATATGGTTGAATGTTGCTTAGTTCAATAATGTAGTCATGTTATCCCTAGAGATGTTAGTTAACTTGCTGAATCACACTATGTTATAGTTTGCTAACAATATTTCTATTTAAAATAAAAATAAAAAAATAAAAGAAATAAATATCCACCTTTTTATTGCTGTAGTTGACTTATCTCTAGGGTTGCATGGCAGGGCATTACATTTGGTATCAGAGATAGGTTTCAGCACTAGGATCTCCGGTTAAGGTTGTCACCCATGTTATAGTAATTCTTTTTATGCATATGATAGGAACTCTTGTGTTGGATAACATGCTTTAATCTAAACACCTAGATTGATGTATTGGATAGATGATCATGATATTGTGATTCAACACTGTGCAATACGTAGAAAAGTAGAGTGGAAGAAAATTGGAAAAGGGAAGGGCATAGCAAGTAATGTTATGATTTTGCAAAGGGAATCACAATGGTTATGGAAGTAAATGTACTTATACTGGTAATGGAATTGTGTATGTAAATGTAATCTTCCCCTGTAAATGTGAGAAACTGGTAACTGTGCATTGGTTGAGTGTTGTGAATACCCCATACTTGCCTTGTGTGCCCTTGGAATGGCGATACTGGGTACCCATCCATGGGGAATATGTGTATTTTAGGTGTGGAATTAACCACACCATTACGTGTATTTGTATGTTTGTTACCTAATTGAGGGCCAACCCTTGTGTGGTTGAAAATATATATATAAAAGAGTAGCCAAAAGTTAGATTCATAAATTTTATTCTTTTGGTTCTCTAGTCCCTCAGTCTATGAAGGGGTATGATGCAGAGGAAAAGGAGGAAAGAAAACTATCCAAATCTCATTTTGACAATTTTCAAAACACTCCTTGTTTCAATTCACCTTATTGATGCATATTGTACAACAATGGGTTTAAAATCCCATAAGCCCTTCAACTTCACAAGAGATCTGATTTAACATAGAGGACAACTTTACTATGCTTGAAACAACATGTTTAATCTTATTTTACACCCTAGGAGTATAGTCTTCTTGTCTTAGTTCTCAATCCTAAATGCTAGTAGGCCTACCTTTGGGACTGCCAGACTTATTCCCACAAACTATTCACTGTAACTCCATACAAATTACATATTTAGACAACCATCATGCTTGCCTAAAACATATCTCAAAATGAGCACTAGTTATTTTGGAGCATATGCTTATAATCTTGTTGTTTCAGACTGTATTAGGCCCAATTAGGCCTTAACATCAAACAAAGCTTATTGAAACTATAGGTTCCAATCACTATTTATTTTTATCAAAGCTTCAAACATTTGTTATTGAGCCTGTACAAGCTTAATAATCCCTTACATGACCATTTCCTTAAGCATTTTCAAACCCTAGGCTCTAGGCTTCACTCACAAAACTCTGACAGTGACTGTCATAAAACTGCCATGCACAGACCAGTGTACAAATGGACATAAAGACCTTCTTATTTCACCAAACATTTCTTAGAGAGGGCTCAAAAATAACAATATACCCTTTCAAATCACTTTCACCAAAAGAGAATACCCTTTACATTATCCAAAACATAAAATACTTACTGAAACTGTCAATTTCCATAATTTTGCACAGTTTACAGACCTAGGGCTTTGTAGAAACTAACCAAAATTAAGCATTAAAACCATGCAACTTATGAATCCTTTAGAACACACATAAATCTCCTTATCCACAAGTTTATAGTGATTTTCAATGGTCAAATATTGAGAAACATGATTTTTAGTGCACACTATTACCCTAGAACATGGTTTCTACCCGCTAGAAGATAATTGCACATAATTTTCACTATTCTATATAGATTCAAATGAAATCAATTGCAATATAAACTAGATTCATAGGGATTTCATTTCTAATGGAGGAGGAGAGGTTTAAGAATAGTACTTGGTCGTACAATGGCTTGAAAGTAGTGAAGATGTAGGAAATTAATAGAAAAATAGAGTATTTTATAGATTTCTTCACTTATACATCATTCCTCAACCTGCCTTGAAGTTTGTGAGGCCTCAATATGCCTTGAATAACCAAAACCACTGCCTAAAACTAACTTTCTAACTACTTTGTCCCTTCACCTTCCACCTTCTTACAATTTGTTACATTTTAATTTGTTGCTTATGACAACTTTTGTCAATTTGTGCAACTTTTACATTAGGTATCAAATGACATCAAAATGACTAACTAGGACCTTTTACAAGATAAATGTAGCCATTTAGGCCTTATTACAACATAAGAATACCTATACAAAATCAAAATAGTAAGTCTACCTCATGGGGGCATGTTCATTCTAAGGTGCACCTGCACCATGCGACCAACCAACAAAGATTTCCAAGTCCCTTGGAAATGTACCTACAAAACAAATCTACCTTTTCCTACATCTTTGTCTGGCTTCTATCTTTTTAGCTTCAAGCTTCAAATCTTCACATCAATGGAATAGTGACCAACCAACCAATAAAGGCAAACTACCATAACCATTTCAGAGCATCTTCAGGCTCCTTCTACTCCTAACAATGGAGTACTCAGACTACAACACAATGCTCACTTAGATATCCATCCTACACGCTACTTCACAGACCCATTCCTTTCATCCAACAGCAGATCCTGGTGATGCACTACCACTCTCTCCTCAGTGGCCTCACTCTGCACCCTCTTCCAGCCAAATCTCTATTGGTGAATGGTCCCGACAGACCTCATCTTCATCTACCCACACTTCAAGAATCCTATTCCTTCTTGCAACTAGATGGTATGAGCATCTGCAATAGTCTTGTACTACTATCAACCTTCAAACACTTCCTACAATCTCTATTTTAAAAAAAGATGGTCACCAAACATTTTTATGCAACACTTCATCATGTCTCCTTAGAAATCAAACACACAACACCTTCACCCAGAGCTTTCGTTAGCTCTGATACCAATATGATGCAGAGGAAAAGGAGGAAAGAAAACTAACCAAATCTCATTTTGACAATTTTCAAAACACTCCTTGTTTCAATTCACTTTATTGATGCATATTGCACAACAATGGGTTTAAAATCCCATAAGCTCTTCAACTTCACAAGAGATCTAATTTAACATAGAGGACAACTTTACTATGGTTGAAACAACATGTTTAATCTTCTTTTACACCCCAGGAGTATAGTCTTTTTGTCTTAGTTCTCAGTCCTGCATAATTAGTCCTAAATGCTAGTAGGCCTACCTTTGGGACTGCCAGACTTATTCCCACAAACTATTCACTGTAACTCCATACAAATTACATATTTAGGCAGCCGTCATCCTTGCCTAAAACATATCTCAAAATGAGCACTAGGTGTTTTGGAGCATATGCTTATAATCTTGTTGTTTCAGACTGTATTAGGCCCAATTAGGCCTTAACACCAGACAGAGCTTATTGAAACTATAGGTTCCAATCACTAATTCTTTTTATCAAAGCTTCAAACATTTGTTATTGAGCCTGTACAAGCTTAATAATCCCTTACATGACCATTTCCTTAAGCATTTTCAAACCCTAGGCTCTAGGCTTCACTCACAAAACTCTGACAGTGACTGTCATAAAACCGCCATACACAGACCAATGTACAAATGGACATAAAGACCTTCTTATTTCACCAAACATTGCTTAGAGAGGGCTCAAAAATAACAATATACCCTTTCAAATCACTTTCACCAAAAGAGAATACACTTTACATTATCCAAAACATAAAATACTTACTGAAACCGTCAATGTCCATAATTTTGCACAGTTTACAGACCTAGGGCTTTGTAGAAACTAACCAAAATTAAGCATTAAAACCCTGCAACTTATGAATCCTTTAGAACACACTTAAATCTCCTTACCCACAAGTTTATAGTGATTTTCAATGGTCAAATATTGAGAAACATGATTTTTAGTGCACACTGTTACCCTAGAACAGGGTTTCTACCTGCCAGAAGATAATTGGACATAACTTTCACTATTTTGTATAGATTCATAGGGCTTTCATTTCCAATGGAGGAGGAGAGGTTTAAGAATAGTACTTGGCCATATAATGGCCTGAAAATCGTGAAGATGCAGGAAATTAACAGAAAAATAGAGTGTTTTATAGATTTCTTCACTTATACATCATTCCTCAACCTACCTCAAAGTTTGTGAGGCTTCAATATTCCTTAAATAACCAAAACCACCACCTAAAACTAACTTTCTAACTACTTTTTCCCTTCACCTTCCACCTTCTTACAATTTGTTGCATTTTTGCAATTTGTTGCTTATGACAACTTTTGTCAATTTATGCAACTTTTACATTAGGTATCAAATGACATCAAAATGACTAACTAGGACCTTTTACAAGCTAAATATAGCCATTTAGGCCTTATTGCAACATAAGAATACCTATACAAAATCAAAATAGTAAGTCTACCTCATGGGGGCATGTTCATGCTAGGGTGCAACTACACCAGGGTAGTAGCAGCCACAAAGTTCCTTGGGCGGAGTGTGTAGCATATGCTTATGATGGCACAGAGCGGTCCTTCGCTCAACTAAACCTGAGGAAATGTACTCACTACTTCCCCTTATGATGGATCAAGGTACTTGATTCATATGTGTTAGCCTAATCTCCACAACTTATGAGCATCTGGATGGTATTTCTTATAGGATCATTTACCTTGTCTTCACGAAAGGTATGATATGCCGCATGAGTTGTTGGTTGGGGGGCCAGGGTCTAGGACTTACATGGAAAACCCAACTGGAACTATGCAATGACATGAGTCATCACTTAGGGGCCAAGGTCTAGGACCTGCATGGATAACCCAAGTGAGACCATGTGCCCCATGTATATTTTGAGGTCCAACATGTGGAGGGAGATTTGTTACCCATGCTGAGATAGATTCTGTACCTGCACATGTTCTGACATATTGCAATAGGTATGATACCACACCCCACTGATGTTCTGACATAGTGCTGGTGATGATGCCGTGTTGTTGATGGTAGCGAGCTGGGCTCAAGGACATGATGCCACGTGCTTAGACACGTGAAGGTGCACTATGAGATTGTGTGATAGCCTACTTGTGTGATGAGCATAATGGGGCCTCGCACACTTGTAGAGGGATACTCATGTTTTCTTTCGACAATGTTGGGTCGGTTAGCATATGGGTAGGTCCTAGCCATGTATACGTCTGGCTACGGCGAGTACCTGCATGTGCCTTTTCCACGAGGTGTTGCTATGTGGGGTGTGTTCTGTGTTTTTCTATTTCAACGGAGCCACAGACACACTACCATGGGACATACGGCCAGTATGTGCCTTCTCTAGCTAGCGTATGACCATACCGCGCTAAGATGAGATGCGAGATGTGGCCGAGGTGCGTGTTCCATGCAGGTAGCCAAGGAGTGTGCGAGCCACTTGGCTAGTCCATGCCGTGTGATGACGTGATGTAGGATGTAGCTAAGGAGTACACCCTAAGCCATGTGGATGGCGTGCTCACTCTGCACTACTTGAGGGCTACTATTATAGCCTGAGATTGTTCCCTCCTTCCTCGTTTGGTGGCTAGTATCTAGTCACACAGTGTCATATAGTGTAATTTCGAAGATTGTGGACTTTCTTTATGGTTATTGATGATTTTCTATTGATTGTGAAGGCTGACATCTTATTTATATATGATTGTGATGGTTTACCCACACCTTTTGATCTTATTTTCTTGTAGCCCTCGCGGTTACATTTGATTTAGTGTTGAAATTGTGCACATCTCTTGCTTTATTGTTGAAATTGAATTTCTATTTCATCTTTCTTTATGACTTTAGTGGCTAAACTAGTTTATCCTTATTGTTTTCGATGTCAGCCAAGTGTCGTATTGTGATTCCTCTCCAAGGACGTATGAGGCGGACTTGGTGAGTGTATACGAGGAAGCAGACATAGGGAACCTAGAGGATGGGGGTATGTGAGGCTGTTATACAGCTAGGACCCACCACTCACCTATGTGTGATGACTATCTCTTGGAGGCTAACCACATTATACAACAAGAGAGAGGTCATTATGATTTGTTTGGATGGTCTCACCCTGTGAGTGTGGCCTAACACTAACAAGTCACTGAGTGTGAGGTATGGATTATGTCAAATGGATTTTGGCTCTTGGCTCATGGATTTTGTATAATGGTTTAGTATACCGCTTTCTGGTATCCAGATGGACCCTTGTGTAGCCTTGTGATGTGATTCTCGGTGATGTGAATATGTGTGTATGTGAAGAACATATGGTAAAGCATGGTAATTGTACTTATGAACTGGTAAATTGTGTTTGGATTTAGTGTGATACAATAAATACAGTGAAATGTTTAGCTTTAAATGATGGATATTTAATGGAAAATGTGTGTGTTTTACGTGTAAAATATGTTGATATGTAGCATTCTGACCCATTGATTGCTTAATAGCAAATTGGTAGAGGAATTACAATGGTGGTGTATATGAAATGAAATACTTTATATGTTTATGACGTGAGGATTTATACTAGTTAGGATTTAAAAAGGGTGCAATGTTTTCTTTGCCCTGAAAAAACTGATAGATAACATGTAAGGATTTTGAGTGGTTCTGTACAATGAAATCATTTTGAAATGCAAGTTTTGATTGAGTTACTATTGCGACATTGAAAACTACAAAGGTAGATTATATTTAAAATAGAGTATAAAAGTTTATATTTTATGAATCTCTTCCACAGACAAACTAATGTATATTATTATCATGAAATGAATAAGATTTAATGTTGGTACTAACGTGTTATGTTCCACCCCATCTTGTGACTTCCAGGAGTAAGTCAAGTCTTAGGGGGGGAGGATGTAGTGCCTCTCTGTATTCACCTTGGTTGTGTCAGGCCTTGTGTGTGTAGGAATGATGGATGGAGAACTGTCAAAAACATTCTAGGGAAAGGAGTGAATGAGGAACCTGTAGCCCATTAGAGCCAAGCTTATAGGAATATATCTGGCTAAACCTGTCGTTTTCAAGATTGGGAGGTAAAAGCTTTGAAACAGCTATCAGAGTAGGAAGATTCTCCTAAGGTAGCCATTATTTTCTTTCACCTCTCATCATTTGATTTTGTTTGTCTATCTTGATCACTTTGTTTATTGATCATTAGGCAATTAAATGAAATCATCTTTATTTTCTTAGAATTAAAATATTTGGATAGTCTTCATGTTTAAAGATAAAGCATAGTTAAAGAATCATGCTTTAGTAGCGAATTAATGTAATGCTGAATGTATTTCAGGGTATAGTTCCTTGTTGTAAGGAAAATGATAAACTATTAGGAAATTATCAAGTAAATCAATCCTTACATTTAGAAGCATTATTTTGGTAATGATTTGGTTATTTTATACTATTATCTTTGGTGAAATTAATGATAGAAAATAAATAATAATTGTCTTGGACTATTTATACTTTTCTGCATTCAAGATTAATATTATCAATATATGAAGATTTTGATTATAATATAAGATTGTTTATGGGTTGGGCGTCCATATAATTTCCCACTTATTTATTCAACTGGTATTTGTATTTTAGTAATTGCATTTATGAAATGTTTTTGTAAGATGGAGGCATCATAATTTACATAGTTGTATAATTATGAATGCCTTTGTGTTACAGTAAGCAATGGTTATTTATGGCCGATGAGTATTTGATTATAAAGTAATTCCTTTATCAGTAATTGAATAAATATGTAATTTCTTTGAGTTACAGCTCTGAAAGCCAATTAAGTAATTGCATAACATTTATGATAAGACTTTACTGCTCGCTTAGATAATTGTTATTCTTTAATTGCTACATAGATTTTGGTATCTCATTTTAATGAGATTTATAGCCATGTAATGATGGAATATCATCTTATTTATGTGAACTATACCTCAGTAGATTGCTCATGCCATAAGCAAATTCAAGTTAGAAGATTTTCTAAACTTGTCAGTTGTTCCTATTGGCCAAGCTATTTTCCACTACTATTCAGTTTATTTTGTAACGACCGACGTTAGCTTCTGCCACACATTCTTTGATAAATCAGTAAATTTATTGCTAGCATTTTTGGGGGGGGAGTAAGGAAAAAAGGAAGGTAACCCGGTGTGAGAGAGGAGAAAAAAAAAGGAGAAGGACATGAGGAGTGAAGAGAGAGATCTCTACTGGTAGTGGGAATGCATGGTGAAGGAAAAACAGAGGTGGTGTGTAAAAAAAAAGAGTATCTCAAAGGAAGAAATCACAGTTTTGAAAGAAAAAAATGTAACTCTTCCAGGTAAGTGTTTCCTTGTCCATAGTCTTTGTCTCAATATTATCAACTGGGTAAATCTTGTGAATGGATATCAAGAAATATTCTTATGTTTTATGACTTCTCTTTTGTTATTATCAATTGTATATGAGCATAGAGTCTCAGGGATACAGAGACAAGGATTGTAAGTCCAATTTGAAAATTTATGTTGTGTTTACTTTGGCGAGGGAGCCACGAATAGATTATGCAGTCCTCGACCATATTCATGCCATTTCCTATGCTTCAACTTTTTGCATATATGTCTGCCTACGGTTATCCAATCTTAATGTCTACCTTTCTGATCGACAGATGATCTAGTCTCTTTGTAGTTCTGGTCAGTGTTGGGCACGTGTATGAAGCCCACATGTAACGGCCACACAGCAGTTGTATTCCATGTAACCGCCACCTCTGTGTCTTCAGATTCTCTGTATCGTCTCATTCTGCAGATAGCCATTTTTGGCTGGGTATCTCTGCTATGTCAGAATCTTCTTTCCAGATGCACGTTGGGTGGGAGACGTTGGAGATTGAGAGTCTTTTGGACTTCTGAAAACTGCTTCTAGTTTGCTACTGTTCTACAAAAAATATACAGTGATATATGATATACTGAGAGAGATGCAAGATACACAGTGTGTGTTGTATTGACATTAATAAAAACTATTGTCCTTCGTTGTGGATGTAGCCAATATTGGCGAACAACGTTAAAATCCTCTTGTCTATTCTGTGTATGCTATTTCTTTGAGTAAGAAGAGGGTCTGGTCTTTTCCATGTCGATGGATTTTGAGTAATTCTTTACCCTCCTCTTCGGCGACTGTAAGTGAGTCTTGAATTTATTCCTTATCCCGTCACTTTTCTCTTCCAAGTTAATTTCTTCATGTTAGATTATCTGAAAAACTCAGGATTCATAGATATTGTTAGACAAGAATTGTTTCTTTCTTTCTTCATATTATTCTTTGAAATAGCAGATCTGCATGTAAACAAAAACAGGTAGAATTTTATTTCAGTGACTAGATCATTAATCGCCTTAGTTTATTTAATTGTTGTGATGCATTTTATGCCTCTTTGGGAAATTTCTATGACCTCTTTAGTATGCATTTTAAGCTGCATGAGTATCCAAATGTGTCTTATTATCATTTATGAATGACATTAACATTTGCAGCTAGCAATAGAGATCAAGTATTTTTAGCGTATGTATAAGGGATGCTAGAAGGGTATCATCTTTTTGGAAATGTCCCTGAACCTTTGGAAATCAGTTGTTCTCCAACATAATTGGTCTTTAGATGTTAAATCACGCAACATTTTCCAGTGAATCCTATGAACTTCTTATTTCAGAAAGTCGCCCTTTGCAATAGCTGAGGATCATTGCCTGCAATCTTTATAACCTTGGTTTAGCTCTCAAAATGTATGGTTTAATTCTCGCAAGCTTGGCCCTTATTGTTTGAATCTTGAAAACTCTACTTGTGAAGTGGTGGCTTGGTTGTGAGGCATTTCTCCTTGTGTGCATGAGTTATAAAAATTTGAAGTATTAACTTTTAAAAAAAAAAACTATGCCTTGTCTATGACTTCTTTTCTAGCTTAGAAGTTTCCAAAATCTCTTTCAGCAGATTTATTCGGTGTTATCATAGACTGAGCATTGTTAGAGTTATCCTATCAAACAGTCCATGTACCTTGTCTTTACTCCACTTATTTCTTACTCCTTGTAACGCTGCTATGATTCCGTCATCTTAATAAAATCTACCTGCCACCACCCTGTGAACATATCGTATTCTGTTCTTGCAAAGAAACTTATTTGCAAATAATTAAAGAATCTTGCTTCGCTGTGCACCATAAAGCATGATAGGATAATGGCATCGTATATTCTCATTATTATATAAAGAAGTCATCTGATTCTCCAAGGGTGTAGGTGTGTTCGTGGCAAAGAATTCTTCTAGTGTCCAAAACATCCAAGAGTAATACATAGCTTTAAATTAATATTACAATCGTAATTAATATATGCATACCTATACTCCATGAATGTGTCTAGTTTTCTAGCTAAATGCTGCCATTGATACCTTGCTCTCTCAATGACACTTCATTATATGCCCTCACAACCTCATTCAAACGGCAGTCAGTAGCCTCCTCCTCTGCTCCCCGTCTATTTACATTTCATTTGATTGGCTTAAAGCATATAACAATTGGGAAGAAGTTTAATTGATATATAAAAGATTCAAACATCTACAAATTTCTAAGGTTGGGTTATTTAAAACTTGTGTATTCAAAGTTTATATTTGTCGCCTTAAAAAGAATAATCTAATGTTAATTATTTTTGCTCGCATGTATAAGCATAGTGGTAAATTTTATATACTAGTTTGGAAGGGATATCTTATGCATTAAGAAGTTAAATAAAAATATTAACAAGCTTGATAGTTCAGACTATTCATATTATTATCGCTAGTTTTATCTTATAGCTAGACTCAGTCGAGATAGTGTCAAAATTGTGATAGTTGATTGGTACTTGTAAGAAGTTTTTGACTTAGCGTGATACCCTAATGAGATGGAAGACCTTACTTTTATTTAAAGAGGATTTCTAATTTATGGTTTGTCGAGTTGTGTTGTGGTTAATGAAATTTGATAAATGATCACATTTTGTATGACAAGGCTATCTATTTATTTGATTGTTTATTACCATTATTGTATGAAACATAAACTATAAGATTCAATTATTTTAGGATGATTTTATGATTAAGAAATTGCCTAAAGGACCTTTGGATTTTCAACAACATTATGTGTTATTTTAAGACTTGTCTTTTGAAAGAATGAAATATTTAAGAATCATTATTGATGACTTTAGGAATTATGTAGGATGCATTATATAATTATTATTATCTTGTTTAGTTCATGGTTGAATAGTTCATCCTTATATTTATCCCAGTCTGTTCTAAAAGAAAATTTAATGATAATGGAAATTGATTAAACTAAGGTAGGCAAAGTTTTGTACTGATATTAGTAAGGTGATGATAACATAGTTTTATTCTTTCTTTAAAATAGGATAAGGCTATCTAAGCTATCATTGTTAAGAAAAAGGAAATCTTTCTTGTTAAGTCTAACCCTTGTAAGTTGATGTTGTATTCAATCTTAGTTAGTAATTGATAGGTATTATTAATAATAGTTTTGTTGTATTGAATTACCTTTTAATGTTGTATAGTCATAAATGCAAGGTAGCCTTGAGATAAGGAATAAAATGAGATTGTTTATAGCATCTTAGAGCATTTAATTTCTATAACACCCTCATGCATGATTGGATACTCAAGTCCTCAAAATATGATGTCTCTGTGCTACACATACGTAGGCAAGGTGCACATGAGCCCCCGAGACATTAGGTCATCCCTTTAGGGCATTAGGTTGTCACTTCATGAAATTGGTTTTTGTGTAACTAATAATCATGCAGGACTAATGTTTCTTTAGACATGCAGTATGAGACCTTGAGCCATGCAGGACTCAGAAGCTAAGGAAGTACCTTTCAAATTGGTGTATGGATGATCGTTTGGCACCAAGGTTAATGGGTATACCTATGTATAATTTAAATCTGATATATTGTATCTAACATTTCAGTTACGATGAATGTGATATACTTTGTTATGTAATATGAGCTTTATTGAGTTAAAAATTTGTAAATGGTATCTATCATGCAATTAATTTCATTATTGTTATCTATCAATATTTTCAAAGATAAGCATTACAAAAAGTGTCTGTGTATGTGTTCAAGTGATGCATTTAGACTTAAAACAAACCATGGTTATTTTGATTGTGTTGGTGTGTAGTAATGAGTTTTTGTATATGGTTAAATGTTGCTTAGTTCAATAATGTAGTCATGTTATCCCTAGAGATGTTAGTTAACTTGCTGAATCAGACTATGTTATAGTTTTCTAACAATATTTCTATTTAAATAAATAAATAAATAAATAAATATCCACCTTTTTACTACTGTAGTTGACTTATCTCTAGGGTTGCATGGCAGGGCATTATAGATTAAGTAACTAAAATCGTAAGTAATTCAGTCAGTCTGCAGGCTTAAGGGAAAGGAACAAAAAAGGCATGAGAGGCACACAAAATGGATTTAATGGTCAGGCCTACAAATTGCCAATCTTGCATGCAAAGTACAAATGAATGCACATGCAGAGGAAAATAAGAAAGACCCAATAACATAATTGGTAGGCGTAATTTTTCCAACTAACAAGTTTCAAGAAAGGCGATGAATACAGATATTACAATTGAATAGGCTCAGTTCAACATGCAATTAAGATTTGTATTCAACAAAGATACAGAACAAGCCAAAGCATTCAAAAAACACCAATTAATGTATCACATAATGAAGGGGAATACACAACACTGAGAGTGAAGCCTCTATAGTGTTAAAATAATCAAAGAGTAGGCTGAGTAGAATAAAATACAAAATTGAAACTCATGTAGTGCTTGCATACCTAAAAAACATTATGCGTTCTTGTACTCACTGAGTCCTTAGTATCTTTTTCTTCTACCCTTTTCCCTTCTTTTCTCAAAATTTTCCCCAAAAGCCTCCTCCTTTTTACCTCTGAGAACCCCCCCTAAATATGCCTTCATACCCTGAATAAAAATAGCAAAAACAATAAATTCCTACCCGTCACTAACCGACCACCACTACCCCCATTAAATCCCATTACCTCCCAACAAGACAATTCAAATTATAATTTATTTTGTGTTGCGTCAAACCAGATTCTCTGACAACACAAAATATTTAATTTATTACTCACATAAAGAAAGAATATTTTTATTTTCATACTCACAATGACTTTCATTTTTAAAAACACTTCCACATAATGTAATATTTGTTTAAATACTATTATTTTTGCATATATATAAATTATCAATTATATTCTTGGTTTAAAACACTTATTTGCCTCATAAGGTTATTATTTATTACCAAGGTGGACTTATAATTCTATTTTATAAAACAACTTAATCAAAACAATAACATGCAAATACAACCTGAACACCCACATACCGGACAAAACCAGATGACCGCAGCAAGAATGATTGACCACCAACCAAACTGACCAACCGACAGATCATAGAACAAAACAACTCATCCTCTTTGAGGATGATATAAAGCTAAGGGACCTTATTTCATCTCCGAACCACAATTCTCCATTAGATATAAAGCACACTCAAACCTACCAATTCAGGTGGAGTTGATTCCTAGTACCTGAAACCTGCAATGTACAAAATGTCAAGCATACATATATACATATAACCATCTAATCAAACACACCATGAAAGAGAGTCGCAGTGTAGTAGGGTACTCACGTGTGAGTAATGCAACACTGTCCCTTCCACCCATCACATGACAAGAATAAATAATCACATTATGCATATCCATCAAAACTAAACATCTATATAAAGCACCATCAGATAATCACATAATCACCAAATAGAATTAATCCACATAATCAATTTGTGTCCATACCCAAACATTATATAAGCATAAACATTAGTTCTAAAAGTACCATCAAAGCAATAAATAAGTATCATCATCAAAATAATAAATCCAAGATGTCATAATGTCTAAACATAACAACTATTAGAAAGCCAAAATGAGGGGTACTATAGTGTTCTAGTTGACTTGGTGTTCTCAAACTTCATAATTGAAGATATACAGCACAAATCTTTGATGTGTGGAGCTAAAGGAGTGTTTGGGGATGTTGTATGAGTTATGTAGACTCATCTGGAAGAGTTTCATGAAGATCTTTGTTGTTTCCAGTACTGCACAAGGTTCTCAAGTTGTTGTGGCCATTATGCTTCAAGCTTTCTTAGGTTTTGTTTAAGGCTGTCCTAATTTCAATTGAGCAGAGTGTGTGGATGTAATTCCTTGGTGTTTGAAGCTATGAAGGATGTTTTAGACTTGATTAAGCAAGCATTGATGTTCGTAAGGCATGGTTGTTCTATTGGTGTAACGTGTGATGTCTTCTACACATTTCATGTTGTACACTATCTGGCTGACTTATAAATGTATTTCTCATGTTGTCTCTATCCAACAAGCAATGTAATCCATGTATAAATAGTTAATCAAATTGAGTTAGGTAGAGTGTGATTACAAAGTGATTGATAAGGCTCGCATACAAGATAAGGAGCAGAATGAATGCATTTTGATGTGCCACTGAAGGAGAAAGAGAAGAAGTTGTTGATGTTGCCCTAATTCATGTTGAAGACATATTTGTGATAGTGATCAAGCATAGAGAGTACCCAACTAATCTGATCATCAAAAGGAAGTGTGAAGAGGCTGAATTGCAATCATCAAGCGTGTGAATTTCAATGTTAGTTTTCAGACAGTAGAAGGACCGTCATGCTGTAATCTTTTGTAAGTGTGTTCTCAATTTAGGGAGTAGTAGCTTCCTTGGGAGTGACCCTAAAACAAAGTCTTCAGGGAGTAGAAGATTCCTTGGGAGTGACCCTAAAACGAAGTAATTAGGGAGTAGTAGCTTCCTTGGGTTGTCGCCCTAAAACAAAGTTATTATTTTGAGCTTCATCTATTGTGAGTTAATCCTGACCGTGGTTTTTCCCTTCTAGGGTTTTCCACATATATCTGGTGTTATGTGTTTATGTTCATTGTGTTAATATTTCATGTTCATGTTAATGTTGTGATGATTAAGGTTTGAATCTACTCTGGATAAGTTGAAGTTGCTAAAGTTGAAAATTGTTTAGATATTGATTCACCCCCACTCTCAGTATCCTTGTGTGTTAAACATGATCTATATATCTTTGGCACAGTCGGCCTATATTATGGCACAGTCGACCTATATATCTCAAACATTCTAAACTGAGGTTGCCATACGTATAATACCTATGTTTGAGTATCATAAGGCCTTAGCTTGGTTACATAGTCTTTTGACTGTTGCACCATTGAAGCTATAATATTTCAATAACAGCGAAAATGATATATGTTTAAGACATAGCTGGGTGATTCTCTAAAACGATATATCGAAATGTATTACATTTCCTATAGTATTTACAATAAGACAAGAATAGATATTTATACAAAGTTAATATAACTCTTCCTCTTACCAGGTTATGGTATAATGATACAGGAAAATAATCCTCTATAGAGGATAAACAACAAGTTTACCATTACTATGCTTTGTGGAAGACTACTTGCCAATCAACAATCTAATAAAAAGATCTTTTCATGTTTAAACTAGCAGAATTAAATGAATGCAAAGATGTATCTGTTGATACTCTACTGAATATAGTGGACTTACCTATAAATGATACAGTCTGAATTTCACTACTGCCTTCTCACTACCTTTACTAAGCCTACATTTCTATATCTCCTCTGCTACTTGAGCTACGAGCCCTTCTCTGCATACTCCCGTCCTATTTTTTTCTCCTCTTACTTATACCTGCTCACCTTAGTTATGGGTTGATAATAAATACATCACCCCCAAATTTCTCTCCACTCCCCTGTGACCCTTCACATGCAAGAAAAAGTGGGGAGTATGGAGCTACTGCTCCTTCCCCCACTCCCCAAACATCTAGGAAGTACGCTTAGGAGAAATAAAGAGAAACTTTTACCTCTACCAAACATGATCTTTAACCAAGACAATACTATTAATAATAATAATTTCTAAATAGAAAATAATACACTTATCTAATAAATGTTGCTATTGCATACTCTTGAATGCTAATTGTGCTTATTTGTAAGCACAATTATCAATGGAGAATTCTCACAAAATCGACTAAGATCTTAACAACAAAATTAAACATGTTTAGTCGATTACTCATGTTGACTTGGCATCCAAGGGCATACACCATGTTTCTATTTGACAACAAAAAGGATTTTAACCTTCCTCTTAACGACAACATAAATTGACAAGAATAAACATGATCTCTCTACTAATCACAAATATTTCTAAGATGATCAAAGACATAGGGATAAAGACTTAATCCAAATCTGACTTATCCTCTACTAAGTATGTGTGTGTGTGTTTCCAAATGGCATAAGGATCATTGCATTCATGTGATCTAGCACCCTCTTCATGGTGATACTCTCTCTCCTCTTATCAGAGGGAAAACAACACTATTCCTGCATCCACCTTAGTTACACGATGGTAGTTAGTCTGTTACATCATTTAACCACATGATCAATAAAATTGTCATAAATAATTATTCTTTGCATATGAATTAATATAAAGCAAATGAACTTTCTATCATTATTTTAATCATAATATTTTCTCTGACTAGCTATATGTCTTCTCAAAAATAATGAAAATAAATATATTAGTTTAAAAATGGGGTGTGACAACAAATGTGTTGACAATGTTTGTATGGTTGTCCCAAATGTAGGGGCAACAAATCTTTGATTATTTTGAAGAGCTTGGAAGTCCTAATCCAATAACAAAGATGAAGGGATGCACAATACTAGATTATAAAGGGAAATTATAATCCTTTCTTCTTGCTTTGGACCCCTAGAGAGGTTTGGTTAGTGGAAGAGCTTTGAAGCTCTTGAAAATGTTGTAATATAATTTAAAAGAAATAATGAAATGAACAAGCTAATTTAAACTTTCAAGTCTTCACAATTAATCTATAAACAAATAAACCAATTACTCTAACACATGCTAACTATTGAATTCAAATGTTAGAAACAAAGAAAATAGCAAAAATCTTGAACAAAGCCGAAGCCTGGGCTCTAGTGCATGGACTTCAGCTAGCATGTAATGTTGGCATCAAAGATATCTAAATCAAGGGGGGTAAAAGCACAAAGTTGTGTCACACTTTTATAAAGGAAAAGACCAACACAAGCAAAAAGTTTCAACTTAGACCTCATAAAAGTGGCATTTATGTTTTGAATTTCAAAATGATATAAACTAATAAAATGTAGATCTCTTGATGAATTTTATGCTTGTAATTTTTCAAAAATTTAAAAAAATCATTTTGACATTTTTTTATAAATTTAAGAGCAAATTTTGAATTGCTGAAAATTTCAAGAAAAAGTGACTTTGAGTCCACGTAACAAAAAAAGAGAAAACAATTTTATTTTCCCCTAATTTTTTTTTCCCAAATAGATGAGTTCAATATCTAGTGCATGGAGAAAAAAAAATCAGTTTTCAATGCATATTTTCTTCGTAATATTATTTTAAAGTCAAACTTTACATAATCTGATAGTTTTCATTCCACATAAACTTTTGTATATATTTTTTTATCATTTTCACAAAACTAATTATACCTTTTTGGAGAGGACTCTTTCCTTTAGTGTACCATATAATTTTGAAACAATTTGGATGTGTTTTGATTTTTTTTTAATTTCTAATCAGTGTCATCTCTAATTTTAACAACCTACTTGCAATAATTTAAAAATATATATATTAAAACTAATCAAAATATTAAAAAAAATCATATTTGAATTCTAGACTCAGAGCTCTACAAAAGGGAAATTTTATATTTTTAAAATAATCCACTCTGATTGAAGAAATATTCAGTTTAAGTTGAGAATTTCAGAAAACCCTAGAAAATGAGGAGGTGGTAGCCAAGTGGAATGCCACATAGACAGTTTTAGGCAAATTGAACTCGCTTGAGTTCGACTCACCCAGATCAAAGTTAGGCGAGATCAACTTGCTTGAGATCATATAATTCTGGCGACCACCACCATTCGGTGGTTTTTTTTTTTAACTTAATTATATGTGTGTGTGTGTGTGTGAGTGGCTTTATTTTTTGTGTTTTTTCTCAATTCAAGCATCAAGGAGAAAATAGAAGAAGTAGAATTTTTTGTAATAGAGGCTTAAAATTATTTTTTAAATTTTTTTCAATTCAAGCATTTGGAGAAACCACACAAAATGAGTTTTTTTTGGCAAGAGGCTACAATTTTTTAGGTATGTAACATGATTCCCAACTTATTTACTCATTTTACCATGTATAAATTGAACTTCATTAGTTATTTATTAGGATGTATATGTGTGTAGGTGAATTAAAACAAGCAATTTGTGATGGGGAATAAAAGAACTAGATCAAGGTTGTATGACCGAAAAAGAGATGAAAAAACCATAGGAATATCTAGTCAAGAACAACCCATTGAAATTATTGATGAACAAGTTGAAGGGTGTCCTAATGAACAAGTACAAGATGAAATTGGTAGTAGTGAGAATTTTTTTGCATGGAATGAAAAATCTTATGGAGATGGATGAGGATGTTCTTTTAAAAAATATTTCACCTGAACATACGTTACCTGAAAGCACAATAAAATCGCACTCTAAAAGAATTTGGGATGAATTTTTGAAGATAAATATCTAATTAGAGGAGCACAATTATGTGCAAAGTTATTTAGGAGAAAATAAATGACCCCTATTTTGGAGTTGTTAGGAGTTGATAACAAGAAAAATATTCAAATTTAGTAAATCAAATAGTAATTGAAAACTTGCAAACAACATTGGATTGTATTCAAACCAAGAGTCGAAGTTCTGATTTAAGTGATGCATGTAGAGCGTTGATGACTGTAATTTATAGTAAGAAATTATCACATAGAAGACAAGAAAGCAATTGCCCAATTAGTAAATGTATCTAGAAGAACTATTCAAAGATATATCAAGAAGAGAAATAGATTAGATAAAAACATTGAAAATAATTGGGTAAAAATTTTTGAGTCCCTCAGAGAGATAGAATTTCTGAAGATGTAAAACAAAAAGTAATTAGATATTGGATTGAGCACTCCCGTGATTCTTCCAATAGAAGGGACACTATACAAATAAAAGATGAAGATGGTAAAAAAAATTCTCTTCCAAAGCATTTTATAGCTACAACACAAAGTGAATTTTTTTAAGCATTCAAGCAAGAATTTTCACAGGTGACGATTTCTTAAAGGATGTTTGAGAATTTACAACCATGTTTTGTACGTATAAATAAAGTACGTGAAACTTGTTTCTGTCGAAATCATGTTGAATTTCATCTACACCTACAGTCATATAAAAACTTATGGCAATAGTTAATCCAAATGTAGCCATCCCTAGAAGTACAACACAATTTGTGAAGTCTATCTTATGTGAAAAATTAGAAGATTCAGATGAATTCAATGTACAGTGTTTAAGAAATATATGTGTAGATTGTGGAAATTTGACAAAATTTTTATCATTTGAAAATATTGATCATTCAATGTCCATTGTTTGGAAGAGATTTGAATATGAGAAATGCTCAATGAAGTTAGGAGTTGAATCCAAAAAAAATGTTTTGAGAGAGAGTGAATTGCCCTGCAATGAATTTATGAACAAATTTCGTAACATTGTATACCCACATATCCAACATTGTCATGGCGCAAGATGGCAGGCTAAGCAATTTTGTGACTCAAAGAATTGTTTTCCATCAGGTTGTATTCTCTCTATTGTAGATTTTTCTGAAAATTATACATTTAGTCATCAAACTGAGATTCAAAGTCAATATTATCATTCAGAGCAAGTCGCAATCTTTGTACAAGTTTTCTATAGACATGCTGAGTTATCTGTAGATGAGGTAGAGAGTACCGAAGATGAATGAATTATCATCAAGGAGGTTCACTTTTATATGAATGATGATACGGGTCATGATAGAAGCTATGTAGCACATTGCTTTTGAATGTTTTTTGAAGATTTGAGACAACATGCCATTACTGCATTACAACACTAGATTAGGTCTGATGGATGTGCTGGTAAGTGTTGATTTTATTATTATTTTTTAATTTTTAATTTTTAATTTAAAAATTTATAAAATTTTAAGACTTGAATTTTTAAAACTAATTTTTGGTTTTCAAATCGTTGTTTATATATAACTATTTATACAGGACAATTTAAGTCTGCAAAAGCATTTAATCGGTTAACGCAACAACATGCTGGATTTGGCATAAAGTTTTTATGGAATTTTTTTGAAAGTGGACATGGAAAAGGAGAACATGATGGAGCAGGAGCATGTGTAAAGCGTGCACTTTACCAATATGAACTTGCAGGTAATGTACTAGATATGGAATTTACAAAATTTAAAATTGTTGAACACTTCAATGATTTATGCAATTGATCTACATGTATTGTAATAGTTGGATGTACATGTGAACTTTTTTAAATACTTACCTCTTACCTGGGCACTTCACTAACATGAAATTGCAGGTAACACCATACGAAATGCAAGTCAAATTGTTGAATGGTACAAAAGCCATTTTGGTGCATGTGACTCAATATACAACAAACGCTATTTTTGGGAAGTTAAAGGTATGTTAATTGAATTTATGTTATTTAAAAATTTTAATATTTAAATTTAAGTACACATGTGTTTTAATTGAATTTTAGTTTTAATTGAGATGCTCAAGAATTTGTTCATACATGTAGATATTGATCGATCGAATCCATATAATTGTCAAGCAATTAATGGTGTTAGAAGTTTGCATCAAGTCATGACTACAGGACATAGCAAGCCTCTTGCTATTCAAGTGAGAGAAAAATCATGTTTTTGTGTTGATTGCATTGAGAACAATGCAGATATTCTACAATGTCCAAATCTAAGGGATGGATATGTTTCACAATGGGAAATGAAACAAATAGTATCAATGCCTCCATATGAAGATAATGACATTGTAGATGTATATGATCCTATATATTTAGCTGATTATGAACGTGTATCAGATTTAGTTGTTATAGGTAAGTTACAGAATTGATTTATATTCTAGATTGTATTAAAGTTTTGAACATTTGATTTACATTGTTCAACTCAAATGTACAAACATGTTTACTTGTGGTGTGTACAGGAGATATTTTTTTGTGGTTATAGATCTTGACAATACAGAAGGTGTAGATTACTATCTACTAAGATGCACACAAGAAAAATCAAAATTGTTAGAATCAATGACAGATGGTGATGGACAATCATATCCCATTGGATTAGTTGTTGTTGAAGGCACCTATTATCAACAAGTAAAGATAGATAAAAATGGTATTATATTTATTGATTATATGCTAGGACAAAAAGTTCTACAGTACAGTCACTTAGTTATAGGAACAAGATTAAGTTTGGAAACTTTACGAAAAAGAGGACGTGGCCAACAAAAGTGGAGGTTGTCTATTAAAGATCACGAAAAGATTTTAGAGATAATAAAAGATAGAGAAGATCTAGATTATATGTACCAGGAACTCTAACTACATTATTGAAGGGAAAGTTGAACCAATCGATACATGGTATGAAGGTATATGCACTTGAATTATCTATTGATCTATTGATTTATTTTAAAATGTACATGATTCTTAATAGTTCTTTCCTTTCAAATTTTAATTTCAATGGTTCTTAGTTCAAATTTTATTATAATCAAACATGATCAAGCTACAAACGAGCTATAAATTTATTTACACAGATTTTTGCAATTATGTACGTCTATGCCTATAAGGATTTCAAGTTATAAAATTTAACTTCATGTTGTGTAGGTATGATCTCTAAACTATATATAGATAGTCTTAGATGTCTTAGGTGTCTAGAGGTGTCTTAGGTCTTACAATTTCTTAGAAGTTTTAGGTCTTAGGTGTCTAGGTGTCTTAAATGTGTCTTAAATATGTCTTCTAGACCTATCTTAGGTCTTACATGTCTTAGATATATGTCTTAAGTGTCTTAAAGGTAGATTAGGCATCTTAGACCTTTCTTAGGTGTTTTAGGTGTCTTAGGTGTCTAGGTGTCTTAAATGTGTCATGTAGATATGTCAAGAAAGTGTCTTAAAGGTCTTTGGTGTCTTACTGTATGTCTTAAGTTTCTTAGGTGTCATGGATATGTCTTAATTCTTAGGTGTTTTAGAGGTGTATAGGTGTCTTATAGGTTTTAGGTTTCTTAGGTGTTTTAAGACTTAGGTGTCTAGGTGTCTTAAATGTGTCAAGTAGGTATGTCTTCTAAGTGTATTAAAGGTCTTAGGTTTCTTAGTGTATGTCTTAAGTGTCTTAAAGGTCTTAGCTATCTTAATGTATGTCTTAAGTGTCTTAAAGGTGTCTTCTAGGTCTTAGTTGTGTTCTAGGTCTTAGGTCTTAGATTTTAGGTGTCTTAGGTTTTAGGTGAGGCCACTGAGCTTCCACCTGTTGGTTTTTTCCCAGACTGGATGCTTATTCCTAGATTTCCCTACAAGGTAGCCATCAATGATCAACAGGATCTCTGGGCCAGGGGCCAATAGTGTAGGAGATAGACTCTATATTTTATCTCCTCTTCTTCTTCAGGCTCTGCAAAACCTAGGGGGGTATTCCCTACTCAACACCCATGATAATGTGCATACTAAGGATGGGATGCTGACAGAAAGCAGATGAGTCCTCCTGTAAGTAGACCAAAACTAAAAGATAAGAACAAAGGGGCTAGCTTTGGGCCTATTTGCAGTTGTAGACAGAGGACTGAGGATCCTAAAACTAATGCTAATGTCCTAATGGTTGTTTTAGATTTCAATTTTGACTTTAAGTTTGGATGCAAAGCTGGACATGGTTGTAACACAAACACGAAGCAAGATTGGTGCCTATCCAGGGCCTGGAGTCAGTAGACATACACCTGTGAATGATCAGCATGAACAGCTAAAACTGGATTTCAGGGGGATATATGTGATACCTACCTTACAGATATCTCCCAATACAGAGTGTTAAGCTATCTCTACTTATGGCATCCCTACTGCAGTATACCCTTCCCAATGTTCAACCTGAAAATAGTTTAATCTACCCCTTGAGCAGAAGTTAAAAGATCAGACATTCAACATAGGAATTCTATGTTCTAGAGTCTCAAATATTACCCAAATATCCAGATTCAGAAGAAGAATACATGCAATACTGGAGACAGAATTAACAAAACACATGCTAAGATAGCATTTCTCATATAAGATTAATCATGAAATCAGTGGGTTCACGCCAAAACATACAACAAGAGATACATAGACTCACAGGTTTAGCTATACAGAGCAACCAGATCAGCTTGTTTTGAATTACAGAGCCAAAAATCTTCAACTTTCAACAACCTAAAAAATGGTAACACAGTCTGCTTATAACAGCCAGAGAGTGTACCACAGCAATTAATTACAAGACTGTTACAAAATTCGCCAGATATAGATCCTTCAAAGGAATGGCGCTCAAAATTTATTGCAGCAGGGACAGAAGGAACCCTCGAGCCCTGCGCTGCCATCTAGGAGTCTTCATGCACGATCAGGCAACTTCACCATCTATATTCATCGCCCATACCCCTGCACGACCGTCATTGATGGCTCAACCACCCACATTTCACTTGGAGACTGTCGCTGTAGTCAACATGAGGCTTCCCGCCAAAATGCCTCCTTCGCAGGTTCAAAATAATGCAAGGGGAAAAATCCCACATGCATGGCGTGGAGAGCCCTTCACTACCTTAAAAGCCTGATCGCATACACATCAAGTGTTGAGCGCTTTTGCCGTGCTCGACACACATGCCTTCGTCAAAAACCCATCGCTCAGACCTAAGCCATCGGCCTACCTCAAAAATCTCCCACCGACAATAGTAGTCTGGCCGATCGCAAACTCCACATTCCCTTCATCGGCCAGAGAAAGACCATCGGCCCATCCAAAAGATCCCTCGCCGACCTCACTAGTCTCACCGATGCAAACCTTCGCCATCGCCCAGACCAATACCGTCGGAGCAACACGAAATACCTCTGCCGAAGAACAAAGTCACACCGACAGCAACAAATAAAACACACCCCCCATCGGCGAGACCCCAACTGTCGGGCCAACACTTGTCCGTCCACCCAATGGCCAAAATCTCACCGACGACCACCTTCGCATCCCTCCATCGGTGAGACCTACGCCGATGAATTCGCCATCGGCCAAGCCTCCCACCGTCGGCACAACTGAACATTCCTTCACCGACCTTACCATTCACGCCGATGACATCCATCGGCCAAACATATGCCATCGGCCCAACAGGAAATTCCCTTGTCGACATCATGTGTTACGCCGATAATCACCTTCGTCATCGCCCAGACTTACACCGTCGGAGCAGCATCTCATACTTATGCCGATGACGCCGATCATCCCGATACATACATCCCTCAGTGAGACACATGCCGATGACACTTCATCGGCCAAACATCCATCGTCGGTCAAACAGGAAAATGCTTCGCCGATAGTATAAATCACACCGATGGCACCATCGGTAAGAACAATCCCGTCGGGGAACCAGAAAAAAGACATGCCGATGGTGTATGTCACGCCGACAGCACAGCACTACCACCAACCTCATCGCCAAAACGCCTACGAGGTCACGCCGATGGGAAAGAATACATAGGGTTTAAGTGAAGAAACCCTCTAAGCATGAAAAATTCAACCTCCAGGACAAAAATGAGTTCCAACACTGGCTCCGAATGGGGACGTGCAGGTGAAAACCTGCAGCGAGAACCAGATCTCTGGGCAGACTAGGCAAAAAACCAAAAAGCACGAACTGTACAAGGCATTTACACTATATACATGTTTTTACAAATGTGCACAGCGACAAGTCAGCTATGCAAAATAGAACTTAAGGAATTGGCCATGCACAGGCAATTCCAGAACTTCACCATCTAGGGCCTGGAGGAAACAAGAATCCTCCCCATGAGTACTGCAAATCTGATATGGGCCCATCCATAAGGGTTCGAATTTACCGTGTTTACCCTTGTCCTGATCTTTTGCATTCCATACAAGCACCAAATCATTGACCTAAAATTTCCTTTTAGTAGCTCTCCTGTCAAACTGATATTTCACATCTTGTTGTCTCTTGAGATTGATCTGGTGGGCTTTCCTTCTGTTTTCATCCAATGCAACCAGCTGGTTCACTCTTTCTGTCATGGAATCTTCAATCTCCTCATCATTTTCTTGGACGAACTTGTAAACTGGTAGGAGATTGTTTATGGGCAATCTAGCTGATGCACCATATACTAGCTCAAAGGGTGACATTCCAATAGCCTTTTTTAGTGTCACTCTGTCAGCCCATATTGCTAACTTTAATTTTGAGTCCCAAGCTCTCTTGTTCTTGTCTAGTATCCTCTTGATAATTTTCATGATGCTTTTATTGCTTGATTCTGCTTGACCATTTCCCTGTGGGTGGTATGGTGATGCATATGATAGATTTATCCCATACCTGTTGCAAAAATCAACAAATTCACCTGATCTGAAGCACATAGCATTATCAGTGACTATCTTGAATGGTACTCCAAACCTGATGACAATATTTTCTAGCATGAAATCTGTCACCACCTTACTTGTAGCTCTCTTAGTTGAAATGGCCTCAATCCATTTGGTAAAGTAATCTGTTGCCACCAAAATCCAACTGTGTCCCCCACTTGATTTGTCTGCAATTTCCCCTATGAAGTCAATTCCCCATTGCTGAAATGGAGCATCCACAGTTACAGTCTTGAGGGGTAAAGCACCATCATATTTCAACTTTCCTGAAAATCTTTGGCAAGGGTCACACTTGCTTACTAACCTTTGTGCATCTGAAAAGAGAGTGGGCCACCAATATCCTGCTCTAAGAATCTTATGAGCTGTTGTTTGGGCAGTATAATGTCCACCACACAATCCTTTATGCATATCAATCAAAACATTGTTAGCCATATCCTCATCCACACATCTCAGCAGCACACCATCAGGGTTTTTCCAGTATAGCTCACCTTGAACAATAACATACCTGATTGCATGTAACTTTAAAGTCCTCTTTTGACTATCACTGAAATGGGAAGGACAATTCAGATTTTGCAAGTAGTAGATAATATCCTTGTACCATTAAGATCCTGATACATTTACACTCTCATTTTGGACTGCATTAACTTGGCATGCTTCCAAGTTTGACTGTGCCATCATCTTGGCTAATCCTTGTCCTCTTACCAACTTGGTAATTTGTATGTCTATGTTAAACTCTTGCAGTTTGTTTATCCATCTGCACCTTCTTCCAGTCACCTCCTGCTGAGTGAATATGTCTTTGACTGCTGCATGGGGTACATACGCAATTATATATGATCCTACCAAGTATGGTCTAAAGCTTTTGATGGCTCGGACTAGTGCATATGCCTATTTTTCCATAATATCATATTTCAACTCAGAAGCCTGCAAGGACATACTGAAAAAAGCTATGGGCTGTTCAAAACCATCTTCATTTTTATGTAGCAAACATGCAGCAACAGTGTGAAAGGAAGCAAATGAAAACAATTGGAATGGCCTAGAAAAATCAGGAGATTTAAGAACAGGGGCCATTTTGATTGCCTCTTTGATACTCTGAAATGATTCTATTGCTTCACTTTCCCAGTGGACAGTTGCATCCTTCTTCATCATCTTGGAAATGTTCCTTGTGGTTTCTGCAAAGTTGGGAACAAATCTCCTAACAAAATTTATCTGTCCAAAGAAGGACTGAACTCCTTTTACAGTTTTTGGCATTTGAATTCTGTCAATAGTAGCCACTCTCTCTGGATCTATCCTAACTCCATCCTTGGAAACAATGTGCCCTAGGAGTTTTCCTTCAACCACCCCAAAAGCACACTTCTTTGGATTTAAAGAAATGCCATACTCTAGTGCTCTTATGAAAATCTGCTCCAGATGTAAACAATGTTGCTCTTCTTTCTTTGAATAAGCAGTCAGATCATCCTGATATACAGCCAGGACTGAATCAATCAACCCTGCAAAAGCAACATCCATTGCTCTTTGAAATGTAGCACCTGCATTTGTTAGTCCGAAGGGCATTCTAACATACACATAAGTTCCCCATGGAGTGGTGAAGGCAGTCTTATACTGTTCTGATTCCTTTACCTTCACCTGATTATAACCTGAAAATCCATCCATCATGGATAAGAGTTCACAACCAGTCACTCTCTGCAACATAGCTTCCATATTAGGCAGTGGATAGTTATCCTTTAAAGAGGATACATTCAAGTTCCTGAAGTCAACACAAAGCCTAATATCACCATTCTTTTTTCTGACTGGGACAAGGTTAGACACCCAAGTTGAATGTCTGATTGGCAGAATTATTCCAGCTTCCCTGAGCCTTTTGAGTTCTTCCTGCATCTTTGGAGCTAAGGTAGGATTAATAGGTCTTTGCCTTTGTCTAAATGGCTTAGCTCCAGGCTTCAATGGGATCTCATGCTAGAATAAATCTTCCCTATAATCTTTTAGGTCCTCATATGACCAAGCAAAAACATGTTTATACTTTTTCAGTAATGCAATCAGCATACTCCTAATGTGTGGTTTGAGCTGTTTACCAATGTATACCTTCTGAGGGGCCTGAGATGTCCCCAAATTTATCTCTTCTAAATCTTCCTTATTTGTGGGAGATGTCCTTGTGACCAACTGGTCTCTACTGTCAAAAGCTCTTTCCAAAGCTACCAACCCTCTAGGGATTTTATTAGTCTTCAACTGAATAATTTCCTTTCCCACAAGAGTTTCTTTTCCATCTATGGTTTCTACAAAAGCTTGGAAATCAATTTCTTGATTCTCATATTCATCTATGCAGTGCAAAAATTTTAACAAGTCCCTATCATCACTAAACACTTGCCAACTGCATATATTTTCTGGTACTGCAGGCCTGATTTTAACTTCTACATTTGTAACATCTGACAGAGTGATGTCATCTGGCCTTATTGCAACATTGGCTAAGAAATCAGCCATAACATTCTTTGATCTCTCTACCTAGCTTATTGAAAATGCATCAAATAGTTCAATGGTATCCCAAATAGCATGCTTGTATTGTTTCAACCTTTTATTTTTTGAAGCATACCTATCTCTAATTTGGGATACAATCAGCTCAGAATCCCCAAATACTCTTAGCATTTTGATTCCATGTTTGAGAGCGATATTTAGGCCTAAGAGTAAAGCCTCATATTCTGCAATGTTGTTTGTGCAAACAAACCTCAGCAAGAAAGAGAATTTGAGGAGCTTACCAGTTGGAGACAGGAAAACAACTCCAGCTCCAGAGCCTTCTTTTGCACAAGCTCCATCAAAATACATGGTCCATAAACCTTGCTGGTCCAACTCTTTACTGCAGACATTTTTCTTTTTATCTTCTCTATCATCTGAGACAACCTTGAAGTTATCACAGTCAGTGTTTACAAAGTATATCTATTCCTCTGCTTCTTGGTCTTCCACTGTCTCTGATGATCTTTGTTCTCTGATTAGCTTAACATCCCTGCCATTCATTGGAATCATGGTGGTGCAGGAGCACCTACCTGACAGCTGGCCTTCATGAGGCAGTTAGTAGTTTAAGTCTTGTTTGTGTTTCCAAGAAGGTCTGTTAGACCAATTGCATGTAATAATGTCACGCTGATCATGATAAGATCATGCTGACTAGGCTTTTGCTATTTTTAGATAGTTAGTTATAACAGCTGTCATGATGTATGTTCGGTGGGATCTCCCAGCCGCTTGGAGAGTTCCCAGCCGCTTGGAGTCGGGTCAGTAGTACTCATAGGAAAGTCTTTATAAGCATGAGATCGGTTGATTGTAGATCATCGATCGGCAGTCTAGAATTGTATTGCGCAGAGGAGGTTGAGTGTTCTGTGTGAGGAACATCATATTGTATTGCATCTTTGAATCAATAGAGATCCTGTTTCATTTCTGTTTGATCTCCTTTGTGTAATCGATCTGCTGGTTTGAGTGGTTGCATGGATTTCCTGATCCATTCCACCGGTTGACTCATCTGATCGGTGGAATGGTAATGTACAGTAGGTTAGATTGTAGGTTGTTTTCTGTTTACATGCAGGTGTGCAGGATCGCGGTCAAGAGATGTTGAAGACCCTAGCATCCTCATGTGCTAGGTCGAGTTGATAAGCTGACTGAGTTGGAAGATCACCCTGAGCTGGATTGGGTCATCCCTGGAGGATCGGCGAAGTGAGATTTCGCTAAGTGCAGAAGTTCGTGAAGACGGCATCATCAGGATATTTCTGCAAATATCCTGCAGTCGGGTTAGACATCATCATCCGGATAAGTGGGGGAGATCGGCATGATGATGTCGATTGCATGAGGTGCAAGTTCGTCGGGGTGATCATCAGCAGGAGGAGCCGAGGAGTGCATCGGCATCAGGATCATCATATCGGGAGTGCCAAACATCCGCATATCGCGAGTAGATGCGGGAGAGAAAGTTCGGATTTTTGACTAAGTGTTGAGAAGGTCATCAGGATATTGGGTGACGTCATCGTCATCAGGATATGACGTCATCGTCATCAGGATATTGAGATATCCCCCCTGTGCGAGTTTATCCTGCCGTCGTAAGGTGTTAAGGTATTGGCGGAAGTCCGTGGCAGGAAGTTGTATTAACATCATCAGGAGGTTTCGAGGGAACCGGATGAATTATATCCTGATGCTGTTAGTGTCGTCGGGTAGCGGAGCATCGAAGGTAAGCTGCTGAAGGTGAACGTCATCAGGATATTTGGGACAACCGGATGTTGAATATCCTGCTGACGAAGGAAGTGTTGCATATGATGATGCCGATGGAGTCCGGCACCCGATGAACAGTGCAACCGGAGGATGTGTACGCCCGCTGAACATCATGATGATGATGTTAGAAGGAAAGCGAAGGTGAACAGTAGTCGGCAGGAGGATGATTGCGAGTGTCCGCAATATGATGATGCTGTTGGTTTTAAGAAACATGATGCTGACAGAGTAAAGCCGAAATATGATGATGTTGGTAGTTTTAGGGAATATGCTGATGATGGCGAAGATGATGATGATGAGGTTGGTCTGCAGACATTCATGCTATATGCGAATGTTATAGTCTGGATGCCTCTGCATCATAGTGGTATCAGAGCTCAGCAAAAGGTCTGGGCTGTTGTGTGTTGATTCTGTCACCGAAAGGGCAGAGATAGAATTGAGTGTGTTGTGTGTTGATTGTGAGAGGTTGACAAAATGCCTCCTAAGGGTAATGGTACTGCAAGGGAATTGCAGGAGATGAAGGAGAAACATGCTAGAGAGATGAGGAAGATGAAGGAGCTTGCTGAAGCACTTCAAGCCAGGCTGACAGCCCTGGAAAAGAACAAAAAGAGGGAAGTGGAAGACAGTGAGTCTGAAGAAGATGCAGATACTGTTGAAGAGTATGAAGAGGTAGCTGAAGATCTGGATGCTGAAGACCAGAGGTTGGCAAAACTGTTAAAGGCAGTACAGAGTGAAAAACCTAAGGTAAAGGTTGATGTTTCCAAATATACTGGAAGCTTGAATGAAGATGAATTGTTGGATTGGATTGCTGCACTGGATAATCACTTTGAATGTGAAGATGTTGCTGAGGATCAGAAAGTCAAGATTGCAAAGACCAAGTTAGGAGGTCATGCTTTGGTATGGTGGGATTATGTACAATCTGAGAGAAGAAAGCAAGGGAAGTCTAAGATCACTTCTTGGGATAAGATGGTAGCAAGGATCAAGGGGAAATTCTTGCCAAGGGATTATGAAATCCAGATGTTTAAGAAGCTGCAATTTTTAAAGCAGAAAGACAGGGATGTGAAATCATATACTGAGGAATTTTATCTGTTGAGTATGAGATCTGGTCATCATGAAAATGAGGTAGAAAAGGTGGCTAGGTACTTGGCTGGTTTGAGGTTTAACATACAGGATGAGTTAGTGTTAGCTAACCCTAAGAATGTGGAGGATTGTTATCAAATGGCAATCAGGATTGAAGAAAAGCTGAATAGAGGACATGATAAGTCCATGAGAGGAAGAGGAAACAATAGGGGAAGAGGAGCAGCCCCTGCACAAAAGCAAACCAATGAGGGTCAAGAAGACACTGGTAAAGGACAGGGACAGTCTGATTTCAGAGGTGGATGGAAAGGTAATAGAGGAAGATTTGGAGGTGGTAGAGGTTCTACTACGTTTTCAGGAAAGTGTTACACCTGTGGAGAGTTTGGTCATCCATCTTTCAAATGTCCAGAAAACAAAGGTTCATCATCCAGAAATGATAGAACAAGTGACAAGAGGGTACAACTGGTACAAGAAGAGAAAGAAGAAGAAAGTGCACAGAGTTCAAACAGAGGTCCTAAGAATTTTGGCTATCCAGAGAGTGGAGAATCACTGCTGTTAAGGAAAACAAGTTTGCAGGCATCAAAGGATATGATGCAAAGAAGAGCTCTTTTCAAAACCACATGTAAGAGCAAAGGTAAGATATGTAAAGTTGTCATTGACACTGGTTCAACAGACAACATGGTATCTCAGGAAATGGTGGATAAACTGAAGCTGGAAAGGATTCCACATCCACACCTTTACAAGGCATCTTGGGTGAGTGATAGTCAATCACTTTTTGTCTCTGAGCAGGCATATGTGGATTTCCAGATTGGACCATATCAGGATAAAATTTTGTGTGATATATTGCCTATGGAATGTTGTCACCTACTGTTAGGTAGACCATGGCAATTTGACAGAAGGGTACTGTATGATGGGTATGCTAATACCTACACCATCCAGAAGGATGGGAAGACTATTAAGTTGATGCCATTGCAGGCAAAAGCTGCAGTGTAGAAGGCAGCTCAAATCATTTTAATGGGAAAGAAGGAGTATGTGCAGATGCCTAGAGGAGCAGGCATGAAGGCAGTTCAGGACACTGCAGGGAAAGGAGTTGTTACAGACAACAAGCTGAAGACAGTTTCAGTTGTGACTGACAGAGGTCAGCAGCAGGTTCAGAAACAGGGGTGCAACCAACCATCAGTTGAAAGGAATGACAAGGATGTTGTCATAGTTGGGACTATTGCTTGTCCTATGAAGATTGAAAGAAAGGTACAGTTGAACACCACAGAGGCAGTTCAGCCAGAGGTTCTGGTCAGACAATCTGACAAACACAGGGTATGTGAGAAGAAGGCCTACATCAACAGGCATGATGCTTTACTTGCCAGAAAGCAAGTTACAGTTCAGAAGTCTTGGAGCAGCCCAGAGACAGCAGCAGCTAAAGCTGGAACAGGTCAGAAGATTGACAAAGCCAAGTGTAAAGGTGGAAGACTTCCACATACTAAACTCATGGGACATGAGTTCTTTTCTGTTGGGGAGTATGGTGCAGGAGCACCTACCTGACAGCTGGCCTTCATGAGGCAGTTAGTAGTTTAAGTCTTGTTTGTGTTTCCAAGAAGGTCTGTTAGACCAATTGCATGTAATAATGTCACGCTGATCATGATAAGATCATGCTGACCAGGCTTTTGCTATTTTTAGCTAGTTAGTTATAACAGCTGTCATGATGTATGTTCGGTGGGATCTCCCAGCCGCTTGGAGAGTTCCCAGCCGCTTGGAGTCAGGTCAGTAGTACTCATAGGAAAGTCTTTATAAGCATGAGATCGGTTGATTGTAGATCATCGATCGGCAGTCTAGAATTGTATTGCGCAGAGGAGGTTGAGTGTTCTGTGTGAGGAACATCATATTGTATTGCATCTTTGAATCAATAGAGATCCTGTTTCGTTTCTGTTTGATCTCCTTTGTGTAATCGATCTGCTGGTTTGAGTGGTTGCATGGATTTCCTGATCCATTCCACCGGTTGACTCATCTGATCGGTGGAATGGTAATGTACAGTAGGTTAGATTGTAGGTTGTTTTCTGTTTACATGCAGGTGTGCAGGATCGCGGTCAAGAGATGTTGAAGACCCTAGCATCCTCATGTGCTAGGTCGAGTTGATAAGCTGACTGAGTTGGAAGATCACCCTGAACTGGATCGGGTCATCCCTGGAGGATCGGCGAAGTGAGATTTCGCTAAGTGCAGAAGTTCGTGAAGACGGCATCATCAGGATATTTCTGCAAATATCCTGCAGTCGGGTTAGACATCATCATCCGGATAAGTGGGGGAGATCGGCATGATGATGTCGATTGCATGAGGTGCAAGTTCGTCGGGGTGATCATCAGCAGGAGGAGCCGAGGAGTGCATCGGCATCAGGATCATCATATCGGGAGTGCCAAACATCCGCATATCGCGAGTAGATGCGGGAGAGAAAGTTCGGATTTTTGACTAAGTGTTGAGAAGGTCATCAGGATATTGGGTGACGTCATCGTCATCAGGATATGACGTCATCGTCATCAGGATATTGAGATATCCCCCCTGTGCGAGTTTATCCTGCCGTCGTAAGGTGTTAAGGTATTGGCGGAAGTCCGTGGCAGGAAGTTGTATTAACATCATCAGGAGGTTTCGAGGGAACCGGATGAATTATATCCTGATGCTGTTAGTGTCGTCGGGTAGCGGAGCATCGAAGGTAAGCTGCTGAAGGTGAACGTCATCAGGATATTTGGGACAACCGGATGTTGAATATCCTGCTGACGAAGGAAGTGTTGCATATGATGATGCCGATGGAGTCCGGCACCCGATGAACAGTGCAACCGGAGGATGTGTGCGCCCGCTGAACATCATGATGATGATGTTAGAAGGAAAGCGAAGGTGAACAGTAGTCGGCAGGAGGATGATTGCGAGTGTCCGCAATATGATGATGCTGTTGGTTTTAAGAAACATGATGCTGACAGAGTAAAGCCGAAATATGATGATGTTGGTAGTTTTAGGGAATATGCTGATGATGGCGAAGATGATGATGATGAGGTTGGTCTGCAGACATTCATGCTATATGCGAATGTTATATTCTGGATGCCTCTGCATCACATGGCATATGACAGGTCCAGCTGCATACTTCCACCAATTAGTGCTGCCCATCTTCTTGACAGCAACATACCATACTGTGGCTTGATGTCAACCACTGTTATATTCATTTTATATCTCTTTTCAGGAAATGCTGCCAGTTTGAAATCTACATCCTTCATGATTCCAATAACTGGTACCTCTCTGGCATCCATAGCATAACATTTTCCACATGCCTTGTCAATTTTCAATCCAACTTGTTGCATGATGGCCAAAGGCATGACATTTGTAGATGCTCCAGAGTCAAGCATACAATTTCTGATTATTTTTCCATTTATAACTAGGGAAACATAAAATGGTTCCACTTGTGAAGGACATTTTGTCATAGTCACTCCTAAATAGACTTCAGGAGCCTCATCTTCTTCATTACATATGACATGTTTCTCACCCTGGGTCTGAGCATTTTGTTTAGCTTGAAAAGGTACCCCTGAAATTAGGGATATTGTCCTATTCTTAATTTCTTCCACTTTCATCAGTTCCATAAGTGGAACAGAGACTTTTACCTGGGAGAGGACCTGAGCTATATCAAATGGAGCATAATTTTGTATAACAGTTGTAGCTTGCTCCACAATCTTACTTTTATCCTGAACTGTTTTTGCTTTTACTTTCATAGTTCCCTGATCATCATTCTTGTCTTGGGAACCTTTACCTTGATCTTCAGCCTGAGGGATTCTATTTTCTGGTCCTTGGGATTCATGACCTGTTCTATGTCTGAAATTCTGTTTATTATTAACCCACTGCCTTTTTTGTAATTCCATCCCCTTATTACCATGCACTGGCTGTCCTATAGTAACATCTTTCGGCTGATGTGGGCTGCTTACTTGATTTTTACCTCTGAGATTGTAGTTCCTCTTGACTTGAGCAACTGCTGCAGCTATGAAGGCTCTAATTTCCTCATCAGAAGGTCGTTGTAAGTTACTCAGACAATTGTGTGAGTTCTGAGCATAGGCATAGTTAACTTCATCATCTTCATCATATGGGAACTGTTGGCAGCCCTGAGTTCCATCATTTGTACTCTCATCAGCATCATAAAAAGTGTATCCATTGCTTATGGACATCATATTAACATCATCATCTTGCACATAATGTGGCTCATTGCATTCATTACAAGATGTAGTATTATCACTCAAGGACTGAGCAATCATACACTGTAACTGTGAATGTGGCATCTGACAAATTATACACCATGGAGCATCATCAACAATATTTACAGCTTTCTTTAGAGGATCAGGAGTTTCTTTGACATGTTGAGCTCTTTGATTTGTGTTGTTACGTGGGAATATAGGTTTACCATCATGCCAATTGGTATTATAAGGCATATCATGCAATGATGGCCTCTTTTCCTGCCTTTGATAGACTTGCCTATCAGGACCTATTCCTTTTTCACTTCTAGCTAATCTATAGCTTAGGTCCTTAACAACATTTGCCAATTTGTCTATCTTATCTTCAGGGGCAGATGTATTACCTTGAGTGTTCTGAGGCTTGTTTGGATTCTGCAGAATTTTCACATCATCCCTTCTGTTAGTCTTGCCCGATGCTTTCCTGTTGTTTTCAATATTCACTGCAATTCTGAAAGCATCCCTGAGAGTAGCAGGACCTTTATCTCTTAATCCATATGCAGTTTTTGCATCAAAGGCATTGATATACAATATTATGCACATTGGTTCATTTGGCCTCATGTGATGTGGCAATTTGTTTAACACTTTAGTAAATCTTGCATTAAAATCTGCAACCTGCTCATTTGACCCTTTAGTGATACTGGTGAACTCATTTACAAAAAAGCTAGGGTCAGTTTTGTCACCATATTGCTCCTTGAACACCCTTTTAAAATCATCCCATGATGAAATACTCCGATCAGGTAGATTCTTGTACCATTCTCTTGCCTCATCTACTAAGGATTGCATGAATGACTTCATGAAAACATCCTCATGTTCAACCTCAAAGTTATCCATGACATTTTGGAAGGCTTTTAGATGATCTTCTCCTGACACAGTGTTGTTTCCTAAAAATTTAGGCACTTGCAGCCTCAGATGCTTATCAATGGGGTTAGGATACCCAAGAATACCATCAAATACCAGCTGTCTAAATCTATCTAGCTGCATTGGCTGTCTGTTTAACTGATTAATATTAATATTTCTGTTTGCATTCTGGTTTCTTACATTGTTCAGTGGTATCCTAGCATCATTCACATTTTGTCTCTCATCATTATGCTGATGTTGCACTTCATTTCTCTGTTGATGTCTCTGCACATTTGCATTCTCAAGAGTAGGAATTGAATTATTCTGGGCAGTCCTTAAAGCTTGCACTTTCTTCCTCAAGTCATCTCTGATTGATATTGCCTGCTGATATTCAAACTCGGCCCTTAAGCTCCTAATTTCATCAGCTAGTTCTTCCTCGCTGGGCCGAGAGGAGGATGGTTTTACCATATTCTGATCATCATCTTCATCATCCCTCAGAGACTCGGCCTCTTCAAACCTTTCATTAGGGTCTAGAAATGGGCGTTCTTGGAACACCTCTGACCTCATTCTCATGCTACCACCCTGTTGCCTCTCATATGCACCCTGAATATCAGCTTCTGCATTTGAAAAGTAAGGTACTGTCTTGTCTGAAGACCTTGGATTGTCTTGCATATCATCATTTTTTCTGGGGGAACCCTCATGACTAACTGAGACAGCTCCCTTTCTTCTGTACATCATTCTTCTTGTTACTGGTAACTCTTCAAATAAAGGATTTTGTTGGGATCTTCTCCCCTGCATATAAATTTTACTTTGACCGGTTGGGAGATTACTTCGGAGTTGCCACCTATTACTAGGAACTGTTTTCTTTTGAAAACCAGGGTTCTTTCACAAAGTCCCCAGCAGAGTCGCCAATTTCTGTTGGTGACTCGAATGGGTCACAAATGTATTACTGGAGATGATTAGATAGTACTTTTTACTTCTCAATCCCCAGCAGAGTCGCCAATTTCTGTTGGTTTTTTCCCAGACTGGATGCTTATTCCCAGATTTCCCTACAAGGTAGCCATCAATGATCAATAGGATCTCTGGGCCAGGGGCCAACAGTGTAGGAGATAGACTCTATATTTTATCTCCTCTTCTTCTTCAGGCTCTACAAAACCTAGGGGGGTATTCCCTACTCAACACCCATGATAATGTGCATACTAAGGATGGGATGCTGACAGAAAGCAGATGAGTCCTCCTGTAAGTAAACCAAAACTGAAAGATAAGAACAAAGGGGCTAGCTTTGGGCCTATTTGCAGTTGTAGACAGAGGACTGAGGATCCTAAAACTAATGCTAATGTCCTAATGGTTGTTTTAGATTTCAATTTTGACTTTAAGTTTGGATGCAAAGCTGGACATGGTTGTAACACAAACACGAAGCAAGATTGGTGCCTATCCAGGGCCTGGAGTCAGTAGACATACACCTATGAATGATCAGCATGAACAGCTAAAACTAGATTTCAGGGGGATATATGTGATACCTGCCTTACAGATATCTCCCAATATAGAGTGTTAAGTTATCTCTACTTATGGCATCCCTACTGCAGTATACCCTTCCCAATGTTCAACCTGAAAATAGTTTAATCTACCCCTTGAGCAGAAGTTAAAAGATCAGACATTCAACATAGGAATTCTATGTTCTAGAGTCTCAAATATTACCCAAATATCCAGATTCAGAAGAAGAATACATGCAATACTGGAGACAGAATTAACAAAACACATGCTAAGATAGCATTTCTCATATAAGATTAATCATGAAATCAGTGGGTTCACACCAAAACATACAACAAGAGATACATAGACTCACAGGTTTAGCTGTACAGAGCAACCAGATCAGCTTGTTTTGAATTACAGAGCCAAAAATCTTCAACTTTCAACAACCTAAAAAATGGTAACACAGTCTGCTTATAACAGCCAGAGAGTGTACCACAGCAATTAATTACAAGACTGTTACAAAATTCGCCAGATACAGATCCTTCAAAGGAATGGCACTCAAAATTTATTGCAGCAGGGACAGAAGGAACCCTCGAGCCCTGCACCGCCATCTGGGAGTCTTCATGCATGATCAGGCAACTTCACCATCTGTATTCATCGCCCATACCCCTGCACGACCGTCATTGATGGCTCAACCACCCGCATTTCACTTGGAGACTGTCGCTGTAGTCAACATGAGGCTTCCCGCCAAAACGCCTGCTTCGCAGGTTCAAAATAATGCAAGGGGAAAAATCCCACATGCATGGCGTGGAGAGCCCTTCACTACCTTAAAAGCCTGATCGCATACACATCAAGTGTCGAGCGCTTTTACCGCGCTCGACACACATGCCTTCGTCAAAAACCCATCGCTCAGACCTAAGCCATCGGCCTACCTCAAAAATCTCCCACCGACAATAGTAGTCTAGCCGATCGTAAACTCCACATTCCCTTCATCGGCCAGAGAAAGACCATCGGCCCATCCAAAAGATCCCTCGCCGACCTCACTAGTCTCACCGATGCAAACCTTCACCATCGCCCAGACCAATACCGTCGGAGCAACACGAAATACCTCTGCCGAAGAACAAAGTCACACCGACAGCAACAAATAAAACACACCCCCCATCGGCGAGACCCCAACTGTCAGGCCAACACTTCTTCATCCACCCGATGGCCAAAATCTCACCGACGACCACCTTCGCATCCCTCCATTGGTGAGACCTACGCCGATGAATTCGCCATCGGCCAAGCCTCCCACCGTCGGCACAACTGAACATTACTTCGCTGACCTTACCATTCACGCCGATGACATCCATCGGCCAAACATATGCCATCGGCCCAACAGGAAATTCCCTCGCCGACATCATGTGTTACGCCGATAATCACCTTCATCATCGCCTAGACTTACACCGTCGGAGCAGCATCTCATACTTATGCTGATGACGCCGATCATCTCGATACATACATCCCTCAGCGAGACACATGCCGATGACACTTCATCGGCCAAACATCCATCGTTGGTCGAACAGGAAAATGCTTCGCCGATAGTATAAATCACACCGATGGCACCATCGGTAAGAACAATCCCGTCGGGGAACTAGAAAAAAGACATGCCGATGGTGTATGTCACGCCAACAGCACAGCACTACCACCAACCTGATCACCAAAACGCCTATGAGGTCACACCGATGGGAAAGAATACATAGGGTTTAAGTGAAGAAACCCTCTAAGCATGAAAAATTCAACCTCCAGGTCAAAAATGAGTGCCAACACCACCTTCACATGGTTGGTGTTGTCAGTATAGAATAAATATTTCTTGAAGCTAAGGGAAGCTCCTTTTTTTTGTATCCTTATCATGTAGGGGTCTCAAACTTAACAAACCTACATTAGATAGATCTATCTAGTTCATAATTTACATGTTCAAAGATGATGTGCTTATGATTTCTCTTCTAATAGTTCTTTTGTATTTTGGATTTTAACATGATTGTTATTTTAACTAAAGTTTAGGTAGATCTTTAATGGTATTTATATGCTCTAGCTTTTTAAAATATGTACAAATTTCTTTAATATTTGATTACATTCCATTTATTACTCAAAATATTTAAGCATTGAGATATCTTCATTTGCTATGTACTACTTCAAAATATTTATATGTACTACTTCATTTGCTTAGATATCTTCCTATATTCATTTTCTATTTCCCAACTTAAGCTTATTTTAGATTAGGAATATAGCCTAATTAGGACACATTTAGAAATTTAGATAAAAGGAAAAATAACACTAACTTATTGGGTAGAGTAGTTACTTATGTTTGCTTTAACTAAATAAAACTCTTTTTATGTTAGATTTATAGTGGAACATTAGGGTAGGTAATTGAAAATAATTTACCACATTAAATTAAGTATTTTACCTTTTCCCATTCACACAAACATTATGCATCATTTATAGATTTATTTTTTCATGTGAAATATTGTGAACTTAATCTTCTATTTTAGGGGACAATGTGATTACTTTGATACCTATTCAACCATTGAAAACATTATGTCATTTACAAGGGAGGATCCTACATTGTTTCATATCATACCAACATCAAGTAGATTAAACATGGCACTTGGTTATCCTTGGATTGAATAATACCAAGCAATTATATCTATATTACATCAATGCATTAAATTTATTCATAAAGGGGAAAGTAATTAAATTTCTTCACAAAATAAACAATGGACATCCAAATGTCCAAATAATTAATATAAAGCATGTAACTGATAATATAAATTTTGAAATGTAAATATAAAGCATGTGACTCATAATAAGAACGTCTCTAAGATATAAAACATAAGTGTATATAATGTCCAAATATAAAACATGTGAGTCATAATAACAACGTCTAGATATAAAAGTTCATGTGACTCATAAAAATGTCTAGATGAGATATAATAACATGTAACTCATAATGTCGAAATGTGTAAATATAAAACATTTGAATCATAATAACAACTCATAAATGTCTCGCTCTATGAGTGGATTGAGCCTTGCTCTGTCTTGAGATGTGTTCTGATCCCTGATTGGAGCCCTCGACTGATCCGTGACCCAAGCACTGTGCTGAGTTGTGGGTTAGGGTCTACAAATGAAACATCATAAAATTTTCAAATTCTATATATACACACAAATATAATTTGTTTTGATTTTAAATAAATAAATAATACTTGACAAATCTAAATTACCTGACATACACAGTCTGCATCATGTAGAGGAGTCTCACTAGAAGAATGACTTGATCCTACAACCTATATATGACATGTGTTTATACAATATATAAGCATATGTGTATTTAGTTAGAAAACTTGTACACTTGATGTCTATATGTAGAAAGTTAACTTGATATATGTGTACACTTAAATCAAACTTATATGTACATGTGATATATAGACCTAGTTTTTAAATACCTCATGATGATGACTAGGATCACTAGCATGATGCAAATCTCCATATCCAAGTTGTAGAATAGTAGCTTGTGTCTAATACCCATGTACATTTAAGATTGCAATCAAGAGTCAGAGCTTCAATGTATGTGATTTAATTTAAAATTAAACTTATAATTTTTAAATATATAATTTATGAAATTAGATTATAAATTTTAAATAAATTGTACCTCAACTGCACCAGTGAAGGCCCTTCCAATCCCACTGAGGTCAGAATCATGGAGAGACAACAATACACATGTAGATGGTGCAATCTCAGTACTGATAAGAAGCCTTCTATACTCACCTCCCATAACATCATGTGCAGTAACCTCAACCTCAGGACCAACTGGAACATGTGGAGGGTCAAAGCCTATAGGACCAACTGGAACATCTTGATGTCCCCCCAAACCCTATGAACCTGACTCACCATGGCTCCTCCGTCTACCAAAATATCGCTCGAGATGTGAGGATATAGCATCAAGTGGGATCCCATACTCATTGTTGATGAACTGGTATGAATCTAATAAATAACTGGTCAGGCATCTAGTCATATTCTACAAAGCACTCTCTCCACTAATCTGTGCTACATCATGTGGCGATGGTATATCATCATGAATGTAACGATCTGAACAGCTGACCTGATGTGGCCTCAGTGGATGGAATGTCAATCCTCAGGCGTAACAAATATTTGCCAACATGATCGAATGACAACTAATCAACCTTAGTGGCAATAGTTGTCAGGCTCTCAAAAATCATACATCTTGAGGGGATCAATGTTGGTCAGGTGGCATTTGCTAGTTCCACAGGTTTTGGAAGAACCAAAAGGTGTGGGCCAACTAAGGACCTCTTGTTCTCAAGAGGTGGCGCATCTAGTTTTCTATACTTAAGTCTCTCTGCAAACCTCCCTTTCTTCTAAACAACATGTTTAGGGAAAGATGTATAATCGATAGATAAATGTAAATGGAACTCTACATATAATTGTTTGCAAAAATATAATGGCAACTCATCATTGTTTGGCCATTTGTGATGAGCTGCCAAAAACCTAGGATAGACGAAAGGACCAACAACTACATCCATACACTTGGTGGGAGAATAGCCTCTCACTCTCTCTTTTCCCCTATAAGAAGGGAACATGCTAAGAACATTATCTACTGAAACCACCCTAGAAATAGATGGCCATTTCTCCTGCCCGACAACACTCTGAGAAAGCGATGCATAGAACTTGTCAACACTAATCTCATCATAGGGATTGTATGATCGAACAACTTTGATCATATGTGTTATCTCATCCCTAATCCTAACCAACTGACGTAGAGTGGCCAGCACAAGCGTTCAAACTTGGCGGGATTTAACTGTCCTCATTCCATCAGCAAGATCTACCATAATGTCTTCCCGATATACACTATCAGCCAAACAACATCTATCAGCACCTAAGAAAATTGTCACACCGAACTCCACCTCACGCCGATGGATGTTTTGTTTATGTGCCTATCAGCAAGATAATGCCTATCGGGTTCTCCACTCTGACTTACTCTGATAACTGAGGTCACACCAAAACATGCAAACCCTAACCTACTGAACAGGTTCCCATTACCTCTGCTACCGGTCACCTCTATCAACTAAGTTGCCTATCGGCAACACTTAGCTTGTCGGTCTAGCCGCGGAAGGTCTCCCTGATGCTTCACCTCATGCCGACACCAAACTCCTTATTGATACAGAATCTTTATTTCACCTATCGGCGGGACTTCCACTATCGGCGAACACCTTACACCTCCTGCCGATCTCCTTTGTCACTCTGATATTACCAATGCCGGGTTCCACCATCGGCCAGACTATGACTATCAGTGAAACATTCTCCTCACTCACTGATAGCATATCTCATTATGATGTGTCAACCATCAACTCACCATCAGTAAGACTTTCCACATCGGTGAGTCTCAACTTTGCTCGGCCGATACTATGGCTTACGTCGATAGACTTCTTCATCAACGACACTTTGTATTTGTCACCCTGATTGGTGAAAGTGCCCCCTATCGGCGCAATGAAAACTTTTCAACCTGATGGTTCTTCTCATGTCGATGCCTTCACAAACTTACATGAAACCCTGATATCAACCGATCTACTTCCTTAGCAATTTCAACACAACTTATCCTTCAAACCCTAGCACATGAGGATGCTAGGAATGATTACTGCATGCCAAGCCACCAAATATTCCAAATATGTTTTGTTTCGGGTCTTCTTGATCATTGTTGTGTCTAAAATCTTCTGCAACTGTGGTGGATCATGTTTTGGAATGTCATCAGCTGCTGTATCTAGTAGTAGTTCCTGTTCTTCATCTGGATTATACTTGTATGGAGTTAAATCACATACATTGAATATAGGTGATAAACCAAGATCAGAAGGAAGTTGTATCTCATAAGCATTCTATCCATGCTTTCTCAAAATCTGACATGGTCCAATCTTCCTCTACATGAGTTTAGTATATTTACCTTTAGGAAGTCTTTCCTTCTTCACATGAACCCATACCGAATCTCCAACATCAAACTGTACATCTTTCTTCTTTTTATCAGCATATTCTTTATACTTCAAGGTAGTTTGTTGTAGCTGGGTCTTGACTTGATCATGAACCTCTTTTATGGCTTCTACAAAAGCTTCTCCATCTGCACTAATAGAATCTTCTGTAGGCAAGTTTCTTAACTCCAAAATACCTCTTGGGTGTATACCATACACTATCTAAAAAGGTGATTTCCCTGTACTCCTATTGATAGTATCATTGTAAGAAAATTATGCCTGTGATAGGATATTATCCCATTTTTCTCCATGTTGTCTGGTCAAACATCTGAGCAAATTCCCTAAGGAACGATTTACCACTTCAGTCTGTCCATCCGTTTGAGGATGATATGCGGATGAGAAAGACAAATTTGTTCCAGGCTTCTTCTAAAGAGTTCTCCAGAAGTGACCAATAAACTTCACATCTCTATCTGACACTATGCTCAATGGCAATCCATGTATTTTGACTATTTCCTTGAAAAACAATTCTACAATATATGAAGCATCAGTAGTGTTTTGCATGGCAAGAAATGTGCCATCTTGCTGAATTTGTCCACTACAACAAAAACACTATCATATCCTTTTTTGGTTCTGGTTAAACCCAGCACAAAATCCATACTTATGCTTTCCCATGGTCTAGAAGGAATGGGTAAAGGCTGATATAAACCTGCATTAGTTGATCTTCCTTTTTCTTTTTGACATATCACACATGTCTCTACAAATTTTCTGACATCTGATTGTAACTTAGGCCAAAAATAATGTCTTCTGACAAGGTCAAGAGTCTTATCGAAACCAAAATATCCTGCCATAGCTCCACAATGTTTCTCTTTAATAATGTTCAACCTCATAGAACACCTTGGAATACACAACTGTCCACCTTTGAACAAAAATCCATCCTGGATCAGAAATTCAGAGAACTCCGCATGATATTTATCTCCAAAGGAAGTACATATCTGATATATCTCTCCAAAATCTTCATCATCAGCATACATGGTCTTTAGTGAATCAATGCCAACACTTTCCAACTAAATCTGGTTGACTGTTAGAGCTCTCTTGCTCAAGGCATCTGCTACCTTATTCTTGACTCCTTTCTTATGCTTCAATGTGAAAGTAAAAGCTTCCAAAGTTTCTACCCATTTCATATGCCTATGATTCAGTTTTTCCTGGCTGTTTATGAAACTCAGAGCCTGATTATCTGTGAATACTATGAATTCTTTTGGCATCAAGTAATGCCTCCATTTCTTGAGTGACTGGACTAGAGCATACATTTCCAAATCATATGACGAATACCTCGTTTTAGCATCATTGAGCTTCTCACTGAAAAATGCAATTAGCCTACCTTCTTGGCTGAGTACTGCTCCAATTACCATGCAACTTGCATCACATTCTACTTGAAAAATTTTGTTAAAATCTGGAAGTGCGAGGACTGGCTGCTATGCCACCTTCTTCTTCAATGTTTCAAAGGAATCATCTCCTTCCTCAATCCAAGAAAATCTGCACTTCTGTCCTCCTTTTATAGTATCAAGCATGGGTGCACAAATATGACTAAACCCTCTTATAAACTTTCTATACAAGGTTGCTAACCCATGAAAATTTTTGACATCATTCATAGTCCTTGGAGTTGGCCAAGACAATATGGCACTTACCTTCTCCTTATCCATTTGCAGCTTTCTTTGTGAAATGACAAAACCCAAATATGTGATCTCCTCCTACATGAACAAACACTTGTCCAAATTTATCATTAGCTGCTCTTCATGTAACCTCTTGAGAACCAAATCTATATGTCTAAGATGTTCTTCCTTTGTATTGCTGAAAATCAGAATGTCATCTAGATATACTATGACAAACTTTCCCATGAATTCTCTCAAAACCTCATTCATCAATCTCATGAAAGTACTAGATGCATTAGACAAACCAAAAGGCATAACTTTCCACTCATACAACCCTTTACTGGTTTTGAATGTTGTTTTCCATTCATCTCTTGGCCTAATTCTAATCTGATGATAACCACTCTTCAAATCTATTTTTGTAAATACTTAGCACCTCCCAAATAGTCAAGTAAATCCTCTATCCTAGGTATTGGAAACCTATACCTGATTGTGATCTTATTAATAGCCCTAGAATCTGTGCAAAGCCTCCAAGTGCCTTCTTTCTTTGGTGCTAGTACAGCTGGTACTGCACATGGACTTAAACTTTTACCAATCAGACCTGTGTCTAACAATTTCTCAATTTGTCTTGCTACTTTTGCATTGTATTCTGGAGTTAGCTTATATGCTACTTTGTTTGGAAGTGTAGATCCTGGGATTAGATCTATGTAATGGCTGATATCCCTTACAGGTGGTAGGGATCTTGGCATTCCATCTTAGATGATTCCGTTATACTTATCCAATAACTTTTGGACAGCTGGGTCTATGAACCTCTGCTTCTTCTCTTTCTTGACTTCTTGCTGTTGTTCTTTATTCATTGTCAGATGTGGAATTATGGTATATGCAACTGCACCTTCTGCTGCTACTTCTTTCATGAACTATTTTCCTTCCATTAGCATTACCTTCACCTCTTTTCCTTTTGATTTCTCCTCCTTCTCCGTCTGTGGGATCAGCTCTGTCACCATACCATCTTTGGTGATTGTATAGGTGTTTCTAACACCATCATGGCATGCCTTCAAATCATACTGCCATGGTCTTCCAAATAAAAGATGGCAAGCATCCATCTTGGTGATATCAAACAACAACTTGTTCTTATATGTTCCAATCTAAAATTCTACCCAAGCCTGCCCTTCTACAACTGTTTGTTGACCTTGGATAAGCCATGAGACCTTATATGGGGATGGGTGAGGCAATCTTCTAAGCTTAAGCTTTGTTACCATTTCATCAGATACAAAAATTTTAGTAGAACCAGAATCAATTAAAACTTTACATGCCTTACCTCTTGCCTTGCATGTAGTTCTGTAAAGAGACTTTCTTTGTGGGCGTTCTTTGTCAGGTACCTTCATGGTAGTCATTATTCTCCTCATTATCAGAGATTCTCCACTCTCTGGATATCCATAATTGTCAGGAGCATTCACACTTTGAAAAGCATTTGGGCTTGTTGCACTTTGACTATCAGGTTCTTGGATCAGTTTCGTTCTCCTTTCTCCTATTGAACTTTTGCATTTTCTAGACATCTGCTGGCTATATGGCCTTCTTTATTACAGTTATAACATCTGATAGATCCTCTACCCTAAGATCTTCCTCTAAAAGGTCTTCTGCCTCTGAAGTTTCCTTGCTGATTGTAACTTCCTTTTTGACTGTTATCTCCCTTGTTGTTGTCATGACTGGATTCTCCTTAATATCCAAATCCATGTCCTCTACCTCTGAAAGGACCTCTTCCACCTCTTTGTTGTTTTCCTCTTCCCCTATTGTTCTGTTCTTGTCTTCTCTTTAACTTCTCTTCCACTTTCAATGCCAACTGAAAACATTTCTGAACTGTATCTGGATTATGCAAATTTAAATCTTCCTAAATGGTGAACCTCAATCCGTTAAGGTATCTAGCTACCTTTTCTTCCTCACTCTCTTTTACCTTTGTCTTGATACAAAGCTTCATGAACTCTTCTGTATATGAGCTAACATCTAGCTCCTTCTGCTTCAAATTTTGTTTCCTCTTATGCAATTGGATGCTGTAATCTAATGGAACATAGGCTTCTTTCACTAAAGCCATCATCTTCTTCCATGTAGCAACTCTACACTTTCCTTCTTGTACTCTATCATCTTGGATAAAATTCCACCAAGTTAATGCAGCCTCTTTCATTTTTGATTGGGCTATCTTCACCCTCTGGTGCTCTGGTATCTCCTCTGTCTCAAAGAAATTATTTAAGGAGTCTATCCACTCCATCACCGAATCAGGATCCATCTTTCCTGTAAACACTGGAAAATCTAGTTTCACATCCATGGTTCTCCTCTCCATGGATTTGAGGGCATTAATCAAGGGTTTATGGTCTGCAGGAACGTCTTCCTCATTCCACCTAGGGATCTCTTCTTCTTTACCAGAACCTACTCTGTCCCTCAACTTCTCCAATTCATTTTTCAATCCCTGATTTTGAGCCTTTACAACAATGCTCTTTGCAATCTGCTTCTTTACCAAAACTGCCAACTCAGCGTTGGTCATCCTTGCCAGAATCTCTGATGTTCCTTCTTCATCCGACATCTTACTGTCTTCTTATCTCTTCTCAAAGATCCTTCCTTCGCTCTGATACCACTATGATGCAGAGTGGCCAGCATAAGCATTCAAACTTGGCAGGATTTAACTGTCCTCATTCCATTGGCAAGATCTACCATAATGTCTTCCTGATATACACTATCAGCCAAACAACAACTATCAGCACCTAAGAAAATTGTCATACCGAACTCCACCTCATGCCAATGGATGTTTCATTTATGTGCCTATCGGCAAGATAATGCCTATCGGGCTCTCCACTCTGACTTGCTCCGATGACTGAGGTCACACCAAAACATGGAAACCCTAACCTACTGAATAGGTTCCCATTACCTCTGTTACCGGTCACCTCTATCGACTAAGTTGCCTATCGGAACACTTAGCTCGTTGGTCTAGCTGCAGAAGGTCTCCCTGACACTTCACCTCACGCTGACGCCAAACTCCTTATCGATACAGAATCTCTATTTTGCCTATCAGCAGGAATTCCACTATCGGCAAACACCTTACACCTCTTGCCGATCTCCTTTGTCACTCTAATATTACCAATGCCGGGTTCCACCGTCGGCCAGACTATGACTATCGGTGAAACATTCTCCTCACTCACCAATAGCATATCTCATTCCAATGTGTCGACCATCAACTCGCGATTGGTAAGACTTTCCACATCAGTGAGTCTCAACTTTGCTCGGCCGATACTATGGCTTACGCCAATAGACTTCTTCGTTGATGACACTTTGTATTTGTCACCCTAATCGGCGAATGTTCCCCCTATCGGCGCAATGAAAACTTTTCAACTTGATGGTTCTTCTCATGCCGATGCCTTCACAAACTTGCATGAAACCCTGATATCGACTGATCCCCTTCCTTAGCAATTTCAACACAACTTATCCTTCGAACCCTAGCACATGAGGATGCTAGGAATGATTACTGCATGCCACAACTCGATTCCAAAATATGAAATGCATAAACAGAAAAAACGAAAAAGAAAGCTAATCTAGTGTATAGGGCCATTCCACCGATTCGGAGAATCAACCGGTGGAATGGATAAGTAAATCCATCTTGCCTGCACATAGGAAAAAATGATTACATAGATAAATTTAAATTAGATAGATAGCACCAATGGGATCTCCTTTATTTCAATATCAGAAAATGCATACAAATATTCCAGTCACACTATATCATAGTGCTCTGTCAAATCTCCAAACACAATGTCTCTGTTTCTCCTATGCAATCGCTAAACTATCCATACTATCCAAAAACAAACTAATCTAGGGTAAATATATCTACTCCTCATGAGTAGTACATAAACAATTCCCAGCGGCTGGGAGCTTCCAAGCAGCTGGGAGGATAGCTAGCATAACAAACTTTCAATTGACTTGCACATAAACCTAGATTGACCTAAAAACATAAGAATTGGTCACATGGACCTTACTACATCGTACTATAATTAGACCTATTCCTTATTTTGAAGGGGTGCTCTTCCACCACCAACCTATCTCCATTTGACAGGTTTGGTGTATTGTGTATTGTACTATCGAATTCATCCAAAGCTTTTTTAAACCTCTGAATGGTCTCAGCATAGAACATAGAATTATCACAATTGTCAGGTTGACCTAACTAATGTGAGTAATGTGAAGATTGGTCATCCATGTGTCTAAATTTATCTGCAACATGATAATTAAATTTTCTATCAAACATATTGTATGTCACAATGTAGATAAACCTACACATAAATTTTCCAACTAGTACATACATCTTTAAAAAATCCATGATATAAATGCACATGTGCTTCTCAAATAAACCTACAACATGCTTGCAGATACATATATAATAGGCCTATCAACCAAATCTTAATCAACCATAAAACACAAAACTAGGAATGCATAGAAACTCCAAATTTGAAGTCACATGTATTATGTAGCATGTTGACATGATAGCCATAGGAATTTATATAAATCAGATTTTATCATAATTCAAAGCCATTGGAGTAGAGTGAAAAGAAACTTTCCTTTTGAGTCACATCAATGTCCTCCAACCCAAAGGATTCAAGATAATAAAGTTATTGCCAAAGAGAATGCATCAATTCATCATAATATAGTTTTTATTGCTCATCATGTTGAAGCAACAAAAATTACAGTTGGATAGAATGAAACAGAAAAGTCATCTATCTTGGAGCAGTATATGGTACATGAGAAATTTTAGCGACAAACATCACAACTTCAGTTTGTAAAATTGAAAAACCTCATAGAAATGGTATATTAGTTCTCCATCAATGAAGAATCATATGTTCAAGTTAAGTTTTCTCAATAAATTTCACAAACTATGCAAGTTGAGGGAAGTCAAATCCAATCAATCATAGTACAAATAAATTTGAAGGCAATATAATATGGACAAGATGCAATTCTTGCACCAAGAGACTTAGGCTTGCATTTGCAACTTTAGATTATGAAGCATCAAAAAAAGCACTAACAATTGGAATTAACACAGTTGCGGATCAAGTGCAACTGTCATAGCCATCAAGCAATGATGATGATTAAAAGAAAATTAAGCATCTCAACATGAAGATTAGCATTTTAAAAATAAACAAGTAATGATTTGATAAGAACATAGGAATAGATCTAATTTGCACGATAGATTCTCTCATCCATATGTGTGATACTACTAAAGCACTCATCCATTCTTTGCCATGTAATTGGACAGGTAGATGAAGGTTACATCATTCCAACAACAATCCAATCTGGTTTTCATGTTGAAGATAAGTGGCCTCCAGATAGAGATAGAGTCTTGATAGAAGGCTAAGGAATCAAGTTCTTACTGAATATTTGGTGCAATGGAAAGATCTTCTTGTAGATGATTATTTGGAATGCAATTATGCTATTTTACACTTAATTGAAGAATGACTATCTTTGAAATTTAAAATGGCTAACCTATGAGCTTGGGCTGTTTTCATTATTGGTTGTAATTAGATTAGAGTTTAAATGCCCTCATTTTGCCATAAAAACAGATTCTATTTTGAATCCTAAAAATAATATCTTAATTTTTAAGGTTCATTTTCATTTCTAGAACTGTAAGTTTCAAAATTTTGGAATCTAATTTGGCTCATAACAATCATGCTTTTGACAAATTGACACATAAACCCAACAATGCACCCAGTTTTGGCACCACCTAACTCACAACTACCATTTGAGTTGGAAACCAATGCAAGAGATTATGCTATGAGGATTGTTCTATTGCAAGGAGCTCAGTTGGATTGCTATCATTTTGAAACTTTTCCATGGACGAGATTTGATGCATCTTACATATAATAAAGAATTCCATGCACTAGTTTAAGCAATTTATATATAGAATCACTATATGATGGGTACATAAATGTTTGTTCACACAGATCACCAACCTCTTCAATACTCCCAAACACAATCAAAGATGTAGCAAGCAAGTTATTACAAATGGATGATTTTTAAGGAAAATTGCATTTTACTAACAAGGAGGTTGATATGTTGTCTAGATCATCTTTTGATTTCAGCTTTGGGAACAATAACTTATCTTGTACTATTTGTCCATGAAGCATATGATGAGGAGTATGCACAAGTTGAATATTTTCAAGAGATACATAAGCTCTTGCAAGGGGGAAAGATGTAAATTTTTACAAAAAAGACATCTCAAAGATGAGGTACCCTATAGTAGTTGGAGTCATAAGAAGGTATGTTTCCAATCTAGAAAAAAAGCATTTGACAATCTAGAAAAGGCAAACTCTATTTAACATTCTAGAGTGTTAGATATGTATATATATCTAGTGTATGTTGTTTCCTTCTTTAACCATGTTATTCCCTAGCATTTGATGGGCAAATTTAAATGGATAACCTTACAAGGGATAAAAGTGCAAGTCCTGCATTGCTATAGCACTTGATTTGACCTATTTTATGTGTGAACTTACTCCCACCCAGTAGCCATCAGCCACTTTCTACTTCTGATCACCACAACCTTTCCAATAACTTATGCACAAATTCTTTCTTGAATGGTTTCAAATTATGATTAACTTTCCATCACCACAACCTTGATAAAAACTTATGCACAAAATTCAATAAAGAAGAATTTATGCACAAATTCTCTCTGGAATGATTTCAAATTTTGATATATATTTTTAGCTTATATTGTGTGGATGAAATTTGATGTTCCTTGTAGTTTCCTATTGCGTCATGGTATAGGGTAGGTGTGGCTCTGTTAACTCCCTCATATCCATTCATATTCATAGATGTATTGATAGATATGAGGGAGGATGCTGGCAAAGGTTCTGGAATTTGGCTTTACACTAGCCAATTGCATTTGCTTTAAAATTTCTAAAGACTTTTCAACAAATCCATTTTGTGCATATCTTGCAATCATTGCAGTCCATGAGACCACATTTTGTGCATATCTTGTGGGTTTTTGTTAGATGTATTAGTTGCAAGTGCCCTGGAAGACCTGTATAAAAAATGTGGAAGCATAGACATGATGCCTAAACTCTTTTGTGCATATCATGTAGTTCTTTGAGGTATTTTGTCAAATAGTTCACGTGCCTTCTCTATGCTTCCACATTTTGCATACATGTCTAGCAAGGTTGTTACAACTACAACATCTATCAAAATTCCTCTCTTTTATGCTTTAATTTTTAGTGTATATTTAGTTAGTTCTTGTTTCTGCTATGGAAGTGGCAAGGTGTACCAAGATAATAAACCCAAATACCGAGGATGCAAAATATGTTATCAATGTTACACAAATTGCCAAGGTGACTTATATTTACTTTTACTTCCACATTATACTACCTCTATTGTTGTAGATGCATCAAATGGTTGTAATTACATATTGTTGTATGGGTATTGCTGTAATTACATATCATTGTTTATCTATGATCTCTTTTTGCTTTTTTTTCTTAGGTTGTATGACCAGTTTGAAGGAATATAGCAGCAGTTGGAGCATTTTTAAAGGCAGTTTGAGCAAAAAGATGACATATAGACAGTTTTAATACAAATTTTGTACCCATTCACAAATTTTAAACAAATTTTACCCATTTTGCACATTGAAATCAAAGACATACAAAATTTGTTACCCTTAAAAATTAGATTGCACTTTCATTTTATAGATTTTTATGTGGGATTGATATTTAATTTTAGTTTTATCTTGAGGGGAGCATTTTGATATATAAATATAGTGATAAATGGTTTAAATTTTATGTAAATCTGATTCCTTGTCTTATGCTGCCTACATATGTTCTTAAACATATATCTTCTACTTTCATTTTTATCATTCATATGTCTCTATACATTTCCCTTACCCATGTCCTAATTACATTTACCTATGCATTATCCTTATCCATGTCCTAAATTTATTTATGCATTATCTTTATCCATTTCCCAATCACACTTATATGTGCACTTATTTTTAATTTTCCAAACTAAAAATTTAAATTCAACCTCCCTCAAAGGGCCTACTACATACAAAATTGTGAGTGATTTATTGTTATATCCCTGTATTTACAAGCATTCAATGCTTTCATTCTAATCATTGGAACATAAAAAGAAATCAGTTCTCTTACACACTTCAATTAGTGTTCTAAACTGAATCTAGCACAATCATTCTAGGAGCACATGTATGATTCAAGATTGTTGTTTACTATCATTGTCCAATTTCAAGGGGTCAATCTAGGCAAATGCTCCTTATGACCTAATTTCAACCAATCAGAAGTATTTATTGATACAAGTACTCCTCAAACTTCAAGAGAGGCAATATCAGATTTAGCTTCTATATCATATCCCAAGCATTCTTCAATTATAGAGCTAAGTACAATGGTTTATTTATTTACATTCTAGCATTTAATTTACTAAAAAAATATCAATAATGCACACATAGCTCTCAATTAATTAATCTAGATTGATTTGTGTTGAATTGCATGCATCTTATTGAATTAGCCTAGATTGACCTTAGGGATTAACTTTATTTTCCCTTACATTTCCATGAACCTCTTGATCTTATGTATGACGTTTTTCCTTCTAGGGTTTCTTATTTCTTTAAATTTGATATCAATTGTACAATTATTTTTAAACTTTAATAGATCATCATACATAAAAAAATATCTAGAACATTACTTGGTTGATCTTAGATAAAACACCTTGTGGTTTAGTTCGGCTTGATTCAAGAAAACCTCATTGCTCTATCACCCTATTAGACTTGATTTGACCTGATTAATCTCTAGCACCGTGTCCTTTTCTTCTTGCAACTACATGTGCTCCTAAAATTGTTTTTTATTGCTCTCTATGAACTACACATTATTTTTCAAATAGACTTGTGATGTGTCATATTAGCTCAATATGATAGTATCCATGGCCTATAAAACATTCATATACCTATACCTTTGAAATTCATCTCAATCCCTAGAAAGACTCTTAACAAGGAGGATCCAATAGTAGAGGAGAGGGATTCCATAACCATTGATGATGTAAGGGAAGAAACCAACAAGATGAAGGATGAAATTTTGTCAAGGTTGGAAGCTATGATATGAGATCTCATATCAATGTTGGAACAAGTAACTTCTCACCAAGGTTCTAGAGATTCCCAACTGATGGAGCCACATCACAAGATTTGGGAAGAAGATGGGACATGATGCTTTTATGATTGCTTCAGATATGAAGATGGATCACCACCCAAATAATTCTATGGCTAGGCACTTCACACCTAAGATGGGCATGCAAAAGTTTGATGGAAAGGATCCAACCAATTAGCTTTTCCAAATGGAGTTCTTTGATCTTGATCATGTTCCAATCAACAAAAGGTTGTACTAGCATCCTTATACTTGGAACCAGACCAATTTATTTGGTATCATTGGCTATGTGAAAAGATCAAAAGAAGGGATGTGCTATCACATGGTCTATCTTCCAAGAGGAACTCACTACACATTGTAGTGACAATCTTATGGATACCTACTTCATCTAGCTTACCAAATTAAAGAAAATATGTATGGTCAAGAAGTATACTCAGCAATTCCAAATTTTACCTTTAACTTGAGAAGAGAAGACTATAATAGGAAATATATTGCACAAGAGAAGACTATAATAGGGAATATATTGCAAATACTTGAGAGTAATAAGCTAAATTTAAGTGGGAAAACCATTGGATAAGTTTCCAAGAAGAACATAATTCACAATATGATGTTAATAACCTAACCACTACCTCTTATATATACCATATTTAGGTCATGGATGCCACTTAGGTTGACTTAAGTACCTATATAAGACTATATTAATGATCATATAACTTAATTAAGAATTATGGTAGCCACAAGATGACGACTCATATTCTTATGTACACTATAGGATTAAGGGCATAACATCAATATTGATCCTTACACTAATCGCTAGACTATATATTTATGCCATGATCCATTATGTCTATCTAATCTTAGGTCAAGTACATAGTCATGGGGTTACTCCTATCATCATAAACTCAACCTATTTAAATTCAAATTTTAAAATCCAAATTTGGCCAAGTAGCCCCCTTTGTCTTTCTTGCCTAAAGTTGACTATGCACATGTTTGTGTGATCCACTATCACGTCCTAGTATAAAAAGATATTCATTTTCATTCATTCTAATCATCCACTCATTGAATATCATGAAATCTCTCATTCATTTTAGAGCATTTAGAAAGGGAAATAAATATTGACACATTTAGATTGGGTGATCAAAAGGAGTAACAAATATAATATCTAGGTGTTTGTTAGTTGTCTTCGATCATTTATCAATCATTAAATCAACATCCTTACCTAGCATGACATGGCAAAAAATAGTGAGAATTTGTCAATTACAAGCCAAAAATTCTATTAACCCCCATTTTTTGAGAGATTAGACATTCCACATTTAGATAGCATAGAGCACATAATTTAAAGATTATCATAGGTGGAGTTCACAACAATAGGTTGAGTTCATGGTTGTCAATCTAATCCAAATCAACAAATTTGACCCAAAGCAAAGTAGAGAAGAATATTTTGATTATGATCCATAGAGTTGATTGTGAAAGGCAATTTTTAGTCTTAAGACACACAAATTTCAAAGTCTTCATCATTTGACACACACTTCAATGATAAAGCTAAACAATCTATCCTCTTATTTACTTTTTTATTTTTAGTCAGTTGTATAATTATCTAATTATTTATTTAGATTTGTTCCATCTATAATTAACCTATACTGATTGTGCTTGTGTTTATATTTTTTAATTGAAATAACGTAATTGATGCCTTCCTTGCTGCAAGTTTAAATATTAAATACTATGTACCGTACATGGTTTGGAATATTGCTACTATTTCCTATTCTTTAGTCAATTCTAACTACCTTGCCTGAATTATAAATCTTTATATAAAGAACGAATTATAATATATTAATATCTAAATGAAATATATATCTATTTAAATTTCAATAGCAACGTTGCTGTTGCTTTTACTATTGATAAAGCTGTGGTCTCCTCAATCACATCCGTCTGTAAAGCAACGAGCTTCATCTTCATTCCATGTTTCTTCCAAAGTCGATGGATTATGCCGCGTACGTGGAAATTTCCTCTTTCTTTAAGAGAGTAGCCACCTATATTGTCTTTAACGGGACCATGTAAGGAACGCCTTGCGACTCCCACCGTGTCCGTTGGGACACAATATAATCATTAAAAACCTATAATCCATCTACCCTTTTGCTTTTTGTACAAAAGGAGGTTTTCTTTTATGTGGAGCATGGTAAAATTAAGTATTTTTTTAAAAAAATATTGTATATATATGGGAAAAGTGTATATTCTATTTATTTTTATTTTTATTTTTCATTTTATATTATTTAATATATATGTTAATATATAATTTTAGTGTAATTGGATGCTTCTGGATTAAACTATGTGATAATATTTTCTCTCAACGTTTCAGAACATACTACATGATCCATCATTAGGAGAAAAGAAAGTAAGAGAGGAGAATAGAATAAATAATTTGCAAATTGAGCAAGTTAAATAGAGGGGGGAAGAGAAGTGGCATGGGGACCAAGAGACCATATGAAAACAACCAAGAATAAGAAATAGTCTATGGCATATGAAATTACAAATTGTCTCTACCTACCCCAGAAACAACCTAAACAAGCAAGCACAAATTAAAATAATACTAATACTATGTCAAAATAATAACTGATTATTAGTAATGATAAAATTAAGAAAAATTTATTCACATCTTTTAATAATGAGGAGGATATCAACATGTTAAATGCTAATCAGCAGGATGTTTCAGGTTTGGCTAATTTTCCTTTTTCTGAGGAGGAAGCAAAAGCCTTTGTTGATAAAACCATTCGAAAAGTTACTTCTGATCTCAATGAAGAACTAGCGGATGAGGTAATTACAGAAAAACAAATACTATTGAAGGTATTTCTACTATTATTAACACTTCTGATCCAAGCTTAGTGATGGATAGCCAATTAAATTAGGGGAAATCAGACTGGAAGGTTTCGTTAGGAGATGGGATTAGTAGTGAGGTTTTTTATTTTGACACAAAGTTGTCTATTTCTCAATCTTTAAGTCAGGATTCTCCTACCAAGTCTAGTTCTATTTCTCCTTCGAAGAGAGGACGTAAACCAAAATCTTTTAAAACTCAGAAAGAGATTAAAGCTGGCTTACAGGCTACCCTTGAAACTTGTCTAAGATCGGGGAGAGTGAGAAACTCTCCCCGTGAACAATGAAGATCCTATCTTGGAATGTTAGGGGCATTAATGCCCCTAACAAGAGACGCTTGGTTAAGCGTTAGTTAGATTCCTCTGGTATGGACATTGTTTTGCTTCAAGAATCAAAATTATCTCAATCTCAAGCTGATATTATTTTTCCAAACTGGTTCAAACGGAAGTTTCATCATTTCCTTCTTAGGGGTCTTCAGGAGGTCTGGCTATTCTTTGGGATTGTAAAAGTTGTGATGCAGATCTAATTTGTTCTACTCAAAATTTTTTATTGGTTAAAATAACTTCCTCATCGTTAAATTTTTGGTTATTTAATATTTATGGACCAATTGTGACTAGAGAAAAAAAACAGTGTTGGGATAGATTAGTAGCACTTTTAGAATAGTTATCTAGAGAAAAAGTTATTTTAGGGGGAGACTTTAATGCCATTTCTTGTTTATCAGAAAAGTTAGGAGGCATTTGTCCTCCTCAAAGGGTAATTGAAGATTTTACTGATTTTATTTCAGATAATGCATTAGTTGACAATCCTTTATTGAATGTGAGCTTCACTTGGTCAAATAGGAGAAAGGATTTTTTAAATATTGGAGAAAGGTTGGATAGATTTTTGTTTTCTTCTGAATGGTGTCTTGATTCTAAAATCCCTGGTTCATCTGTTCTTCCTTTTACTGCCTCAGATCATTTTCCCATTTCTCTTCAATTGGATGTGGCTATGATTAGAAAGAAATTTAGATCTTCTTTTAAGTTTCAAGCTATGTGGTTCAGAGATAAAAATTTCCTATCCTTACTGGAATCTTGGTGGAAGAATGCTCCTTTTGTGAAAGGTTCACGCATGTTTTGGCTTAATGAAAGGTTGAAATTTATAAGGGGAAAAATTAAGGAATGGAATAAAACTTCTTTTGGTAACATCTTTTCTCAAAAAGTATCACTACAATCTCAACTAGAACAGATGAATGGAGTTATTATTAGAAAGGGCATGGATAGTGCTTCCTTTGAATATGTAAAAGTTCTTCAATCTAATTTAGAGGAAGTTTTAGCCCAGGAAGAAATTTTTTGGAGGCAAAAATCAAGGGAGTCATGGTTGAGGGAAGGAGATCGAAATACAAAATTTTTTCATGTATCGACTATGGTAAGAAGACATAAGAATTTTATTTTTTCAATTAAAGACTCTTTGGGGATTATTTTGCAAGATGATGTTCTTATTCAAAAAGAAGGAATTAATTTTTTTTCGAAACTCCTTTCTAAAGAAAAAATACGATCTCCAATTCGACTGTTGCAGAAGTTATAAATCATATTCCTACTCTGATTTCACAAGAAGACAATTTGGGATTGATGAAACATTTTTCATTAGATGAAATCAAGGCAGTAGTCTTCTCCCTAGACCCAAACAAATCTCCTGGTCTAGATGGTTTTACCCCTCTCTTTTTTCAAAAATGTTGAGAATTTGTAGGCAAGGATGTTTGGTTGGCTGTAGAAGAAGCTCATAGAAATAGAACTGTTTTGAGATAAATTAATTCTACTTTCATTGCTTTGATCCCTAAAGTTGCTACCCCCTCCTCTTATGCTGATTTTAGACCCATTTCTCTTTGTAATACTTTATACAAAATCATTTCTAAAGCAATTACTTGAAGACTTGCTACTCTTATTCCAAAAATTGTATCTGATGAACAAGGAGGTTTTGTTCTAGGCAAGGAAACTTCAGAAGGTGCTTTGGTAGCTCATGAGGTATTGCATTCAATTCATCAACATAAACTTCTTGCTATGTTGGTTAAGTTGGATATGTTAAAAGCTTATGATAGAGTGTCTTGGGACTTTTTGTTTCAAGTTCTCCTTAAATTTGGATTCTCTTCTAAATGGTGCAAATGGATTTCATCTTATATTACTGGTGCAAGTTTTTCAGTCTTGATTAATGGTTCTCAATCTGATTTCTTTAAGTCCTCTCAAGGGTTAAGGCAACGTGATCCTCTTTCCCCTTTTCTTTTTATAATAATGGTTGAAGGCTTGAGTAGATTAATTATGAGGCAAAATTTCTTGGGTAATTGGAAAGGGATTAAAATTCCTAGAGTCCCTTTTGCTATTACACATGCTTTGTTTGCAGATGATACTTTACTTTTTGGGCAGCCTGTGATGATGGAAACTAAAGTTTTGAAGGATGTTATTTCCATGTATTGTTTAGTATCGGGTTAGAAAGTGAATCAGAACAAGTCTAAATTTTTTTTCTTCTTTTCATCTCCCTTGATGCAACAAAGGATTACTAAGTTCCTCAGTTTTCAAGTTGATGTTGTCCCTTCAAGATATTTGGGAATTCCTCTTTTTTCGGGTTCAATTAAAAACATGTTTTGGGATAAACTTATTACAAGTATTAAAGCTAAGATTTCTTCGTGGAAAGGTAAATGGTTAACATTGGCAGGTAAAATTCTTATGATTAAAACACTCTTATCAGTAGTTCCTATTTATATGCTTTCAATGCTTATGGTTCCGAAATCCATCATTTCTTGTATTGTGAGTATTTTGAGAAATTTTTTTGTGGAATGGCTCTAATTTGAATGGGAGAAAGATCCCCCTAATTTCTTGGGAAAAAATTTGTACTCCGAAACAGCTAGGAGGATCTGGGATTCATAACATTGAAGCACAAAATAAAGCTCTTGGAACTAAATTGTTTTGAAATTTATATGAAAAGTCAGAATCTAAGTGGGGGTCTCCTGAAAGAATCTTTACTATTCTTAATCCAAAGGAGGGTTCTCATATTTGGAACTTTTTGATAAATTCTAGAGAGGTGATTTCCCCTTTTCTATCTTGGGTTATTCATGATGGAAATTCTGCTCTTTTTTGGGATGATTCTTGGAATAATCATCCACATCTATCTAAAATAGAAGGTCTTCAAGAGATCAAACTATTTTTGTGCTAGGCTTGGGGAATAAAAGTTAAAGATTAATTTGAAATTGATTATAATTCAGAAATTAATAAAGTCAAGTGGAAAAATTTTGATGATTTTTTGATTCCTCAAGAGCAGAAGATTTTGCTTAAGAATATTTTGCAGGATAGAAAAATTTTTAGTTCAGAGGAAAAGGATAAATTAGTTTGGGCTCCTTCAAAGTTTGGTCGTTACACGGTTAAGCAATGATATCTAAGTATCATTAGTAAGGATTCTAATTCAACTATTAATTGGCCTTATAAGCTCTGTTGGAGTGGTCCTTGCCTGCCTAAAGTAGGAGCATTTGCCTGGTTAGCTCTGAATTATAGAATCCTTACTAGTGATAGGTTAGCTAAGCTTGGGGTCATTAATTCTTTCTTATGTCCTTTCTACTATGAAGTGGAGGAATCAGTGGACCATCTTTTGCTGAATTGTAACTTTTCCTAAAAAGTTTGGTATTGGCTTCTTTCAAAATTGAGTTGGAAAGGTCCTCTTCCTTTTTCTCTTCTCCAAATTTTTCAAAGTTGGCCTATGTTATTTTCAAAGTCTACTTATTCTGCTTTATGGATGGTTTCACCAAGTATTGTTATTTGGTCACTATGGCTAGAAAGAAACAGTAGAATATTTAAAAAAGCAAGCAATCCTTTGTATATAGTTATTGGAAAAATTGAAAAAATAATTTCAGAAGTAGTTTTAGCCTCACTAGTTTTAAAAAAGGAGGGTTCTCTAATTTTTACATCTTGGGATGATATGATATTAAAAAGTTGGAAGTTTTTAAGGTTGCCTAATTCAAACTGCTTTAATTCTGAAGTCAAGATTGATAGATCCTCTATCAAATGGATCCCTCCGCCTGAATCTTTTATAAAACTTAACTTTGATGGTGCGAACAGAGGTAATCCTGGTAATTCTAGTACTGGTTGTGTTCTAAGAAATCATAATGGTGTAGTTCTTAGAGCTTTGTCAGTTAATCTTGGTGTAATGACAAACAATGAGGTAGAGGCATTGGCTTTAATAGCTGGTTTAAACTTAGCCTTGAAATGTGGCATTACAAATCTTATAGTGGAAGGGGATTCACTGAATATTGTAAGAGCTTTTTCTAATAATTCTTCTCCAAGCTAGAAAATTAATTATATTTTAAAGTTTGGAAGGAATATACTGGAACATTTCCAATCTTTTAAAATACTTCATACATACCAAGAAGACAATTTATTAGCAGATTTTTTGGCCAATTTTGCATTTAGCATTAATGATTCTTCTATAGAATGGGACTCCAACTCCTTTCTATTGATCCTCAGAGTTAGTTATATCTTGGATAAGGACAAATTTTTTTAACTTGGTTAACATTTGTTGTAATTTTTTAGCGACTTTTTTGATCATTGTTAGCTTCATTCATCCCTATTCTAGCGGCACATTCTGTGCTGACAAGCTGACAATGTTTAAGTGCTTTGAGTATACCTTCATTTGGTGCGTAGTACTTTGATGTATTTCTTGACATAACATTTAGCCCCCACTTTAATGTATGTATGAACGCAAGGCCCATACATGCATTAAAGTACGGTCAACAAACACAACAAACATGCCAAGCACGGTGAAGACATGCTAAACACATTGAAGACAGTAACAGGCATGCAAAACATAGAGAAGATAGTTACAGTCATGCAAAACATGGAGAAGACAACATTGAAGACAGGCAAAACACAGTGAATACAGTAAATGTAGTGATTATTTCTTTTTATTTTTCTCATATATATAAAATGCAAATGCAAGTACATGGAAAGTAAACACACAACCCAAAATGCAGGAGGAGCTCATCACCACCAGTCCTAAAACTGTATAAGGGGCAACAGACACGCAATACAAATCTTAGTGTAAGAGGAACTCATCACCACCAGTCTTGAAACTACACTTGAGAACAAATATCCATACAAATCCCAAAGTATAGGAGGAGCTCATCGCCACCAGTCTTGAGACTATGCTTGGGAACAAACACACCATACACACACACATGGAAGACATGGAGAAAACATGACAAAAAAGTGATGGAAAAAACCTATTGCTAGGTTTGCTACCATCTCAGGCACATTATAGGCACACACTGACGATTGCGCTTCGCCACAACAATAACCAAAGACATGCTTAAGGGAGGATACACCAACCTCACCTGCTCAAAGGACTTTTAGAAAATGATAGGATGTGCAATCTCCTCGAGAAATACACCATCCCCACCTCCGCAGAGGGCTTAAAATAAAAAGGATATGTACGATATCACACCTCTGTAGAGGGCTTAATGATTGCAATATAAAATAAAGATGTGCACTCACTCAGAGATACAACATCCTGCCTCCACAAAGGGTTTACAAACATGCTTCATTAGTACCAAAATCATCAAACAACTTACCTTATATATACCCCCACCTTAAGGTGGTTGATATCATGTACCAATATCAAGCACATTAAGGTAGAGAAAAAACACACAAGGGAACACAAGCTCTCACAAAGCCCATGCCCCCAGAGGTGACATGTACTTTAGTTAGTAAATTGTTTAATCTCATATGATTGTAAACTTGTTTTTACATTTCAATACGTAAATAGTTATCTAACTTGGGATCAACTTTCTAGGTGTAGAGCTTGTTTTGATAGATGAACTTAAGTGATCGACGAAGGGTAGATGGAACTACCCCCATAGCATGGATCCATGATCTACCTAGGATCATATTATATGAAAGAGAACTAGGCATTTAACATGAAAAAGATTATCTAATGTCACGAGTCCAACCTTTATAGGTAAAGTTATGGTACCCATGGATTGTTTTCCCACATTATCAAAGCACGAATGCTAATGCTATCCAATTTTATTAAAGAGGTGTCGACCTTGCTTTTGTGTAGAAAGTCAATGCCAAAAACATTAAGATTGGATCCATTGTCAATCATAACTTGCTTTACCAACTTTTTATTGATTAGGACAAATATTATAAATGCATCATATTCATCTTTACTTGTCATTATTTCATGTGGTTGAAAGAGAATAACAGAGTTGCTACATTATTCGGCTTAACAGCAGGTGGTACAATCACCTTTTGTAAAGTTTCTTAGAACATTCCATGGTATGTAGGCGATGTTTGTATTAAATCCCAAAGCGAGATCTTAGTTGAAGTAGCATGAAGATACTCGATAAGATCATATTCTTGACCACTTTTAGGAGTAAGATGAGGTGGTGGGGGGAACATAGGATGAGAACATGGAAGAGAGACAGGCACATGAGGTGCTTGCTTACTTTTCTTGTTATTACAGGTGTTGTATGTGTGAGCAATCATGGGATGTTGCGACACATTTTGAACACCTTGATTTCTTTAAGTAATTTGTCTTGCAAAGTTAAAGATGTAACCAGGAGGTCTAGGTGGTCTTCGATCTCCTTGAACTGTAATCTTTGGTTTTAAGCAATAAGATACACTAGGTGCCCTTCGCACGATCATCTTAGAAATTTCTACAAAGTCTATTAGTGAATATTGAATTAACATTGTTTCCCTCTTTATTATACCCAACATCTATCCCTAAAGGATTTAATGTGAGAGACCTTTTCTCATTCACTAATGCTACATCTTGGCTAGGGAGAGCATTGGAATGAGAGAAAGGAACGGTGTTGTTAGGAAGTTTAGGTGTTGTATCATTAATAGGGCTATCCATAGTCTTCTCATCTAAGGTTCTTGGACATTCAACTATAGGAGTAGGATAACTTATGGAATCATCATCATCATCATATGTTTTAGCTATTAATTCCAAAGATCACGAGAAATTTCACACTCATCATGCTCAATGTGTTTTGTTAAATACTCTACTACCAAAGGGTATGCATTCATGAGAGATGTGAAGTTGTCAAAATTAGATACATAGTCAAGGATTTCAAATGAAGAGAATTTAAATATATCCTTGTGATACATAGCTTGTATATAAGTGAGAACATAAGGATTCATATTAAGAAATTTGTAGAAATTCTCAAAGTTTTTGATATATGCATGTAAAGATACCAAAGAGCGATGAGATGAAGATGCCTTAATGAAATGTCTTGTATCCAATAAGATCTAGTAATACAAGACACGTAAAGTTTTATGTTACTTGATACACCCTAGGTGTGCAACTATCTCACTCCTAAGCACTTGTTTGAAAGAAAGGGCTAAAAGGACAAACCAAGTTCATAACAAACACAATGGATAAGAGGTATAGAGTATAGAAAAGCAAGGTCCAATTGATTATTTTATGTATTTAGATTGAATGCATTGAAACAAGACAAATTATGCTTGTTGATGCACCTAAAATGTTCACGTTTTTCACCTTTTTTCAATGTAAATCACTAAAAGAATAGGTGTTGTGAAGAATGTTAAGAGGGATAGTGAATGATAAGCCTAATATCAACCCAATAATGTAACAATATGCTTCACAACATGCCTATAATGCAATTCTATAGAGATGATAAGGCCAAATCTAGCAAAAATGCAAGGTTTTTTAAACCCTAGACATGAATTTTTCTAAAGAGGTCACTATGATGAGACACTACAATTATAAATCAGTCCTAAATGAGTGTTTGAAAATGGTAGTAAAATCTGAAACTATATTTTAACTACAAACCCTAGATAATGCAAAAACTAAGTTATATGAAAAATGCACAATTTCAAGCAATTTTTAACAATTTAAGCATGAAAATGCAATGCAAGTGAATAGTAAATGATGAATTTCTGTAACTTAAATCAGATCCAATGAAAATAACAGAAATTAAATGAAATTAGTTTCCAATTAATTCAAATTATGCTAAAATGCAAGCCTAAGATGCCAATTTTTTTAATTTTTTCATTTTTTTTGTAATTTTTCAAATGCAATAAAATGAATGAATGCAAATCTATCACACAACACTCAGCAAGGTACAAAAATTCAAAAACATGGGTTCACCAAAATGTTTAGTGGTAAAAAGGAGGGGTTGATTTTAGTTTGGTTTGAGGGTTTGATGGATTTAGATCCTCCCTTCACCACAAACATTCAAGGACATATCAACTGAGTTGAATCTCTACCAAGAAAGAGAATTCAACTAACAGGTTGGGTTGTCACTTGGAATAATGTGGAAGCTCAAATGTTATCAATCAATATCTCAATTTAATGCTCAAATACTCTTAAAACCCTAATAATGGAAAATAGTGAATAAACTGGTAAATTCTGATAAATGTTTATAGATTAAGGAAAAGGATAAAGATTAATAACTGACCAGTTTTCAAAGTTTGAAATTTAGAATCTTCAAGGACAATGCCCTAGGCACCCAAGTCCAAGGCATTGTTTTCTTTGTAAAATGTAGAACTCCTTTCGGTACTGATAATCATTGTTCCATCTATTTTTGTCACTCGAAATGCAGAGGACACTTCCCTAGGCACCCTAGTCCAGTGTAGGCTAATTTTTAGGATGTAGAACCTCCTTTAGATGTAAAATGTCCCTATAACTCTGATTCCTATCTTTGAAACTCTAGAGGACATTCCCTAGGTGCCCATGTCTTAAAAATGCTTTGTTTCACTTCTTTCTTTCGTATCCTGAATCCTTGTCATTTGCAACCTTCCTCTGCATCTCCACTCCACGAAACTCAATACCTATAACCTAAAATCATAAAGGAGTGTGGTTAGGGGTTGTCATGTTTAGAGGCTTGCTTCAGTCAAGCCCTAGAGAGATATTCAAGTCTTCCAAACATCGTTGTCAGATAAGAGTGTGTATCCATGCATGATAGAGGCAAAATCTAAATGATAAATGATTGAAAACAAAATAAATGTCACCTTGAAGTGTAGATCCCACATAAATGAAGGATCTTCAATCACATGAGAAGATGAAGTCAAATCTGCAATCACAAACACAATAACAATGCTCTTCTCTGCAACAATGAATATCATGGATGCTCTAAAATCACAAGTATGCCTAAAGTTCACAATCATCTTTTAGTTTGCAAATGAAAACCTAAACATGCTTATATGTGCAACTACAAACATTCTTGCTAAAAATTTTGTAATTCAAACTTTTTGTGTCAGCATAAGACCTAACAATGGTCATATAACCAACATTCAAATTAGAGCCTCACCCAAGATAGGGTAGGACTAGGGAGCGAGTGCCCAAGTCCCCCCCTAATTTAGGTAGAAGTCATCAAAATAACACCCCCTAGGTCCTATTCTAAGGACCTAGGAGCTAAACCTTAAGAGGGAAAAGCCCCCAAGGGGACATTTTCTAACACACCTATTACTTGTATGGCTTGTTTTGTAATCTACTGCAGTGTGTCCAAGTACATGAATTCATAGTGTATGTAGATTAAGATGATTCACACCTAGTCATGTTCTCCACAAAAATCTAATTAATCCTCTCAGATGTCCAATTTCTTTGTTGTAATGTTCTGGTATTATGGTAGATACCCTATTTTGTTTGGTTGGAGGAGTGTACTCCATAGGTCCTCAAATTTTGTGTGATCTATTTTAGATATCGATGAATATATGTATTTCCTCACATCTTCTATATATATCATGTCTATTGGTACTTCTAAAAAGGCACAATCCTTATCCACCTCCATTGCTTTGTAGGGACACTTCTTATACTTTGGTCTTGGCTTCTCTGTAACATTAGTTGCCGTGGGCATGGCCATTGTTTCTCTTTCACAGCTATAATTAGGTTTTCCTAGATTTATTCTCTTTCACATTAGATGTGACACCCAGTTAAGAATTCACCCTAAAAACTAAGTTTTAACCAAAGGTAATATATATATATTTTTTGAAAATTTAAAATAGTAAAGTAATTTGTTTCCAATTCTTTTCACCAAGAAGAACATCCATCGACAAAACAATAATCATGAATATATATCTTAAAGCAAAAGGAAATAATCATCCATAACATTTAAACAATATGTTGTTAAAAGTTACTTAGAACAATCCAAAATAGGAACTTACAATGTAACTGCATCTTGATTGTCGACCATCCAAATTCAAGTTTTGGCAATCCTCAAGAATTAAAAAGAGAAAGTATCTTCAAGGAGCTTAACCTCCAACCATAGACTATTGGTCTCCCGCACTCCTTCCTAATTGGAAGTGGCCCTACCCTACTCAAGAGGATAGACTTAGGATAACCAATAGTGTTTGCCATCTGAGCTCTGGTGTTGTGACCTACGTGACTTGCTATCATGCAATCCCCTAGATACCCTCTAGTTAAGCATGACCATTCCACAAGTTATGCCATCTAGTCACAGTGAACAATCAATGCACTTGAGGATCATGCATTACCTTGGCCAAAGGATTTAAATACAATTAGCATTGTATCAACGCATGTAAAAAGTTCACCCACCCCACTTGACTCAAATTTATCGCAATCCTACGGTTACCTATTTATATGTTCTGTATAACAACCTTGATAACCTCAAGGTGTTTGAAATTCATCATGCATTAGTGCATGGCATTGAGGTTTACTCTCTCTCTACAAACTCATGGAAACATCTCCATCTACATGATAAAAGAATGGTTACCTAGCATATTGATTAATCAGATAACGCTATGCATTGTCACAACGGTCTCTAAGTTAGCCCATTGTTTAAATTATCCACTCAAGAGTGGTCATTTAACTCATCTTTGTTGTTTTTAAAAGTTTTAACTAAAAGTCAATATAAAGTATACATTGTTCAAAGACCCTACGATAAATCAAATTAAGTACTCAAAGATTCTACTTCGACTTGTCAAAATCATTGACATAGCTTAAACTTTGTCAAACTAAGCATTTAGAAAACCCTATCTTATTGTTTCTACTAGCAATAGAATTGCATGCCAGTCTATTCTAGATACTTGACAAAAGACTCATTACATTGCTCTAAATCTTCATTCTATTAAGTTGTTTAATTGTAAGTCTCCTCTCAGAACACAATGGTATAAATACTTCAATAGCAAAAGAATTATTTACTAAAGCAAATGGACTAAAGTTGGTTAATAATTTCACCACGGTCGACCCATTCTAAACTCAACAAAATAAGAATGACTATGAAGTCTTGTAGGATTTGGCATACTCATCGCACCCTTGTTTCTCATATATCGACGGATATCATAAATAGTTCTTTCACCCTTTAACTTGCTGACTGTTATACTTTGGCAGAACCATACATTGGCTTTCGACTGTCAAAAAGTGCACTTAATCTAAGTCGTCGAAGGTTTTACCACCACAGACTGTGATAACAATGAGCTAATTCTTGATCAACTTCACTCAGTCTTCCATGCACTAAACACTTATTTTAATATCTCCTATGATAAACATACAATGGTATAGTGATACTCAACTTTCGAGGATGCATCTAAGCATGCTAAATTATCATTGCAAGCATTTCAACTACAATGTGGTGCAATAGACAAGCATCGTTTCCGGTTGAAAGGTGACAGAAACAAATAGGGTTTCAATTGGTAACATTACATACTTCACATCTTTAAGCAAATAATGAGTCCCAACATATTATAAGTAGAATCATTACTACTATAATCATATCTGAAAATCATGATCACATAGAGAAAGGATGAAGGAAACCTGATGATATTCTCTGTGTCCCTTTTAAAACTGACCAATGAAATCATTCTGTCTTAGCCATTCACCATCACTCCAAACTTGGTCTCCTTCCCCAAAAACTAACTTTAGCTACCCTCTCCCATCCATCTTATTGCGAAGGTTAACCAACTCCCCCACTCACAAAAACCATGCCTATTCATAAGGATCACTTCCCACATGCATAACATCCTCCTCCTAACACGACCACTACCAGAAAAATGGTTTTGCCTCCACACAATCCATGATTATTCTCCATAATGGAGTTCTGAACTTGGCGAGGTGGCAGCTACTAGATATAACAATTCATCCCACTACTCAAAACTGTTATCAGAATAAACAAAAGAAAACATTATAATAAAGGTTAGACCGATGACTAACTTGAGGTCTTAAGCTAGAAGGCAAAATGACTATTCAAAATGAAAGACATCATAGAAAGAACTTAAATGTGTCCCTCTTCGAGCTTCGACCCGATTACCGACATCACTCAAGAATAAAGGAATTATCTCAAAATGACACTCAAATTATAACTAACAAAATATTACATATTCCAATACCTTTATGACCAAGGGTACTACACACCATGGTCTCTAGATTTTAAAACATTATTCAAACCCTTTAGTATTCGACAATAGCCCAATAAAGGACAATTCAACATCCATCAAATTTTGCAAAGAGGTGTTTACAACATATGCTCAAAGCATTTTACGACAATAACAATGAATGAGTGCAAACACAGAACAAGACTTGAGATCGACTTACGCACAATTTCAACTTTTGCACCGAACAAATAACAAGACACGACTTACAACTTGGCCATAAGCATAAACATATATTTACATATAAACAATATATCAGTCGTTCATATTTGATGACACGATTTAGAGTATTACGACATTGATGTCGATTTCTCATACTCTAAATGATGACTTACGAAAGGAGAAAGACCTATTCTAACAGACGTCGATATCTCAACTAAAATTGACATAGCCCAAATTCAAAGCATCTAGGTTTGTCTACCTGATATGTGTGTTTAGTGGCAAGCACCCATGGTCTATTCTAGAGTCTATTCTCTCTTTCTCAAAGATACTTTCTCTTCTTCTTTCTTCCTGGCAAGCATGTTCCATCGATTCCTGTCATTGACAATCTCACATACAATTTTGTGGTCAAAGCACCAATATTCTACTCAAAACACATTTATATCAAATCATTTCATTTTCATATTGAAAAGACATTCCAATTCATAACATCATATTGATCATAATCAAATAGATTCCATAATTTCATAAAATTAACGTTCTCTATTTATATCATCAGTTCTTATGATGTTAAAAACATTTCCACATAACTGTACTATTTAAGAAAAAGTAAATAGTAATATTGAATCCAAAAAGGGGATGTAACATTAGAGCTCAATTTTCACTAAGTTTTGAATGCAAATGTGATGACTTGCATGAAGAGTTATGTTTTTTATAGCCCTAATGGTGCCTTTATGTATTTATTGCATCTATCTATTTCCCTTTTGGTGGGCTTTTCTAGTCGTTATGTATTACCCACTTATAATTTGCTAACGGTTGCTTTATGTTACATTCTGTTACACTATAATACATTGTTTATGTACATTTATGTGAATCTACAACATTATCTTCTTTCCTTTCGAAGATTCGTAGTAATGCTTCAACCTTGCTCCATTGATAAACCTTGCTAACAATTTTTTGTTCATGTCCCTTAATCTAATTGCTCCAAATTTTGTAATTTCATATATAGAATAGGGTCCTAACCATCTTACTTTCAACTTTCCTTGTTTCTTAAATTTTCTATCATATAAAAGTACTAGATCACCTTCTTTGAAAAATTTTAGCCACAAATTTATGTCATGCAAGGCCTTCTGCCACATCCTTTCTAGGTTTGAGTTGTATGCTGCAATTAGTCTATTCTCATCTAATTTTTGTAGTTCTTCAATTCTTTAAACTAAGGACTCATCCTCTATTAACCACAAAGTTAGTGTGGTATAAATATTTGGAAGTATAAAGGTCATTGGTACTATAGCATCCATTCCATACACTAGTTCAAAGGGTGTGAACTTTGTTGTCCTTTTGTATGCTATGCGGTAAGTCCAAAGTACCGTAGGTACTTTTAGGTCCCAGTCTTCTCTATTACCATCACATATTTTAGTTAATGTTGTCCCTATTATCTTGTTTTAAGGCTTCACTTGCTCCATTTTCTTACAGATGAAGGGGTGAGCTCTTATTGTGTATTATCATAAAAGTTTGTAATAGTTTTGCAATTGTGTTGTTGACAAAGTGCTCCACCTGGTCACTTGTTAGGCTTAAAGGACATCCAAATCTCATTATTATATTTTCATATAATTTTTTTTGTAGTTTTTATAGTGCAGTCCTTGGTTCGACTTCTACCCATTTGGTTATGTATTCATTTTTTGTAATGATAAATCTTGCTTTAGAATGTTTAGCAGGGGTTCTATAGGCCCAATAAAGTATCGCCCATTTTTCAAATGGGAGTTGAGATAATACTAGTTTCAAAAGCATCTCATCCCTTGTGGTTAGTTTTCCTATGCACTGACAAATGTCACATTGTTTGTCATATCTTTTTGCATCCTTGTATAGTGTACGTCACAAGAGTGTTGCACATATGTTATCTAATGTTGTCACTGATATGGTTGTCATTGATGTCAACACTCAGTATGGTTGTCACTGATGAGGTTGTGTGGTTGTCATTGATATCAACACTATGCTTGGATGCTTATGAAGATGATATACTATGTTGATTTTCATGGTTACTTGGTCATGTTCATGGTTGGTTGCCAATATTCATAGTTGGTTACTGATATTCATGGTTGGTTGCTAATGTTCATTTTTGGATGTCATGCCTTGATTAATGTCAAGTCAAGTTGTATTGAGCATGCTTGTGGTCAGCAGAGATGATATCATGATGATATATTAAGATGAGAATTAGAAGCATTAAGATGGGAATTAGAAGCATCTAGATAAGGATTGGAAGTAATGATGAGGTTGAGAAGATGTTTTTGATGACCTATAGCATGTTGTATGCTCTTTCCTAATGATCATAAGAAAGTATGAGTTTCTACAAGAAAGTTCTGGTCTCCGGATGTTGGTAAAGGTTGTTGTTGCAGAAAGCTGTCTAGAAGACTGCTTAGTAAAATGTTCTGCATTCCTCCACATTTCAAGATATGGTCATGTGGTTTAGAAGTTAAGTTTAATGTGCTATAAAGGTGCTACATCCAAAGTTTTAGATCATTTTCTCCTTCCCAGTGGAAGTTACAAGTGACAGAGTTCCGAATTGTGCTCTAGCAACATAATGTGATGATGAAGGCTGATTGGAATGCTCTGCATTCCTCATCAAGTGAAGGTTTGCTCATGAAGTTTTGTGAACATGATCAAAGATGTTCAATGCACACTACATTGCAGTTTCATGTGTTTTGGAGGTCTGCAAGTTTAGTTTTGAAATTGCAGAAATGATATAGATGGTTCTGGATGTCTAATTGTTCTTAGGATATATGTTTGGGTACTTGTGCCAATGGAAGAGCATACAGATCAGTTATATGAGTTTGTGTAGGACATTCTACATGTCTCAGAGTGTTTTAGGTTTGAAAATCATGAAGATCTTTTTTGTTTTCTATAGCGTACAAAGTTTTGAAATCAGTATGAGAAGAGATATTGTTGCTAAGGATGACTGAGGTATGTTGGTGATGTGCACCAGAAAGTTATTGCTATGCAGAGTTTAAGGAGTGTTTGGAGATGTTGTGTAGGTCCTGGTGACTCATCTAAAAGAAGAAAATGTAATGTTTAATCATTCATGACTACCATCAAGATTGTGAAGACTAATGTGCTATAAGCTTCATGTTTTTTTGCTTAAGGGAGACCTAATTCAATCGTGTGAAGCATGAGGATGTTACTCTTTGAAGGATGATGCTGTAAAGGTTGTTTAGGACTAGGTTAAGCATGTGTTGGAGTCCACAAGGCATGTTTCTCTTTCTGAAGTCAAGTGTATTTCATGTTAGGGCTTACCCTCTATATGTTTCATGTTGTGTGATCTCTGGCTGACTTGTAAATTTTAATATTCTTGTTGTATTGGCCAACTTGTAATGTAATCAATGAAATATCATGTATAAATTGTAAACATAGTTGATCTAGGTGAAGTATGATAGTGAAGATGAGAATATGAATGCGTCACAAGCAAAATATGAATATGATATGCATTATGATGTGTGATTGAAGGAGAAAGAGAAAAAGTAATAAGGGCTATCTTGATTCATTTTGAAGACATTTTTGTGATAGGAGGAAAGTGAAGAGTGTGCCTAATTGATCCAATCATTAAAGGAGGAGAATTGTAATCATCAAAGTTGTGAGATTCATCATCAGTTTGAGGTAGTAGAAGGACTGTCATACTATAATCATCTATGAGTTTATTCTCAGTTCTAGGAGTAGTTTCTTCCTTGGGTTTTAGCACTAAAATAAAGTCTGCAGGGAGTTTTTACTTCCTTGGGAGTGACCGTAAAACAAAGTCAATAGGGAGTAGTAGCTTCCTTGGGTTGTAGCCCTAAAACAAAGTCAGTAGGAAGTAGTAGCTTCTTTGGGTTGCATCCCTAAAACAAAGTTGTAATTTTATAGCAGTGAGCTTCATATATTGTGAGTTAATACTCACCATGGTTTTTCCCCTTTTTGAGTTTTCCACATATATCTAGTGTTATGTGTTGATGTGCATTGTGTTGATATTTCATGTTTATGTCAATGTTGTAATGTTTAAGTTTTAATTTGCTCTAGAGGATTTGAATTTTGTTCAGATATTGATTCACCCCCCCTCTTAGTATCTAGGTGTGTTCAATAATTGGTATAGGAGCCAAGTTACTCAAAAGAAGCTTAACTACTCGAGGAAGGTCCAGGGTGGTCCATAATGGATCTCACAAGGCACCTATGTTTGATGGAACAAATTATTCCTTTTGGAATCTAAGGATTGAAAACTATCTTTCTTCTCTAGGGTTTGGTATCTAGCAATCTATCAAGAAGGGTTACATTGCTCCTGCTAGTGATCCTACAGATGCAAATGAGATTAAGTTGTATGAGAATAATGCCAAGGAAAAGAGTACCATCATGAACGAGCTAGATGGTTCAGAACTTGTGAAGGTAATGGGTTGCAAATCTACTCAAGATATCTGTGTTATGTCATAAAATGTCCCCCTATGACTTTTACCTCCTAAGATTAGCTCTCGGGTCCCTTGTTTTGAATCTTGCATGTTCATTTTAACTCCCAGAAGAAAATGGCCTAAAACCCATGTCAAATGGGACTTGAGGGACATTGTGGCATTTAACCCTACCCTAAAATAGGACCTAAGGACTTGGGAACTCACGCCTTAATCCTACCATATTTTAGGCAGGTTCCAAATTTGAATGTTGGTTATGTGACTATTAGAAGGTTCCGTTGCTGACATCTTATGTTTGAATTACAAAATTTAAAGCAGGAATGCATATATAAGCATGTTTAGGGTTTCATTTGTAAACTAGAAGATGATTATAAACTTTTAGTGAACTTATGATTGTAGAGCATTCAAGATATTTGTTGTTGTAGAGTAGAATATTGTTGTGTTTGTGACTACAGATTTAGCTTCATCTTCTCGTGTGTTGAAGGGTTTTCATCTACATGTGACCTACACCTCCGAGGTGATATCTATTTGTGTTTGAATCATTTACCAATTTATTTTTGCCTTTACCCCATAGGGATACACAATCTTTATTTGACAATGGTGTTTGGAAGACTTGAATGTCCTTCTAGGGCTTGACTAAGGCAAACTCCTAAACACCACAACCACCAACCATGCACTCCTTGTGATTGTAGGTTATATGTATCAGATTTTGCGAAGTGGAGTTGCATGGGAAGGTTGTAGAAGATAAGGATTCTAGATCTGATGGAAAGAAGCATCCTGGTGCACTTTAATCCTTGTCATGTACATGTAAGCATGAAATAATGTCCTCTAAGCAACAAACCTCTTGATGACGTGTCTTCTTTCTTGTCTTGTGTTATTTCCTCTTTGTCATTTTCTCTCTCTATGCATTTTGATGTTTTTTTGACATTTTTGTGGCACTTGTCAATTTGCATTTTTTGAGCTTTTGACCTTGTTCCTAAGCCTTGTGAGTGTCTTGTAGGTGAGTTTTTACCTTTCCCCTATGCTTTTCATCCTCTGCACCCCCTAGAAGCCTTCTAGAGGTCCTCCATATCCATTTCCCACTTTCAATTTTTATTTTTTCTCAATCAATCCAAATCTCCCCCTATTATTTCCAGATCTCCCCCGGAGATCCTATAGGTGCAAGTGGAGATTTGGATTCTTGTACATGACTGACCTATTTCTGAAGGCAAAACACCTCCTTTTTCTCTCTCCTTTCATTTCCCATCATGTTGTTCTTCAGAAAACCTTGTCTTGTCTAGATCTCCCATGGGTGACCCAGGGTTGCCAAGGCTTGACCCTATTGGCTAAAGGGGCGACCCTGTCACATTTCCAGTTGTGGAAAAACTTAAGTTTCTCACTCAAAAAATCTCTATTTTCACCCATTTTCCTTCCAATTCGCATGATTTTTGATGCCCAATATAGAGTTGACTATTTCATACACCCACACATGCACAATTAACTCCACTTGATCTAAAATTAACAACTCAATCAATCTAATGCATTCTTCCAACTCCAATCCTTCTTTAGTGATAAGCTATTATTAATTTATCACTCCCTAATTAACTGAGTTCACTAAGTAATCAATCTTGTCAACTCCCCAATCAATCCTTGTTAACTCTTCAATCAATTAAGTTAACTTCTTAGTTAATTCCACCCATCATGACCTCTTCCAACCTATAAATACCCCTCACCTCTTCATTATTTTCCAAGTTGAGCAAGTTGGAGATTACTCTTCACATCTTCACAATCTTTTTCAAGCTTTTTCATAGGCCTTTGAGCCTCTTTCCTCATTTCTTTCTTTATTTCTTCAAAGCTTTCATTGTTGCATAGCTTCAAAGGCCCTCCATAGAGGCAAATTCATTGTGCACACAACTTTTGCTGGTTTTTGCTCTCTAAATCAGCATTCTAATGCTCTCACAGGATGAAAGCACCTTTTGCTTTATTCATTGTTAAACCAAGCATCATTAAGCTATTTCATTCAATGCTATTGTACTCAACCAAAGCTCTCATTGAGCTCTTTCAAGCTCCAACAAGCTTATTTTTGCTTCTTTCTGTCATTTTGTCTTCAAGAGGTCTTCCCGCTACTTCAAAAGGACTCGAGGTTGCCAATATCAAGGATTTCTAAGGGTAGTGGAGTCACACAAATCTTCATTCTTTCAGGTTCCTCTATTGTTTTTTTTAATTGATAGTACTTAAAAAAAAATTGCTCTTAGGAATAGTAAATCTTTGCTTTTTCCTAGATAGTTAGATCTTATATGTTAGAATAATTGTTTTCATATTCCTAGATCTAGATTATTTGAAGAAGGAATTTCCCTTTTTAGATTAGATTACTTCGAAACAATCAAAAACCCAAAAACATAGATTAAAATTGCATTAGGAAAAGTCATATTAGCTTGCATTTCATATTTCAATTATTAGAATAGAAAAGACATCTTTATTTCCATAAAATAATAAAAAAGCACAAAAACACATTTGCATATCATTTACCTTTGCATGCATATAGAAACCCTAGAAAAGATAGACAAACTTGCAAACCCTTGATACCATCACGAGGTAAACCATGATAAACGATTCAATCATACCCTTGATCACATCACAACGTAAACACAATTCAAAGCATAACCAAACCCTAGGTCAACTAAACCCTAGTTCAAAACCCTAAGTCTAGTTAAGGTTTGACATCACACATTTACCTCTATCTTGGCTCACGAATGTGCCTAGGAGTGAGAGGTGAGTGGGTAAGGGCTATCTTCAATGAGATTGAGAAAATCAATCCACGAAAATAGTAGGAGACATTTACTTTACCACAACAAGATCCATTTGTCCTCTTATTAATAGAAGAACAAAGACAACTCCAAATACAATGAGAACTCATTCAACGAATTGAGAGACAAGAGGACATAAATGAAAGAAACCGCTTACCCACACAAAGCTAGTGTTGGTTTTTCTTCTGAATCAGCATTAGGGTTTGCCAGTTCTAATGCACAGGCGGATTCAGCCAAGTGAATACAGGAGGTTGCGTGAGCTCCTCCCCTTCACTTCTGGTTCTGCCACACCAAGGGGGGTGTCCCTATTTGATAAAAGTATGACCTTGACTAGCTCAATGACAGAAAGATATAACTTGACAGCAACAGGCAGAATACTCTCGCGTAAGGACCAAGATTTGTTTAACAAATCACAATGTTGGCAACATTCTTGGACATATATGTCTGGTTGGGTATGAGAGTATGCAGGGATCCTAATCCTACTCCTACAATTAACAGGTGGAAGGATGAAATGGTTTGATTTGATTTTTGGATGCAAAGCTGGACATGGTATATAACCTCAACACAGAGCTAGATTGGTGCCTATCCAAGGCTTGGAGTCGGTAGACATACACCTGTGAATGATCAGCATGAACAACTAAAACTGGATTTTAGGGGGATATACATGATATCTGCCTTACAGATATCTCCCAATACAGAGTGTTAAGCTGTCTATACTTATGGCATCCCTATTGTAGTATACCCTTCCCAATATTCAATCTGAAAACAGTTTAATCTACCCCTTGAGCAGAAGTTAAAAGATTAAACATTCAACACAGGAATTCTATGTTCTAGAATCTCAGACATTCCTTGAATGCCTGGACTCAGAAGAAAGATACATACAAAACTGGAGAGAGAATCAGCATAACACATGCAAACATAGCATTATTCATATAAAATTGATCATGAAATTAGTGGATTCATGCACAAACGTACAACAGAAGATACATAAACTTGCAAGTTTTGCTGCACAGAGCAACCAAAACTAGTTGTATCTTATTACAAAGCCAAAATGTCCAGTTTTCAAAAACCTCAAAAATGGTAACACAGTCTGCCTATATTGGCCAGAAAGTGTACCTCACAACAATTAGTTACATGGCTTTCAAAAATCTACCAGATACAGATCACACAAGAAGAATGGTGCTAAGAAGTTATTGCTGCAGCAAACAAGGGAGGCCTCGAGCCCTGCGCCGCCATCTGGAAGTCTTCATCCATAAATCGGGCCACCTGATCATGTGTACCATTTCTCTTACCCCTGCTACAGTCACCATTGATGGCTCAACCACCCGCGGCCGCATGAAAACTGTCGCTGCGTTCAAAATGCATTTTCCTGCCAAAATGCATTTTCTAAAGTTTCAAATGTGCAGGGAAATTAATCCCACATGCATGGTGTAGAGACCCTCCAATAGTTTAAAAACATGGCCACTAACATACTAAGTGTCGAGCGCTTCTGCCACGCTCGACACACGCCTCTCAGCCCAAAGCCCATTGCCCAGACCTAGGCCATCGGCTCACCCCACAAATCTCTCATCGATCTCAATTGTCTCGCTGACCGCTACACTACACTCCCCCATCGGCAAGAACAATCTCGTCAGCAAACCTCAAAAAACTCTGGCCGAAAAGCAACCTCATGCCGACGACTCACCAGCCAAACTCCTTACATCGGTGGCCCAAAAATTTGCTTCGCCGATAGCCAGACACACGCCGATGGACATCCATCGGCCAGACCAAAACAATCGAAGCACTCAAGAAATCTTTCGCCGATGAAGCTAATCACTCCGATAAGACCAAAAACATAAAGCTTTGAACCATTGAACCGATTCAAGCGGATGGTTCAAAGGAGAAGTTCAATGCTGAAACCAACTCAGTCAGCAACAAAAAAGCAACCCCGCGAACCCATTGAAACCGGTTCAATGGCGAGGTTCAAATCTCCACAACAATACTCCATCGGTAAAATAATTCAACCGAGACCAAAAAACTCGAAGCATTGAACTATTGAACCTTGAACCGGTTCAAAGGGTTCAAGCGGGAGGTTCAACGATACAAGATTTGTGCAAGGCAAATGCATAATATGATCCGTTAGAAGAAAAATGAATCCTGAACCGCTGAACCATTGAACTTAGAGAAAAAGGGTTCAAGTTCAAACCAAAATGTCGAAGACACAGTAACAAACACATGCCGATGGAGAAAACATGAAGACCACCTCCTCAAGAACTATGATGCAGATGCTGAAAAACACTGAGGGGCCCCCTAAACTTAGAACTTTTTGGGATTTTTTGGGAAGGTTCCTACATGAAAAATTGCTCCAAAACTAGGAGTCAATTCAGGCACCAACAATGGCTCTGATTGGGGACGTGCAGGTGCAAGACTGCAGCGAGAACCCCAGATCTCTGGGATGCAGACCAGTCCCCTATCCATTGGGCACAGAGTCAAACTTGCACCAATCTACATCACGAAACACATTATTTTAAAATAAACATGGTGGCCCAGGGCCACCAAAAAGGGAAAACCAGACTTTTCCTTTGTCAAACACCTAATTTTCTTTTGATTTCTTCAAATGAAGCCTAAAAGCATTTAACTATCTGCAGCAAGCCCCTTGGCAATTATTTGTGCTGCTGCTCATTTCTTTTTCTTCAACAAATCTACAGCTAGCTTCATCAGCATATATAATTATCAGTTGTAGAAAGTCATCATCATATGAGTCACTAATGTTGCTTGGAAAAATAACAGACTCACATGAAACAAATGAATCCACATCAGAATTTTGCCCTTCCTCAAAAAATAAGAGCTCCTCTGTATCAAACATGCAATATTCAGGCACAAGCAACATCTCATAATCAAATTTATCTTGATGAACATATAGATATCCATCATCATCATGCATGGCAGTTTTGTCATTAATGTCCACCTGAAATGTCTCAAGAGAAGGCAGAAATAACTCAGAATGCAGCCCTACATTGAAAGCTTCATAGTCACCCCTGTAATCAACACTATTCCCAACTGTATGAGCACACACATCTGCAATTTTCCCATCCACCTCTGAATAGTGACCTTGTTTTTTATCTTCACCAGTGCCCTGATAATCAAAAGCAAAGTTTTCAACCTCTGCACTATGAAGGTGGCCAAAATCTTCAAGGAAACACTCATAATCAGCATCCAAATATATTTCATCATCTGAAAGGCTCACATATCCATTTGAATGCTGGCAATCACTAGCATATTCACTGCCATCCCTTGAATCAATGTTTTCTATATTCAGAGTGAAGCTCTGCATGTCCACTTCATATAAATAATCAGGCATAACTAGGATATGCACACTACTGCAAGACACAACTTCATGTATGTCTCTCATTTGATTAATTGGAGGGCACCTTGTGTCCGCAGGCTTGTCTTCTAAAGGCTGATAACAATCTTTATTTTCATTATTACAAGATGTGCTTACATTTTCTACAACATTTTCTTCATGCATCACATCATGGCTGCACACATTATTCTGAAGTATATTTCCCTCTATACAATCATCTCTCAATGCACATACTGGGAGGGCTAAAATATATTCACTTTGATAACTGCTTTGACAACTTGCAGCCATGAAACCTACTGGCATTCCATATTTCTCATTGTTTTCTATGTCCATAGCAAATTGGAAAGCCTGGTGAAGTGTGACTGGTTCTTTATCTCTCAACAGATAACTCATTTCTTCATCAAATGCAGCCAAATAAATTGTCAAGCACAATGCATTATTAGGTCTCATATATTCAGGGATCTACCTGAGCAATTTAATAAACCTAAGATTAAAGGCTAGAACCAGCTCCTCATCTTCCCTTTGGATATTCATAAAATGTATGATCAATGAGGCCACATCAAACCTTTCACCAAACTGCCCTAGGAATGCAACTTCTAAATCTATCCATGAAGAAACTGAACAAACAGGCAGGTCTGAAAACCATATCCTAGCATCATCTTCCAATGACTGAACAAAGAGTCTCATTACTACATCTTCATCCTCTACCTCATAATCTTCTATTAAATTACAAAATCTTTGCAGATGTTTGTTTGCCAATTCAGAATCTGATCCACTATATTTTGGCAAACATCTTCTAATTTTATTGGGAATAATATTTGGGTAACCATATATCCCTGTGAAATTTAGGGCTTTATATCTTTCAATAAAGAATGGTCTTCTCTGAGAACATGACCAGGCTTACTGTTCTAAACTCAACATTTTGAATCAAAGATGAATACCTGGATATATGTTGCAGCACTGATAGGTTCTTTCAACAGAGTCGCCACCTCTCAGAGAGAGGACAGAATGTCAGGAAGGCACTTTTGTTTTCTAGATTCATCACCCCAGCAGAGCACCACATGGTTCCTTTTTGCTGCAACAACTTCACTGGAAACTAGATTTTCCAGCCCTCAAGTTACTTGACTCTCTCTCTCCCCAGTAGAGTCACCATTTTGTTGGTTTTTCTTCTAAATCAGCATTAGGGTTTGCCAGTTCTAATGCACATGTAGATTCAACCAACTGAATACAGGAGGTTGCGTGAGCGCCTCCCCTTCACTTTTGGTTCTGCCGCACCAAGGGGGGTGTCCCTATTTGATAAAAGTATGACCTTGACTAGCTCAATGACAGAAAGATATAACTTGACAGCAACAGGCAGAATACTCTCGCGTAAGGACAAAGATTTGTATAACAAATCACAAGGTTGGCAACATTCTTGGACATATATGTCTGGTTGGGTATGAGAGTACGTAGGGATCCTAATCCTACTCCTACAACTAACAGGTGGAAGGATGAAATGGTTTGATTTAATTTTTGGATGCAAAGCTGGACATGGTATATAACCTCAACACAGAGCTAGATTGGTGCCTATCTAGGGCTTGGAGTCGGTAGACATACACCTGTGAATGATCAGCATGAACAACTAAAATTGGATTTCAGGGGGATATACATGATATCTGCCTTACAGATATCTCCCAATACAGAGTGTTAAGCTGTCTATACTTATGGCATCCCTATTGCAGTATACCCTTCCCAATATTCAATCTGAAAATAGTTTAATCTACCCCTTGAGCAGAAGTTAAAAGATTAAACATTCAACACAAGAATTCTATGTTCTAGAATCTCAGACATTCCTTGAATGCCTGGACTCAGAAGAAAGATACATGTAAAATTGGAGATAGAATCAGCATAACACATGCAAACATAGCATTATTCATATAAAATTGATCATGAAATCAGTGGATTCATGCACAAATGTACAACAGGAGATACATAAACTCACAAGTTTTGCTGCACAGAGCAACCAAAACCAGTTGTATCTTATTATAGAGCCAAAATGTCCAGTTTTCAACAACCTCAAAAATGGTAACACAGTCTGCCTATATTGGCCAGAAAGTGTACCTCATAGCAATTAGTTACATGGCTTTCAAAAATCTACTAGATACAGATCACACAGGAAGAATGGCACTCAGAAGTTATTGCTGCAGCAAACAAGGGAGGCCTCGAGCCCTGCACCGCCATCTGGAAGTCTTCATCCATAAATCAGGCCACCTGATCATGTGTACCATTTCTCTTACCCCTCCTACAGTCACCATTGATGGCTCAACCACCCGCGGCCACGTGAAAACTATCGCTGCGTTCAAAAAGAATTTTCTCGCCAAAATGCATTTTCTGAAGTTTCAAATGTGCAGGGAAATTAATCCAACATGCATGGTGCGGAGACCCTCCAATAGTTTAAAAATATGGCCACTAACATACTAAGTGTCGAGCACTTCTGCCACGCTCGACACATGCCTCTCAGCCCAAAGCCCATCGCCCAAACCTAGGCCATCGGCTCACCCCACAAATCTCTCATCGATCTCAATTGTCTCACCGACCGCTACACTACACTCCCCCATCGGCAAGAACCATCCCGTCGGCAAACCTCAAAAAACTCTGGCCGAAAAGCAACCTCATGCCGATGACTCCTCATCGGCCAAACTCCTTACATCGATGGCCCAAAAATTTGCTTTGCTGATAGCTAGAAACACGCTAATGGACATCCATCGGCCAGACCAAAACAATCAGAGCACTCAAGAAATCTTTCGCCAATGAAGCCAATCACTCCGATAAGACCAAAAACATAAAGCTTTGAACCATTGAACTGGTTGAAGCGAATGGTTCAAAGGAGAAGTTCAACGCTGAAACCAACTCAGTCAGCAACAAAAAAGCAACCCCGCGAACCCATTGAAACTGGTTCAATAGCGAGGTTCAAACCTCCACAACAATACTCCATCGGCAAAATACTTCGACCGAGACCAAAAAACTCGAAGCATCGAACTATTGAACCTTGAACCGGTTCAAAGGGTTCAAGCGGGAGGTTCAACGATACAAGATTTGCGCAAGGCAAATGCATAATATGATCCATTAGAAGAAAAATGAACCCTGAACCGCTGAACCATTGAACTTAGAGAAAAAGGGTTCAAGTTCAAACCAAAATGTTGAAGACACAAAAACAAACACATGCCAATGGAGAAAACATGAAGACCACCTCGTCAAGAACTGTGATGCAGATGCTGAAAAACACTGAGGGGCCCACTAAACTTAGAACTTTTTTGGATTTTTTGGGAAGGTGCCTGCATGAAAAATTGCTCCAAAACTGGGAGTCAATTCAGGCACCAATAGTGGCTCTGATTGGGGACGTGTAGGTGCAAGACTGCAGCGAGAACCCCAGATCTCTGGGATGCAGACTAGTCCCCTATCCATTGGGCACAGAGTCAAACTTGCACCAATCTGCATCACGAAACACATTATTTTAAAATAAACATGGTGGCCCAGGGCCACCAAAAAGGGAAAACCAGACTTTTCCTTTGTCAAACACCTGATTTTCTTTTGATTTCTTCAAATGAAGCCTAAAAGCATTTAACTGTCTGCAGCAAGCCCCTTGGCAATTATTTGTGCTGCTGCTCATTTCTTTTTCTTCAACAAATCTACAACTAGCTTCATCAGCATATATAATTATCAGTTGTAGAATGTCATCATCATATGAGTCACTGATGTTGCTTGGAAAAATAACAGACTCACATGAAACAAATGAATCCACATCAGAATTTTGCCCTTCCTCAAAAAATAAGAGCTCCTCTGTATCAAACATGCAATATTCAGGCACAAGCAACATCTCATAATCAAATTTATCTTGATGAACATATAGATATCCATCATCATCATGCATGGCAGTTTTGTCATTAATGTCCACCTTAAATGTCTCAAGAGAAGGCAGAAACAACTCAGAATGCAGCCCTACACTGAAAGCTTCATAGTCACCCCTGCAATCAACACTATTCCCAACTGTATGAGCACACACATCTGTAATTTTCCCATCCACCTCTGAATAGTGACCTTGTTTTTATCTTCACCAGTGCCCTGATAATCAAAAGCAAATTTTTCAACCTCTGCACTATGAAGGTGGCCAAAATCTTCAAGGAAACACTCATAATCAGCATCCAAATATATTTCATCATCTGAAAGGCTCACATATGCATTTGAATGCTAGCAATCACTAGCATATTCACTGCCATCCCTTGAATCAATGTTTTCTATATTCAAAGCGAAGCTCTGCATATCCGCTTCATATAAATAATCAGGCATAACTGGGATATGCACACTGTTGCAAGACACAACTTCATGTATGTCTCTCATTTGATCAATTAGAGGGCACCTTGTGTCCGCAGGCTTGTCTTCTAAAGGCTGATAACAATCTTTGTTTTCATTATTACAAGATGTGCTTACATTTTCTACAACATTTTCTTCATGCATCACATCATGGCTGCACACATTATTCTGAAGTATATTTCCCTCTATACAATCATCTCTCAATGCACATACTGGGAGGGCTGAAATATATTCACTTTGATAACTGCTTTGACAACTTGTAGCCATGAAACCTACTGGCATTCCATATTTCTCATTGTTTTCTATGTCCATAGCAAATTGGAAAGCCTGGTGAAGTGTGACTGGTTCTTTATCTCTCAACAGATAACTCATTTCTTCATCAAATGCAGCCAAATAAATTGTCAAGCACAATGCATTATTAGGTCTCATATATTTAGGGATCTGCCTAAGCAATTTAATAAACCTAAGATTAAAGGCTGGAACTAGCTCCTCATCTTCCCTTTGGATATTCATAAAATGTATGATCAATGAGGCCACATCAAACCTTTCACCAAACTGCCCTAGGAATGCAACTTCTAAATCTATCCATGAAGAAGAAATTCACGCCATGGAACACAGGAATTCTATGTTCTAGAATCTCAGACATTCCTTGAATGCCTGGACTCAGAAGAAAGATACATGCAAAACTGGAGACAGAATCAGCATAACACATGCATACATAGCATTATTCATATAAAATTGATCATGAAATCAGTGGATTCATGCACAAACGTACAACAAGAGATACATAAACTCGCAAGTTTTGCTGCACAGAGCAACCAAAACTAGTTGTATCTTATTACAGAGCTAAGATGTCCAGTTTTCAACAACCTCAAAAATGGTAACATAGTCTGCCTATATTGGCCAGAAAGTGTACCTCACAGTAATTAATTACATGGCTTTCAAAAATCTGCCAGATACAGATCACACAGGAAGAATTGCGCTCAGAAGTTATTGCTGCAGCAGACAAGGGAGGCCTTGAGCCTTGCATCACCATCTGGAAGTCTTCATCCATAAATCGGGCCACCTGATCATGTGTACCATTTCTCTTACCCCTGCTACAGTCGCCATTGATGGCTCAACCACCCGCGGTCGCATGAAAACTGTCACTGCATTCAAAAAGAATTTTCCCGCCAAAATGCATTTTCTAAAGTTTCAAATGTGCAAGGAAATTAATCCCACATGCATGGTGCGGAGACCCTCCAATAGTTTAAAAACATGGCCACTAACATACTAAGTGTCGAGCGCTTCTGCCACGCTTGACACATGCCTCTCAGCCTAAAGCCCATCGCCTAGACCTAGGCCATCGGCTCACCCCACAAATCTCTCATCGATCTCAATTGTCTCGCCGACCGCTACACTACACTCCCCCATCAGCAAGAACAATCCCGTCGGCAAACCTCAAAAAACTCTTGCCGAAAAGCAACCTCATGCCGACGAATCCTCATCGGCCAAACTCCTTACATCGGTGGCCCAAAAATTTGCTTCACTGATAGCCAGACACACGCCGATGGACATCCATCGGCCAGACCAAAACAATTGGAGCACTCAAGAAATCTTTCGCTGATGAAGTCAATCACTCCGATAAGACCAAAAACATAAAGCTTTGAACCATTGAACCAGTTCAAGTGGATAGTTCAAAGGAGAAGTTCAACGCTGAAACCAACTCAGTCAGCAACAAAAAAGCAACCCCGTGAACCCATTGAAACTGGTTCAATGGCGAGGTTCAAACCTCCACAACAATACTCTATCGGCAAAATACTTCGGCCGAGACCAAAAAACTCGAAGCATCGAACTATTGAACCTTGAACCGGTTCAAAGGGTTCAAGCGAGAGGTTCAACGATACAAGATTTGCGCAAGACAAATGCATAATATGATCCATTAGAAGAAAAATGAACCCCGAACCGCTGAACCATTGAACTTAGAGAAAAAGGGTTCAAGTTCAAACCCAAATGTCGAAGACACAAAAATGAACACATGCCGATGGAGAAAACATGAAGACCACCTCCTCAAGAACTGTGATGCAGATGCTGAAAAACACTAAGGGGCCCCCTAAACTTAGAACTTTTTTGTATTTTTTGGGAAGGTGCCTGCATGAAAAATTGCTCCAAAACTGGGAGTCAATTTAGGCACCAACAATGGCTCTGATTGGGGATGTGCAGGTGCAAGACTGCAGCAAGAACCCCAAATCTCTGGGATGTAGACCAGTCCCCTATCCATTGGGCACAGAGTCAAACTTGCACCAATCTGCATCACGAAACAAATTATTTTAAAATAAACATGGTGGCCCAGGGCCACCAAAAAGGGAAAACCAGACTTTTCCTTTGTCAAACACCTGATTTTCTTTTGATTTCTTCAAATGAAGCCTAAAAGCATTTAACTGTCTGTAGCAAGCCCCTTGGCAATTATTTGTGCTACTGCTCATTTCTTTTTCTTCAACAAATCTACAGCTAGCTTCATCAGCATATATAATTATCAGTTGTAGAATGTCATCATCATATGAGTCACTGATGTTGCTTGGAAAAATAACAGACTCACATGAAACAAATGAATCCACATCAGAATTTTGCCCTTCCTCAAAAAATAAGAGCTCCTCTATATCAAACATGCAATATTCAGGCACAACAACATCTCATAATCAAATTTATCTTGATGAACGTATAGATATCCATCATCATCATGCATGGTAGTTTTGTCATTAATGTCCACCTGAAATGTCTCAAGAGAAGGTAGAAATAACTCAGAATGCAGCCCTACACTGAAAGCTTCATAGTCACCCCTGCAATCAACACTATTCCCAACTGTATGAGCACACACATCTGCAATTTTCCCATCCACCTCTGAATAGTGACCTTGTTTTTATTTTCACCAGTGCCCTGATAATCAAAAGCAAAGTTTTCAACATCTGCACTATGAAGGTGGCCAAAATCTTCAAGGAAACACTCATAATCAGCATCCAAATATATTTCATCATATGAAAGGCTCACATATGCATCTGAATGCTGGCAATCACTAGCATATTCACTGCCATCCCTTGAATCAATGTTTTTTATATTCAGAGTGAAGCTCTGCATATCCACTTCATATAAATAATCAAGCATAACTGGGATATACGCACTGCTGCAAGACACAACTTCATGTATGTCTCTCATTTGATCAATTGGAGGGCACCTTGTGTGTTGGTTTTTTCCCAGATTGGATGCTTAATAGGATCTCTGGGCCAGGGGCCAACAGTATAGGAGATAGACTCTATATTGTATCTCCTCTTCTTCTTTAGGCTCTGCAAAACCTAGGGGGGTATTCCCTACTCAACATCCATGGGGATATGCATACAAAGGCTGGGATGCTGACAGAAAGCAGATAAGTCCTCCTATAAGTAGACAAAAATTGCAAGATAAGAGCAAAGGGGCTGGCTTTGGGCCTATTTTCAGTTGTAGACAGACGACTTGGATCCTAAAACTAATTCTAATGTCCTAATGGTTGTTTTAGAGTTTGATTTTGATTTTATGTTTGGATGCAAAGCTAGACATGGTTATAATACAAACACAATGCAAAATTGGTGCCTATCCAGGGCCTGGAGTCAGTAGACATACACCTATGAATGATATGCATGAACAACTAAAACTAGATTTCAGGGGGATACATATGATACCTGCCTTAAAGATATCTCCTAATACAAAGTGTTAAGCTATCCATACTTATGGCATCCCTATTGCAGTATATCCTTCCCAATATTCAATCTGAAAATAGTTTAATCTACCCCTTGAGCAGAAGTTAAAAGATTAAACATTCAACACAGGAACTCTATGTTCTAGAATCTTAGACATTCCTTAAATATCTGGACTCAGAAGAAAGATACATACAACACTGGAGACAGAATTAGCACAACACATGCAAACATAGCATTACTAATATAGGATAAACCATGAAATCAGTGGATTCATGCAAAAACATACCACAGGAGATACATAAACTCACAAGTTTTACTGCACAGAGCAACCAAATAAGCTATATTACATTACAGAGCCAAAAATGTTCCGCTTTCAACAACCACAAATGAGTAACACTTCCAACTTAAAAACTAGCCAGAGGGAAGTGTACTCAGCATTAATTACATGGTTGACCAAAAATTCTGCCAGATACACAGTATCAAAAAAATGGCACTCAACGCGCTGAATACAGTAGGTAGGGGAGGAGACAAGAAGGGATCTCAAGCCATGAGCCGCCAGCTGTGGATGTACAACTTCAGTCGGGTACCAGATCTGTCCACACCATCGCCCATACTTTAGCAACAACTGCCATTAATGTCCATCCACCTCGCAGCCATCAAGAAAACATCAAACAGTGTATCACAACCATTTCCCGCCAAAACGCACTTCACCGCAGTTTCAAAATAATACAGGGAGATTAATCCCACATGCATGGTGCGGAGAGCCCCCTACCACTTTATACACACGGCCACATGCATAATAAGCGTCGAGCGCTTTTGCCACGCTCGACCCACGATCTTCGCGCAAAGCCTATCGCTAAGACCCAAGCCATCGGCACACCCCACAATTCTCCCGCCGACCTCATTTGTCTCACTGACAGCCACACTACACTCCACTCCATCGGCCAGAGACAGACCATCAACCTAGCAAGAAACCCCTCTGCCAATAGAACAACTCTTGCCGATAACACATCGGCTCGCCACCTCTGTCGGTGTGACATACACCGTCGGAACAACCAAAATCTCCCTAGCCGATGAAGAGTGCCACGCCGATGCCTGCATATGCAAACATCCTCCGGATGTTTAAAAATCATCCTGACGTCAGCATCATCATCTGCACGACCACCCTCATCGGCACAACCTGATGCATCAGAGAAAGATCCTCCTGCTTAGCCGATACCAAATGTCTGGCCGATGAACATCCTGTTGACGTCACCGTCATGCCCTGCTGACGTCATCAGCATATCTACCTACTGCACACCTCCTCATATCTGGATGACATCACCGTCATATTCGCAACATCGGGGGATCTCTACAAGGTGACTAGTGTTAGAAATATGACCCCCCTCAGACCTTAATGACGTCACCACAAATCGACATCAGGATGATATTCGGAAATATGATGATGATGACAACCCACCCCTAGAATATCATGATGATGATGCCCTCCTCTCCTTAAGAAAATATGATGCCGCAACTGAAAAATGCTGAGGAGGTCAAACACTTAGAAAATTTTGGATTTTAGAGAGGGGACCATGCCAAAAACCTTGAACATAAATTATTACCAATAGGCACCTTGACCTTCTATCGATGACCCTTTTCTCCTTTCATTTTCCTTTATCGCTTTTGTATGTGCAAATCCAAATGCATATACAACATACAGGGCAGACGTCAAATGTTATAGAACAAATAGAATTTTGGTTCGGGTCTGGATTGCAAATATTTTCATTGCATATCTGAATGTATATTTTGTTTGTATGCTGAATATACAAACACAAACATACAAGCAGGGAATCTAATGAGAATATTCTAGATACATTCCTCCCCTATATATTGAACATGTACAAACCCGTTTGCATAAGACTGCGGCAGGCCCCACCAAATGTATATCAGCCAATGTATATTTTCCTTTGTATATGACCCGATATACAAAGCAGGAATATTCCCTTCATCAGCCAGACCAACACCATCGGCCAAACACACACCGATGATGAACATTACGCCGATGGCACATCACTACCACCAATTAGATCACCAAGAAGCCTGTGAGGTCATGCCGATGGGCAAGAAGATATAGGGTTCAAATGAAGAAACCCTCTAAACATGAAAAATCAACCTCCAGGTCAAAATGAGTACCAACATTGTGTCCGCAGGCTTGTCTTCTAAAGGCTGATAACAATCTTTGTTTTCATTATTACAAGATGTGCTTACATTTTCTACAACATTTTCTTCATGCATCACATCATGGCTGCACACATTATTCTGAAGTATATTTCCCTCTATACAATCATCTCTCAATGCACATACTGGGAGGGCTGAAATATATTCACTTTGATAACTGCTTTGACAACTTGCAGCCATGAAACCTACTGGCATTCCATATTTCTCATTGTTTTCTATGTCCATAGCAAATTGGAAAGCCTGGTGAAGTGTGACTGGTTCTTTATCTCTCAACAGATAACTCATTTCTTTATCAAATGCAGCCAAATAAATTGTCAAGCACAATGCATTATTAGGTCTCATATATTCAGGGATCTGCCTGAGCAATTTAATAAACCTAAGATTAAAGGCTAGAACCAGCTCCTCATCTTCCCTTTGGATATTCATAAAATGTATGATCAATGAGGCCACATCAAACCTTTCACCAAACTGCCCTAGGAATGCAACTTCTAAATCTATCCATGAAGAAATTGAACAAACAGGCAGGTCTGAAAACCATATCCTAGCATCATCTTCCAATGACTGAACAAAGAGTCTCATTACTACATCTTCATCCTCTACCTCATAATCTTCTATTAAATTACAAAATCTTTGCAGATGTTTGTTTGCCGATTCAGAATCTGATCCACTATATTTTGGCAAACATCTTCTAATTTTATTGGGAATAATATTTGGGTAACCATATATCCCTGTGAAATTTAGGGCTTTATATCTTTCAATAAAGAATGGTCTTCTCTGAGAGCACGACCAGGCTTGTTGTTCTTAACTCAACATTTTGAATCAAAGATGAATACCTGGATATATGTTACAGCACTGATAGGTTCTTTCAACAGAGTCGCCACCTCTCAGAGAGAGGACAGAATGTCAGGAAGGCACTTTTGTTTTCTGGATTCATCACCCTAGCAGAGCACCACATGGTTCCTTTTTGCTGCAACAACTTCACTGGAAACTAGATTTTCCAGCCATCAGGTTACTTGACTCTCTCTCTCCCTAGTAGAGTCGCCATTTTGTTGGTTTTTCTTCTGAATCGGCATTAGGGTTTGCCAGTTCTAATGCACAGGCAGATTCAGCCAACTGAATACATGAGGTTGCGTGAGCTTCTCCCCTTCACTTCTTGTTCTACCGCACCAAGGGGGGTGTCCCTATTTGATAAAAGTATGACCTTGACTAGCTCAATGACAGAAAGATATAACTTGACAGCAATAGGCAGAATACTCTCGCATAAGGACCAAGAATTGTATAACAAATCACAAGGTTGGCAACATTCTTGGACATATATGTTTGGTTGGGTATGAGAGTACACAGGGATCCTAATCCTACTCCTACAACTAATAGGTGGAAGGATGAAATGGTTTGATTTGATTTTTGGATGCAAAGCTAGACATGGTATATAACCTCAACACAGAGCTAGATTGGTGCCTATCCAGGGCTTGGAGTCGGTAGACATACACCTGTGAATGATTAGCATGAACAACTAAAACTAGATTTCAGGGGGATATACATGATATCTGCCTTACAGATATCTCCCAATACAGAGTGCTAAGCTGTCTATACTTATGGCATCCCTATTGCAGTATACCCTTCCCAATATTCAATCTGAAAACAGTTTAATCTACCCCTTGAGCAGAAGTTAAAAGATTAAACATTCAACATAAGAATTCTATGTTCTAGAATCTCAGACATTCCTTGAATGCCTGGACTCAGAAGAAAGATACATGCAAAACTGGAGACAGAATCAGCATAACACATGCAAACATAGCATTATTCATATAAAATTGATCATGAAATCGGTGGATTCATGCACAAACGTACAACAGGAGATACATAAACTCGTAAGTTTTGCTGCACAGAGTAACCAAAACCAGTTGTATCTTATTACAGAGCTAAAATGTCCAGTTTTCAACAACCTCAAAAATGGTAACACAGTCTGCCTATATTGGCCAGAAAGTGTACCTCACAGCAATTAATTACATGGCTTTCAAAAATCTGCCAGATACAGATCACACAGGAAGAATGGCGCTCAGAAGTTATTGCTGCAGCAGACAAGGGAGGCCTCGAGCCCTGCGCCGCCATCTGGAAGTCTTCATCCATAAATCGGGCCACCTGATCATGTGTACTATTTCTCTTACCCCTCCTATAGTCACCATTGATGGCTTAACCACCCGCGGCCGCGTGAAAACTGTCACTGTATTCAAAAAAAATTTTCTCGCCAAAATGCATTTTCTGAAGTTTCAAATGTGCAGGGAAATTAATCCCACATGGATGGTGCAGAGACCCTCCAATAGTTTGAAAACATGGCCACTAACATACTAAGTGTCGAGCGCTTCTCCCACGCTCGACACACGCCTCTCAGCCCAAAGCCCATCGCCCAGACCTAGGCCATCGGCTCACCCCACAAATCTCTCATCGATCTCAATTGTCTCGTCGACCGCTACACTACACTCCCCCATCGGCAAGAACAATCCCATCGGCAAACCTCAAAAAACTCTGGCCGAAAAGCAACCTCATGCCGACGACTCCTCATCAGCCAAATTCCTTACATCAATGGCCCAAAAATTTGTTTCGCCGATAGCCAGATACACGCTGATGGACATCCATTGGCTAGACCAAAACTATTGGAGCACTCAAGAAATCTTTCGCCGATGAAGCCAATCACTTCGATAAGACCAAAAACATAAAGCTTTGAACCATTGAACCGGTTCAAGCAGATGGTTCAAAGGAGAAGTTCAACGCTGAAACCAACTCAGTCAGCAACAAAAAAGCAACCCCGCAAACCCATTGAAAGCGGTTTAATGGTGAGGTTCAAACCTCCACAACAATACTCCATCGGCAAAATACTTCGGCCGAGACCAAAAAACTCGAAGCATCGAACTATTGAACCTTGAACCGGTTCAAAGGGTTCAAGCGGGAGGTTCAACGATACAAGATTTGCGCAAGGCAAATGCATAATATGATCCGTTAGAAGAAAAATGAACCCTGAACCACTGAACCATTGAACTTAGAGAAAAAGGGTTCAAGTTCAAACCAAAATGTCGAAGACACAAAAACGAACAGATGCTGATGGAGAAAACGTGAAGACCACCTCCTCAAGAACTGTGATGTAGATGCTAAAAAACACGGAGGGCCCCCTAAGCTTAGAACTTTTTTGGATTTTTTTGGAAGGTGCCTGCATGAAAAATTGCTCCAAAACTGGGAGTCAATTCAGGCACCAACAAGTAGAATAGAAGAAACTCCAACAGAAGAAGAGAAACTACTGACTCTTCAGTTCATAGGGTTATCTCAACAACAACTACCATCAAATGAAACATTCAACTTAGCACACAACAACAAAGGGCACAAAACTTGCCGACCCCTCTTTGTGAAGTCCATCTCTCCAACGAGCCATACCCCCACCATGTCTCACCTCCTGTCGACTGGCTACTTCTACGAGAGTGAGAGTGATGTGGTGGATCACCTCATGGTAAGGAGGGAAGGGTCCGTGTGTGTGCCAAAATCTAACCTAATAGCCCCAGGCAACTGGAGTTGCAAGTTTGAGCGTACATATTTTGGTGAACCTGATGTGAATAGAAAAAACTTTTTGGTTGAGCTTTTTGCATTTCATTCCAAGATCTCACTTTCATCATCATTCAACAAATCCTTTTACGATGGATTCTTTCACATTTTTATGCATTTCACAACTTTTCATGCAAAAATTCCAAGGGAATGTTCCCTCGAGTAAAATTACAAATTCAAAAGGGATCCAACAAAATCCCCACAACTTTGACCAAATCAAAACACAACATGTGAACATTCAATCTAGGACCCATCTAGATTATCGACCCATAACAAGCCATAGAAAAATGACCATTGAAATGGACAATGAAGTATGTTGTCAAGAGAAGAACTTACAAGAAGATCAAGAGGTACAAAAATCACTCCACATAGTACATCATAAGAAGTCCACAACATGTAAAATGTCATCAGAAAGAACAAATAGGGTCACGCAATCCATAACACAAGGCAATCCATCTCAAGGTTGTAAAACTCAAAGAATAGACAAAGCCACACTCATAGACCTTATAGAAAGTTTGGTCCAATGAATCAAGACCCTTGAGGCTAGGAGTGTTGAACAATCTCGCCAAAACAATATTACAAAAAAACCTAGGGCAAAGGGAAATCATTTCATTGATGAAATCAAATCAAACTAGGGGGTAACACAAAATACCCCTCATCTAAACTTCCATTCATATGACACACATAATGAAGCATCCATGCCTCCCTTGCCCTCATCATCCAACATGACAAGTTTCAATCAAATAGGTGGGATTCCTATGATGCAAAAGCAACCCGAAATTATCCCACCCAATCTTCAAAACATAAACATGATGCCATCTAGTCATCCAAAATTTTTGGGATATCAACAATTTAGCATCTGCTTTCAGTAAATCCAACAAGCTCCACTTGAAGGGCTAATGTTTGGAGAAAAAAAAATCCTCTACACATAACTCCCTCAAAGGAACATACCTTGAGTATTTAAAGGAGCCTCTTGACTATAACATTCATTAGGTTATACTACCACGGTCTCTCCCTGAAGTTCCAAAATTTAAAGGAGAGGGTGATCCCAACTCTCATATCAAGGCTTACATCATGGTAGTGTGAGAACTCCTTCCTTGGGATGGGGTGGTAGCATAGATTTTTCCAAAGACTTTAGAGGGTATCATTTTGGATTGGTACTGTTGACTTCCAGAAGCAACAATCCACTCTTTTAGGAAACTCATTGATCAATTTGTGGCTGCCTTTGACATAATCAAATTGGTCAAAACAAAGATACGAGAATTTTTAACAATCAAACAAGAAGCCAATGAGTCAGTTGCACATTTTGTCACACGATGGAGGAAAGTTCTCTATTCTTCAAATAGCACACCAAACATGGATCATAGAGAACTTTGTGATCTCTTCTTACATTCTCTCAACAATGACATACGAGAACAAGTCCAAAAGCTCCCTTACGAATCATATGAAGAAGCACTTAAAAGTGCCCTTAGAATTGACCAAGCCACTATTGGTAGTGAAAGAAGGGAGTATGATTATAATGGAAGGTTGATAAACCATGATACAAATAACAAATCCTGGACAAATGATCAAGACATAGATGGATCAACAAACACCTCTCCATCAGGGAACTACAATTGTGACTACAATAGTCATACAAATTTGGGGAGCCAAAATGTCAACAACTATCCCCCAAAAATCAACCAGCATTAGTACAACAATTGTCATAAACCTTAAGACCACAATCATGATAAATATTGCTCATTTTACAAGAGAAGGGGGCATGATATAAAGTCACATCGGGGGTACCATCACTTCATATCAGACCTCCCAAAACCTCAACAAAAAGCATTCATGGACACATTCTCACAAGATGAAGAACTTAGTCCCAACACCTTTGATCAAAACACCTTAGGCCTTGTGGAATTAGATAAAGATCAAGAAATTTGTGTCATACAAGGACTAGAACAACCATATGACACCAATAATTCAAATTTTTCTCACATGCTAGAGCTTATCAAGAGTTCTCCTACACACAAGAATGCTCTCCTCAAAGTCTTAGATCTAGGCCATATAATTCAAAACACTCCAATTGAAAAGTGTTCTTCTTCAACATTTGATTTTGAAAATTTACCCTCACACAATGACATAGCCAAATAAGGTGACCTCCCCCTCCATCTGATAGCCCAAGTCCAAGATTATTCCATTAAACATGTAATGATCAATGATGGGTTTGGAATCAACATGGTCTCCTTTTCACTTCTTCAAAGAATGGGTTATGATGAAACTCAAATCACAAAACAAACTTCCATCCTTAGAACTCATGATAACCCAAACACTCAAACTATGGGTAAGGTCAATCTTCAAATCAAATTGGGTCCCAAAACCCTCCCAACTAAATTTTATGTCATCAATGAAGAAACCACTTACAACATGGTCCTAGGAAGGCCTTGGATCCATAGGATGAGGACCATTCCCTCCACATTATTTCAATAAATACACTTCTCATACATGGGACAAACCCACATCATCAAAGGAGATCCTAATCCTTTCAGCCATTATAGAGTTGAACAAAAAAATAAGGGAAAGATCATGGAAACCACTAGTGACCCAAAAATCAACACTTTTAAAAAAGAAGAGACATCAAAACAAATTGCAAACATAGCCAAGACCTTGAAATGTATAGGAAAGGGGGCAATAGGATAATTCCCCTTCAATCCCCACTCAACAAAGTCTTATGCTCCATTCGACTTAGTAGCCATTCCAATCAAACTAGACATAAACATTCATATGATTCAAATCATGAATAAAGAAGAAGAACCAAAGATCACACAAAAACTAGGAGAGTCAACACCAACTCCAATTGCCCCTTAAAGTTTCATAACAAACCCAAGAACTCAACAAGAACAGAAAATGATAAAGCTAGGGGGTAAATCATCAAACAATGAAACATGCGACTACACGAAACCCCTCACTGAATACAAAGATATTTTTACACCAAGTCTTTGAGTCTCCTTGCAAAGAATTTCAAGTGAAGTTTACACCAAAGTGGATAGGTCCACAGATAGTTAATGAAAATGTCAAAAACAAATGTTACCTCTTGTGCATTATGGAAGCAGAAGAGTTCAACATATCTCAAAACACCACAAAAATCATAAAACATAAAAACACAAAAACAATATAAAAATCAAAATGTCTAAAAGATGTTGTTTCTTGCATTTCAGTTTCATTCTGTTCATCTTGCATTACAGTGAATGAATTTCTCTTGTATTATTTTCATTTTAGTAAGGAGTCTAAGGTTGCTTAGATATACGTCATCCTTTTAGGACCTAGAGATTCCTTATTTTCACAATCGCCATTATCCCCTTTTCATTCCCAGTGATTCTAATCAAAGCCTAACTCTTAGCTTTACACCGATCCTAGTCTTAATGAGTCAAGATGTTAGGTCTAAACAAAATCAATATTCAAACCTACAGTGTTCAAAGGAAGCTTTCAAGTAGACCTTCCCAATTCTTCCCTAGTAATAGAGAAGTCCAACCAGACTAGTACGAAAACTTTAGGTGGTGCTCAGCCCCTTATGTTTCCTGGCTAGAAACGTTGAGAGGATCAAAACCTTGAAGGAAGCAATCTAAAATTTGAGTGAATAAAAAATGAGTGATCAAAATAAGAGTGCCAAAAAGTGAGAATTGAGAGATCAAAGTATCTCATATCAAGAATTCCAAAATCATGTATTTCTTGAAAAGTAAAAAATCCAAAAAAAATGAGAAAAATCAAGTGAGAAAATTAAAAAATAAGTGAAAAGAAAAAAAAAATAGAGAGAGATACAAAACAAGAGTGAAAGTGAGAAGATTGTTGAATGTCCATACTCTTGGGTGGAGATCAGTCTAAGATCAAAGCCTCAAGGGTGACATTCTAACAGAGAAAGAAAGGAACAAAGTGCACACACACACTAACTGAGAAAAACTGAGAGTCTAGTAGTCTCTAGGATCATCTTCTACCTAGGGACCCTTGTTCTTTCCTATTTTTCCTTTACCCCGAGTCTACCTTGTTTGCCATCTATGATCTAAGTCTAGCAAACAACAATAAAATTTGCTACTTGTCTAAGTTGAAAGCTTGTCAATTTGTCTTATCTAGATAAGGATCAGTGTTTAGACTTTAGGAAACCCCAAAATCAGAAGCACTTCATTTTCACTCCCACTCCCCATTTGAGTGCTAAATCCTATCTCATAGCCTTGAATAGCTCTCTTATATCAAGACAACTCGCAATCCCCTGGATTAAAAATAGTATTTAAGAACAATCACATTGTTTGTTCCATATTGCATTCATGCCAAAATTAGAAAAAGAGCCTCAAAGCAATAAAGTCAAATGTCATGTCTCATGGCATTCCATAGAAGTAAAAGTTTCATTTCAGTATCTTTGTGTTCTTGCATCTGAATATCATCACCTACATTCGTACATATGCTTTGAAAAAGACAACAAAAAAATAAATCACATCATCCATATGTGATCATCCTAGGTATACATTCTCCTAAGCAAAATAAAAGCTCTATCCAGCCATATGCCTAAAAGGAAAAGTGAGGTACAAGGTGTCGACTAAATCTATGTATAGATCTCATCAAATCAGGTCTTGTAACATTAAAGTGTAAAACAATGTCTGAGCACAAGTCACTCAAACAAATCAAAAGAGTTTAATATTGTGTAAATCAATTACACAAGTATCCCTTTCCAAGGGGGCAAGGGTAGAGATTCCTTCAATAAGTATAGGCCTTCCAAAGACCTCAAGGAGTCTCAAGGTCAAACCTTTGCAAAATCTCCACAAAAAACATAAAAATTAGAAAAATAAAAAAAACCTACAAAAATTGTAAAACATAAAATGTTTAGCCTTTAGCAAAGCCCAAAATCAGAAGCACTCCATTTTCACTCCTACTCCCCATTTGAGTACTAAATCCTATCTCACAGCCTTGAATAGGTCTCTTATATTAGGACAACTCCCAATCCCCTAGATTGAAAATCATATTTAAGAACAATCACATTGTTTGTTCCACATTGCATTCATGCCAAAATCAGAAAAAGAGTCTCAAAGAAATAAAGTTAAATGTCATATCTAATGGCATTCCATAGAATTAAAAGTTTCATTTCAGCATCTTTGTGTTCTTGTATCTACATATCGTCACCTGCATTCATATATATGCTTTAAAAAAGATTAAAAAAAAAGCAAATCGCATCATCCATATGTGATCATCTTAGGTATGCATTCTCCTAAGCAAAATAAAAGCTCTATCCAACCATATGCCCAAAAGGGAAAGTGAAGTACAAGGTGTTGACTAAATCTATGTATAGATCTCATCAAATCAGGTCTTGTAACATTAAAGTGTAAAACAATGTCCGAGCACAAGTCACTCCAAGAAATCAAAAGAGTTCAATATTGTGTAAATCAATTACACAAGTATCCCCTTGCAAGGGGGCAAGGGTAGAGATTCCTTCAATAAGTATAGGCCTTCCAAAGACCTCAAGGAGTCTCAAGGTCAAACCTTTGCAAAATCTCCACAAAAACATAAAAATTAGAAAAAAAAAACTACAAAAAATGTAAAAAATAAAAAACCCCTAAAAATGAAATATGTTCTTCAAAATCTGCAATAAAAGGAAAACTTGTTCTCCTCTCTACCTTAGCATGTCTTCTATGTCCTTTATGCATTCTTAGATTAGTTCTTTGCTTTTATGCATCTCTTTTGTGCATCATTTTGCATGCATTCATTCCTACAGGTCTAACCAACAAAGGTAAACAACTAGTTGATCTCAAATGATTCATGGTAAGTTCGTCATTTCAATTTTCATTATTCATTTTGATGCATTCAAATGCCAGACTAATAATAGTTATTGCAGGTATAATTACAGGAAAATTGACAACAGGTAAGGCCTAGTTCAGGAACAATACCTACCTATCATATAGACTACCATCCCCGAGGGGGAAAATATGTAAGTACAAAAATCACGCATAGCCTCCATGAGGACCCCTATGATAATTTTAATCCTTGTCACATACATGTAAGCATGAAATAATGTCCTCTAAGTAGAAAACCTCTTGATGATATGTCTTCTCTCTTGTCTTGTGTTGTTTCCTCTGTGTCGTTCTCTCTCTCTCTCTCTCTCTCTCTCTCTCTCTCTCTCTCTCTCTCTCTCTCTCTCTGTGTTTCGATGCTTTTTTGACATTTTTGCAACACTTGTCGATTTGCATTTTCTAAGCTTTTGACCCTGTTCCTAAGCATTGTGAGCATCTTGTAGGTGAGTTTTCACCTTTCCCTTATATTTTTCATCCTCTACACCCCCTAGAAGCCTTCTAAAGGTCCTCCCTATCCATCTCCCCATTTTGGTGTTCAGTTTCGCTTAGCCAATCCAAATCTCTCCCTATTATATCTAGATCTCCCCTGGAAGATCCTGCAAGTGCAAGTGGAAATTTGGATTCTTACACATGACTGACCTGTTTCTAGAGGCAGAACACCTTTTTCTCTCTTCTTTCATCTCCCATCATGTTGTTCTTCATAAAACACTGTCTTGCCCAGATCTCCCCTAGGTGACCCTATTGGCAAAAGGGGTGACCCTGTTGTGTTTCCAACCGTAGAAAAACTTGAGTTTCTCACTCAAAAAAGATCCATTTTCACCTATTTTTCTTCTAGTTGTCATGATTTTTGATGCCTAATATGGAGTTGACTATTTCATGCACCCACACATGCATAATTAACTCCATTTGATCTAAAATTAACAAATCAATCAATCTCATACATTCTTCCAACTCTAATCCTTCTTCAGTGATAAGCTATTATTGATTTATCACTCCCTAATTAACTAAGTTCACTGAGTAATCAATCTTGTCAACTTCCCAATCAATACTTGTTAATGTAAGAGTTATTGTGACTCAACAAGCTAGGATCACCTGCAATCAAGACAACCTTCCACACAAAGATGACAAGAGAAGATGCTAAAACAATGGAGCAATGATTCTATACAAAGATCATATGAAGCTGTGTGAAATACAATGAGTGAGCCTTGCTTATAAAGGCAAGGTGAGATATAGAAGGGTGGAGTGGAAAGTGGAGATATTCCTACAACATGTGTCAATTAGAGGATGATAACTAATTGCACATGTGGATGATAAGACAACTCACTCCAACTAACAACAACTCAACACACAACTAGACTCAACTAGACATTTAGAAGACTCACTAAGTCAACTTAACATGTGTGAATTATGTGTTCACACCAACACCCCCCCTTAAGTGCAACTTAGGGAGTAGTTGACTAAAACAAAGATCCAATGATGAATGGGTCTCGGCTACTAGGCCATGTTAGGTACCCATGTACAACAAATCTCAAGTGGAGAAAAAGAGAAAACCTCACGAGACAAAACTCTTCTCCAAAAGTGAGAATGCAGAATACAAATAAAAGATGTGATAGAAGGAGGACTCAAGACCCCCCAAAAACTACATCCAACACATATGTGCAATCAATTACCCCCCCATAGGAGAGTAAATGTGAGACTATAGGTCCCCCCAACAATGAAGTAGCTCCTATGCCGATGGTGAATGCCTGAGGAAGAATACTGAAGAGAATCCAAACCCTACAAATAACATTCTTCCCCTTAGGAAGAAACAAGTCCAAAGGCTGATGTCGAAGAAACTCCATCTCAAGGAATGAGGGAAAACACCTAATGATGTATGTTGTCTCTAAAAACTGCTCAAGTGTCCACATGTCACAACCAAAAGATGTCACATAATCAGGGGCTGCATGCCTGATCAAAGAATGTGACAATCCAGGACAAGATGAAAACTCAAGATCATCAATCTCCAAAGACAAAGAATCCTCCAAATGATGCTCAACATCCTCCAACTCAATTCCAAACTATGACAAGTGAAGTGGAGAAGATGGTGACCACTCATCTAAAGTAGAAGAATCAACTATGTCCTCTAAGTCACCAAGATAGGACTCATGAAACAAGTCTGAAATACCTATCAAGTACTCATCCCACAAACCTGTATCTGAAAGACAAACAATATCCTATTCAACTAAAGTGGATGAAGCTGTGTCAATGCCAATCTATGAAGAAGCAAGTGAAGGAGGAAGCTCAAAACTAGTCTCAAGAACCGAAGTAGATGCAAGAACACCAAGGTTCAAGTGACCAAACTTCTCCTTGAGAACATGATTCACACTTGATGCATGAGTGTAAATATAAATCAAGGGATCTACATCATCATCAGAAACAAAATGGGAGAAGGTATAAAGGAGAGATGCATGATTAGCTATCCCAACAACAATGATATCTCTGCTCTCCAAGTCCCGTATGATCACAAAATCGGGAGTGAACTCAACTGTCTTCCCTGCACCACAATGAGTAATCTAGTAGATGGAAAGGAGATTGGTTGTCAAGGAAGGTACACACAACACATTGTTGAATGTATTCTGACCAACATCAATAGTTCCTTTTCTAGTTGCATGCATGTATGTGTTGTTACCCATCAAAATAGGTGGAAAAGTACATGACTGAAATGAAGAGAACATCCCCTGTGAAGATGCCATATGATGAGAAGCTCCAGAATCAAGAAGCCATCTCTCTGACTGCAGAGTTGTCGAAGCAAAGAGTACCTGTCCTTTTCCTTTATATGACCCATTAGCAAAGCTTGTTGTCCCTGTAGATGATGATGATGGCGAAGAAGAAGACTTGGGTAAAACTATTGTTGATGGAGAATACTCAATGTTATGTTTTTGAAGAAGTTGTGACATCTCTTCAAACTTTTTCTCATAACATTTAGTCTCATCATGACCCAATTTATTACAATAAGAACACTTTGGCTTTTTTTTCTTATTGGACTCCTCTTTGGAAGAAGAGTTGGGGGTTTTATTTGATTCTTTTTCTTACTCATTAGACTTTGGATCCTTTTGTTTCTTTCCCTTATTATGTGAAGCCTTAGGATCTTTTGTGCTTTGTGTTGCAACTAGAGCCTGTTTTCTAGGAGACTTCAATGTGCCCATGTGTAGTAGCTTGGCTTCTTCTCTTGTGAGTTGTGTAGAAAACTCCTCAAGTGAAGGCATAGTAAACTTACTAGTACCAAAGGCATCCATTGTAGCATAAAAGGTAGAAACATAAATTGAATATGCAGGACCCAATTTTGCAAGAATAGATAGAATCAATTGTTCATCTTCTTTCTCAAGACCACTTTGTTTGAGTTGCAACCTGAGAGACTTAAACTTGGTGAAGAAGTCTTCTATTCGATCAAAGTCTTGAGGATTAAGTGCAATTAGCTCATTCTCTAATTTGAACCTTCTTATTTTATCTTGCTTGCCAAAGAGATTGTCTAGTGTGGTCCATATCTCATTTGGTGTTGTACAAGACTCAACATGAAATATTCAATCTAGAGAAATAGAAAGACAAAGTGTGCCAAAAGCCTCATCTCTTCTATCTAACCATTTTATTCTCTCAGTAGCACCTATGGGTTCAGGATCTGTGCCTAAAGTTATCCTATGTAACTTTTGTTTATACAACACAAACTCCATGTTTTTCTTCCATTCAAGATAATTATATGGAGTTAAAAGTAGAAATTGAGGCACATCCATGATGAAAAAGAGAGACAACAAGACAACAAAACCCCTTTACTATGTAAGAGAGCCCCCCCAATTTATTTGTGGCACTTTATACTTAGTGCGATTTACAACTGTCCTCAAGGGACCAAAAATTGGAAAAACAACAAAATCTCTTAAAAAAGAGATCCGAGTGAGATTACAATCATTCACAATGATGTATTACAATAAACAAATCCTCTCAAAACAAATTTCACCTCCTCAAGTATCAAAATGCCCAAGTTATGACTCAAATGCCCAAAAATTAACAAATTGAATAAAATACATCTAGAGGAAAATCTGAGAAAAGTACATAGATGGCTTGAAAGAGCTCCTGAATACCTTTCCGATGCCGTGAGAATTACGAAAATCAGAGTTCATGGAAAAACATTATGAGCTCGGGAGCCAGAAAGAGAGATCTATCTTCAACCTGCAATAAATGTTGTCAAATAGCAAAATTAGTGAAAATGATTGATACCACTATGAAGTGCTCTCTGTCAGCTTTCCGTCAATATCTCATTTGCTTGATTTTGATACCATGGGCAAAAGTTGTGCAAAAAAGAAAAAAAGCCCTACTTTAGGACTTTCAGGGCAAAACAAGGCCCTTTGATAGAATATTCTCTCCTGTGATGGAATATGCCACAGTCACCGGCAAACCACCTATCTGCAAGGAAAAATAGCTAATGTAGGGGTGAAAACCACTTTTGACTAGTCAAAACCACCATGTTATACTGGAAATCACCTGTTTCCTGGGCAGTAAACTGCTGTGTATTTGACTGTTTCCAAAGATTTGAAGTCCATGATTGGCAGAGTTAGAAAGATCTAGACTGCTGGATATTTGTTGTAAACTGCCGAAGGATATAAACTGCTGGGTATATTACTTAGACCGCCAACCAAGATGTGGAAGATGTCCAATTGAATACCGTGGAGGTTATGAAGGATTGGTCGCCATTTACAACAACCGACGAGCATAGAAATTTTTCTGGCAAGAATTTTCACTATAGGTGGTAGCGGTTAAAACACCGCTATTAAATAAACTATTACACTTGCAAAGGCCGCTACTGATAGTTAATGGCGATTGCCAATTGCGGAGACCACCAAGGGTGGAACGAAGACCGTTGCTTGCAACTTAACTACCAGAATTAATATTTTCCGCTGATAATGTGAGATTTATCATTGCCAATAACAAAGAATGCTAGATGATTTGCTTCGCTGACTGGGAGGAAGCAGCTGCTGAGATTTGAAAATTTCTGGCATGAAACAACCAGTTGATGCAACAGACCACCGATGAGTAGAGACTGTGATGGTGAAGATCCACCGATGACCGTTGAATAAGTTGTTGAGGGAGTTGCCAAAGGCGGATCAAAGACCACCAACGAAGAAGCTTTGAAACTTGTCTGGCTTGAAAGAAACACCGATGAAGTTGTTGATGTCGACTGCTGAAGTGGACCATAGATGGTGTTTTGACTGTCAGCCAAAAGATGAAATGGAAACCGCCAAAGGGAGTGAAAAGCGTCCTATGCCCAATATCTGCCAATAGTTTTGAAAAGTTAACCTGTGAATAAAAATATATACTGCAGAGGGCAGATCAAAGATGCCGAATGTGGAAACAAAACCAACGAGTATAGACTCTGACTGCAACTTTAAATAATGACCATTGAAAGAAACAATGATGAGTTTAGAAACTTTCGCACGTCGACTACTAGGGTTTTAAGACTGCTTGTCAGGAGCTAAGATACCACCACCAGAGTTTGGTCGACTATGGTTTGACCCTGAAAGAAAGACCGCTTGATGAAATTTGAAAGGCCACCAATACATGATTAAAATGCAGACCAGATCTAATTGCAAATACCCTGCTAACGTAGGGTCTGACAAATTTTTTGATGTCGATTTGATGCTAGATAACTGTTGAAAATGGTTTAAAGCAACCAAATGTTTAAAAACTGTGAATATTTGATCATAAAGATCAAAGCTTGATGACACCAGCTGATGTAGTCGATGGTACTGCTTACGTAGATACTGTCACAGATCTGACATGCAAAGAAGACTGTGCCAGGAATATTCCCTGCCGTGGAGGGGCAAAGGTAAAAAAATTGCCTTTTTTAAAAAACTTCTCTGATTTGGGCATTTGGACAGCTGATCTATACAGATTTGGGCCTCCTGATTGCGACCGTGATGTCAGATTTGCTCCAGGATGCTCCTATGATGCTGCTCCAAGAAAAACCTCTCCAATGAGGGAAGGAAATTGCAGATTATGCTCTGATACCATGTAAGAGTCAATGTGACTCAGCAAGCCAGGATCACCTGTAATCAAGACAACCTTCCACACAAAGATGACAAAAGAAGATACTAAAACAATGGAGCAATGATTCTATACAAAGATCATATGAAGCTATATAAAATATAATGAGTGAGCCTTGCTTATAAAGGCAAGGTGAGAGCTAGAAGGGCGGAGTGAAAGGTGGAGTGGAAAGTGGAGATATTCCTACAACATGTGTCAATTAGAGGATGATAACTAATTGCACATGTGGAGGATAAGACAACTCAACACACAACTAGACTCAACTAGACATCTAAAAGACTCACTAAGTCAACTTAACATGTGTGAATTATGTGTTCACACCAACAGTTAACTCTTCAATCAATTGAGTTAACTTCTCAATCAATTCCATCATTCATGATCTCTTCCAACTTATAAATACCCCTCACCTCTTCATTATTTTCCAAGTTGAGCAAGTTGGAGAATACTCTTGTCATCTTCACAAGATTTTTCAAGCATCTTCATAGGCCTTTGAGCCTCTTTCCTCATTTTTTTCTTTATTTCTTCAAAGCTTCAAAGCTTTCATTGTTGCATAGCTTCAAAACTCTTCCACAGGGGTAAATTCATTATGCACACAACGAGCTTGCCAGTTTTTGCTCTCCAAATCGGTATTCTAATGCTCTCATAGGACAAACATTTCTTTTTCTTTATTCATTGTTCAACCAAGCATCGTTATGCTACTTCATTCAACACCATTGTGCTCAACTAAAGCTCTCATTCAACTCTTTCAATCTTAAACAATCTTCCTTTTGCTTCTTTGTGTTGTTTTGTCGTCAAGGGGTCTTCCTGCTACTTCAAAAGGACTTGAGGTTGCTAATACAAGGATTTTTAGGGTAGTGGAGTCACAAATATTCATTCTTTCAAGTTCCTCTATTGTTTTATTCAATTGATAGTAATTAGAAAACCAAAAATTACTCTTGGGAATAGTAAATCTTTGCTTTTTTCTTGATAGTTAGATCTTGCATGTTAAAATAATTGTTTTCATATTCTTAGATCTAGATTATTTGAAGAAGCAATTTCCCTTTTTAAATTAGATTACTTCAAAATAATCAAAAACCCAAAAACATAGATTAAAATTGCATTAGGAAAAGTCATATTAGCTTGCATTTCATATTTCAATTCTTAGAATAGAAAAAGCATCTTTATTTCCATAAAATACTAAAAAAGCACAAAAATACATTTGCATATCATTTACCTTTGCATGCATATAGAAACCCTAGAAAAGATAGACAAACTTACAAAACCTTGATACCATCACGAGGTAAACCATGATAAACGATTCAATCATACCCTTGATCACATCACAACGTAAACACAATTCAAAGCATAACCAAACCCTAGGTCAACTAAACCCTAGTTCAAAACCCTAAGTCTAGTTAAGGTTTGACATCACACATTTACCTCTATCTTGGCTCACGAATGTGCCTAGGAGTGAGAGGTGAGTGGGTAAGGGCTATCTTCAAGGAGATTGAGGAAATCAATCCACAAAAATAGTAGGAGACATTTACTTTACCACAACAAGATCCATTTGTCCTCTTATTAATAGAAGAACAAAGACAACTCCAAATACAATGAAAATTCATTCAACAAATTGAGAGACAAGAGGACATAAATGAAAGAAATGACTTACCCACACAAAGGTGGAATAGAAGAAACCCCAATAGGAGAAGAGAAATTAGTGACCCTTCGAGTCATAGGGTTATCTCAATAATAACTACCATTAAACAAAACATTCAACTTAGCACATAACAACAAAGGCCACAGAACTTGTTGACCTCTCTCCATGAAGTCCATCTCTCCAACGAGCCAGACCCTGACCATGTCTCACTGCCTCTTGACTAGCTACTTCCACGAGAGCAAGAGTGATGTGGCGGATAACCCCATTGCAAGGAGGGAAGGGTCTGTGTGTGTACCAAAATCCAGCCTGATAGCCCCAGCCAACCAGAGTCATGATTTTAAGCGTACAGTTCCTGCATCCTCTATAGCTGCTGCTGGTGGTGCCCACGGCAATGGCTATATGGCTCTAATCTTCACCTCTATTGCATCTCTCTCCATGGGTGCTCCCCAATCCCCCACATCCCTAACCACTCTCGGGAGAATGGCCTCATGAATCAGTGCCGTCTGTCGCTCCCCAAACTACCGTATAACTCTCTGGCATGTGTCTCTCTATGATCGTCCTCACCCTGCCCATGAGGTACTGGGTTTGCCTCACATAAGGTAGCTCTCAATGATCATCCCACCACACCTCACAAGACCCCCATGGTCACCATACGACCTCATCAAGCTCATCTATGACACACTTCTAGTATGTCATATTACTTGTTCTCCTATAATGTAATACCTCAGCGTATAACCAATAGTATGGCCACTCCACTGCTCTAACCATCCCATCCGTCATAGGTCTCAAAACAGGTATATGCTCCCAAGCCCATATGTGTAGCAACGCCACTCTGCAACCATATACTGGCTCGAGTTGTACACACAACTGTGTAAATCTCTGTACAAGTGCACTAACATGCACGACCCCCAGGCAGAAACCTCACCCTCCATCATCTACTCGAGTACATCTCCCTAACCAATTGTAAAGTGTCGAGACCATCTCCCTAGTACTAGTACATAACTAATCAAGCCCTCAATAAAAAGTGGTAGTGGAGAATCATCAATAACCTGTGACAAGTCTAGTGAGGTCCCCTTTATGGGAAGGTCATCGTCTACAAATACTCTCTCCAAGGCCTTAGTGCCTATGTGTAGGTCGTATCTAACTAAAGATCTATGTATCAAGATCTACAGTATTTTCCACACATCCTCTAATGTCAGTGTCATCTCCCTTGTTGGGAGAAGGAACTCACTCTGCTCATTGTGGCACCGCTCTATCAATGCGTTCATCATGCTCCATGTGTGCTTTGATCTTCGAGAATCATGCTATGTGCAGCATCCCAACCCCATCCAAGAACTCTTTGTCAATATCTAAGAATCCCGGCTCTAGACTCATTGTGCGGGGCCTCAACACACGTGATCGAATCAATGGCAGCCACTCCTATCCATCATAACATGTTCACATGTTAGCCATTAACCAAATAAAAAACTCATGTCTTCTCTACTGCTACTAATTCTTCCCTAATTCAGTTATTTCGGTTCCTAGGGTCGCTAACTTTTCTTCTTCAGTCCAACACCTACATCTTGTTGGTGGCATGTTGTCTTTTGACATAAGCATGCCTTTTTTGACCTCTGGTGCATTTTTCTGTGCCAGTGCATCCCTTTCTAGCATAGGCACACGAATTTTTATTCACAGGTGCACTTTTATACAAAAGCGCGCCTCTATTTGACCTATGTGCACTAAAATAAATTATTGGCACGCTTTTCTTCATTCTAGCCTTGTTCTGCATAGGCGCACTGCTGCGCCGTGCGGACGCATCGTCCATTGACGCAGGCACGCATCCCTAACATGGGCATGCATTTTGTGTCAGCGCGTTGTTAAGATGTGTAGGTGTGCCATTATCTTGGATGGGTGCATATTCATAAATGTGTGCCTGTGCTTTTTCTCATCTTTTCCTAGCATTTATGACCCATCAATGACCCCCAACTACCCCAGGCCCTGGTTAGGACACTCACTGGGTGTTCTGCGTTGTCTGGTCACTAGTAGATCCTCACTTGCTCATCTCTATGCCTGTGATGGGGATCACAATCCTATTCGCCATCTCTATCTCTCTCTCTTCTTCTCTCTACTAGGTTTTCTAAAGCTTAGGTGTCAAATGACTAGGCATGGGCCCCCCTACCACTATTTATAGGCCACCCACCTCTATTTTTCCCTGTTGCACCTACCCCACCCTCCCTTATCCCCTATTTGTAACCTTTTTCTCCATTTTTCTTCTATTCGTTCAGTTTTTCTACTATCCTACCTTGTTCACACTTGTCGAAAATTTTTTGAATTTTTTTTTTTTTGAAAAATTTCTTGAGGGGCCACCCAGTATACCTTACATCTTCCATCATTCTTATCCCTTCTGGCCACAGATCGGGACATCATTTTTTAGTTTGTTTGACCCGACGCCACCTAATGGGACGCCGCATCAAAGAGGGGCAAAATGTAGACCCCTGAATTTTGCCATCACACAATTCATATCATCGCACTGCATTTGCATAATTCACATCAATTCACCCAATTTCTTATCTTTTCACATAGTTATTAAAATCTCATTAAATCATCATATTCCTCTAATTAATTAAATAATCCAAATTATTTAATTAAATCACCATTCTTCTAATTTAAATAAATAAAATCAAAATTATTTATTTAAATATTCAAATTTCCCTCCACTTTAAGTAAATTCAAAAAAAATTATTTAAATAATCTATTTCCTCCAAATTGAATTAAAATTAATATTTAATTCAATTATTCAATGTACACATGAAATTAAATAATTATTTATTTAATTTCCCATTTATCCGCACCCATCATAAATTTCTCCAATCAAAATCAATTAACAGATCAATCAAAAGAGCCAACTCATCAATCAATTCAGTCATCTATTCAATCAAATTAGTTAACAAATCAATCTAATTTGTTAACAAGCCAATCAACCTAGTCATCTAATTAATCAGCTTAGTCAACTCTCCAATCAATTCTGTTAACTCCCTTGATCCATGAGATGGCTTGGATACTTGTCCTTCTCTCATTTGCGCATATTCTCTCAACCATCCTCAACAGTTGATCTTTCTGATCATCCTCAACCGTTGATCTGTTGTCTCACAAGTCTATAAATTGAGCTTCATTCTCCATTTTTGAGCATCTCTCATTTAAGTAAACTTATGTTGTCGCTATCATTCTCAGGAGATCACATTCACGCTTGGTAATAATAAAGCAATCGATTTGAGATTTGGGTGCTATCTCGGTACGCTCAATCCCTTTGGTTTGTTTGTGTGTGTTTGAAAGGTAATTTTACATTCATTTTGTATTGTTTTTGTCATATTTACATATTCAGATTTTAACCAATACACTTTGTACAAAACTGAACCATGTGTCACTATATAATCATGTTATGACATTCTCTAAAAATAAACCCAAAATTAAATAAAAATTAACATAAGTATACATATTTCACCATTATAATAATATAAAATTGCATAATTAAAATATTTTGCACTGATTACTCAACTTTAAAATTTTAAAAATAAAATAAAATTATTGTGATTGAATTTTTTGCAATCAATGGTTGCCTCCAAAGAAATGTTTACAAAATTGCCGAAAGAGGATCGAATTTCCTCTCCCTTTAATTATACTGGACGGTGTACACGCAGTCCAAGCTCTCTGGACTGCACCATCTCTGGAATGAATTTGTACATCACACGTTGGGTAATTTGAGCTCCTTTACTGAACTTTTTTTTTAAGGTGTACTGGTTCGTGCTATATAGACTAACAAAATAATGTTTGTTAATAATTATAAATCTGTTTAAGACTCGAATATTTGTCGTACAAGATGTACAGCTGGAATGTGTCCAATTCGGAATAAAGAAGACCGGGCTTCGAATTTTAGTCACTTGCCAGTGTCCCAGTGTGCCTATAACTTCTGAGTTCCAACATAGTTTAGGTGACAGGAAATTTGAGCCTTGTTAGGCATTTTGGATCGGTGTGAGCGTATTCAATTATGGCATTGAATATTGCAGATGAGGCCATGGATTTTTATGAGTTCGAACCTTACCTTCCCGTACCCTTACACACCCCACCCCCACCACGCCCACCACCCCAACACAATGTGGAGACAGCCTTATTGGCGGCAGCAGTGGTTTCATTTATTTTTCTCATTTCAAAGGATGCACATAAGGCTTTCACCAGGAGAGCACATTGGATTCCTTGTGATTTCCTTGTGCTCAGCGCTTGTTCAATCCAATTGCTGAACTTGCTTAGTGCTCAGAATGAGGCATTGGGTATGTCCTCCAACATGAAGCTCAGTATTAAAGCCGGAGCCGACATAGGTGTCCCTGATACCCTTTGGAAGGAGTTTTTGATGATCCATAATAGTCGAACTATATTGTGTGTACTTGTAGCCTATGTCATGCCAGGAATGGCTAATCGTGGTCCCGAACATTCTTGGGGTAGATTGGTGGCTTTGGCAATAAGTATCTTACAGCATGTAACCTCTGAGTTGTACATTGAAGATAGTAATAGTAATAGGTCCCTTAATTACCTTCGTCTATGGCCTCGACAAAATGGTCTTCCCGACCCTGTCTATTTTTCATTGGCTACAACAATATCCCTCTGCTTCGTTATGCTCGTTCTTCTTCTTGGCAGCGCTAATATTGCCGGCAGAAGTATTGAGCGAATCGTGGCTAAAAAGATTTCTCTGGTTGTAAGGGGCGAAGAGGAATTCTGTTCTGACTTGGCTGAGAAGACCCAGGAGGCTCACCCTCACCCTCACCCTCACCATCACCCTCATCATCACTTTTGCTGGCGGACAGTTAAAGAGGCCATCCTTAGAGCCAAGAAGAGGGAGGAGGATCCCCATCATCATCACCATCACGATCGCGGTCACTCGTGTTGGCAGACAGTTAAAGCGGCCATACTGGAGAAGGAAAATGAAGATCACCTCCACTCCTGTTGGCGGACAGTTGAAGATGCCGTGCTGAGAGTGGAAAAGCGGGAGGAGAATCAGCATTCGTGCTGGCAGACAGTTGAAGATACATTCGTGAGAGGGGAGGAACACCATCGGCGTCACTGTCACTACTGTTGGAAGACGGTTGAAGATGCAGTGCTGAAAGCGTGGATAATTGTTCGTGCATACTCCCTTCAACATGTCATTTCCAGGTCCGCCTTGACCTCCTCGGCTGCAATCATAGTTTCAATCCAAATTGTGACTACGATCGTTGGAGGGCTTGCCAAGGGCGTCAACACGAAAAACATAGCTGAAAATAAATTTAAGTTTATTGCCACTGTTCTGCAATGTATATTCATCTTCATAGGCTGGGCAGTCATCATTTGGAGGTGGGCTTCTGCGGTGGCTTATTACAGAAAAGGGGAAACGGAGAGCTGGCGTAGCTGTTTAAGGATAGAGGATTTCTGGACAAGGCACCTCAGAGAGTTGCAGAAGGCGAAGGAGACCCGGCTGCCGCAGGCACAATCGCTTGACATCAAAGTCGAACAACTGGTTGCCAAGGAGAAGATAACGCTCACTGTACCAAACACATTATTGTCTGCATTGATTGTGCTACAGTGGCTCCTCGTTTCATTCAGCAAAGCTTGTTGGTTCGCCTCTTTGATGCTTTTCAAGAACAAATTGATGGGTAAGCTACTGTCCCTCATATTTCCAGATCACGAAATGTATACATTTGAAGACTATCCAAAATACAAAAAAATATTGCAGGATGTGCAGTTGTTTGGGGAGAGTCCTGAAGGCCTGTGGGTAGCTAATCGCAAGTCTATTGAGAGGGCTAGGAACCTCATTTTACAAGGCGGAGAAGATGGTGAGTATAACTGTGAACATCTGGTTGAGTTTCTGAGTACCAAGAGAACTGCCCACCGTCTAGGGTTGAGGTGTTTGGAGCCTTACAAGCCTCAAACAGGATTGAACTTCTTGTGCAAGAAAAGACCGACTGAAGAAGAAGAGAGAATTCCCATGTCAGACGTGGAAAATCAGCAATCACGAGGGGGAAATGAGTCATTAGCTGTGGAAGACGTGAGTAGAAAGTCATGGAAAATGACAGCAGTGTCCCTGCTCACTATCATCGTTCAACTCTCTCCAATTTGTGCTGAAATTGAGAAGAAATACCCTTCCACTTCTCGCTCTTCCACTTCAAGCTCTTCCCCTCCAAAGTTCGTCAAGGATTGTTTGGATGCATATTCTCAAGCATGGGAAATCATAGATTTCGTTGAGGAGGCGGACATAGAAGATGATGGAATCACCAGCGAAACACCTGTCACCACCAGCGAAGCAGCCGACAGGTGCTTCCAAGCTCTGCAAAAGAAAATGGATAACACCAGCGAAGCCGCTGACAGGTGCTTCCAAGCTCTGAAAAAGAAAATGCATAAAGGGGATTTTTCTGCTAGCGAATCCACCCAAGCAACACCTGAAGCCACACCTGAATGTGTGCGTGCAGCATTGGAGAAGCTTAAAACGGAAAGTAAAAGCAAAACAGAGCCGCCAAGAAATGCAAATATTTTATCAGGAGTAGTCCATGCACTTGCATTTAAACGTAAGAAGGAAAAAGTAGAAGGTCGTTCAAGTGGATGGAACGGCAACGACTCCATGGATTGGCAGGCAGCAGCATTAGGCAGCGCCGTGTACAAGTTATGTAACAGCATTCAGTGCAATGATGGAGTGAATGAACTACTGAAGGAATTAGAGAGCTCCTTGGCAGATATAATAAACGAATGCCTAGAGAAAGTCCAACATCTCCTCTTGCTCAACTCCAGGAAATGGGCCCTACGCAGTGATGAGAAGAGGATGGCGAAAGCACTGTATACAGCAGGGAAAGCCAAGGTAATCATGGAAAAGCTGGAGGAGAATGAGTTAGCAATAGTTTCTGATCATTGATTGTTGTCTTCTTCTATCTTTTTAAGTCGTATCTTCTTTGCTGGTGTCTTCATCAACTATTCACATTAAGTATTGATGTGCTGGTTTCTATTTCTTGTCTTGACTTTCAAGGAAGGAATATGTAATTCACTATGGCTGTTGATTGTTATGTGTGTAGTTCACATGGTAAACACAAGACGGAGATGTGTTTCAATCTGAAAGGACCGATTTCTTAAATATATTTTATTATTAATTTTTTATTTTTCAAATTTTTTTATTACAATGTATTAGCTTTCATTGGTGGGGAGTCTATTGATGATTCTGTCCTTGAAATGTTTGGAAGTTAGATAATAAAGAACTTCTTTTGGCATTGCTTTAACTGCATAGTTATATTTGGGCTTGGTTTTTTGTGATTTTCGTCTTTGTTTTAGACTCTGTCCTCTTTAGACTATGTGGGTGTACCTCTATACCTCCCTCCATTTTTTTTTTGAATAGTGTATTATTTCCTTTTTGATTTTTAAAATTTTAATTTTTAAAAAGTAATATAAGACTTATTCATCAAAGAAAATCTTGTTTGATAAATTTAAACATTTTCTTAAATATTTATTCTTCTCTTAACAATTTAAATTTTAAAATTTTCTTGATATATCATACTATTGAATAGATTTTATCAAAATTATAAATTTAAATTCAATAAACAAAATTAATCAAGACTTATTTAACTATGTATAATTGACTTATTAAATAAATATTTCTATTTAAAAAAATCAATAAAATAAATTTAATTTTTAATCATTATTTTTTATATCTTCAAAATTTATTTATCATATACTTAATCCTTGACAATTTATCATGGTGCAATTCTCTATTATAAATAACAATCTACTTATAAATTAGAATAGTTTATTTATTTTTTCTTTATTTTCCTTTTCTAGCTTATATATCTATATGGAGATTAAATAAAATTTCTAATTGATAATTATACTAGTATATTTATATTTTAAAAAATATATCTACATTATGCAGAAAAATATCTTCTTGTTTTGTTTGTACTTTTTTGTGTTTTCTATAGCTTTTGTGATTTTCTCCAATTTCTTTTTTTTTTAAATTTTTATTTTGCCTGTTTTTTAGAGTTTTCATAGTTTTTTTATTTGTCCAACTTTTTTTCGAACTTTCTATTTTTTTTTGCTTTTTGCTTTTTGCTTTTTAATTTTTTCAATTTCTTTAGTTTTTGTGATATTTTTGGCCTTTTTTCCTTCAAGGTTTCCAATTTCTTTTTTAGTTTTTATTTTTTCTAATTTGTTTTTTGGTTTTTATTTTTTATTTATTCTAATTTCTTTTTTCATTTTCATTTTTAGTTATTTTTTTCTATATATTTAGATGGAAAAAATTAATGCTCTCATCTCCACCCTGATATGATTGTAGAACACCTCTCGGCATAATTGGTATAATAACAAAATTGTATCCAATCAATCCATTAGAATTTTAAAGGTTTTTTACATCGTTTTATGTGGACATGTACTCCCTCCCCAAAATAAGAAGTTTACAAGATAGGAATGTCCTTGACATAATGAAATGATAATGAGATGTCCCCTCACCATCCTATAACTACCACCTAATAGATAAAATGTTCCCAAAATGACCATGTAATGCAAGAAACATTCCATTATGTTTTTCCCTCAATAGGGGATGATAAGAACCTTACAAAAAAGAATATATTTTTTAATTATTGTTAAGCTCTATAAATTTGATTTTCACAAACGTTCATGAATTAAAGGGGACAAAATACCATGTCAACTATTTTGAAGATTGCAACCCTAGTGGTTCCATCTTAATATTTTGTCACACCTCTTCCAACACCACTCCTAGTTCACTAGTTTGGTTGGACACAAGATGATTTACCCTAACTCACTTATTTAGTTAGCTTGATGCATTTGTCAACTCAAATTTGTAACTCAATTAGTTGTAGTCTCTTGTTTCATGTTTTCTTAGCATTACATTCATGTGTTCCCTTCTTGAATACAAAGGAAAGTGAGATGTGGGCCTATAATATTGTCTACATTGGCAAATGTCCACAAAAAATCTTTAACTATATATGGACTGAAATGGGCACTTTTCAGGTTCCTCAACAACCTAAATTAACTGGAAAGGGAATTATAAAAGCTCCTACATTATCCCATTTACCTGACACAGAAAATTGCAATATCCCCTCTCTACTACCATCATTAATAGACAACCTCCCTACAAGAATATCCTTACAAACTCATGAAAATGTCGAAGAGAGAAGAAGAGATAAAGCCTTAACCATTAAAGTAAAGATCAAGATCCATGATGACCGCTAGCTCGGTTGTGCCCACAAGTAAATTTTTCTAACCCTTTACCTCGCATGTTGTGCTTCCTTCGTGTTGTGTTATGAGTTGTTTAGGCCTCCCAAGATGACCCTTGATTCTCTTGTAAGGTCAAGGATACTGGGAGACCGCCTCTATTGTGACCTTCTTCTATTTCTATCATCATTCTTCTATATTGTATCTCCTTTATTTTCACTATTGTGTGTTGTGTCTTATGGACATAGCATCACAGTTGGTGACTTGGGGGCACCCTCCTACGTGACTATCCCTAAGGCACTTGTTTCTCCTATCTTGATTTATTATTTACCTTCCTCTAGTGTTTCTATCTAGCTAGCTGATGACGAAAAACATATTATACTAATACGGACCTAGTGTCCCTTTAGCGAGAAATCAAAAAATGGACCAAGTCCATACATGACGATGGGCTTGATATATATTATCCAATGCTTGGCTAGTAGAATCACTCTGTGTGATCTTGGTGTTGTCTTATTGCACTTACAAATAATAACAATATTGTTTCTTCGTGCACTTTGTTTATCTTTGAATCTCGCCTTGGTTACACTCAGTTTTGAGATTTCTGTGGTATAACCCCATGGTTATACTCAGTCTTTGAATCCACAGTATAACCTCAGCTCTCTATGTGAATGATCATATGCATTGCTATTTATCATGATTATATGGACACTAACACATTACTTGCAGGAATGTGTTTGTGGGAACATTTGGTGATTGTAAAGTACATGTCACCTCTGGGGGGCATGGGCTTTGCAAGAGCTTGTGTTCCCTTGTGTGTTCTCTACCTACCTTAATGTGCTTGATATCGATACACAATATCAACCACCTTAAGGTGGTGGCATATATAAGGTAAGCTATCTATTCTAGATGCTAGCAAAGTGTGTTCGAACATCCTGAAATCTATTTCGTATACCTACTTTTCACTGTAAGGTATCTCCATGATGTGGGTGGGGTTGTATACTTTTCAGCTCATACCTCCTTTTCATGATAAGGCATCTTTGTGATGTGGGTGGCATTGTATGACATGCTTCCTTTTCACTGTAAGGCACCTCTGTGATGTAGGTGGGGTTACATTTTCAAAATTCCTCTGAGTAGGCAAGGAGCAGATCTATGACTATCCTAACCCTTATGCTTGTCTTCGGTGATTGTTGTGGTGAAGCCCAATCGTTGGTGTGTTCTTGTATTGTCCTGAGATGGTGATGAACGTAGAAATAGGTACACTCCATCACTTGTTTGCCATGTTTTCTCCGTGTCTTCCATGTGTGTGTATTGCGTGTTTGTTCCCAAGCATAGTCTTAAAGTAGATTTGTGAGGGTTTCCTCTTTGTGGCCTTGTATTGTAGGTTCATTTTGGAGCATGTTGCTACAAATCTGAGCACACTATTTTATTTAGGAGGTCTGAGATAGTCAAGATCAACTTTTGTTTCATCCAAACCGGACATCAGAGGCCAAATCAATGAGGATTTGAAGGTGGGAGGTGTATGCCTAATACAATATGTACCTAATCTTTTGGAGAACTTTGGGTCAAATCCAACCCTATCATCATGCTCAAGAGGCCCAAAAACCCCAAGATCGACTGTCAATTCATCGAAATCAGACAAAGTTGTAGGAAAGGGCAAATTTTTTTACCTGATTCCGTCGTACAAAATCAGAGGCAATATATTCTAGGCATATTCGTTGTGCAACAAAATCTCACCTACACAAACATTGACGTAGTCAAATTAGAAATAGAATCTGCATTGACCATCAAGTAAAAGATATTCTGCTTAAGTTAATATTTGTGGGTTTAAAGTTTGTATTCTGCAGGTTTTTATTTGTAGTGTATAAAGTACCCTGCACAGATCCTACGTAGAGTACCCTGTACTCCTTGTAGGGTACCATGACAATCAACAAGTGCCACATTGCTCAAACTCCCAGTGGGGAGATCAAACCACCACTAGTTGATGAAATCAATTCGCATTCCCGTTCAACTATTTAGTCGCCATGAATTCTCAGCGATCAATCTCTCGCTAGGAAATTTTCTAAACTAGTCAGTTGTTCCTAATGGCATATTCCTTGAACCTTTGCAGCAGCCATCACAGGCCTTTCTAACCCAAATCCAACATCTGCCCAGCAGTATGCAGGTGTATAACAGCATCCACACTAGGTAGTCACAATTTTGAAAGTTTAATCCACAACAGTTTTCTTAAAACCATGTGCCAAAACCACTATGCATGCCGGTAAGTAGTTTAATTCGAGTCAATGATAATTTATGGATGGTATTTTTACATACAGGTACTTGGTTTCTGCCATAAAATTGTGATTTTTAGGAAAACAATGGCGGTTTCAGAATCTAAGGGGAATCCAAGAATATTTTAGTGATCACCTTTCTGATGTCATCACTGCATCAATAGTGACGTCACTTCCAGGGTCCTCCTTGGCCTGTCAAAGCCCTAAAAAGGGGCCTTTTTTTACATAACTTTTACCCACGGAGGTGAAATCGGGCAAATGATATATAGTTGGAAAGTTGCAGTGATGTCAATAGTTTTTTTTTATTTTTTGCTGTAGGTGACAGACACAATAGTTTGAAGATAGATCTTCAATTTTGGCTTCTGAGCTCACAACTTTCTATCACGGTCTCTGATCTTCAAATCCATCAATGTACTTGGGCATTTTGACACTTGAGGAAGTCAAACTTGTTTTGGAGGGATTTGTTTGCTCTAATAAATTAATGTGAGTGATTATATTCTCCCTTAGATCTAAGTTTTAAGAGATTTATATGCTTTCCCAAATTTGGTCCCTTGAGGATAATTGTAAATCACACTAAGTATAAAGTGCCACAATCATTCTTTTTTTGGGGTTGATCTCTTTGATTGAGTAACAAGGGGGTTGTACTTGTGTTCTTTCTTGTAGTCTTGTATCATGGATCCAAACAAACTTCCTCTACTCACACCTTATAACTATCATGAGTGGAAAACTAAAATGGAGATTCATTTAAGAAGTTTGAAAATTCATAGAGTAACAATGGGTACAAAAATTCAACCAACAACAGCTGCAAAAAAGAGAAAGTGGTACAATAGATGTGATCAAGCCTATGGAACATAATTCTTGTCTATATCTCATGCTCTTCTTTTTCATATTGAATCTTGTAAAACACCTAATGAAGTGTGGACTACCTTAGAGAATCTCTTTGGTAAGCAAGATACTATGAGAGGTTTCAAATTGGAGAATAAACGAATTGGCTTGAATCCAACCAAATTTGCAAGCATACAAGACTTCTTCACAAAGCTGAAGTCACTTAGATTGTAGCTCAAACAATATGGAATTGAGAGAGAGGACACTCAATTGATTCTTTCAGTCCTTGCCAAGCTTGGTCCTGACTATTCAGTTTTTGTTTCTACCTTTTATGCTACTATGGATACACTTGGGAAAGCCTTCACAATGCCTTCACTTGATGAGTTTGGTGCATCACTCACAAGGGAGAAAGCTAAGTTAGTACACATGGGAACACTGAAGTCTCCTAAACCTCAAACTCTTCTTGCTAATCAAGGTACAAAGGATCAAAAGGCTTCAACTAGCAAAGGCAAGAAACAAAAATATAAGGATTTGAAGAACAATGAGCAAGCAAAAGAGTAAACTAAATCACCTAAGTCCTCATCCTCTCCCAAGGAGGAATCATCTAATAAGGAGAGACCAAAGTGTAAATATTGCAAGAAACTAGGACATGATGAGCATAAGTATTATGAGAAGAAAATTGATGAGTTGACTCACATTATTCAAAAGCAAGATATTGAAATGCCATCATCGTCACCTAGTCCATCCTCTTCTTCGACATCATCATCTACAGAGACAGGGATAGTAGGCATTGCAAATGGGACGAACAAAGGAAAAGGACAAGCACTCTTTGCTTCTACAAGTCTACAATCAGAGAGATGGCTTCTTGATTCAAGACCTTCTCATCATGGCATCTTCATAGGGGATGTTCTATTTATTTGAGTCATGTACTTCACCACCTATTTTGATGTGTAACAATACATACATGCATGAAACTGGTAAAGGGAATATTAATTTTGGTGAAAGTACATTCAACAATGTGTTGTGTGTACTTTCCTTGCCAACCAATCTCCTTGCCATCTACCAAATTACTCATTATGGTGCAGGGAAGATAGTTGAGTTCACTCCCAATTCAGTGATCATATGGGACTTGGAGAGTAGAGATATTATTGCTACATTGGGATGGCTGATCATCCATCTCACTTGTATGCATTCTTCCATTTTGCTTCTTTTGATGATGTAGATCCATTGATTGATATTCACACTCATGATTCAAGTGTGAATTAGGTTTCTGAGGAGAAGTTTGGTCACTTCAACCTTGGTGTTCTTTCATTCACTTTGGTTCATGAGACTAATGTTGAGCTTCCATCACCTCAACCTCATGCTTCTTCATAGATCGACATCGACATGGTTTCATCTACTTCAGTAGAGCAGGATCATTCCAGTCTTTCAGGCATAGCTTTGTGGGATAATTTCTTGGTAGGTATATCAGACTTATTTTGTGAGTCTCATATTGTGGATTTGGAGGACACACTTGAGGGAATATCTATCCTATTTGATGATAGTTACAACACAACTATTATCCCATCTACTTCATCTTTGGAGGTTGTTCCTCATCAGTCTACCTAGGATTTTAGATAGGTCACACCTCATTGCATCGTGCCATTCTCTGATTCTGACATGTGGACATTTAAGAAGTGTACAGAGGCACCCATCATGAGACTTCTTCCCTCATATCTCTTCTTGGAGATGGATTTTCTTCTACATCAGCCTTTGGATTGGTTTCTTCCTAAGGGGAGAAATGTTGTTTGCAAGTACAAGACATTTTCCAGCGTTCATCTTTAGACATTCACCATCAGCACAAGAGATACTTCATTGTGGGGGGGACCTATAGTCTCACTCTTGCTCTCCTATAGGGGGTACTTATTTGTACATATGTGATAGAAGTTGTCCTTGGGGGGTAATGTTGAGTCCCCCTACTATCACTTCTTTCACTTTCATTGTTTCATACATTCTCACTTTGGAGAGGAACTTTTTACCATGAGGTTTTCTTCTTTTCTCCACTTGAGATTTGTTGTACATGGGTACCTAAAATGGCTTAGTAGTTAGGACCCATAATCTTCATCATCCATCATTGCATCTTCCTTTAGTCAACTACTCCCTAAGTTGCACTTAAGGGGGGTGTTGGTATGAACAAGGTTATTACCTACCCAGTTTAACCTTGTGTGAATAATTCATATTATTTAACTATTTATTAGTTAAATAATATTCACACATCACACATAATTCACACATGTTAAGTTAACTGAGTGAGTCTTCTAGGTGTCTAGTTGTTGATAGTTGTTGATAGTTGTCACATGTCATAGGATAATGACACTTGTCACATGACTACAACATCCTACATTACATCCTTGTCTTTATAAGCAAGGCATATCATGTACATTGTAACAACAATCCTATAATCTTTTGCATTCATTGATAGAATAGTATTATTCTCTCATTTGATCTCTCTTGTGCTTTCATGAAGTCCTATATCCTGGGTGGCTCTGATAATAGCCAACTCTAACACTGATGAGTCAAAGAAAAAAATAACATCCATATAAAAATAAAAATAAAAATTAGAAAATTATCCTTTTAGCTACTTTTACCTTTTTGTGCACAACAACCAACCTTCTTTTCTACCTAATTTTAGAATAATATAAATAACAATTAATGTGGAGTATTTGAATTATGTTTAAATTAAAAGACAATGCAACAAGATTGCTATAAACATGAAACATAAATATAATGATAAATGGTTTAATTTTTTTTGTAAATTTAGGTCTATTGTTTTATGCTATTTACATATATTTTTGTAAACATATTTTGTCATGTTTATTCACTCTTAATTGATCATCTCTTTCTTTGTTTTTATTATGATAAGCAGCAAAACAAGGGTGCCAACCCCTACTACAAAAAAACCTAGAGGGCGAACATAAAAGGCTCAAAAATCTAGAAACAAGGCATTAACCAGACATAAATAGAAGACAAACAACATATGAAAGAGACATCATCAACAACAAAAATAGTAGAGAACAATAACCATCTCTTTCTTTGTTATTTTCTTGATCCTTTATCTATTATATTTTGATCCTTGACTCTTATTCTATGATCCTCATATAATTATTATTTATGACATGTTCCTACATTGATTGATCTATTTTTTAGAGCATCGTCTTATGTTTCTACATTTGATCTATCTAGCTTTAATGAGCATTTGTATCTATGATCTATTATTGTCATATCTGGTATCTTGAGCACTTTGTCTATGATCTATTATTTTTGTACCTAGCTATGTTGAGTATTATTGTCTATGATCCATTATTGCATATCTAGTGACCTTGAGCATTCTTGCTTATGATATATCCGATTGTCATCTCTTACTATATTGAGCATATTGTCTATGATTCAATATGTCTAGATCTCATAGTGCCATATCATACTATTTTACATTGTTGTCTTACATTATTACATCATGCTATGTCTTAGATATTTTATACGATCTTATGTTGATACATCTCAATTCTAGACTCTTATACAATATTATATTGCCATATCTACTTTATCGAGAGCATGCATTTCTTTTTCTTACATTGTCATATCTTAAATGAGAGTCTATTATTGACCCTTATTGATTCTATCATGGACATTCTACATTGGGAGAAATCTTTCTATTCCCCCTATCTTTTTGATCTTATATTGTCATATCATATGTTTTGATCTTATCTTGCGCCTATCTTATCATATCACATGCCCTGATTAGATTTCTACATAGTGCCTACATTGGTATATCATCTTTATCCTATATTGTGCCCATGTTTTCATATATCTTTATCCAGTATTGATCTTATATTATCATATGCCCCATCCTATATTGTCATATCATTACTATGTGGGTCCTATATTAATCCTACATTAAGGGGCATCACACCTTCCCTCTTGTCACATTGAACCTTAAATGTCATATATTTTCATCTTAATTTTTCTAACATCTATCTCATGATCATGTACTTTTTGTATATATGGACTTGCCCTATTGTCAAGATTTATACCATTTATCCATTCATCCTATAAATTTTTATGCCATTAATCTTATTGGTCTTAAATAGTCTTTAGGTCATTGCTCTAATTCTACCCAATGTGTGCTCATGCTCATGGATGCACCATTGGAGACATGTCTATTTTTGATACCTTATATGCTTGCATGGTGTTTTTGGCCATAAAGGGTTGCATCACCATTATATTGCCCATGCTAGGAGTAACAATTATGTTTATTGTTCTTATCTTCAATCACATGATGATTGATCATGATGCATTTTTTACAACCATCACTATAAATGGTTATATTCTTAGCATTTAATTTATCAATTAGTTACATAGTTGTGATTATATCATGAGGAATTTTATTGTTACTCTATGATTATATGATTTCTTTCTCACATGCTTATTATTGATTTATCTAACATAATCTTCTTTCAATTAATCACATAGGGGCAATTAATTGAAGGGGCCGACACATATGATCACTAATGTTCTTAGTTTATGTACCTGATTTACCTTGTGAATCAAAAGATACTCATGAAATCTTTTTCTCTTTTATTTTGTAGGATTTCATGGGGAATATAAACATTAGGCATATCTACATGAAAACATCCTATGCAGTTCATTACTTTATGTGTACCTAGGAATCCTTTTGAGTGTCTGAATATTTACTTTATAATAAATTCATGTTTGTGAGTACTACATAATTAGAAATTTAGGATTCAAATGCACCTCAAAGTGGGCCAAAATGTAATAGTGAAAAATGCCTTTTCCCATTTAGTTTTGAGCCCATTTTGGCCAATTTATTGATACATGTGCATGATGAAAAATTTCATACGAGCTTGCGCATAGTTGGGCCCATTTACCTAGATTGTATATGATTCTTATCTACACATGATCTTATGCTTACCAACATATCTTAAGTCTATGTGCACACAAGCCTATACACTTGGCAAGTTTGTTTGATTATCCATGTTGATTCTTACCCTAATCCTTAGATTATCTACATTTTTCATGCTCTATTATGTCTATTTAATCTTAGGCCAAGTTTGTTGTCATGGAATCACCATTGTGAGCATAAATTCAACCTACCTATTTATTTAGATTTGGCTGGCTGGCCCCTTTTGTCTTTCTTACATAGAGCCCACTATGTACATATTTCCATGATCTATTGTCATGTGCTTGTATAAAAGGATTGATTTGCATTCATTCTAATCATCCACACATTGAATATAACAATATCTCTCATTCATTTCAGAGCATTGAGATAGGGAAATAAATAGTAACGCATTTTGATTTGGTAATCAAAAGGAGTAATGAAATTAATATCTAGGTGTTCGTCTGTTGTCTTTGATCATTTGTCAAAGTCATTAAAGGCATCCTTATTTAGCTTGACATGGTGGAAAATAGTGGGATGCCATCAATTACAAGACAAAAATTTTACTAACATCTCCCCCACCCCCTTTTCTAAGAGAGATTAGACATTCCACTTTCAAATTGCATAGAAAGTAGAATTCAGATATTATCAAAGGTTAAGTTCATAGTAATAGGCCAAGATCCTAGTTGCGAATCTCAACCAAATTGATGCACTTCACCTAGAGCAAAGCAGACAAGAATATTTTGATTATGATCTGTGTCTTCAACCATCAAAGGTAATTTCTAATCTTAAGGTTCACATATTTTAGAGTCTTTGTCATTTGACACACACTCTTTAGTCATAGAGCTAAATGATTTATTCTCTTATTTACATTTATTTTTAGCAAATTGTACAAGTGTCTAATTATTGAGATGCATTCTATTCTTCTTATAATTAGTCTATGTTGCTTGTGCTTGTATACGTTTCATTAAATTAGCCTAAGCTAACCCTAGGGATTGTCTTTTTTCCCTTTTCAATTTTATATTAATTATAATTTATTGATCTTTCAAAATCTTTTAGATAAACGTATTTAAAAACATCTATATTAATTATACTATATCTATAAATCTAATTCATTTATGAAATATATATTTATTTAAATTTCAATTAATTATATAAACATTTGATTAACATTATAAATAATGCAATATCCAATATAAATTTGAATAATTTGCTAATTTAACATCCAACAACCCAACTCAAAACACAAAATTTTAAAACATCTACTTAATTAAAATATTTATTTATAAGTTAATTGAACATTAATTTTCAAACATATTAGAATAACAAAAACTAATTACTATACAATTCCAATTATTATTGCTTATAAAACTGTCCCAGATCTTTTTTTTTTGGGTAGATAAACACTTACTCTGATAAATTCTCCTCACGTAAGCCTAAATTGCTATTTATTTTTAGAAGGTTATATTTTTAAAATACCATTCTTTGTAGAGTGTGAAGAAACTGAATCACATTCTTTTAAGGAAGTCATTTTTATTTCTTTTATTCTAGCCATGTTTATAGCAACGTTGCTTTTGCTTTTCCTGTTGATACAGCTGTGGTCTTCTCAATCACATCCATTTATTTTAAAACAAAGCAAAACGCTTCCTCTTCATTCCATGTTTCTTCCAAAGTCGATGGATTATGCCGCGTACGGGGGACTGGGGCTGAGCTTTTCCTTGGGCTTCAATTTTCACTTTCTGTAACACTGACCAAGACCATGTCGAAAAAGCAAGGAACACGTAGCCATCTAAATTTTCTTTAACGGGACCGTGAAGGATTAAATATAATTAGGCAGAATCTAATCATCAAAAACCTTTGATCCATTTACACTTTGGCTTTTTATCATTATCAAACACAGTTCAAAGACTTGACAAAGATTATTTTATCATATTCAACATTGTAGAATTAGGTAGAAAATGAGGCTGTCTATTATGTGAAAGATGCTAAAATTAAGTAAAGAGTTTTTGATTTAGTACTTAGAATTTTTTTAAAACTAGATTGTACTTACAATACTAATCATTGATGGAGGAAAAATGTATTTACTTCTAACACAATGATGCCCTACATGAGACTAATAGCTAAAATATTTGTAGGTGTGGGATATGACAAACAAATCAATCTCCGGGATTATAAGGTCGGTTCCTTATCTATTCCATCCTACAACTAATTTGTATGAAGGAAAAGGGGAGGAAATGATAAAAATAATTAATAGAAATTCAAAGGTCATAAGCCAAAATGGATTTCCTTATGCACCTTGATAGAGCTTCACAACTCGTAGCATTCTAGTTAACAACAAATAAAGCATGCAACACACACATATCAATAACAAGATTAAGTACATATAATACTGACTCAGAACTTCAAGAGTGACAACCTCATATATTAATGTTTCAATATGGTTTGAACTTACATATGGTGTAATAAAGATTAATGTTGGACATAAAGGCATAAGTTCCCCTATTTTGGATACAAAAGGAGTGGGAACAAGTTTTATACATCATGCTCAATAGCTCTGATATATAAAACATGTTCTAAACTACTAAATGGCATGCAAACCACTATATATATAAAGATTGTGACCCTTAGTTAGACCTTCCCTTCAAATCTTGTTGAAAAGTTGCAAGTTGATGGTAAGAGGTACATGATCTACATGAAAATATTTCCCCTTTTTAATTACACATCATAAGTATTTTGAAGAGTAATTGAGGGCCCCTCAACTAGAGTGTATGGGTATGCATAACAATGAGTTCCATCACTTTGCATTATGAAGGACATTCTTGTGTAAGTGAACTATTTTGGTTGTGGATGGAGCTTCTACAAAGAAGTGTCTGGTAATGAATGTTGAGTATATTAGTGAGGCAAGTCTTTGATTGTAATAGTTGAGACTTAAGGATTGCATACTCTTGTGAGTGGGAATGACCTTAGATAGCCATAAGGGAGTTGTGGGATTGAGAATTGGGTTGTAGAAGCACATCACAACCGATAAATGTTAAAAGAAAGTCATAAGCCCTATGAATCATTGGATGGAGTCCCTTGGTATTGATTCAACAAATTGTGCTAAGTCCCATTGAAAGATTTCTTAGACAGTCCTTCACAAAGTCATGCAAGTGTGCAACGTGGCTTTGGAAAATGGTTCTATTTACAATAGGACATCCTGTGGGTCCCAACACAAGTTACATCATTTAACTATAGAAAAGTGTATTATCTAGATGATCTAGACAAATTATGAGGTCTTAACACAAAACATCAATGACTTCTCTTATCTAAACCTGTATGCATCGTCAAATCATGTCACTATGTAATCGTTAGATGGTGTATGTGCATCCATGTAAAAACTCTTCAAGAAATTGATCCACCAAAGGGGCTTGAATGCATATTAATACAAAAGATAAGACTACCTAGAATATCAACTGCATGTAGTGGAAAATCCACTATAAATTTGGTTCACTCAAAGAGGAATGTTCCATAGGAAATAGTGATGAAACTAGAGCATATATTCATCCATTGGGAAACATAGTCCATGTCAAAACTAAAAATTTATAAAATTGCAATGCACTTTACCACTTATAGGATTTTAAGGGAAGAAATAGCTTCCTAGGCTCCTCATCCAATGGCATATCTATCTTCCTTAGCATTTTTAAGAACCTTTCTAACTTTAGGGTGAGTCAATATGACAATTTGTGCACTTGAGTTGGTGTGGGTTAGTATCTAACTTTTCCCAAGGTTTAATTAGTGCTTAGGCCTCTTCTATAGAAGGGACTAGGATAGTCCTACCAATTCTAATTCATCTTGGCCCTTTAGCTAGACTAGTTCTATGAGTGCAAAGAATAGTTGAGAATTTCATAGTTCTCATTTAAAGGTGAAGGAAATCCTTATGTAACCAACTAGGTTATGTGGACCTTATGCCCTAAATTAATTTAGCTATAACATTCAACTACTCTTTTCATTCCTAGGTGTCATATTCCCTATCCAAGATGTTTTTGATTTTCTATGTTGTAGCTACCTTGCCAAAAATTCCTACTATATAACCAATCTAGTGGAGGTGGAGTCATATAGATTTTTGATATAAGATCAAGAATCTTCTATAAATAGGGTGAGGGCCACCTCACTTGTGTCAATTTACTTTTGCACAATGAAATTGATTGTGAGAGCCATTTCTATATGTTGCAAAGTAGGGAGGAAAGAGGACACACCTTCTTTGATGGATTTCCAATAATGTCTCTATAGGGCCTTAAGAAGTTCAACAAAGCTTATAGATTGTTTTGGCTCCTCTATTTGGGCCATCAATGTTTTTAAATTATCTTTTTATACCTCTAATATGCTTTCTAGGTCTTCTTCTTTTTGTCTTAACCCTTTGATTGTTTGGGACTAGGTATCCACTTGCATTTATAGCTTGGCGAGATGGTAATATTGAGCATCAAAGTTTTATTTCATAGAGTCAATTTTGACGACCTCAAGGCCCATGTATATATTGTGTTGAGTCACCTCATCCTTTAGGTCCTCCACTTATTTTGTTGATTCATATTTTATGGTTGCTTCTGTGACCCTTTGACTCTTAAAATAGTAGCCAATTTCATTATTGTTGTTTCTAGAATTATTTGAATTTCTATTTGATGGATTACACTTGAGTGTCCCTAGCCTAGAAAACCTAGTCTACTACTATCATTACTTGTCTTTAAGTCATTGGTCTTTATCACCTTCTTTATTTTCTCAAGCTCAACAAATTTCATCAATTTTCTCTTGATTGAAATTAATGAGCTTCCTACTACCTTGGCACCTTCTTGTAAGAATTTAACAATATCTTCTCCATTGGAATCCTTGATTCTAATACTCACTACCTCCATCTAATAATATACAAATAGTATTCTCCCCTTACATTTGTTCACTAAAGAAGTGAAGTAGGAAAACTCAATAGTTGCATTGGTTAGGTCATATTTTTCTTTGACTCTTTTCAAAGTAGATAGAACATCTTGATTTTATTTTATCTTAAACTCTTTTTGTTGCACAACTATTTGTATCTACTACATTTGTTTCTGATATTCAACATTGTCCCTTATAATCATAACTTGTTGTTAGAATCAAGTGGTCATGAGAGAAAAAATAGGAATAGATGGGGCCACTAGCTATGTAGTTGGAGAAGGGGTTAGTACTTGTGAATTTAGGGGTTGTACAAAGCATAATGAAGATGATGGAGACTATTAATATAGGGTCTAGGGAGATAGCAAAGAAGGAACTTGGAAATATGGGGTCTAATAACTTCTAATAATGAAAAGTTGGGGCATAGTTATTTGGGATTGGCCTAATTGAAGGGTGTATTGTATAAGGTAACATGATAGAGAAAAGGAAAAATGTGGTGGAGGAAATGGAAATTATTGTAGTTGCATGGGAACTTGAGTAGCTCTTGGGATTGGTCCTTGTGTCATGAAGTAAGGAAGATATTGGGAAAACTATGGATGATTGGGAGAGGGAGTGTAAGTAAGACTAGATTGTCAAGGGATACATGATAGAACTAGGAGAGGATATATGAGGCATACTTATAGTGGTTTCTAGAGAGGTGGGTATTCATTGAGTAGTGTGCTCCTATGATTTTGATTCTTATTCTTTCTTCTTCTCAACCTTCCTTTTAATCTCATCACTTTATTTCTTTTCCTTTCTTCTTCTACGTCATCATCTCCACCTATAGTTACCAAGAATAAACTTTATTTTGTAATGCATTAAACCTAAGAATTAGAAGTATCCATGTCTCATATTTGTAATATTCTAGGTGATCTTCTTGTTAACTAGATTCTTGACACTTGTTTAGCTTCCATCTATATTAACATAGATCTCTTCATAGTTCTTGAGGCTTGTTGCATAACAACTCTAGAAATGGTAATCTATGTTGGTTGGCATATAATTTGCCCAATTTGTTGTGCTGAGCTCCACTATTTTATGGCTAGAGAGATGGGTAGGGACATACTTGTTGTAATACTGATCGGTCCTTAGGGTTTGGAGGGCTTGATTGAACTTACTCCTCATCATTAGATGATATAGTGATAGTAGGTATTTTGGGCTTAGGATTTGATGATATAAAAGATGATGTAGGGATAGTATGTACCTTTTCATACTCATCATCCCTCTTGTCATCAAGGGTGTATTTTCCTAGTTTCTCCACTATATGCACAACATCCTATCTATATTTCCACCAAGCCTTTATCCTATGTTTACTCTATCAAACATTCTTTAGTGTTCCTCTCAACCCATTTATTTGATTTGAGTAACAGAAAGATGTTTTTTGTAAAATGTTTCATAAGGTTGAAGCTCCAAAATTGGTGTTGCAATTGGCCATACATATGCATATTTACCAATCTCTTCATCCTTGGGGATTCTTTTACATTCCATCTCCAAGAAAGGTTGGTGGGTGAATTTGTTAACCTCACATCTCTTTATTTTTTTGAGCCATATGAAAAATATGCTCTCCAAATCATAGTTCCATTCATTGTCCATTAGGTCCATCTAAAATTCTTTCGACTTTGCTCTAAGGATTTCAATGACTTTCCTAATTTAGACCATAATGTTGTTGTATTCATGTGGGCATTAGTGAAAGTCAATGTTTCTCCTACCATTACCAAACTAAGTTTATGTAGTGTCCACTTGATTTAGATACTCCAAGGTAAATACTTTTCTAGTCACATGCCTTAGTAGTCTATACACCCTACTTGAGTGTCCATAAACCCTAATGATTGTTCTATCCTATTTATAAAAATAGTTAGCCCTCCCAACCAAATTAATGATATAGTAGGATTTTAAATGTATCTTGAGCCTTTCATTTGTAATTAGGTTGAGAGTGGGAACAAGGAACTACTCTACATATTGCAAGTAGCATGAGGTTCTATGCAAATATAGAATCCACAATATCATTGGATCATATTCCTTTGATGTGTGGAAAATCTTGGGTTTTAGGTGAGGATATAGGGGATAGTGTTGGTGTAAAATCACGTGCAATAGGATTTATGGGTATCTAAACCTCTTGATAATGATGACATTTGTTAGTTATGAAATTATTTATTCTTCTAGGAAAATTAAGAAGTCCTGCCATAACATTTTTCTTCATGGTCAAATATAGCTTCTCCACTACTTCTAAATACTCTAGGCATATTAATTTTTCATCACTCATCCCTAGGATATATGGATTCATATTGAACATATTGGTTATGTCATCCCTAAAATAATTCATCTTCATTGGTTACTATTGGGAACTCTTTAAAATATGTGAGGGGTAGAGAGTATTAATAAAATTAAAATGTATGATATTTTATTTTAGGGTTTAACTATATGATAGTGGAGAAACTAATATAGTGGAGAAACTAGGAAAATACACCCTTGATGACAAGTGGGATGATGAGTATGAAAAGGTACATACTATCCCTACATCATATTTTATATCATCGAATCCTAAGCCCAAAATACCTATACTCACTCTATCATCTAAAGAGGAGGATGAAGTTCAATCAAGTCCTCCAAACCCTAAGGACCAGTCAACATTACAACAAGTATATCCCTACTTATCAAAATTAAACTAGTTTAGAACTTTTCCCCACACATGTTGCAAGTTGTGTAGATTATATTTGAGATATCCAAGGGGAATACCCAACAAATTTCTTATATTTGATTAAGATTTGGCATGTGAAGGGGTTATACTTCCACATCCTATTAATGATCTAGGAAGATGAATTGTATTTCTTTTCATAGGTAACAATATCTTCACAACTAGGGTGGATAGTACGGACAAGGTACCTAGGTAGGAGTAAAGCCCAAATCCTATCTCTAAACCTATCCTTGGCACCTAGGGGCTTCTTCCCAAAGAATTTTCTCCTTGAATGAAATGTACCCTCTCTAGTGGAAGTGGTGGTTGATGATAACACAATATCTACAATCAAATCTACCTCATCCTATACAATATCACTTCTTATTGTATAAGAGAAAATAATAGTTTAATGTGGCTTAGACATTGGCTCATTAGGGCATAGGGTAGTTACAACTCTAGACTATCAATCTTCCCTCCTTTTTATAGAGGAAACATCACACTAGTTTCATTTGTGGCCTCCTTACTTTTTTCATCCTTTTTCATTGTTGTATTCTAGAGCTGCCTCCTTTCCAATACTTGCAGATTCACTAGTAGAGGGTTTGGATGTCTATCCTAGACAAATTCAACATGTTTTACTTTCCATGTTCTTTCCTTTTTTTTAGAATAGATTAAACAATTGACTTGATAAATGGAAATGTAGCCAAGGCTCCATATATTTATAGGTTCATGCATAATGGTGGTAAATATTTTGATTAGACTTGCATTTATTGAACCATTATGGTGGTTGATTTGTAGTAGAATTAAAATTTGAATTGTCTCCTTCCTATTGGTGGTAGATGGTGACATGATGTATGAATAGGAAGTTTGTCATCAACATTGACTTTGATAACACTACCATGTGTTTATCTATTGTTATAAATTATTCCTTTTTCCTTTGAGCAACTATTGTCACATTTTCTAGGATGAACAACAAAGATTGACCACCAAGGCAATATCTAATGGTCATTAGGACCTTTGACCTTGTTAATATTTAAATGTATTGTTATTGACAAATGGGATCAATTATTCTAACACATTTCATGATTTGTGGGATTTTAACTCTTGATTTTAATGAGTTAGTTTAGGATTAGTAGGAAGTGCTGGATTAGGGTGATGTGGCAAGATCACAAGTTTGTGTTATTTTTAGGTTTTTCTTTAAATTACATGACCTATTTTATGATCAAGGGATAAGATTAAAATATCTTGGGGCATTAGTGGCTTATGGGGATTTTTAATTTTATAATTTTTTGGAACCTTTAGAGTCTAGCATGAACCATAGAATCAAAATGAACTAGCATGATTAAACAACTATTAGGACTTCACATACCACCAATCTCTAGAGAACTCCCAAAGAAGAAGGAACTGTCAAATCAAGTGAATGCAACTTGATTAGATGGATCATAGACATTCCTAGCAAACATTGAGATTGAAGGCTTTTGGTAGCAGACAAATAATGAAATTTAGCATAAATGCTTGCACAAGATATCAAAGAATGAGGGATGGTTTAGAATGGATTGCATCATATATTTGGTTTGGATTTCTAACAAGAACAAGGTTCATTCTTAAGAATGAACATATTGGACATTGATGAGAAAGAATACAATAATAGACTCATGTTTACTTTGATAGGGATTATATACATAAGGAAATGACCACGTACATGTAACATTATAAATTGTGTACACTTTTGTGTAGGCACAATTTCACTATGATAAACTCCTCCCTTTTAGTGGTCTCAAGCCTAGTCCTTTTTAGTTCCACCCTTTAAACCCTCTTTCAGCCTCATTTATAGAATGAGTTGTACTCTTGATTAAGGTTCAGTCATGACCTTGAAAGATAAATGAAGATTCAAAGTTAGCCTCACATTTAGTGCGAACTTGGGCCTTGAAATGAAGTTGGGCTTAGAGCACTCAAGTGCCTTGGTCCCTTCCATGCCTCAGGGAATAATTTTAAGTTACATGTTTTCCTTAATGTTGCTTAGGCCAACCCTAAATCCAAATTTGATTTTGAGCACATTATGTTAGCATTTTGATTTGAATTACTCTCTTTCTATAAGTATTGTATAAAGGTAAGCAAGTTGAATCATTTTGGAAGAATATTTTAAGAAGCACTCTTGATGTGAACAAGATCTATATTTCTATTTCTTTCTATGCTACTTTTTATTGTAGGTTTTGATCAAGTGGAGATCTCCTTTACTCTTGGGAAGATGCAAATGAAGGCTAGGACATGAGATCTTGAGTCTTTCTCATGAGCTCTGAGGTTGGAACACTTTGCATGATTGGGAGAAGGGTTGGAGCCACCGACTTGAGTTTGGCTTGACTACCCTCCAAAGGTATGGTTACATCACCTTCTTTTGTGTTGGTATGTGGTGATTGATCATGCAAGTATTTTACACTCGTAACATATCATTGCCAGGGAAAAGAAATTTTCCCTCCTTTTTTGCCTGTTTGGAGTCAGTTGTCAATTTTTGTTAACCGACAAAAGAAAATTGACATTGTAAAACCCTAATTCTAGAAGCTTCCAAAAAGCTTATTATAAGTCGCTGTGATGTATGTTGCGAGTATGGAATTCGTGAGATTATAATTTGTTTTGCACTGGATAATAAAATCATTGGATGGCTGAGTTTCTGTGGATGTAGCCTATTTTGCGTGAACCACATTAAACTTCTGTGTTGTTCTTCATTGTTATATTTGGGTTATTTAATCTACATATAATTGTTAATGTTTATTGTTCCAATCTACCTGAACCCTAACATTTTATAGACCTTCCATGAATCCTAGTCCTTCAGGTGAAGTTGCTAGCTCCCTTGAGTGGATCTTCATTTACACCATCCCTCTCTATTTTCTTGAGTCATATAGGGTTAGGGTTTGATATTATTTGGTTAGATCTTGCATTTTACTTCTCACACATAGGTTTTCTGAGCGTGCACAAAATCTAGATTTAATCTTGGCTATTCGTAGGGTAGGAATACTGAAATAGGGGCTTGACTGAGGCAAGCTCCTATATAGCCACAACACTTTTACTCTTCTTTCTCATGCGTAGATATGATGAACAAGTTTCAGAAGGTGAGAGGTCGAAAGATTCAAGAACATGTAGGTATAGACCTGATAAATATGATAGTTTTTGGAAACCCTAAAAGAGGCCCAGGGTGCTTGAGCACCTTGGTCCTATGACTTTCCATCATCTGGTCCAGGTTTTGAATAGTTTTCTTACCTCTGCTATTATATTTTTTGCTTTGATTTTAGGCCTGACAATCATATGTAGCTTAATTTGGCTTAATTTATGGCATTTGATCTTATGCCCTAGCTAGATTGGCTGGATTTGGTTTGACACTCATCTATATGACAGAGAGGAAGAACCCTTGTAGCTTAACTCTCCATCAAGGGTAGAAGCTAAGCTTGATTTGTGTCTCAAGGTTTTCTAGAAGAGGCTTCTGACCTAATTTGACTCCTAAGGCTAGATATCTCTTTTCTACATCACATTTTGGTGAACTCAACGTCTCCTACACCTTTTACTTCCTTCTTCATTGCCTAAAAAGGTTTATTTTCTATTATAAAGATTATCTTGTTATTGTGTTTTTACAGTTACATGTTCGTTAGGGATTCATTTTATGACAACTCTAGCTTGGAAATTTATAGAGGTTTAAGCATATTGTAGCTTTCTATTGGATAACATAATTAAAGAATTTTGTTCATAATTGATATATTTCATATTAAGCATAAAGGTACTTCTTTTCATTCCTTGTTCTTTGGTTTCATTACTATAAAGATTAAAAACAAGGAGATTCAATTATGTCAGATTACTTTATTCAAGACTTTCATGCATTTAATGAGTCATTTAGTAGTGGTGATTTTGATGTGTTAGATGAATCCTTGGATGACTTTATCTCTATAGAATCTTCCTCTATGACTCCTAAATAGTCTCTATTTCAATGAAACATCAATACAATTTATGTTTTTTGTTCTCCAAAGGAACCTAAGAAGCCCAAAATTGTTGTGCATCTTCGTAATGATGCTCCTAAATCACCTATTATAATAGGAGGTTCTCTAAAAATACCTAGACCTCCAAGTTATATCTTTAATTTTGCAAAACAAATTACTTGAAGTCCTCTTAATCAAAATGTGTTGTAGCAACCTATTCATCAAGAAGTTGCTCACACATACAACACTTGAAATAACAAACAAAAGAAAAAATTGAATTTGTTCTTGCTTCTCTGCCTACTTATATTATTCTTCCTCGAGCACCTCATCTTCCTACTCATAATGGTAAATATTATGATCTTGTTGAGCATCTTCAATCTACTCTAGCAAAGATCTCTCTATGGGAGTTGATACAAACATCACCTACATACCACAAAATGCTCCAAGAAGCTTTACAAAAGGTAATTGTTCTACCTTCTATTCAATCAAATTATGTAGTAGCTCTATTAGATTATATGCATGTGACTAAATTAGATATTATATTCCAGCCACATGAATTACCTCCTGTAAAAGTTTTAAACAAAAATGAGCCTCTTATGATATATGTCATCATTTATAGAAAAGGAGTTAGACGTACCATGATTGATGGTGGATTAGGTCTTAATGTCTATGGCATAGACCTGTTACATAAAATCAATGCTGATACCTCTCTTATTAAACTAGATAAAATTAACATTTGTGGGTTTGATAATGCTGGTAGACAATCATTGGGTACCATCACCTTACCTCTTAGGGTTGGTCCTGTGACTTTGCCTACCCTTATCCATGTCATGCCTAACTCTCTTTCATATAATCTTCCTCTTGGTAGACCATGGATTCATTCCATGGGGATAGTCCCATCTACCTTCCAATGACCAATAAAGTTTGTTCACAATAATCAACTTTATTCAATTGAAGCCAATCAAACATCAGATAGTTGTTTACAAACTAAAGCTAAAACTAATCAACACTTTCTTCTTCTTCTTCTAAGATCAATTCTTCTCCCCCTATTGAGGAAGTTATAGAAGAAGAATCTAATTTAACTTCACTCTTTGGTGATGATTAGGTTTTGTAATACTTTACACCTACCTTTGTGGGGGAGTATAAAGTCTCACCTTCAAAACTGAAAAGTCCTAAGGTGGCTTCGAATTCTACTCCTGTATCACCTAAAATTTCTTTAAAAAGTAACAATGACAACACTTATTCTTATACTATTCAATATGAAACCTATGGGTTGCCTCCTTCCTCCTTGAAAATAGCATCTATTTGTGGTCGAGTGTTTCAAATCCTCCCTCAATGTGAATATGATGGTAATGGTTGTGGTATAAAGGAGTAAGGTATTAAAGTCCCTTTGGAGGCTAATGCACATTACTCTTCCTTTGGACTTGGATAGCATCCTTTAGGTCCCAATAAAGATGCTCCTCATCCTAATCTAAATGTTAATACAATCTCATCATCCTCACTTAAATGGGTTATATAGAATTGATTGATACATATTCTGATCTTCAAGATATCCCCTTGGATACTTTTTTGACAAATGAATTTTTAGCTGAATTCTTAGTTTCTTATGATCACTTGCCTCATTACCATCATGATATTGGCCTTCCCTATTGTTTAAATGTGGAAGCATACTTTGGGAAGGACACTGGTTTATTTGATGATACCTTGGCATCTCACAAGTCACCTTTAGAATCCTTTCATCCCCTTGACATTCAAGACTGTACTACTCTCATTAATGGGAAAACTATTGATATTGTGATGGATAAGGATGAGCTTGAAAAAGTCATCCCTATTGGAAATTATCCAGACATGAAGAAAAACAAGAAATCACATCTCTCTTACATGAATATCTTGGTATCTTTTCTTGGACATACTCTGATATGCCTATTATTGATCCTCAGGTGGTAACACATAATATTGTTATTCATCTTGATGCTAAACTAGTTAAACAAAAGATACATAAGATAAATCCTAAGGTTGCATTGTTGGTCAGAGTTGAGATAGAGAAGCTTTTACAAGCAAGATTTATCAACCCTATTGACTACTCACCTTGGATCTTGAATATTGTGGTTGTCACTAAATCTGACAACCGTATTTGAATGTGTAATGATTTTCAAGATTTGAATAAAGAATCTTTGAAAGATGACTTTCCTCTTCCTAATATTGATATGATTTTTGATTCTACTATTGGCCATGCCTTACTCTCCTTTATGGATGGTTTCTTTAGTTATAATCAAATATTCATCAATCTTCAAGATCAATATAAAACAACTTTTATAACTCCATGGGGAACATTTTTTGGGTTGTCATGCCATTTGGATTAAAGAATGTTGGTGTGACTTATCAACAGGCTATGACACTTATCTTTCATGATTTCATTCATCACATCTTAAAGGATTATGTTAATGTTATTCTGGCCAAATCCATTGTGCATCAAGATCATGTCAAAATTCTTCATCAAATCTTTGAATGCATACAAAAATACAACATGCACTTGAATCCTTGTAAATGCATCTTTACCGTTGATAGTGGTAACCTATTTGGATTCATTGTTTCACATCATGGTATTGAAGTAGACATTAAAAATATTGACACTATTGTCAGCATGCCATCTCCTAAGAATGTTTCACAACTTCATAGTTTACAAGGAAAGATTGAGGTTATTTGTCATTTTGTTTCACAACTCATAGATCAGACTCTTCCTTTCACACAATTTCTTAAGAAAGAATCTACCTTTAAATGGGATAGTGATTTTTAGAAATCTTTTGATGATCTCAAAAGATATCTTTCCAATCCACCTATTCTATAACCAGCTATCTCTGGACGACCGTTCATACTTTACACATTGGCATCTCTTAATGCTCTGACAACTTTGTTAGCACAACATGATGACAACGACAAAGAACATGTTGTGTATTACATTAGCCAAACTTTGCTCAATTATGAAATGTGGTACACTGCAATAGAAAGGTAACGCTTAGCTCTTGGTTTTGTGATGCAAAAACTAAGACATTATCTCTTGAATGTTGAAATCAATGTAGTTGTAAAATTTGATCATTTAAAGCATTCATTTGCCAAAACAGATCTTTCAACATGCTTAGAAAAGTGGGTTATATTATTAATGAAGTTTGACCTTCAATTTATCTCCTAAAAGGTAATTAATGGACAAGCATTGACCGACCACTTGATGAAAGCTCCTTCACCATTCACATTCTCAAATCAAGAATCTTTTTTTGATGATAAAATCCTTTCTTTGGATGCTGCTGATAAGTAGAAATTATTCCTTGATGGTTCTAGATGTTGAACCGGCTCCAATGCTGGTGTTATACTAGTACCTCCTTCAAGTAAGTTGATTCTTCTATCTTACCATCTCAATTTTCTATGTACCAACAATATTGCAGAGTATGAAGCCCTTATTGCTAGCTTGTGTGTCACTTTGTTCTTAACATCAAACATATTTGTATACTTGGTGATTCTCAATTAATCATAAGACAAGTCATTGGATCTTATCAAGAAAAGAAAGATAAGTTATCTTAGTACTAAGACTTGCCCCGATCTTTATTAAATAATTTCTCATCCTACATAATCGACACAATTCCTCAAAAGGAAACCAACATGTGGATGTGATGGTGAGCATTTCTTCCCTCCTATCCTTCTTCCCTCCTATCCTTCGGTAGTTCTAAAGGGAATTATAAATTCATTATCCATAATGTCATGATAGCTTCAATAATGCCTGATGTTTCCTTTTGTGATAATGTGAAATCAAGAGAATGGTACTCCCATATATTACAATACTTGCATGATGGTACCTTTCCTAATTTGACATCCAGAAGTGCTCGAGTTTGAATACACAAACTCGCTATGTGTTCCAACATCTTATAAAACATTTGATATCAATGAAGTTACAAAGGTCCCCTCCTTCATTGCCTTAATAACTCTAAGATCCTGATTTCCCTTGAGGAAGCACATTCAGGTGTCTGCGGAGGACACATTGGTGGAAGATCTCTTGTTTAAAAATTTATTCGTATGGGTTACTATGGGCAAGACATGGAGTAAGGTTTCTTTGCCTTCGTCAAAAAGTGCCCATAATGTCAACAACATAGTAATCTCATTCGAGTTCCTCCATAGGAAATTTGTACTCAGATTTCACCTTGGCCATTTTCCATGTTGGTTTTGGAATGTATTGGAAAGATTTCTCTTTCTTCTTAGGGATATACTTTCATCGTCATAGCTATAGATTAACTTACGAAGTCAGTTGAACTGGTCCCTCTCTGATCCACAACTGCTGAAGTGATCTTTCATTTCATTCAAGACAACATAATCTCTCGATTTGGTATTCCTTCTATTTTGGTTTTTGATAATGGTAGCTCATTTAAAAACAAAGGTGTTAAGAAATTTCTTGAAAGATATTGTTGTGATGCTCACAACATGCCCCATTTTACCTCTTAGCAAAATGAGGACCCCTATTGTGGCTGTTGCTTTTTGCTTGTGTGTGGGTCTGCTTGGTGGTAAAGGGAAAAAGAGGGAAAGTTTACAAACCTTGTTGAAAATTGAAGAAAGTTAGCATTAAGTACCAGAGCAGAATAGAGGTGAATTCTTTGTCAAAAATGAATAGGGGTTGCTTTTTGAACCATTTCAAATTCCTAATATTTAGCAAGATATGTGTTTTTTCTAGTAAAATGCATTATAGGAGGGTTTTGTATGTTGTATGTATAAAGACGTTTATGTGTGGAATCGTTGTATTAGTCATATAAAGTGGTCATATTTATGAATCATAGTATTTTATATGCATGGAGTAATGTTTTATTCTTTGCATACAAGTCAGACCCGATGTGATTCAGAAGTAAAGTGGATAAGAGGTTAAATTTACATTGTATCTTGAGTTGTATGATTGACCAAAGAGATAGATACAAGGCAATATACAATGCTCGATATACATGTTGCAGACCCAAAGAGAATATGAAATGTGGTTTTATTAAAGTATGTTTCATTATTTGTATGTTGCATGATTTGAGTTTATACTTTTCAGTATACATACAACACGGATGTCAAAAGGTAATTAAATTGAATGAAAGTGATGCATCGTACCTGAATGTATATTTGAAAAGATGCATTTACTTTATATATATGTGTGCATCCTGAGGGTTATGCAATACAGTTAAGAAAAGATGAGGAGTCTAAAATGATTATACAAAGGAGTTTGCATGTATGGAGGCTTGTATCTAAGAGTAGATACAAGTATTGTTGTTTCATTGAGATACAAGTGGGAAAGTAAAGTGGGTCCCACAGGTTGTATCTCAAAGTTGTATATTGCACCAACGGACATATATACAAGTTAACATGCAAGCAGAGATACAATGAGTTACGATACAAGATGGATTTGAAGAAGAAATTCAATAAAGGTAAGGCTTTGTATGTTTGGGCGATTGTATGTTAACGATATACAATCCTAATATACAAAGAAATGAAGGACATCACCGGAGAGATAAAAGGTAAAAAGGGGTTTGTATGAGTTGTTTGTATGTGCACTTGTATCTATCTTTTACATACATTATGATATACAAATAAAGGATACAAGCACGGATATAAAAGGAAAAGGGATAACACTATTTATAACTCATTGCATATAGGCTTATTTATTGAAAAGATGCAAATGAACATACAAAGAACAATATACAAGGAAAGATACAAGAAAATGCGATGTATGCAGAAAGTAAACTAATGGATAGAAAGTTTAAAATAAAATGTTGAAAGAAGAAGCCAAATTCGTAGGTGTATTAATTGTTGTAATTAATGCCAATCTAACACCCAAAAATAGTAAAATTTAACGGCTTAGGGTAAATTTAATGTTGTTTTTCTTTCAGATTTGCATTGCTAAGATTAAAATTGTAGAAAGAAGAGTTGTTAAAGAGATTAAACAAAAATTTCATCGTAGGACGGAATTACAGAAGCGGGAACAGAGTGGAAAATGGTAAAGTAAGTCAACGTTGTAAGGTTGAGCTGTCGAAAGATACAAGTATTTATCTTAAACATCATTACAGTTCAGTTAGTTAAAATGCAAAGTAAATTTTAGTATTTTATTTTGAAATGTAAGCAAGCATTAAATTACTGTGTTAGATTGTTAATTAGCTAGCTTGGGTTGAACAATGTGAAAGTCAAAATGGGAAAAGACACATGGGAGGTTAGGGTAAAATGTAAAAAATAGAAAATTTGTAGTAAAACCCTAGGTAAGAAGGTAAAACAGCAAGTTAAAAGAGTGCATTTTTTATAGGATGGCCCCAAAGCAGAAAAAGGTAGATACAGGGGTGAGGAAAAGATAAAAAAAGAAAGAAAGCCTTGTAAAGAAATGGAGAAAGAGGAATTGCCAATATACAGAGGGTATCCTACTTTGCTAGGCACAAGTGGAGTGGGGACGGATGCCAACATAGGAAACTATGATGCAGATGATGTTTGTAGAAGATTACAACAATAGATGCTACACCTGATATGAGGTGTATATGGGAGAGTGGATTGTACAAGGCTAATGGTTTTTCGTTAGCTATGGAAGCCAAAGACTTATGTTTGGATTGCATACATTTATATGACCCAGCTACCAGAAGAGTAATACATCAAGATAGGGTCATTGTGGACTTGTCTATAGAAGGGATTCCAAGAACCTTTAGTCTAGAAATACATAAGAAAATGATAGATATTGACATTGACCAGTATAATGAAGATTTCATTGAGAATGAGAGGGACTGTAGAGGCAAGATTTTCTATAGTTGGTATAGTGCAGAAAATAAGCCCAAGGCTGTGGCGAGAGTACATAACAATTTGCAAATAATATACTTTAAGGAAGAAATATATTTGATGATTACAATGTTAAGTAGACTGGTGGGATTGAGGGATGCCACTAAGTGTGAACCTTGGATGTTCACTATGATACAATTCATGAGAGAATCAAAGAAAGAACAAGCACAAATTCACTGGGCTAAGGCTATTAGCATAGCCATATGGAGAGAGGCAATGTCAAGAAAACAAATGTTGATGCCTTTCCATTTGTCCTCGTATATATTGTATTCATGTGCAGCAATGGTTCAACCATACATACATGGGATTGACAGAGTAGGAACCCTAGGAAATGGCCTAGATTAGAAGCTTGTATATGAACATTATCTTGATTTACAAGAAGAAAATGAATTGAGAAAGTATGTGTTGGTGAATGATGTATTCTATACATACATGTTCAGAGTTTTAAGGGAAGAGCCATATAAGAGGTTGTCTGCAGATGTAGAAGATATAATTGGTTTATTTAATTCCTAGTATATTCAATTTCAAAACTTTACTTATATCAGAATTGGGGGATTTGAAGGAAAGTGTTTCATGCTCCCTAAGTATCCTTCTAATAGGTTGATTGTTTTAGAGTTCTCAAGACAGAACTTGAATGCTTACAGAATGTACAAAAAGAAGTATAGCAGGGGAAATCTTAAACTCCCTTGGTCAATTAGTAGATATACCTATTCTAGCGAAGAGGTGGCTGGTTATTCAGAAAGAGAGTTAAGGTTTTATGGATTCTAGGAATTTGAGTTAGCAAAAAGGTTTGATCCCTTTCATAGAATCCAAAATGCAATTGATTCTAAATTTAAGCGTCAAATACATATTGAAGATTTTTGGTCAGATTGTAAAAATGATAAAGAGGTAAGAAAGAGAGCTCACAAAATATTAACAGTTGAACAAATGAGGTCCATGGGAGATATCTATGTTCCCCCAGAAGTTGAAGATGATGGCAAATTGTTGCATCATAGTTATGAAAGTGCTAGGCTTTCTCCTATTGGAGAGCCTGATTGGCCACAACCATGGAATACATCTTTGGACACATTGTCTGAACTAGTCATCTTATTCTCAAAGACATAGTTAAAAGATAGAATTTAGGAGCTTAAGGCTGAAGGAGTGGAAATTACATATCCAAGGAAAGGAAAAAAGAGAGTGAGGGAGCATAATGATGATCTCCAGTGCTTTTATGAAAAGGAAAGGAAGATTGTAGAAGCAAAGATTCCTGAGAAAGATAAAAATGCCACATTAATGGATCCTTATGCAATAGGGGTGATAGTAGCGGTATCAAGAGGCACATTTGTAGACACAAAATCATTAAGTTATGATACCAGTACAAAGCAAGCACAGGCTTCTCAAGGTTTATTAGGGCAAAAGGTCATGAAAGCAATACCAATAGGTATATCAAAAGGGGAAACTTTAAAACAAAGTGAAGTTATAGGAGCACAGTAGGTAGGTGATAAATTTAGTGACATACCTGGTGCATCTACCTCGGCAGAGAAAAGAAAAGTATATGCTAAAGTAAAAATAGAGTTGGCTAAAGTAATGTTGCATGGGTCAAAAATGCATGAAGCCAAGCAAGTTACTGAGACTATCAACATTGAAGATGATAGTAGTGAAAGTGAAATTAGAGAAATGGATTCAGAGAAAGGAAGAGAAAATGGTATAGAGGAAGAAGAATCCAATGAATTTTTAAATGAAGAAGAAGAGCAAGACACTCAAGCTGAAATGGAAATTGAACAAGCTTCAGTGTCTAAAAAGGAAATGGTACAAGAAGAATCAGGAATAGTAGATCCTTTTGGTACCTTGGTTTCTCCTGAAATAATAAAGGATGTGCAAGATGTAGCACATAAAATTGAAGAGTCTGAAAAAGAAGAGGCACTTGAGGAAACAATAAAGGAAACACCTGCTCAATCCAAAGAAGAAACAAGAGCTGATAGCTCTAGTGTAGATGTATTAAACATTCTGAACATGTACGGAGAACAAAGTGAACAAGAAAAGAATATAGAAAGTAGAAAAGAACAGGGAAAAGAGACAAAAGAGGCTGATACAATGGTGGGTTCACCTTCACATATAGAGCAAGTTAACATGACTGAAAAGGTATCAAAGGAAGGTGAAACTATAGAGGATGCAGCCAACAAACCTGAAGATAGAAAACACAAAAAACATTGAGGGAGGTATATATGAAAAACAAATAGAGGATATAGACATGACAAATGTAGAACAAGCAAATAAGGAAGAAGATCAAGAAAAAGCTCATCAGTAAAAGAATGTCTAGAGGAAGATGATGAAGGTAGAGGAGATATAGAAATTGAAGAAGAGGAAAATGAGGGTGAATCAAAACAACAAGATGATCCAATGGTACAGGAACTAGCCCCTCCACAAGAACAACCTCTTCCACAACAAGAACAACAACAAGAACAACAACAACAATAGCAGGAACAAGGAGAAGAAGAAAGGCCTCAAGAAGAGGTAACCAATGAAGGAAAGGTTGCTAAAAGCAAAAGAGAGGTCCTGGCCTAGTTAGTTGCAAAGATAAGGAGAGAAAAGGTGGAGGTACAGTTAGTACCTATAGACATCAAAATTCTATTAGGTGATGCAACACCAAGGAAAGAAAAGAGAAAGGCTAGGACCATGTCAGCCATACAAAGGGGTCCAGATGGATCTAGAACACTAAACTTGGCCATACCACAGAGGGAGAAAGCTAAGGGAGAAATAGCCTTAGATGAATATAAAATGCTAAATTTTGACCTAGGACACACAACAAGGGAACAACACATAAGTGAATGGGAAGATATGCACCAGGTGATAGCAGAAATGTTAAAAAGGGACAAGGATAAACAAGAATATTTGAAAGGACACATTGTCCAGATATAGCAATTCATTAAAGGGATATTTGATCCCAATGTGACAATACCTAAATTACGTAGTGAAATTGCAGTTTTGTCTAAAAATGAAGTAAAAGATATGGAAAATAAGAGACTTAAGGCTAACATTTTTTAAGAATGGTTTAAGGCATTCATGCAAGAAGGGGGAGAGGTAATCAATCAACCAGTGACAAGATGGGAACTAGCTGCAATAGAAAAGAATAAGTGCAGTATGCTTATAAATAATGGTCAATTTAGAAAAGAGGAGTGCAAATTTGAATTGGGACAGCTGAAAGAAATTGAGGAGAGAGTAGATGAATTAATAAATGAAGGAATCATTACTCCCTCTATGGCAAATCAAGTGCCACAGGCAAAGTTGGAATTAAGATTTGAAGAGGATAATCTTAGAAGGTGCATCATAGCCACTCAAGGTTTAGAAGAAAAGGCATACAACATGATCATGATGCACAAGAGGATAGTTGAAAGGCTCTTAGATCATGAGTGTATGGATATACTAGCATATGAACTTCAAAGAGCAATAACAAAATTCAAGGCCATTTTTACACCATGTATGGAGAATCCAAAATCATATTTAAGTAACCAAATGATTGATTCAGTGATGGAGGACAATGCTAAGATGAAGAAATACAAGAAGAAGAATGGAGGTTTGGGAAAAGAAGAAAAGAAATTGAAAGAAGCGGTCATGATGCATGAATTTGTATGGACAAAGAGTCCAGGGGGGGATTGCACCGTTATAGAAGTTATAACAAATAATTTCAAAACATATTTGAAGGAGTAGGAAAGTGAAGAAGAGAACAAACAATACTAATAAAAGTGTCATGGAAAGGGTATCTGCGGGCAAGGTCAACAAGAGAAAAGAAGTCAAAGGAATCCTATTTTGAAAAGATTCCAATAGCATCCTTTGGGGTAGAAAAGATAACACAAAGATATTTTGGAAGATGGTTAGAAAGGAATGAACACCCTTGATTGAGAAAGTTTAAATTTTGACCGTAGATTGAGTTTTGCAACCGTAGCAGAACGCAGCTTCAAACTCTATTTAAGAAGCTTTACTATTTGTATATTACTTACACAGGGATTTTTGAAATATAGCTTGCACTTGTAATTTGTTTGAACATTTGAATAGAGAAGTATTTTAGTTTTAAGAGGAGGAGGTCACCTGTGTCTACACTGAGGAATGCATGGAGTGTCTAGCTTCCTTATTGTATCTGTAAGACATTTGTAAGTTTTCTGTTGATTTGATTACTAAAGCAAATAGGTCATTCATGCATTGTAAACCAACATGACTGTGTACTTTAAATACAAGTAAATTTGGGATTCTGCATCTATTTTTTGAGTGTTTTCTGACTCTTACTTATATTTGAAGTACTACCTCTTTAAAACCTTGCAATCTTGGATGTGTGTTCATGAAAAAACTCAGGACTTCACATTTGGAGATTTAGTCTGTTGATTTGATCAAGTTTGATGTATTTCTTACAACATAAAAAAAATAGAGCATTTAGATCCTATAGTGAAATGATATTCAATTTGAATTTCTCTAACTTTTCCCAAATATTTGAAATAATTAGCTCAAATGCAGAGATTTTAAGGAAATTGTCTTACATTTGAAGGAAGCATGAAGAATTGTGTTAATATTTGACAATTTTTATAGTAATTTGAAAAGAAAAGCTCGTTCCATCATAAATCATACAAAGACTTGTAATACAGTAGTAAATTTATGCATAGGAATGAATAATTTGTTTGTTTTTACAACAATTTGCATAATTTGAGTCTAGTGAGTCATAGATCATCTTAAATCAAGTAAGGCCCCTTAAATATTACAGTTTCACATCAACCTGCTGAATTGTCCCCAAGGTCAAGACCCAACCATACATAAACTTGGGATTAAGAACTCTTAAGTGATTTCTTCATATCTTTTAAGATAATTTAGGTTCATTTTGTGAATTTTAACTTTCTTATGAATGTGTAAAAATAATCATCAACAGTTTTTGGCACTAGAAGGAGGGCCTGATTGGAGTTAAGGTAGGATTTAAGTAAAGCTAGCTCATAATAGTGGTAGGGTGACCAGGTGTAGATCTAGTTCAAAATATATCTTTGTGCATTTACCTAATAGAAGGCAGAGTAAAGGTCCTTTGATTTGGAATCCTAGAATATCACACATAGGAGGCTCATCTGAAATGCCTCCAGGATCACCTTTTAACATCCATAACATAGTGAGGTCTGATAGTTCTTCATTTATATTTTTGAATCTTGGTTCAAGTCCTCTTAGAGGTCCTAGTCCACCTAGAAATCTAGGTACTCCTAGAGGTCCAAGCCCACCACGTGGCCCTGTAATGGCTTATTTCAATGTCAATTTCCCTATAACATTCAATTATTATCATGAGATGCCAAAAAATCCTTAAAAGATATGTCCTAAATATCAATTGCATCAGGATCTAGAAGATCACATTAGGATATTCAAGGAGGCATGCTTTAGAGCTAGGTTGGAATATGAAGATGTTGTGTGTAGATTGTTTCCTTACACCTTTAATGAGCAGGCTTCTAACTGGTATGTTAACTTGCCTAATGGTTATATTTCTTCTTGGGCAATTATGGAAGAGGTATTTTTGTCTAGGTTTAGGGGACTAGTTGACCCTTCCACCTTATATCATAAATTAGCTGCAATTAAGAGAGGTGAAGGAGAGCTGATTGATAACCTTAATGATAGGTTTCAAAAGGCTTATTCACGACTAGTGGCTCCCTACACAGTGACTGCAGATGCGTTATTGTCTATGTATTATGTCGTTCTTGATCCACTAACTGCTATGTTTGTTAAAAGAAAGGTTGATATAGATACAATATCTAAAGCTTATAAGGAAGTAGCCTCAGTAAATCAAGAAATGAGGAAAACAACTTATAATCCATTTCTTAATGGAGGAAATCCTGGGATGCAAAGTCAAGCACAACCTTGGAATGGAGTCCCTATGCATCATACTCCATTATTGAACCCAATTACTACATACACACCTATGTACAATCCTTCTCCAATCCATACTATAGTTCGTTACACTGGTAATGGTACCAGTAACAATTAGAGTAATGGTCAGTCATTCTTCCAAGCTCCTCATGATACATTTGTGGCAAAGGCAAAAGAGGATAAGGAAGAGATCAAAGAAATTACTGCACACCTAAGAAGATTGACTACTGAAATGACACAACTAAGAAATGAAAATTTCTATTGTAGAAATAGTCAAGGATACAGTCAAAACCATAACCATAACCATAACCAAAATTATAACCAGGGTCAAGGTTCAAATCAAAACTAGAATTATAATCAGAGTCAAAGTCATAATCAGGGACAAGCAATGCAAAATAGAGGACCTGTTGTAGATAACAAGACATGGGGTAATAACAATAGAAATCAGAATCAACCAAATCCACCTAGGACATGGAACACAGGGCCAAATAATGGCACTCTAGCTTCTCCATTTGAGAGTATAGATAACTAGGAAATAAAACAAACATCTAGAATTCAAATGGCCAATGTGGCATTAAAAAATTGGTGCAAAATTCATAATACCAGTGCACATGCTGAACTAGATTGCCCTCAGTTTCATCTGGTAGAAACTATTTTCAATGTGGATGTACAGGCTCCCACCTCTAAGTTTCTCATTCCCAAAGGTAATGAAATAGTGCCCTCAAGTTTTGAGACTGCTTTAGTCTTAAAGACTTTTACCTTTACAACTAAGGAGGAAGAGGATCAACTGTTAGAAAATGAGCCTTACTTTTGTGAAAACTTATACCCTAAATCAGCCTTAGTATTGAATGCATTTTAGTTTCCCTTTGAAACTGAGAATGAAGTATTATAGGAAATAGAGGAGGTACAAGCTTTTCAACAATCTAACAAAAATCATACCTACAATTTGAGAAGTAACACTAGGCCTGGAGGTCCTTTCACTACTTCCACTCCTCCCAACAATTTCAATACTCCTCTAGACTAGCATGCTAGTAATTATCCTGCTATATTGAAGGCTAACCATCCTGTGAGTGGTGGGAGAATAGTATCAAAAGTTTAAATAGGGAAAACAAAGACAGTAGAAACGATGAGGTTAATGAGTTACTTGTCTGAAGAAATAAAAAAAATCAAGGTCAATATACCTTTATGTGAATTGTTGAAAAGTCTAGGGGTCATAAATGCTTTCATAAAGTCCTTGGATATATCTGTGGTAGGTGAAGTTTCACTGATATGAACATCCCTAATAAAGATCCACAGTCTAAAGACAAAATTAAGAAGACTAAACACCCTTCCAACACTAATGTGGTCATGTGTGCAGATAAGAGGGAAGCCCCTCCCTTCTTGTTAACCATTAGGATGTTGGGAAAGAACATACATAATTGCATGGTAGATTTTGGTGCATCAGCCAATGTAATGCCTTTAGGGATATGCAAAACTTTAGGGTTGACTCCTACCAAATCTACCAAGGTTGTGACACAATTAGACAAAACTAAGATCAATGTGATAGGAGAATTAATGCATATTCAAATGCAATTAGCCTCCGATCCTAGGGTGAGTCAGTTTATTGACATTTAGGTAGTAGATACACCTACAAATTATGGGATGTTATTAAGTAGAGACTGGTCCAAAATGTTAAATGGATATATGGCCACTGATTTTTCACACATGTGGTTACCTTGGAGAGGTGTTCCAAATCAAATCAGGATAGAAGTTGAACCTAGAATAAAACACATGATTACAGAGTCTAATAGAACAAATGAGATATTATATGCTTCTGTTGAACTAGGTCTTTATAGAGTCACCAATAAGGGAGTGCAAATTGAAGAGATCTTGATGTTGAATTTTAAAGAAAAACCTGTTAGTAAAGAAATAATAGTGTTCATTAAGTCTGATGGAAATTCTTCTGATGAGGAAGACAATGCAGTAAATAGTTTTGGTTAGATCATTAGGCAGGAAATAGAAAGGTGCATTGGACAAAAAGTTCCAGTTTAGTGTAAGTTGTACAAAAACATATGTAGAGTCCATAATAAGCCTCATTATGAAGAGAATTGTGGAATGTGCAGAGACATTATAGAATATCAATACATAAAGTGCACAAAAGGGATGGAACTGCAAGAAGGAAAGGTTAATCCTGAGAAACTAGAGTTATACTTACATGATAGCATGGATGTATTAATTCTGGATCTAGAGAAAGAAACAAAAGACAAGAGTGTCTGTCATTCTGATTTATAAATTGAGAATATAAATATGCAAGTAGGTCAAAATGAATCAGCCATGAAGAAACAAGATATTACAGCGCAGGTAACAGAAAAAGTGAGACATGCCAAAATAAAAGGTCAAAGGAATAAAGAAGGCATGTGGACACTGAAATGTGATGGGTCTAAATCTAAACAAGGTGCAGGTGCTGGTGTTGAACTTATAGATCCTAATGGTAAGTCATTTTTAGCAGCATATAGGCTACAATTTCCTTGTACCAATAATGTAGCAGAATATGAAGCTTTGATATATGGGCTTGTTATGGCTATCAAGAAAAAGGTGAGAATGATCAGAGTATTTTTAGACTCTGAGTTAGTGGTTAGACAAGTGAGAAAGTTATATGCATGCAATTATAAAAGATGGTTTTTTATAGGCATAGAGTGTGGGATTTAATAGATTCATTTGACACCTTTAACATAGAACATATCCCTAGGGAATTGAATCATAGACCAGATGCATTAGCAGTTGCTGCTAGCACTTTGGATCCCTTAACATTGTCAGGTCTAAAACGATTTGATGTTGAATTAGTGAATGTACCGAGCATACCAGATAATGTTACTCATTTTTTAGGTATTTGAAGGAGATAAGCAAATTGTGGATTTTTTCACCTGTAATGAAGTGTTTGAAGCTCAAATCATTGATGAACAAGAAAGGCTTGATGTGTCTTGGGATGAAGAAGACATAATAAAATTGAAGAGTAATTTCTTGCCTAAAGGGGTAATTGAGTTGGAAAAGATTTTTGACTTTGTTGGGGTAGCAAGACAAAAAGATTTGCCCAAAATCGAATGGGGAAAATGTGATCCCTATAACCTAGGAACATAGCAAAGCCCACAGAATGTACTAATTAGAAAGGCTTGCTCTAAGAAGTTAAGAAAAGAAATCGTGGATGTTTTGAAAGAATACAAACATGTAATAGCATGGACATATGAAGATTTGAAGACATGATACGTCCATCATAACTCATGTAATACCTTTGAAACCAGAAGTTAAACCATTCAGGAAAAAGCAAAGGCCTGTAAATGCTATTCTAGAGCCTTTAATCTTTGAGGAAGTGAAAAAATTATTGTCGTCCAGAATAATCTTCTCAGTAAGACATTCAACCTGGGTAGCTAATTTAGTACCCGTAAGAAAGAAAAGTGGAGACATTAGACTATGTGTTGACTTTAGAAATCTGAACAAAGCATCTAAGAAAGATAATTATCCCTTGCCTCCAATAGATGAAGTGTTGCAAGCAGTAAATGGGGCCAAGATGATATCTTTTTTAGATGGATTTTCAAGATATAATCAGGTCTTAGTTGATAAAAAAGATAGTTTGAAGACTACTTTTACTTGGAAGTGGGGTAATTATGCATATAGGAGAATGCCTTTTGGTTTAATAAATGCAGGTGCCACTTTTCAGAGAGCCATGGACATTGCATTCTGTGTATTATCAGGTAAGTGCATTGTTATTTATATGGATGATTTAATTGTATACTCTAAAGATTTATCCACTCATACAGAATATTTGAGAAGAGTACTTAAAAGATGTGAATTGTATGGGATTTCTCTTAACCCAAAGAAATGTTCATTCGGTTAACTGAAGAAAAATTGTTAGGACATGTTATTTCTGAAAATGGGATATCTATTGATCCTGATAGAGTAGAAGGAATAAGAAAATTACAATTACCTAATAGTAAGAAGGAATTAAAATCCTTTTTTGGTAAGATTAACTTTGTCAGGAAGTTTATTACAAGATTTGCAGAGATTGTGCAACGACTAAATGTAATGCTCAAGAAAGATGCAAAGATAGAATGGACACCAGTAGCCAAGGCCGCATTCGAATATATTAAGGAGGCCATTTCTGATGCTCCTGTGCTAGCAAGTCCAAATTATACCAAACCATTTTACATATATTCTTTTGCATCTACACACTCAGTTGTAGCTGCATTGACACAAAAGGGAGAAGATAATGAAGAAAAGCCCATAGCCTTCATGAGTGTACCTCTAAAAGATGCACAACTGAAGTATCTAGATACAGAAAGATAAGCATTTGCATTAGTAAGAGTAGTTAAGAAGTTTAGACACTACTTCTTACAAAGTCAAGTCAAGGCCATAGTACCAGATGCAGCAGTAAAAATGTTGCTAATGCAGAATGAGCCTGGAGAAAAAAGGGTAAAATGGATTACAATATTGCAGGAGTTTGATATGGAAATCATTATAATGAAGTTGGTTTGAGGACAAGCATTAGTACAGACCATAGCAAACACAGATCCAAATTTGGTAAAACAGTAGTATGTATTAAACTCTAATGATGCATCAAGCAGGTATGATGATTTGAATACATTTATGATATCAGGTAAATATCCAAGTAAGATGAAGTCTTCTCAAAAGAGAGCTTTAAGGATTAAAGCACAGAGATACATGGTACAAGGAGGTCTTCTATTTAAGAAGAACCATGAAGGTATATATTTAAGATGTTTAAACAGAATTGAAGCAGATAAGGTATTGTCAGAGTTGCATGACAAGTATGGAACTGCTCATGGTTCTCATTTAGCTACTATGCATAAAATATTAAGAGTGGGATATTATTGGCCAATAATGTTTAAAGATATAGAGAGTCATATTTGAAGTTGTCACACCTATCAAACTACAACAGACAAGGGAAGGAATCAGGCTAATCCATTACAGCCAGTCATTGAGTCTAGGCCATTTGCACAGTGGGGCTTGGATTTCATTGGAGTTATAAATCCTACATCATCTGCAAGACATAAGTTTATATTAATAGTGACTGACTATTGTAAAAGGTGGACTGAAGCCACATGTTGCAAGTTCTCTACTACTGAGATAGTCTTCAAATTTCATGAAGAAAACATCATAACAAGGTTTGGAGCTCCATATTCACTGGTATGTGATAATGGCCCTGCATTTTCTTCACTAAATTTTTCTAAATGGGCATTTGAATATGGGATAGTTTTAAAATTTTCTTCAAATTATTATCCTTAGGGGAATGGTTTAGCTAAATCCATGAACAAGATTTTATTGGATATGATCAAGAAACTAATTGTAAAAATTTGCAGAGAATGGAATACATTGTTAAAATATGCGTTATGGGTAGATAGGACTAAGGTTAAGTCAACCATAGGCAATGCACCTTATCACCTAGTTTATGGGATGGATCCCATACTTCTAGTGAATTTAAAAATACATGTCTAGAAGTTTACTAATGAATATTTAGGATTTGATGATCACAGAGAAGCCAGGATAATCCAAATGCTACAATTGGACGAGAAGAGAGATCAAGCAATTGAAAAATTTGCCAAACATCAAGCAGTGGTCAAAAGATGGTTTGACAAAAGAGCTAGAGTCAAAACAATTAGAATATCAGACTTAGTGTTGTTCTGGGATAAAGCACATGAAAAGAAAGGAAATTATGGAAAGTTTGAGAAATTATGGTTAGGTCCATTACAACTCGCAGAGATAATAGGAGATAATACATTCATGCTTAAGACCTTGACTGGAGAAGATGTGCCATTACCTGTTAATGGCCAACATTTGAAACATTACTTTCAGGCTTGAGGTGAGGGTAATTATTATTTTATGTATCATAGTGTAAATAATGTACAGTTTGTTGGGTTTTGTCTAGTTTTGTTTTGTTTTGTTGTTGTGTTGGTTTGTGTGTTGTGTTCCCTTGGCAGGGATGTTTGTTTTGTTGTTGTGTTGGTTTGTGTGTTGTGTTCCCTTGGCAGGGATGTTTGTTTTGTTTTGAAGTATATAGGAGCAGACTAACAATCACTAAAAATGATAGAAAATTTAGAACATTCAGGCTAATTATTTGAAACTTATGCATAATTTGTTGTGACTGTCATGAATGTAGAAAATAGTTTGTCTTGTGAAGTTTTGTATTCAATAACTATGGGTTGAGTATCCAAGGTAAGTTTCTAACAATGACACACCTAAAATCCTTGGGTTTGTTGAACATACTAGTGTAGGTGTTAGGTGAAAAATCAGAGGTCACCCTTGCTACCATTACAATTCTCAACATAATTTTAGCAAGTGATCACACCTTGCATCATGAAGTTACAATGATAACATCTTATAAAGTCTCTATCTTACACAAAATATGAAAAAGTAAATAAACAAAATGGATTTTACTAAAAATATAGATTAAGCCATCTAAGTAACTCTACCAGGGCTATAGACGCTTTCTAGCAGTGGGGCTCTACTTAGGAGAATTGTAACGATAACCTTGTCGAGGCTATAGACACCTGCTGGCAGCAAAGCTCTATCCAGTTGGCTATGAGGGAATGACATCAACTATGTATTTTAATATCAATCACTAGTTTATTCAACTCATTTTCAAGATGAGGATTATTAATCATGTGCACCCACTTAAAATCAATTGGCAGATTCATGCACCTGATTGAATACATTAAATCTCAAGTTAAATAATGATCTACAGGAAAGAAAGTTGGAAGTTATGAATTTATTTAATTTAGTTTTCTTTAATGGTTTTAATTTAATTATTTTGTTTGGTTTCTAGTTGTTGTGATGCTCACAACATGCCCCATTTTACCTCTTAGCAAAATGAGGACCCCTACTATGGCTATTTCTTTTTGCTTGTGTGTGGGTCTGCTTGCTGGTAAAGGGAAAAAAGGGAAAGGTCACAAACCTTGTTGAAAATTGAAGAAAGTTAGCATTAAGTACCAGAGTAGAATAGAGGTGAATTCTTTGTCAAAAATGAATAGGGGTTGCTTTTTGAACCATTTCAAAATTCCCAATATTTTGCAAGATATGCGTGTTTTCTGGTAAAATGCATTATAGGAGGGTTTTGTATGTTGTATGTACAAAGACGTTTGTATGTGGAGTCGTTGTATTAGTCGTATAAAGTGGTAAGGTTTATGAATCGTGGTATTTTATATCCATGGAGTAATGTTTTATTCTTTGCATACAAGTCAGACCCGATGTGATTCGGAAGTAAAGAGGATAAAAGGTTAAATCCACGTTGTATCTTGAATTATATGATTGACAAAAGAGATAGATACAAGGCAATATACAATGCGATATACATGTTGCAGACCTGAAGAGAATATGAAATGTGGTTTTATCAAAGTATGTTTCATTGTTTGTATGTTGCATGATTTGAGTTTATACTTTTTAGTATACATACAACACGGATGTCAAAAGGTAATTAAATTGAATGAAAGTGATGCATTGTACCTAAATGTATATTTGAAAAGATGTATTTACTTTAAATACATGTGTGGATCCTGAGGGTTATGTAATACGGTTAAGAAACAATGAGGAGTCCAAGATGATTATACAAAGGAGTTTGCATGTATGGAGGCTTGTATCTAAGAGTAGATACAAGTATTGTTGTTTTGTAGAGATACAAGTGGGAAAGTAAAGTGGGTCCCACAGGTTGTATCTCAAAGTTGTATATTACACCAACGGACATATATACAAGTTAACATGCAAGCAGAGATACAATGAGTTGCGATACAAGATGGATTTCAAGAAGAAATTAAATAAAGGTAAGGCTTTGTATGTTTGGGTGATTGTATATCGACGATATACAATCCTGATACACAAAAAAATGAAGGACATTGCCAGAGAGATAAAAGGTAAAAAGGGGTTTGTATGGGTTGTTTGTATGTGCACTTGTATCTATATTTTACATACATTATGATATACAAACAAAGGATACAAGCGTGGATATAAAAGGAAAAGGGATAATATTGTTTATAACTCTTTGCATATAGGCTTGTATATTGAAAAGATGCAAATGAACATACAAAGAACAATATACAAGGAAAGATACAAGAAAATACGATGTATGTAGAAAGTAAACTAACGGATAGAATGTTTAAAATAAAACGTTGAAAGAAGAAGCCAAAGCCGTAGGTGCATTAATTGCTATAATTAATGCCGATCTAACACCTAAAATAGTAAAATTTAACAGCCTAGGGTAAATTTAATGTTGTTTTTCTTTCAGATTTGGATTGCTAAGATTAAACAAAAATTTCATCATGGGACAGAATTACAGAAGCAGGAACAGAGTGGAAAATGGTAAAGTAAGTCACCGTTGTAAGGTTGAGCTATTGAAAGATATAGGTATTTATCTTAAATGCTGTTATAGTTTAGTTAGTTAAAATGCAAAGTAAATTTTAGTAATTTCATTTTGAAATGTAAGCAAGCATTAAATTACTATGTTAGATTGTTAATTAGCTGGGTTGGGTTGAACAATATGAAAGTCAAAATGGGAAAAGACACATGGGAGGTTAGGGTAAAATGTAAGGAATAGAAAATTCGTAGTAAAACCCTAGGTAAGAAGGTAAAACAACAAGTTAAAAGAGTGCATTTTTTTATAGGATGGCCCCAAAGAAAAAAAAGGTAGATATATGGGGTGAGGAAAAGATAAAAAAGAAAAGAAAGCCTCATAAAGAAATGGAGAAAGAGGAATTGCCAATATACAGAGGGTATCCTACGTTGCTAGGTACAAGTGGAGTGGGGACGGATACCAACATAGGAAACTATAATGCAGATGATGTTTTGCAGAAGATTATGGTAGCAGATGCTACACCTGACATGAGGTGTATATGGGAGAGCAGATTTTCAAAGGTTGTTGGTTTTCTGTTAGCTATGGAAGCCAAAGACTTATGTCTGGATTGCATACATTTATATGACCCAGCTACAAGAAGAGTAATACATTAGGATAGGGTCATTACGGACTTATCTGTAGAACGGATTGCAAGAACCTTTGGTCTAGAAATACATGAGAAAATGGTAGATATTGACATTGACCAGTATAATGAAGATTTCATTGAGAATGAGAGGGATTGTAGAAGCAAGATTTTCTACATTTGGTATAGTGTAGAAAATAAGCCCAAGGCTATGGCGAGAGTACACAAGAATCTACAAATAATATACTTTAAGGAAGAAACATATTTAATGATTACAATGTTAAGCAGACTGGTGGGATTGAGGGATGCCACTAAGTGTGAACCTTGGATGTTCCCTGTGATACAATTCATGAGGGAAGCAAAGAAAGAACAAGGACAAATTCACTGGGCTAAGGCTATTAGCATAGCCATATGGAGATAGGAAATGTCAAGAAAACAAAAGTTGATGCCTTTCTATTTGTACTTGTATATATTATATTCATGTGCAGCAATGGTTCAACCATACATACATGGGATTGACAGAGTAGGAACCCTAGGAAATTACCCAAATTAGAAGCTTGTATATGAACATTATCCTGGTTTACAAGAAGAAAATGTGCATTGGTGAATGATGTATTCTATACATACATGGTCAAAGTTTTAAGGGAAGAGCCAGATAAGAGGTTGTTTGTAGATGTAGAAGATACAATTGGTTTATTTAGTTCCTGGTATATTCAATTTTAGAACTTTACTTATATCAAAACTAAGGGATTTGAGGGAAAGTGTTTCATGCTCCCTAGGTATCCTTCTAATAGGTTGATTATTTTAGAGTTCTCAAGATAGAACTTGAATGCCTACAGTATAGTAGGGGAAATCTTAAACTCCCTTGGTCAATTGGTAGATATACATGTTCCAGCAAAGAGGTGGCTGGTTACTCAGAAAGAGAGTTGAGGTTTTATGGATTCCAAGAATTTGAGTTAGCAAGAAGGTTTGATCCCTTTCATAGAATCAAAAATGCAATTGATTCTAAATTCAAGCATCAAATACATATTGAAGATTTTTGGTCAGATTGTAAAAATGATAAAGAGGTAAGAAAGAGAGCCCACAAAAGATTAACAGTTGAACAAATGAGGTCCATGGGAGATATCTATGTTCCCCCAGAAGTTGAAGATGATGGCAAATTGTTGCATCATACTTATGAAAGTGCCAGGCTTGCTCCTACTAGAGAGCCTGATTGGTCACAACCATGGAACACATCTTTGGACACATTGTCTGAACCAGTCATCTTGTTCCCAAAGACACGGTTAAAAGATAGAATTGAAGAGCTTAAGGCTAAAGGAGTGGAAATTACATATCCAAAGAAAGGAAAAAAGAGAGTGAGGGAGCATAATGATGATCTCCAGTGCTTTTATGAAAAGAAAAGGAAGATTGTAGAAGAAAAGATTCTTGAGAAAGATAAAAATGATACATTAATTGATCCTTATGCAATAGGGGTGACAGTAGTGGTATCAAGAGGCACATTTGTAGATGCAAAATCATTAAGTTATGATACCAGTACAGAGAAAGCACAGACTACTCAAGGTTTAATGGGGCAAAATGTCATGAAAGTAATACCAATAGGTATATCAAAAGGGGAAACTTCAAAACAAAGTGAAGTTATAGGAGCACAACAAGTAGGTGATAAATTGAGTGACATACCTAGTGCATCTACCTCAGTAGAGAAAAAAGAAGTATATGCTAAAGTTAAAATAGAGTTGGCTAGAGAAATGCTGCATGGGTCAAAAATATATGAAGCCAAGCAAGTTACTGAGACTGTCAACATTGAAGATGATAGCAGTGAAAGGGAAACTAGAGAAATGGATTCTGGGAAAGGAAGAGAAACTGGTATAGAGGAAGAAGAATCCAATGAATTTTTAAGTGAAGAAGAAGAGCAAGACACTCAGGTTGAAATGGAAATTGAACAAGGTTTACTGTTTGAAAAGGAAACCGTACAAGAAGAATCAGGAATAGTAGATCCTTATGGTACCTTAGTTTCTCCTAAAATAATAAAGGATGTGCAAGATGTAGCACATAAAATTGAAGAGTCTGAAAAAGAAGAGGCACCTGAGGAAATAGTAAAGGAAACACCTGGTCAAGCCAATGAAGAAATAGGAGCTGATACCTCTAGTGTAGATGTATTAAACATTTTGAACATGTACGGAGAACAAAATGAAGAAGAAAAGAATATAGAAAGCAAAAAAGAACAGGGAATAGAGACAAAAGAGGTTGATACAATGGTGGGTTCACCTTCGCATACAAAGCAAGTTAACATGCCTGAAAAGGTACCAAAGGAAGGTTAAACTATAGAGGATGCAACCAACAAACCTAAAGACAAAGAAAACATAGAAAACATTGAGGGAGATAGATATGAAAAACAAATGGAGGATATAGACATGACAAATGTAGAACAAGCAAAAAAGAAGAAGATCAAGAAAAAGATTCATCAGTAAAAGAAGGTCTAGAGGAAGATGATGAAGGTGGACGAGATACAGAAATTGAAGAAGAAGAAAATGAGGGTGAATCAAAACAACAAGATGATCCAATGGTACAGGAACTAGCCCCTTAAAAAGAACAACCTCTTCCATAGCAACAAGAACAATAATAGCAACAACAGGAACAAGGAGAAGTAGAAAGGCCTCAAGAAGAGGTAATCAATGAAGACAAGGTTGTTGAAAGCACAAGAGAGGCCCCGGCCTAGTCAGGTGCAGAGATAAGGAGAGAAAAGGTGGAGGTACGGTTAGTACCTATAGACATCAAAAGTCTATTAGGTGATGCGACGCCAAGGAAAGAAAAGAGGAAGGTTAGGACCATGTCATCCATACAAAGGGGTCCAAATGGATCCAAAACACTAAACTTGGCCATACCACAAAAGGAGAAAGCTAAGGGAGAAATAGCCTTAGACGAATATAAAATACTAAATTTTGACCTAGGACACACAACAAGGGAACAACACATAAGTGAATGGGAAGATATGAACCAGGTGACAACATAAATGTTAAAAAGGGACAAGGATCAATAAGAATATTTGAAAGGACACATTGTCCAGCTATAGCAATTCATTTAAGTGATATTTGATCCCAATGTGACAATACCTGAATTACCTAGTGAAATAGCAGTTTTGTCTAAAGATCAAGTTAAAGATATGGAAAATAGGAGACTTAAGGCTAACATTTTTGAAGAATGGTTTAAGACATTCATGCAAGAATGGGAAGAGGTAATCAAACAAGCAGTGACAGGATGGGAACTAGCTACAATAGAAAAGAATAAATGCAGTATACTTATAAATAATGGTCAATTTAGAAAAGAGGAGTGCAAGTTTGAATTGGGACAGCTGAAAGAAATTGAGGAGAGAGTAAATGAATTAATAAATGAAGGAGTCATTACTCCCTCTATGGCAAATCAAGTGCCACAGGCAAAGTTGGAATTAAGATTTGAAGAGGATAATCTCAGAAGGTGCATCACAGCCACTCGGGGTTTAGAAGAAAAGGTAGACAGCATGATCATGATGCACAAGAGGATAGTTGAAAGGCTCTTAGATCATGAGTGTATGGATATACCAGCATATGAACTTCAAAGAGCATTAACAAAATTCAAGGCCATTTTTGCACCATGTATGGAGAATCCAGAAGCATATTTAAGTAAACAAATGACTGATTCAGTGATGGAGGACAATGCTAAGATGAAGAAATACAAGAAGAAGAATGAAGGTTCAGGTAAAGAAGAAAATAAATTGAAAGAAGTGGTCACGATGTAGGAATATGTATGGACAAAGTGTCCGGGGGGGTCGCACCTTTATAGAAGGTATAACAAATAATTTCAAAACATATTTGAAGGAGTAGGAAACTGAAGAAGAGAACAAACAATACTAATAAAAGAGTCAAGTAAAGGGTATTTATGGTCAAGGTCAACAGGAAAAAAGAAGTCAAAGGAATCGTATTTTGAAAAGATTCCAATAGCATCCTTTGAGGTAGAAAAGATACCACAAAGATATTTTGGAAGGCGGTTAGAAAGGACTGAACACCCTTGATTGAGAAAGTTTAAACTCTGACCGTAGATTGAATTTTGTAACCATAGTAGAATGCAACTTCAAACTCTATATAAGAAGCTTTGCTATTTGTATATTACTTACACAGGGATTTCTGAAATATAGCTTGCACTTGTAATTTGTTTGAACATTTGAATAGAGAAGTATTTTAGTTTTAAGAGGAGGAGGTCACCTGTGTCTACACTGAGGAATGCGTGGAGTGTCTAGCTTCCTTATTGTATCTGTAAGACGTTTGTAAGTTTTCTGTTGATTTGATTAATGAGCAAACATGTCATTCATACATTATAAACCATATATGACTATGTACTTTAAATACAAGTAAATTTGGGATTTTGCATCTATTTTCTGAGTGTTTTCTGACTCTTACTTATATTTGAAGTACTACCTCTTTAAAACCTTGCAATCTTGGATGTGTGTTCATGAAAATACTCAGGACTTCACATTTGGATATTTAGTCTGTTGATTTCATCAAGTTTGATGTACTTCTTACAACATAAAAAAATAGAGTATTTAGATCCTGTAGTGAAATGATATTCAATTTGAATTTCTCTAACTTTTCCCCAAATATTTGAAATAATTAGTTCAAACACAGAGATTTTAAGGAAATTGTCTTACATTTGAAGGAAGCATGAAGAATTGTGTTAATATTTGACAATTTTCATAGTAATTTGAAAAGAAAAGCTTGTTTCATCATAAATCATACACATCTTTGTAATACAGTAGTAAATTGATGTAAAGGAATGAATAATTTGTTTGTTTTTACAACAATTTGCATAATTTGAGTCCAATGAGTCATAGATCATCTTAAATCAAGTAAGGCCCCTTGAATATTATAGTTTCACATCAACCTGCTGAATTGTCCACAAGGTCAAGACCTGACCATACAGAAACTTGGGATTGAGAACTCTTAAGTGATTTCTTCATATCTTTCAAGACAATTTAGGTTCATTTTGTGAATTTTAAGTTTTGTTATGAATGTGTAAAAACAATCATCAACTGATAGCATATGCATTATCACTTCTCTACACTATATTATCCTCAATCAAACAAACAAGAAGAAGCTTCTAACAATGTAAATAGAAAAATTCTTCAAAAAATTGTCAACAAACATTAGAAGGATTGGCCTACACAATTATCTTATGCATTGTGGGCTTACTGAACTAGTGTTCGTACACCTATGGGTACTACCCCATATAACCTTGTATATGGTGCTAATGCGATTATGCCTTTGGAGTTAGAAATCCCTTCATTGTGAATTTCTCTCAAGGGCATTCTCGATGAAAATACTCAAAGGGAATTACAGTATCAACAAATTGAAATGCCCAATGAACAATATATAAACACTCTCAAACACCTTCAAGCTCATAAAAAATCCATGTAATGCTCATACAATTCGCATGTTATTAACCACACATTCAAAGTTGGAGATTTGGTACTCTATGAAAATCAATGCAACATAAACGCACCTCCTAGAGAAAAAGGGAAGTTTAGCTCAAATTTGCTAGGACCTTAAATCATCATCGAATCCTTCAAATCAAGTGCATATAGACTGGCCAATGAGCTAGGTACACCTTTTAAAGATCCTATCAATGCTAATCATTTGCGTAGATGTTATGCCTAAAATTCAGTTGTTCATTTGTGTGCTATCATTTTATTCATCAAAGAAAATGTTTGGTAGATAGCAAATTTCAATTTCCTATTTCATTATTTATTTAGTCTTGACAAAATATGTAGTTTTACCTTGATGTCTTTAAAGCAGTTTTCTTAATTTAGAGAATTACTTAGTTATTAGCATACAAATAGATCAATGTACATCATGTTCAATAATCATTGTTGAATCTAATCTAACAATGTTACGACATTGTCTCCTAAGATCACAACTGAATTATTCTCATCATGTGTGTACATCTTATTAAAACCTAATTAAGTGTACATATGTGTTTTTCATTAGAACATGTATCATTTAAAACATTGTTACATTTGTTAAAAAATTACAATTGTTTACACAAATCACTTTTAGCATTTAATTTGGCATACATGTATAAAATAATTCTAGATCTTTGTTGCATTTACTTTACAAGTATATCAAAAATGACATCTAGAGTAAACACACTAAATCATAAATAAAAACCATGTATATATAGATCACAAGAGTTTAAGTACATAAGTTTACCACTACATCAAAATGTGGTGAATCTAATCATAATACAATAGATCTCATCATTGTACTAGACCGTGATACCCAGATCCCTTGGGACCTAGAGGTGCATGAGTGACAAATGCCTACCTATGTGAAGCTATAGACTATGAGTGACTCCTAGAGGTGCTCCACATCTGTAGGATCTTAAGTGCACCTCTGAGCTTCCCCACCTCCTCCCTAGCCTCTCAGTATTCTTGCTAGAGTTGATCTCTCTCAACTCTTAGTCAGTCCACCTCAGCTTGTATATAACCCATTAGACCACAATTAGTACCTAATGTCACAATGAATCTATGTTGATCTAGCTATGTTTGGAGAACATCTACTCTTTGAACCACCTGGTCTCACTCAGCTACTAGCTAATCTCTCATAGTTTCTAGTTGATCCCTCTCAACTACTAGCTGATCTTGCTGAACTTGTCCTATCGTGTATACTACTCTAAGTTGCATGATAGGATCAAACAACTCTATATGTCAACCTGCCTTGTGTGGTGACATATAATAGGAATGCAATGGATGTTGTATCGACTCAGTGGGTATGATCATTTTTATGACCCAACTCATAAAGTCACACCATGCACTGGAACCAATTGTAAAGTGTGCAAGTAATCATCATGTCAGTACTTTAATCAAATCAATATTGTACATCTTAATCTAATAAAAATAACAAAATATAATCATCACGTAGATCAGCCTCCTACTATGATGGATCATGTGATACAACAACTATGCTAGTATCCTTCATCATCCCAACCACTAGGGGCATCATAGTGACAATGCCACTCAACTCCCCATGCTTGAAGTGACATTGTGATACTCTGGCTGCATGTCGTGGTCATACACTATGATCTTGGGCCTCAAGTCCCTCCTTGCCAATATTTGCACCACCTACTATCTAGCGTTGTCTACCTCTTCTCATCAACTCAAGGAGATCCTCATCATCATCATCATCACTGTTGCTCTCTACCTCCCCCTCCTCGAAATCCTCTCCTTGCTAAGTCCTAATGAAGGGGGTAAATCATAAAACACACAACAACAAAAATTACACACAGAAAATAGAATTTTATTGATATGGACAATTCATTACATTACAGAAGTTCAAATACAATTAGAGGATGAATCCTCCACAGGCTGCAACACATTACAACTTCCTATCCCAAGACTCCAGAGTCTTCTACCTTCTGCAACCCCAAATCTACTAGGGTTTTGTTTTCCCACCTATTCTTGACTCTACACTTTCTCCCTTAACTCTACTACCCCAAGAGTTCCCAAAAATAGTTATTAATAGTCTTTTTGGCAGTGTCCATCCAAATTTTGAATTTTGCATCTCCCTCCAAAAATAGGTCAACTTTCAAGAGCCATAACTTTTGAGCCAATTGTTCGATTGATGAAACTTTTGAAGCACCAGAAGGCTCATGGAGTTCTCTACATGCTTAGTACTTTCTCTGATAGTTCTTCCCATTTTTGGGCCCGTACGGTGATATTTAGTGCCTCAAACCTAAATTTGAATAATTTTCAGGCATTTTTTAGCAAATGGAAACTTTCATATCTATTAGCTCACAAATGATCTTTGTGTGATTCCTTTGTCAAAGGTCTTATTTTTCATTTATGAATCTTCCTATGAATTTTCACTTCAATCCGTGCCCAAATGTAAACTTTCCAAAAATAGTAGTTTGCTATTTTTAGTAGTTTGGAAAAATTGAAAGTTCTAAATCATTATTCAAGCGATTATGGAATTAGAAACACTAATTTTGAAAAGAAATAAAAACAACACCAGTGATTTTGAATCAACATTTTTTTTGGGTGATGCAAGATTGCTCTTACACCTCTGGATGCTCCTGCATCAAGCACCTAGGGTAATTTTGAGAAGTGACCTTGTCACATCTCAAGTGTTTGAGGAAAACCCCAAATGGTCCACTTTTGCCTTAGATAACCAGGAAGAATCTTCAACTAGCCTTCCTTTCCACTTCACTAGGTATTCTTCGTATTGTCTATTTCGACTACTTCTTCCCAAACAGGTATCCAAGACTTCTTCTATCTCCTCCTTCTCTAAAGTAAGTGTTGGGATATTCCATTGTTCTTTTGTTGGTCCATCCTCTATGACACCTTCATGATATTCTATTAAATTGGTGATGCTAGACACAAGGGAGATGTTGATTCAACTCGGCAACTCTACCTCATATGCATTTCTTGAATCATGCTTTTTCAGAATCCTACATGTTCTAAATTTCTTCATTTTCAATTTATTATATGTTCCCTAGAAACCTCTCTTTTCTCAAGTGAATGATGACTTCATATCCAACTTGGAATTCCTTATATCTCCTCTTCTAATTATCTACCTTAGCCTTATACTAAATATTCATCTTATTAATGTGCTTTCTCACCTCTTCATGCAAATTCTTTAGGTGTTCTACAAAGTCTTCAGCTTCGATTGTAGAAGAAAGATTTTCTACATTTGGTATAGTGTAGAAAATAAGCCCAAGGCTATGGCGAGAGTACACAAGAATCTACAAATAATATACTTTAAGGAAGAAACATATTTAATGATTACAATGTTAAGCAGACTGGTGGGATTGAGGGATGCCACTAAGTGTGACCCTTGGATGTTCCCTGTGATACAATTCATGAGGGAAGCAAAGAAAGAACAAGGACAAATTCACTGGGCTAAGGCTATTAGCATAGCCATATGGAGATAGGAAATGTCAAGAAAACAAAAGTTGATGCCTTTCTGTTTGTACTTGTATATATTATATTCATGTGCAGCAATGGTTCAACCATACATACATGGGATTGACAGAGTAGGAACCCTAGGAAATTACCCAAATTAGAAGCTTGTATATGAACATTATCCTAGTTTACAAGAAGAAAATGTGCATTGGTGAATGATGTATTCTATACATACATGGTCAGAGTTTTAAGGGAAGAGCCAGATAAGAGGTTGTTTGTAGATGTAGAAGATACAATTGGTTTATTTAGTTCCTGGTATATTCAATTTTAGAACTTTACTTATATCAAAACTAAGGGATTTGAGGGAAAGTGTTTCATGCTCCCTAGGTATCCTTCTAATAGGTTGATTATTTTAGAGTTCTCAAGATAGAACTTGAATGCCTATAGTATAGTAGGGGAAATCTTAAACTCCCTTGGTCAATTGGTAGATATACATGTTCCAGCAAAGAGGTGGCTGGTTACTCAGAAAGAGAGTTGAGGTTTTATGGATTCTAAGAATTTGAGTTAGCAAGAAGGTTTGATCCCTTTCATAGAATCAAAAATGCAATTGATTCTAAATTCAAGCATCAAATACATATTGAAGATTTTTGGTCAGATTGTAAAAATGATAAAGAGGTAAGAAAGAGAGCCCACAAAAGACTAACAGTTGAACAAATGAGGTCCATGGGAGATATCTATGTTCCCCCAGAAGTTGAAGATGATGGCAAATTGTTGCATCATATTTATGAAAGTGCCAGGCTTGCTCCTACTAGAGAGCCTGATTGGTCACAACCATGGAACACATCTTTGGACACATTGTCTGAACCAGTCATCTTGTTCCCAAAGACACGGTTAAAAGATAGAATTGAAGAGCTTAAGGCTAAAGGAGTGGAAATTACATATCCAAAGAAAGGAAAAAAGAGAGTGAGGGAGCATAATGATGATCTCCAGTGCTTTTATGAAAAGAAAAGGAAGATTGTAGAAGAAAAGATTCTTGAGAAAGATAAAAATGCTACATTAATTGATCCTTATGCAATAGGGGTGACAGTAGTGGTATCAAGAGGCACATTTGTAGATGCAAAATCATTAAGTTATGATACCAGTACAGAGAAAGCACAGACTGCTCAAGGTTTAATGGGGCAAAATGTCATGAAAGTAATACCAATAGGTATATCAAAAGGGGAAACTTCAAAACAAAGTGAAGTTATAGGAGCACAACAAGTAGGTGATAAATTGAGTGACATACCTAGTGCATCTACCTCGGTAAAGAAAAAAGAAGTATATGCTAAAGTTAAAATAGATTTGGCTAGAGAAATGCTGCATGGGTCAAAAATATATGAAACCAAGCAAGTTACTGAGACTGTCAACATTGAAGATGATAGCAGTGAAAGGGAAACTAGAGAAATGGATTCTGGGAAAGGAAGAGAAACTGGTATAGAGGAAGAAGAATCCAATGAATTTTTAAGTGAAGAAGAAGAGCAAGACACTCAAGTTGAAATGGAAATTGAACAAGGTTTAGTGTTTGAAAAGGAAACCGTACAAGAAGAATCAGGAATAGTAGATCCTTATGGTACCTTAGTTTCTCCTAAAATAATAAAGGATGTGCAAGATGTAGCACATAAAATTGAAGAGTCTGAAAAAGAAGAGGCACCTGAGGAAATAGTAAAGGAAACACCTGGTCAAGCCAATGAAGAAATAGGAGCTGATACCTCTAGTGTAGATGTATTAAACATTTTGAACATGTACGGAGAACAAAATGAAGAAGAAAAGAATATAGAAAGCAAAAAAGAACAGGGAAAAGAGACAAAAGAGGTTGATACAATGGTGGGTTCACCTTCACATACAAAGCAAGTTAACATGCCTGAAAAGGTACCAAAGGAAGGTTAAACTATAGAGGATGCAACCAACAAACCTAAAGACAAAGAAAACATAGAAAACATTGAGGGAGATAGATATGAAAAACAAATGGAGGATATAGACATGACAAATGTAGAACAAGCAAACAAAGAAGAAGATCAAGAAAAAGATTCATCAGTAAAAGAAGGTCTAGAGGAAGATGATGAAGGTGGACGAGATACAGAAATTGAAGAAGAAGAAAATGAGGGTGAATCAAAACAACAAGATGATCCAATGGTACAGGAACTAGCCCCTTAAAAAGAACAACCTCTTCCATAGCAACAAGAACAATAATAGCAACAACAGGAACAAGGAGAAGTAGAAAGGCCTCAAGAAGAGGTAATCAATGAAGACAAGGTTGTTGAAAGCACAAGAGAGGCCCCGGCCTAGTCAGGTGCAGAGATAAGGAGAGAAAAGGTGGAGGTACGGTTAGTACCTATAGACATCAAAAGTCTATTAGGTGATGCGACACCAAGGAAAGAAAAGAGGAAGGTTAGGACCATGTCATCCATACAAAGGGGTCCAGATGGATCCAAAACACTAAACTTGGCCATACCACAAAAGGAGAAAGCTAAGGGAGAAATAGCCTTAGATGAATATAAAATACTAAATTTTGACCTAGGACACACAACAAGGGAACAACACATAAGTGAATGGGAAGATATGAACCAGGTGACAACATAAATGTTAAAAAGGGACAAGGATCAATAAGAATATTTGAAAGGACACATTATCCAGCTATAGGAATTCATTTAAGTGATATTTGATCCCAATGTGACAATACCTGAATTACCTAGTGAAATAGCAGTTTTGTCTAAAGATCAAGTAAAAGATATGGAAAATAGGAGACTTAAGGCTAACATTTTTGAAGAATGGTTTAAGACATTCATGCAAGAATGGGAAGAGGTAATCAAACAAGCAGTGACAGGATGGGAACTAGCTACAATAGAAAAGAATAAATGCAGTATACTTATAAATAATGGTTAATTTAGAAAAGAGGAGTGCAAGTTTGAATTGGGACAGCTGAAAGAAATTGAGGAGAGAGTAAATGAATTAATAAATGAAGGAGTCATTACTCCCTCTATGGCAAATCAAGTGCCACAGGCAAAGTTGGAATTAAGATTTGAAGCGGATAATCTCAGAAGGTGCATCACAGCCACTCGAGGTTTAGAAGAAAAGGCAGACAGCATGATCATGATGCACAAGAGGATAGTTGAAAGGCTCTTAGATCATGAGTGTATGGATATACCAGCATATGAACTTCAAAGAGCATTAACAAAATTCAAGGCCATTTTTGCACCATGTATGGAGAATCCAGAAGCATATTTAAGTAAACAAATGACTGATTCAGTGATGGAGGACAATGCTAAGATGAAGAAATACAAGAAGAAGAATGAAGGTTCAGGTAAAGAAGAAAATAAATTGAAAGAAGTGGTCACGATGTAGGAATATGTATGGACAAAGTGTCCGGGGGGGTCGCACCTTTATAGAAGGTATAACAAATAATTTCAAAACATATTTGAAGGAGTAGGAAACTGAAGAAGAGAACAAACAATACTAATAAAAGAGTCAAGTAAAGGGTATTTATGGTCAAGGTCAACAGGAAAAAAGAAGTCAAAGGAATCGTATTTTGAAAAGATTCCAATAGCATCCTTTGAGGTAGAAAAGATACCACAAAGATATTTTGGAAGGCGGTTAGAAAGGACTGAACACCCTTGATTGAGAAAGTTTAAACTCTGACCGTAGATTGAATTTTGTAACCATAGTAGAATGCAACTTCAAACTCTATATAAGAAGCTTTGCTATTTGTATATTACTTACACAGGGATTTCTGAAATATAGCTTGCACTTGTAATTTGTTTGAACATTTGAATAGAGAAGTATTTTAGTTTTAAGAGGAGGAGGTCACCTGTGTCTACACTGAGGAATGCGTGGAGTGTCTAGCTTCCTTATTGTATCTGTAAGACGTTTGTAAGTTTTCTGTTGATTTGATTAATGAGCAAACATGTCATTCATACATTATAAACCATATATGACTATGTACTTTAAATACAAGTAAATTTGGGATTTTGCATCTATTTTCTGAGTGTTTTCTGACTCTTACTTATATTTGAAGTACTACCTCTTTAAAACCTTGCAATCTTGGATGTGTGTTCATGAAAATACTCAGGACTTCACATTTGGATATTTAGTCTGTTGATTTCATCAAGTTTGATGTACTTCTTACAACATAAAAAAAATAGAGTATTTAGATCCTGTAGTGAAATGATATTCAATTTGAATTTCTCTAACTTTTCCCCAAATATTTGAAATAATTAGTTCAAACACAGAGATTTTAAGGAAATTGTCTTACATTTGAAGGAAGCATGAAGAATTGTGTTAATATTTGACAATTTTCATAGTAATTTGAAAAGAAAAGCTTGTTTCATCATAAATCATACAAATCTTTGTAATACAGTAGTAAATTGATGTAAAGGAATGAATAATTTGTTTGTTTTTACAACAATTTGCATAATTTGAGTCCAATGAGTCATAGATCATCTTAAATCAAGTAAGGCTCCTTGAATATTATAGTTTCACATCAACCTGCTGAATTGTCCACAAGGTCAAGACCTGACCATACAGAAACTTGGGATTGAGAACTCTTAAGTGATTTCTTCATATCTTTCAAGACAATTTAGGTTCATTTTGTGAATTTTAAGTTTTGTTATGAATGTGTAAAAACAATCATCAACTGATAGCATATGCATTATCACTTCTCTACACTATATTATCCTCAATCAAACAAACAAGAAGAAGCTTCTAACAATGTAAATAGAAAAATTCTTCAAAAAATTGTCAACAAACATTAGAAGGATTGGCCTACACAATTATCTTATGCATTGTGGGCTTACTGAACTAGTGTTCGTACACCTATGGGTACTACCCCATATAACCTTGTATATGGTGCTAATGCGATTATGCCTTTGGAGTTAGAAATCCCTTCATTGTGAATTTCTCTCAAGGGCATTCTCGATGAAAATACTCAAAGGGAATTACGGTATCAACAAATTGAAATGCCCAATGAACAATATATAAACACTCTCAAACATCTTCAAGCTCATAAAAAATCCATGTAATGCTCATACAATTCGCATGTTATTAACCACACATTCAAAGTTGGAGATTTGGTACTCTGAAAATCAATGCAACATAAACGCACCTCCTAGAGAAAAAGGGAAGTTTAGCTCAAATTTGCTAGGACCTTAAATCATCATCGAATCCTTCAAATCAAGTGCATATAGACTGGCCAATGAGCTAGGTACACCTTTTAAAGATCCTATCAATGCTAATCATTTGCGTAGATGTTATGCCTAAAATTTAGTTGTTCATTTGTGTGCTATCATTTTATTCATCAAAGAAAATGTTTGGTAGATAGCAAATTTCAATTTCCTATTTCATTATTTATTTAGTCTTGACAAAATATGTAGTTTTACCTTGATGTCTTTAAAGTAGTTTTCTTAATTTAGAGAATTACTTAGTTATTAGCATACAAATAGATCAATGTACATCATGTTCAATAATCATTGTTGAATCTAATCTAACAATGTTACGACATTGTCTCCTAAGATCACAACTGAATTATTCTCATCATGTGTGTACATCTTATTAAAACCTAATTAAGTGTACATATGTGTTTTTCATTAGAACATGTATCATTTAAAACATTGTTACATTTGTTAAAAAATTACAATTGTTTACACAAATCACTTTTAGCATTTAATTTGGCATACATGTATAAAATAATTCTAGATCTTTGTTGCATTTACTTTACAAGTATATCAAAAATGACATCTAGAGTAAACACACTAAATCATAAATAAAAACCATGTATATATAGATCACAAGAGTTTAAGTACATAAGTTTACCACTACATCAAAATGTGGTGAATCTAATCATAATACAATAGATCTCATCATTGTACTAGACCGTGATACCCAGATCCCTTGGGACCTAGAGGTGCATGAGTGGCAAATGCCTACCTATGTGAAGCTATAGACTATGAGTGACTCCTAGAGGTGCTCCACATCTGTAGGATCTTAAGTGCACCTCTGAGCTTCCCCACCTCCTCCCTAGCCTCTCAGTATTCTTGCTAGAGTTGATCTCTCTCAACTCTTAGTCAGTCCACCTCAGCTTGTATATAACCCATTAGACCACAATTAGTACCTAATGTCACAATGAATCTATGTTGATCTAGCTATGTTTGGAGAACATCTACTCTTTGAACCACCTGGTCTCACTCAGCTACTAGCTAATCTCTCATAGTTTCTAGTTGATCCCTCTCAACTACTAGCTGATCTTGCTGAACTTGTCCTATCGTGTATACTACTCTAAGTTGCATGATAGGATCAAACAACTCTATATGTCAACCTGCCTTGTGTGGTGACATATAATAGGAATGCAATGGATGTTGTATCGACTCAGTGGGTATGATCATTTTTATGACCCAACTCATAAAGTCACACCATGCACTGGAACCAATTGTAAAGTGTGCAAGTAATCATCATGTCAGTACTTTAATCAAATCAATATTGTACATCTTAATCTAATAAAAATAACAAAATATAATCATCACGTAGATCAGCCTCCTACTATGATGGATCATGTGATACAACAACTATGCTAGTATCCTTCATCATCCCAACCACTAGGGGCATCATAGTGACAATGCCACTCAACTCCCCATGCTTGAAGTGACATTGTGATACTCTGGCTGCATGTCGTGGTCATACACTATGATCTTGGGCCTCAAGTCCCTCCTTGCCAATATTTGCACCACCTACTATCTAGCGTTGTCTACCTCTTCTCATCAACTCAAGGAGATCCTCATCATCATCATCATCACTGTTGCTCTCTACCTCCCCCTCCTCGAAATCCTCTCCTTGCTAAGTCCTAATGAAGGGGGTAAATCATAAAACACACAACAACAAAAATTACACACAGAAAATAGAATTTTATTGATATGGACAATTCATTACATTACAGAAGTTCAAATACAATTAGAGGATGAATCCTCCATAGGCTGCAACACATTACAACTTCCTATCCCAAGACTCTAGAGTCTTCTACCTTCTACAACCCCAAATCTACTAGGGTTTTGTTTTCCCACCTATTCTTGACTCTACACTTTCTCCCTTAACTCTACTACCCCAAGAGTTCCCAAAAATAGTTATTAATAGTCTTTTTGGCAGTGTCCATCCAAATTTTGAATTTTGCATCTCCCTCCAAAAATAGGTCAACTTTCAAGAGCCATAACTTTTGAGCCAATTGTTCGATTGATGAAACTTTTGAAGCACCAGAAGGCTCATGGAGTTCTCTACATGCTTAGTACTTTCTCTGATAGTTCTTCCCATTTTTGGGCCCGTACGGTGATATTTAGTGCCTCAAACCTAAATTTGAATAATTTTCAGGCATTTTTTAGCAAATGGAAACTTTCATATCTATTAGCTCACAAATGATCTTTGTGTGATTCCTTTGTCAAAGGTCTTATTTTTCATTTATGAATCTTCCTATGAATTTTCACTTCAATCCGTGCCCAAATGTAAACTTTCCAAAAATAGTAGTTTGCTATTTTTAGTAGTTTGGAAAAATTGAAAGTTCTAAATCATTATTCAAGCGATTATGGAATTAGAAACACTAATTTTGAAAAGAAATAAAAACAACACCAGTGATTTTGAATCAACATTTTTTTTGGGTGATGCAAGATTGCTCTTACACCTCTGGATGCTCCTGCATCAAGCACCTAGGGTAATTTTGAGAAGTGACCTTGTCACATCTCAAGTGTTTGAGGAAAACCCCAAATGGTCCACTTTTGCCTTAGATAACCAGGAAGAATCTTCAACTAGCCTTCCTTTCCACTTCACTAGGTATTCTTCGTATTGTCTATTTCGACTACTTCTTCCCAAACAGGTATCCAAGACTTCTTCTATCTCCTCCTTCTCTAAAGTAAGTGTTGGGATATTCCATTGTTCTTTTGTTGGTCCATCCTCTATGACACCTTCATGATATTCTATTAAATTGGTGATGCTAGACACAAGGGAGATGTTGATTCAACTCGGCAACTCTACCTCATATGCATTTCTTGAATCATGCTTTTTCAGAATCCTACATGTTCTAAATTTCTTCATTTTCAATTTATTATATGTTCCCTAGAAACCTCTCTTTTCTCAAGTGAATGATGACTTCATATCCAACTTGGAATTCCTTATATCTCCTCTTCTAATTATCTACCTTAGCCTTATACTAAATATTCATCTTATTAATGTGCTTTCTCACCTCTTCATGCAAATTCTTTAGGTGTTCTACAAAGTCTTCAGCTTCGATTGTAGAAGAAAGATTTTCTACATTTGGTATAGTGTAGAAAATAAGCCCAAGGCTATGGCGAGAGTACACAAGAATCTACAAATAATATACTTTAAGGAAGAAACATATTTAATGATTACAATGTTAAGCAGACTGGTGGGATTGAGGGATGCCACTAAGTGTGACCCTTGGATGTTCCCTGTGATACAATTCATGAGGGAAGCAAAGAAAGAACAAGGACAAATTCACTGGGCTAAGGCTATTAGCATAGCCATATGGAGATAGGAAATGTCAAGAAAACAAAAGTTGATGCCTTTCTGTTTGTACTTGTATATATTATATTCATGTGCAGCAATGGTTCAACCATACATACATGGGATTGACAGAGTAGGAACCCTAGGAAATTACCCAAATTAGAAGCTTGTATATGAACATTATCCTAGTTTACAAGAAGAAAATGTGCATTGGTGAATGATGTATTCTATACATACATGGTCAGAGTTTTAAGGGAAGAGCCAGATAAGAGGTTGTTTGTAGATGTAGAAGATACAATTGGTTTATTTAGTTCCTGGTATATTCAATTTTAGAACTTTACTTATATCAAAACTAAGGGATTTGAGGGAAAGTGTTTCATGCTCCCTAGGTATCCTTCTAATAGGTTGATTATTTTAGAGTTCTCAAGATAGAACTTGAATGCCTATAGTATAGTAGGGGAAATCTTAAACTCCCTTGGTCAATTGGTAGATATACATGTTCCAGCAAAGAGGTGGCTGGTTACTCAGAAAGAGAGTTGAGGTTTTATGGATTCTAAGAATTTGAGTTAGCAAGAAGGTTTGATCCCTTTCATAGAATCAAAAATGCAATTGATTCTAAATTCAAGCATCAAATACATATTGAAGATTTTTGGTCAGATTGTAAAAATGATAAAGAGGTAAGAAAGAGAGCCCACAAAAGACTAACAGTTGAACAAATGAGGTCCATGGGAGATATCTATGTTCCCCCAGAAGTTGAAGATGATGGCAAATTGTTGCATCATATTTATGAAAGTGCCAGGCTTGCTCCTACTAGAGAGCCTGATTGGTCACAACCATGGAACACATCTTTGGACACATTGTCTGAACCAGTCATCTTGTTCCCAAAGACACGGTTAAAAGATAGAATTGAAGAGCTTAAGGCTAAAGGAGTGGAAATTACATATCCAAAGAAAGGAAAAAAGAGAGTGAGGGAGCATAATGATGATCTCCAGTGCTTTTATGAAAAGAAAAGGAAGATTGTAGAAGAAAAGATTCTTGAGAAAGATAAAAATGCTACATTAATTGATCCTTATGCAATAGGGGTGACAGTAGTGGTATCAAGAGGCACATTTGTAGATGCAAAATCATTAAGTTATGATACCAGTACAGAGAAAGCACAGACTGCTCAAGGTTTAATGGGGCAAAATGTCATGAAAGTAATACCAATAGGTATATCAAAAGGGGAAACTTCAAAACAAAGTGAAGTTATAGGAGCACAACAAGTAGGTGATAAATTGAGTGACATACCTAGTGCATCTACCTCGGTAAAGAAAAAAGAAGTATATGCTAAAGTTAAAATAGATTTGGCTAGAGAAATGCTGCATGGGTCAAAAATATATGAAACCAAGCAAGTTACTGAGACTGTCAACATTGAAGATGATAGCAGTGAAAGGGAAACTAGAGAAATGGATTCTGGGAAAGGAAGAGAAACTGGTATAGAGGAAGAAGAATCCAATGAATTTTTAAGTGAAGAAGAAGAGCAAGACACTCAAGTTGAAATGGAAATTGAACAAGGTTTAGTGTTTGAAAAGGAAACCGTACAAGAAGAATCAGGAATAGTAGATCCTTATGGTACCTTAGTTTCTCCTAAAATAATAAAGGATGTGCAAGATGTAGCACATAAAATTGAAGAGTCTGAAAAAGAAGAGGCACCTGAGGAAATAGTAAAGGAAACACCTGGTCAAGCCAATGAAGAAATAGGAGCTGATACCTCTAGTGTAGATGTATTAAACATTTTGAACATGTACGGAGAACAAAATGAAGAAGAAAAGAATATAGAAAGCAAAAAAGAACAGGGAAAAGAGACAAAAGAGGTTGATACAATGGTGGGTTCACCTTCACATACAAAGCAAGTTAACATGCCTGAAAAGGTACCAAAGGAAGGTTAAACTATAGAGGATGCAACCAACAAACCTAAAGACAAAGAAAACATAGAAAACATTGAGGGAGATAGATATGAAAAACAAATGGAGGATATAGACATGACAAATGTAGAACAAGCAAACAAAGAAGAAGATCAAGAAAAAGATTCATCAGTAAAAGAAGGTCTAGAGGAAGATGATGAAGGTGGACGAGATACAGAAATTGAAGAAGAAGAAAATGAGGGTGAATCAAAACAACAAGATGATCCAATGGTACAGGAACTAGCCCCTTAAAAAGAACAACCTCTTCCATAGCAACAAGAACAATAATAGCAACAACAGGAACAAGGAGAAGTAGAAAGGCCTCAAGAAGAGGTAATCAATGAAGACAAGGTTGTTGAAAGCACAAGAGAGGCCCCGGCCTAGTCAGGTGCAGAGATAAGGAGAGAAAAGGTGGAGGTACGGTTAGTACCTATAGACATCAAAAGTCTATTAGGTGATGCGACACCAAGGAAAGAAAAGAGGAAGGTTAGGACCATGTCATCCATACAAAGGGGTCCAGATGGATCCAAAACACTAAACTTGGCCATACCACAAAAGGAGAAAGCTAAGGGAGAAATAGCCTTAGATGAATATAAAATACTAAATTTTGACCTAGGACACACAACAAGGGAACAACACATAAGTGAATGGGAAGATATGAACCAGGTGACAACATAAATGTTAAAAAGGGACAAGGATCAATAAGAATATTTGAAAGGACACATTATCCAGCTATAGGAATTCATTTAAGTGATATTTGATCCCAATGTGACAATACCTGAATTACCTAGTGAAATAGCAGTTTTGTCTAAAGATCAAGTAAAAGATATGGAAAATAGGAGACTTAAGGCTAACATTTTTGAAGAATGGTTTAAGACATTCATGCAAGAATGGGAAGAGGTAATCAAACAAGCAGTGACAGGATGGGAACTAGCTACAATAGAAAAGAATAAATGCAGTATACTTATAAATAATGGTTAATTTAGAAAAGAGGAGTGCAAGTTTGAATTGGGACAGCTGAAAGAAATTGAGGAGAGAGTAAATGAATTAATAAATGAAGGAGTCATTACTCCCTCTATGGCAAATCAAGTGCCACAGGCAAAGTTGGAATTAAGATTTGAAGCGGATAATCTCAGAAGGTGCATCACAGCCACTCGAGGTTTAGAAGAAAAGGCAGACAGCATGATCATGATGCACAAGAGGATAGTTGAAAGGCTCTTAGATCATGAGTGTATGGATATACCAGCATATGAACTTCAAAGAGCATTAACAAAATTCAAGGCCATTTTTGCACCATGTATGGAGAATCCAGAAGCATATTTAAGTAAACAAATGACTGATTCAGTGATGGAGGACAATGCTAAGATGAAGAAATACAAGAAGAAGAATGAAGGTTCAGGTAAAGAAGAAAATAAATTGAAAGAAGTGGTCACGATGTAGGAATATGTATGGACAAAGTGTCCGGGGGGGTCGCACCTTTATAGAAGGTATAACAAATAATTTCAAAACATATTTGAAGGAGTAGGAAACTGAAGAAGAGAACAAACAATACTAATAAAAGAGTCAAGTAAAGGGTATTTATGGTCAAGGTCAACAGGAAAAAAGAAGTCAAAGGAATCGTATTTTGAAAAGATTCCAATAGCATCCTTTGAGGTAGAAAAGATACCACAAAGATATTTTGGAAGGCGGTTAGAAAGGACTGAACACCCTTGATTGAGAAAGTTTAAACTCTGACCGTAGATTGAATTTTGTAACCATAGTAGAATGCAACTTCAAACTCTATATAAGAAGCTTTGCTATTTGTATATTACTTACACAGGGATTTCTGAAATATAGCTTGCACTTGTAATTTGTTTGAACATTTGAATAGAGAAGTATTTTAGTTTTAAGAGGAGGAGGTCACCTGTGTCTACACTGAGGAATGCGTGGAGTGTCTAGCTTCCTTATTGTATCTGTAAGACGTTTGTAAGTTTTCTGTTGATTTGATTAATGAGCAAACATGTCATTCATACATTATAAACCATATATGACTATGTACTTTAAATACAAGTAAATTTGGGATTTTGCATCTATTTTCTGAGTGTTTTCTGACTCTTACTTATATTTGAAGTACTACCTCTTTAAAACCTTGCAATCTTGGATGTGTGTTCATGAAAATACTCAGGACTTCACATTTGGATATTTAGTCTGTTGATTTCATCAAGTTTGATGTACTTCTTACAACATAAAAAAAATAGAGTATTTAGATCCTGTAGTGAAATGATATTCAATTTGAATTTCTCTAACTTTTCCCCAAATATTTGAAATAATTAGTTCAAACACAGAGATTTTAAGGAAATTGTCTTACATTTGAAGGAAGCATGAAGAATTGTGTTAATATTTGACAATTTTCATAGTAATTTGAAAAGAAAAGCTTGTTTCATCATAAATCATACAAATCTTTGTAATACAGTAGTAAATTGATGTAAAGGAATGAATAATTTGTTTGTTTTTACAACAATTTGCATAATTTGAGTCCAATGAGTCATAGATCATCTTAAATCAAGTAAGGCTCCTTGAATATTATAGTTTCACATCAACCTGCTGAATTGTCCACAAGGTCAAGACCTGACCATAGAGAAACTTGGGATTGAGAACTCTTAAGTGATTTCTTCATATCTTTCAAGACAATTTAGGTTCATTTTGTGAATTTTAAGTTTTGTTATGAATGTGTAAAAACAATCATCAACTGATAGCATATGCATTATCACTTCTCTACACTATATTATCCTCAATCAAACAAACAAGAAGAAGCTTCTAACAATGTAAATAGAAAAATTCTTCAAAAAATTGTCAACAAACATTAGAAGGATTGGCCTACACAATTATCTTATGCATTGTGGGCTTACTGAACTAGTGTTCGTACACCTATGGGTACTACCCCATATAACCTTGTATATGGTGCTAATGCGATTATGCCTTTGGAGTTAGAAATCCCTTCATTGTGAATTTCTCTCAAGGGCATTCTCGATGAAAATACTCAAAGGGAATTACGGTATCAACAAATTGAAATGCCCAATGAACAATATATAAACACTCTCAAACATCTTCAAGCTCATAAAAAATCCATGTAATGCTCATACAATTCGCATGTTATTAACCACACATTCAAAGTTGGAGATTTGGTACTCTGAAAATCAATGCAACATAAACGCACCTCCTAGAGAAAAAGGGAAGTTTAGCTCAAATTTGCTAGGACCTTAAATCATCATCGAATCCTTCAAATCAAGTGCATATAGACTGGCCAATGAGCTAGGTACACCTTTTAAAGATCCTATCAATGCTAATCATTTGCGTAGATGTTATGCCTAAAATTTAGTTGTTCATTTGTGTGCTATCATTTTATTCATCAAAGAAAATGTTTGGTAGATAGCAAATTTCAATTTCCTATTTCATTATTTATTTAGTCTTGACAAAATATGTAGTTTTACCTTGATGTCTTTAAAGTAGTTTTCTTAATTTAGAGAATTACTTAGTTATTAGCATACAAATAGATCAATGTACATCATGTTCAATAATCATTGTTGAATCTAATCTAACAATGTTACGACATTGTCTCCTAAGATCACAACTGAATTATTCTCATCATGTGTGTACATCTTATTAAAACCTAATTAAGTGTACATATGTGTTTTTCATTAGAACATGTATCATTTAAAACATTGTTACATTTGTTAAAAAATTACAATTGTTTACACAAATCACTTTTAGCATTTAATTTGGCATACATGTATAAAATAATTCTAGATCTTTGTTGCATTTACTTTACAAGTATATCAAAAATGACATCTAGAGTAAACACACTAAATCATAAATAAAAACCATGTATATATAGATCACAAGAGTTTAAGTACATAAGTTTACCACTACATCAAAATGTGGTGAATCTAATCATAATACAATAGATCTCATCATTGTACTAGACCGTGATACCCAGATCCCTTGGGACCTAGAGGTGCATGAGTGGCAAATGCCTACCTATGTGAAGCTATAGACTATGAGTGACTCCTAGAGGTGCTCCACATCTGTAGGATCTTAAGTGCACCTCTGAGCTTCCCCACCTCCTCCCTAGCCTCTCAGTATTCTTGCTAGAGTTGATCTCTCTCAACTCTTAGTCAGTCCACCTCAGCTTGTATATAACCCATTAGACCACAATTAGTACCTAATGTCACAATGAATCTATGTTGATCTAGCTATGTTTGGAGAACATCTACTCTTTGAACCACCTGGTCTCACTCAGCTACTAGCTAATCTCTCATAGTTTCTAGTTGATCCCTCTCAACTACTAGCTGATCTTGCTGAACTTGTCCTATCGTGTATACTACTCTAAGTTGCATGATAGGATCAAACAACTCTATATGTCAACCTGCCTTGTGTGGTGACATATAATAGGAATGCAATGGATGTTGTATCGACTCAGTGGGTATGATCATTTTTATGACCCAACTCATAAAGTCACACCATGCACTGGAACCAATTGTAAAGTGTGCAAGTAATCATCATGTCAGTACTTTAATCAAATCAATATTGTACATCTTAATCTAATAAAAATAACAAAATATAATCATCACGTAGATCAGCCTCCTACTATGATGGATCATGTGATACAACAACTATGCTAGTATCCTTCATCATCCCAACCACTAGGGGCATCATAGTGACAATGCCACTCAACTCCCCATGCTTGAAGTGACATTGTGATACTCTGGCTGCATGTCGTGGTCATACACTATGATCTTGGGCCTCAAGTCCCTCCTTGCCAATATTTGCACCACCTACTATCTAGCGTTGTCTACCTCTTCTCATCAACTCAAGGAGATCCTCATCATCATCATCATCACTGTTGCTCTCTACCTCCCCCTCCTCGAAATCCTCTCCTTGCTAAGTCCTAATGAAGGGGGTAAATCATAAAACACACAACAACAAAAATTACACACAGAAAATAGAATTTTATTGATATGGACAATTCATTACATTACAGAAGTTCAAATACAATTAGAGGATGAATCCTCCATAGGCTGCAACACATTACAACTTCCTATCCCAAGACTCTAGAGTCTTCTACCTTCTACAACCCCAAATCTACTAGGGTTTTGTTTTCCCACCTATTCTTGACTCTACACTTTCTCCCTTAACTCTACTACCCCAAGAGTTCCCAAAAATAGTTATTAATAGTCTTTTTGGCAGTGTCCATCCAAATTTTGAATTTTGCATCTCCCTCCAAAAATAGGTCAACTTTCAAGAGCCATAACTTTTGAGCCAATTGTTCGATTGATGAAACTTTTGAAGCACCAGAAGGCTCATGGAGTTCTCTACATGCTTAGTACTTTCTCTGATAGTTCTTCCCATTTTTGGGCCCGTACGGTGATATTTAGTGCCTCAAACCTAAATTTGAATAATTTTCAGGCATTTTTTAGCAAATGGAAACTTTCATATCTATTAGCTCACAAATGATCTTTGTGTGATTCCTTTGTCAAAGGTCTTATTTTTCATTTATGAATCTTCCTATGAATTTTCACTTCAATCCGTGCCCAAATGTAAACTTTCCAAAAATAGTAGTTTGCTATTTTTAGTAGTTTGGAAAAATTGAAAGTTCTAAATCATTATTCAAGCGATTATGGAATTAGAAACACTAATTTTGAAAAGAAATAAAAACAACACCAGTGATTTTGAATCAACATTTTTTTTGGGTGATGCAAGATTGCTCTTACACCTCTGGATGCTCCTGCATCAAGCACCTAGGGTAATTTTGAGAAGTGACCTTGTCACATCTCAAGTGTTTGAGGAAAACCCCAAATGGTCCACTTTTGCCTTAGATAACCAGGAAGAATCTTCAACTAGCCTTCCTTTCCACTTCACTAGGTATTCTTCGTATTGTCTATTTCGACTACTTCTTCCCAAACAGGTATCCAAGACTTCTTCTATCTCCTCCTTCTCTAAAGTAAGTGTTGGGATATTCCATTGTTCTTTTGTTGGTCCATCCTCTATGACACCTTCATGATATTCTATTAAATTGGTGATGCTAGACACAAGGGAGATGTTGATTCAACTCGGCAACTCTACCTCATATGCATTTCTTGAATCATGCTTTTTCAGAATCCTACATGTTCTAAATTTCTTCATTTTCAATTTATTATATGTTCCCTAGAAACCTCTCTTTTCTCAAGTGAATGATGACTTCATATCCAACTTGGAATTCCTTATATCTCCTCTTCTAATTATCTACCTTAGCCTTATACTAAATATTCATCTTATTAATGTGCTTTCTCACCTCTTCATGCAAATTCTTTAGGTGTTCTACAAAGTCTTCAGCTTCGACATTTGTCTTTTCTCCCTTGTCCAACTTCCTTAACTTTGGAGAATTTCTTGGACTATTCCCATGTATAATCTAGAATGGTGTTTTACCAGTACTCCTATTGATAGAATTATTGTAAGAAAATTCTACCTATGGTAAAATCAAATCCCATCCCTTGGGCTTATCTCCTACTAAGCATCATAGCAGGTTACCCAAACTCCTATTCACCACTTCCATCTATCCATTAGTCTATGGATGGTGTGTAGAACTAAACTTCAAATCTATCTTCAAATTCTTCCACAATGTTCTCTAGAAATAACCAACAAACTTGGTATCTCGATATAAAACTATGCTCTTAGGTAGACTGTGTAGTCTTACCACCTCTCTAAAAAATTATTTTGCAATATGAACATCATCATTAGTCTTCTTACAAGGAATAAAATGTGCCATCTTTGAGAATCTATTCACCACCACAAAAATGGAATCATGTCCTCTCTGTGTCCTTGGTAAACCAAGAATAAAATCTATACTAATATCATCCCATGCCTTCTCTGGTATAGGTAATAGCTAATATAGCCCTATATTCTGACTTGTTCCTTTTGCCATCTAACACACTCTGCAACTCTACACAAATTTCCTCACATCCTGCCACAACTGTGGCCAATAATAATGCTCACCAACAATAGCAATGGTCTTATCTTGACCAAAGTGTCCAGCTAATCCCCCACTATGCTTCTCTTTAATTAGGTTCTCTTTCATTGAACTCCTCAACATGTACAACTGGCTTCATTTAAACAACATGCCATCTTGGATTATGAAATCCAACCATTTTGTCATGTCCAAAGTAACAAGTTCCAAAAAAATTTCCAAGCCTCTGCAAATTTTAGATCTTCAAGATACAAACTTTTGAGCTCATCAAACCCAACAACCTCTATCTTCATTTCTATTGACAAATTTTGCCTTCTGCTCAAGGCATTTGCAACTCTATTAGACTTCCCACTCTTGTGCTTCAAAGCAAAAGTATAACTCTACAAAAACTCAACCCATTTTAAGTGCCTTTGATTTAACTTTCCTTGACTATTAAGATACTGTTAAGGCTGATGATCAGTATATAAAATAAACTCTTTTGGCAACAAATAATGTGTCCATTTCTTCAAATCTTGAAATATTGAAAACTAACTATTGATCATAAACATAATATTTTTTCTTGGCATCATTAAGCTTCTCACTGAAATAGGTAGTGGGGTTACCTTCTTGACTTAAAACAACTCCTATAGCACTGCCACTAGCATTGTAATCTACCTGAAATAACTTATTGAAATTTGGAAGTACCAAAATAGGTTACTCTATGAATTTCTTCTTCAATGTATTAAAGCTCTTAGTTTCTCTTGTATTCCATCTAAACTCTTTTCTATCCCCTCTCATTGTCTCAGTTAGGGGTGCACAAATGCTACTAAAATTCCTAATAAACTTTCTGTAAAAACTTGCCAAACCATGAAAAGATCATACCTTTGTAGCACTCCTTGGCATAGGCCATTTAATGATAGCCCTCACCTTCTCTGGGTCCATCTTAAGACCTTCCTCTAAGACAACAAATCCCAGGTATACCAACTCCTTTGCAAAACTACATTTCTTTAGATTAATCAACAACTTTTCCTCCCTCAGCTTCTCTAAAACTCTTTTGATATGCATCAGATGCTCATCCCAAGTCTTACTGAAAATCAAAATGTCATCGAAATAAACAATAACAAAACTTCCCAAAAATTCTTTCATTACCTCGTTCATGAGCCGCATGAATGTGCTTAGTGCATTGGTTAGCCCAAATGGCATGAATAACCACTCATACAAACCCTCCTTTGTCTTGAAGGTTGTCTTCCATTCATCTTCTTCTCTGATTCAGATCTTGTGATACCTACTTTTTAGGTCAATCTTCATGAAGTACTTGGCTCCTCTCAAACAATTCATTATGTCATCCATTCTAGACAATGGAAATCCGTACTTGATCATGATTTTATTGATGGCTCAAGAATCTATACACATTATCCACTCTTCATCTTTTTGAAGTTAAGGTAGACAATTGAGAGGGGGTGAATTAGTTGTCTCAAAAACTTTAACAATTCTAGAGTTAATTCCTTTTTACCACTTATTAACAGATTACTGATATAATAATGAAAAACAAGAATCAATAACACATGAGAAAAAATAAAAATAACATACTTGATACCAAGATTTTAACGTGGAAACCTGGTTAAGGGAAAAACCACGGTGGGGGTTAACCCACAAAGATTATACTCTATTAAAAGTATTACAAATGGGGAAGGCACATGCCTTCGGGCTCACTACCTAGAGCTCACTGCTCAAAAGAGGCTCACTACCTACAAGAATGATTACAAGAGAATTACATAATGTTTAAACTGATGAACAACATCTACCAATGTAGGAATTCAGTTTTGATTAGGTACAAAACACTAATTTTACACACTTCATCTTTTCTCTACCCTTCTTACTACTCTGCCATGATCTGGACCTTAGATCTCTTCTCCTTCACACTTCTCTCTGCCTTAATCACACATAATTTTTCATTCCATCACACACACATAATTCACTCATGTCCATCAGCTATATATATTTGCTTCAAGAACTTCAATCACTTTTCTATCGACCTTATGAAGAACTTAAATAATACAAGTACTCTATTCTACCAGCTGAACCCATACACTGATATTGATGCGTACCAGAAATAACACTTGCAGGTCACCATACATGTTGGCCACTAATATTATATCCCCTACGTAACTCACCAAAACACTTCTACTAGATGCACACAATGATCTAACACAAGTCGGTCTGTTCTTCACTAAACTATTCTATCATATTAGGACTCGGTACTCAGATGCTCATAACTTTTAATCCCTTTGTCACCAGAGGCTGAAATCCTAGATTTAAATTGTCTTGAAATTTATCTACACTCCTTCAGATTTGCAACATACAATGATTAACTGGAGAGATCCGCTAACTAAAATATTGAACTCTGCCATATACCATGTTCCTGTTTACCTAGACTAGACAAATATTAGAATTGACTTCGGGTATGATCTGATACTGCACTATGGATGTGTGGAATAGACTTAGTTGCCATCAATGACAACACATGACATGCCTTGCAGTGTCTCTTTCCAACACATCTTTCTTTGGTACTAGTACTATAGGTACTACACATGGACTTAGGCTCTCTCTTATCAGTACTTTCCTTAACAACTCATGAACTTGTCTATTCAGCTCTTTATTCTCTACAAGAGTCATTCTATGGGTTGTCTTACTTGGCAAATTAGTTGTTGGTATTAAATCCATTTGTTGATTTATCTTCCTAACTGGTGGTAGACATTTCAGTACATTATCAGAGATAATATCCTTATATTCCTCCAATAGATTTGAGACTTCTACTGGTACATCACATTTCTCTTGACTGATCTTAGGAATCAATGCAAAGTAATGATGCTCATGCTTCATACCCTCCAAAAATTTCCTACCATCTACCAAGAAAATATTGGCAGTACTACATACCTTTCCTTCCACCTCCTTCAAGGGATTCAACTTACGATGAACTCCATCCTTTGTCAAGGAATAGGTATTTGCATGGCCATCATGGATGGCACACCTATCATACTACCACAGCTTCCCCAATAGCATATGACATGCATCCATCAGTATGATGTCACACAACATCTCATCATGGTAGTCCCTAATCTTGAACTTGACTAAACGCTATTCATTGACCAAACCTCTATGGTCCTTGCACAACCATGTGATTTGATATGGATGTGAATGTCTTCTCCTTGTAAACTTTAGCTTGTTAACCATCTCCTTTGAAACAAGATTGTCAATTCTTCCATGATCAATAATAAAATCATAACACTTAACTTCACATTTACACCTTGTGTGGAATAAATACTTCCTCTAATCTAGTTCTTTTTCCTCATTCAACAAGGTTCTTTTAATAACTAGGGTTTCTCCCCTTTTAGCATCTTCAAAATGCTCAGAACGTTCATTACCTTTAGGTCCTCTATTTGTCCTTCCTTGATGTTGCAGACACTCATATGCTTGATGCCCTTCTTCTCCACATTGGAAACAGGTTCCTCTAAAATCTCCTCTTCCTCTTCCTCTTTTCTCACCATTATTTTGGGCATGAGGGCAGTAGCCATTATCTCCTCTCTAATTTTGATTGGTGCTAGCTTCTTCACTTTTCTTTGGATCTTCATTTCAGCCTCTATAGGACCTTCCACCAGTCCTTCCGCCTTAACCTCTTCCCCTTTGCTTGCTTTTGAATCTTTTATTTAGCTTCTCTTCCACCTTTAGGGAAAACTAGTATGCATCGTCTATGGTGATCATTCAGACAAGACTCAACACCTCTTGAATACTTGGCCTCAACCCATTGATGTAACGAGCCACCTTCTCCTTGTTGGGCTCTTCATGGCCTATCCTAATAGTAGTCTTATAAAAATCTTTTGTATACTCCTTAACAGACTTGTTACCTTGCTTCAACCCTTGCAGCTTCTTCAACAACTCAATCTCATAGTCCACAGGAATGAACTGCTTCTTCAGTTTCTACACCATCTGATCCCATGTAGTAATATTTCCTTTTCCTCTTCTATTTCTTTGCAATTGGACCTCCTTCAACCAAATATTGGCTTGGCCCTTCAACTTTATTTTTGCAAATTTGACCCATTCTAGATCTTCCACATCTTCATACTTGAAATATTCGCCCATATCATTGATCTAATTAATAAGCTATTCCAAATTCGAATCTCTAGAATAAGTAGAAAATTCAATCTTGGGCCTCTTTCTGATCTTTGAAATGACCCTCAACAACCTAACTTTTGCAAGATCTCTTGTAACTTCTTGTTCTTCCTTAGATAGATCTTCTTCATCTTCATCTTCTCTTTCTTCTCTCATCCTCATCTCAAACCCTCTTCATAACTCCAATCGCAATACATCAATTTGGCTTTGCAGGGCTCTAAAATCCTCTTCCATCAAAGGATTTCTCCCAACATGGTTTCTTTGTGGAGGCATTTTGATCTCTGTGGCAAACCCATAACCTTAGGTCCTGGTGCAAATTGCCTCAGAGTCGGCAATCTATCAACACACTAAAGAACCCTTGCTCTGATACCACTTGATGAAGGAGGTAAACCATAAAACACACAACAATAGAAATTGCACATAGAAAATAGAATGTTCTTTTATGGATTTGGACAGCTCATTACATTATAGAAGCTCAAATAAAATAAGAGGATGAATCCTCCACATGCTACAACACATTACAACTTCCTATCTCAAGACTCTGGAGTCTTTTGCATTAAATACAACCCCAAATCTATGAGGGTTTCTATTTTCCTGCCTATTCTTCACCCTACACTTTCCCCCTTAACTCTACTACCCCAAGGGTTCCCAAAAATGGTTATTAATAGCCTTTTTGGTGGCCTCCAGCCAAATTTCAAAATTTTCATCTCCCTCCAAAAATAGGTCAACTTTCAGGAGCCATAACTTTTGATTTGGATGTCCAATTGACAAACTGTTTCAAGCAGTGATTTCTTTAGTGCCTAATATTTGCCAATTGGCTAATAGTTAAAATTGGTGATTCAAAATTTGTCTAATAGTTCAAGTTGTAAGGTGACCTAAATCACCACATTTTTACAAAATTTTATTTTAGTCCTGGTTAAATCGCCATAACATTTATTTAATTAAACTTTTAAACACAAAAATTCACCAAGATATTTGATACCTGATTAGATCATATTCACCTAAATTTTATAAGTTATAGTAGAAAATGAAATTAATTCACCAATTTTTAATAACCACCATTGATTTTATTTATAATCTAATGGTTGGGGTTGTATTCCATGGGTTAAAATGTACCCATAAATCTCCAATACCCATTGAGCCCAAAATTGTATATGGGTTGTTGATCTCAATTTATAATCTAACAGCTGGGGTTAAATTCCATGAGCCAAAATTTACCTGTAAAGCTCCAATTCCCATGGGGCCCAAAATTGCATTTGGGTCATTTACATTTGCGATCAATGGCCTGAAATACAAATAACCCAAATGTAATTTTGGGACCCATGGGTATTGGAGCTCTATGGGTACATTTTAGCCCATAGAATAGAGCCCAAACCATTAGATTATAAATAAAATCAATCGTGGGGAAAAATAATTTATGGATTATTTAAAAATATTAAGAAATTAAGGAATTATAGACATAAACACTACAGCTTAAACTAGTCAATCTCTACCACCCTTAGGCCCTTACTTTTCCATAGGAATTTAAATTTTTAAAAAAGGAAGGACTCACTATGGTAATTAATGTATTTCCCTATTTTTCATCGAGATTCACCACGACTTCTACAAATTTGTAGTGATGTAAATAAATTGCCAATAAAATTAATATTTTTTCCAAAAAAAAGGAAAGATTTGTCAATAGAAATTAATACTTTTCCAAAAAAAATGAAAGATTCGCCAGGATTTTATATCCTTTTTTAGGAGAGGTTTCTTAAAGTCATCACTAGTTTGAAGCATCAGAAAGCTCGTAGAGTACTCCAAGCACTAAGAACCTGCTTTGTGGGTTCTGCCTATTTTTGGGCATGTACAGTGCTATTTAGTGCCTCAAATATGAATTTGAATAATTTTCAAGCATTTTTCATGAAACAAAAACTATAATATATTTAAGATCACAAATGATCTTTGCATGATTCTTTCACAAAAGGTCTTATTTTTCATTTACGAAGCTTCCTATAAATTTTTGCTTCAATCCATGCCCAAATGCAAAGTTTCCAAAAATAGCAGTTTGGAAAAACTAAAAGTTGTTCTTCATTATTCAAGAAATTATGGAACCATAAACACTAATTTTGAAAAGAAATGAAAACAACATTAATGATTTTGAATCAACAATTTTTTTTAGGTGATGCAAGATTTCTCTTACACCTCTAGATGCTCCTGCATAAACTCTATGGTCTGGGATCGCCAGCAGGATAGTTGTTGGAGAAGATAGGAGTTGGGCATGTTGTCTTCCACCATTTTGCATATGATGGAGTTACTCCTACATTGTCAACCTCAGAGATGGGATCATCATCCAAGTTTCATCATTAGGATCACTCAGCACCATGTCTACAATGGCGGGCCATGCCCTATCTTGAGGTCGAACACCATAGTGTGCTAACCTCATGTACAATGGCTGTGTGGTAGGAAACTAGGTTGCACTCATCCAAACTACCCCATCACCTTTTCATAGTAGAATCCTACTATGATGCAATCTCAACAACCATTCAATAGCCAATACCTCTGCATCCTCACTAGCAGCCTCCTCTAACCCATCCACAGCCTACATCGCATGTAAGGTCTCCAAGTGACAGCCTCTCATTGCATCCTATCGAATACAATCCTCCAAAATAGTATATCACCATATCTCCATAGTCCTCTTAGCTTGTAATCATGTGTCTTTAGGTTGGTCCTAACTATATTTATCAGATAACCCACTAGTCTCTTACATGTAATATGCTTGAATTCCCACACCTGTAGGAGTGTGGATATCATAAAGCTATGTGACTCTTGATGAACATAGTGACCCAAATCAGAGTATAAGTGAGAAACCATACTCCTTCCCCAGGATTAAACTATCTTCTACTCCTCTGTTACTCTAATGATATGAGTTAGGCTCCCGTGAATGTGAGTGTCTGAACCATACTATGTAACAAGTGCAATGGTAGTGATCATGATGTGACAGATGGTTGGTATAGTAGCTGCACTTTGCTCTAAGTATCTGATATTGATGTGTCCTTGAGATCTTGATGGTACTATGTGTTTGAGATAGTATAGTTGGCTCACCCAAGTACAGTCCATGGACCTCTACTCTATGACACTAACTACCTCACCACACATAGATAATCATAGTATCCTTTACACATCCTCCAAAGTCACTATCATCTCTCATGTCGGTAGATGAAATGTGGATGTATTTGTGTTGCACCATTCCATGAGTGCCATCAGCATAACACGATGGCATGTCATCATGGGCATAGTGTACACCCTCCACAGTTCAACATATTGTAGATGTCCCATCTTTGCATCTGAAAGTGTGCTCAATCAGCTATGCAACAATGTGAATAATCGACTGCCAACATGCTCTCACATACCTAGGAGATCATCTAATAGGAAAAACAAGATAAACATCAGAAATTGATTAGGTATACTTCATCAACAATCAACAAAAACAAAGGTAACCTGGTCCTGGGACCTAGGTGCCCTAGAGGGTCTATGGTGCTCAGGGAGGACCTGGGCACCCTGGAGGGTCTAGGGCGCTCAGAAAGGACCAAGACACCCTAAAAGGTCTAGGGTGCCCAAAGAGGATAATAGAACCTTGGGACCCACTAAAAAGTGTCCCTAGGCTCATTTCTACCTCGAAATTAAAAAAATAACATTAATTTAATTTTTTTAAAAGAAGAACAGTATTCTACCTCATTCTCGTCAAGTCCCTGTGCCACTTGACTCATCATGTCGGCTCTCCTCCTTTCTCCTTCTCCTCAAAAAATGAAAATGGCAATTGAATGGTAAAATATGAGACCTACTTTTACTATTAATAGTAAAAATTCCTAATTATTATCTAGGGTCAAAACTTGCCCACATCTCTTCATCTAAACATCATTAGCTCAAGCTAGCGAGCTAAAATTTGACTGTCATTTGTTGCATTTCAATCCTGATTATGTCATCTTCACAACCATATTCTTTTCATCTTAATTTTATTCATTAGAATGACCCTATCGAAGCATATTCACCAACCTTCTCGCTCTAGAAAGTCAAAGTGGGAAGATTGCCACCCTGTTTCTACATCCCAAAGTAGCAAGCAAAAATAGGAGGCATATATCTACTTGCAAATTTCAATCTCATCATGTTTTCCCTTTAGATTTTTTTACTAACACATACATCTATTGGTTGCAGGTTTATGTTATCTACTGTTGTGTTTTGCAAGATCAAAGACTGGGAGCTTCACCCTCTTATTTGACGGCAATCTAGATCCTTTACAATATACTTTTTTATATCATTTTTGAAATATGTTTTTAGTCTCTTGTCCTTTAGATTGTATATGCACATAGTGCCATATAGCCACTAAAGTGGGTTCTAAATGTAATGCCATAAATTGTGTACACTTGTGTGTAGGCACAATTTAACTATGTTTAGCTCCTCCCTTTTAGTGGTCTCAAGCCTAGTCCTTTTTAGGTCCACCCTTAAAACCCTCTTTTAACCTTGTTTATAGAATAAGTTGTAATCCTCATTAAAGTTTCATCATGACCTTGAGAGATAAATGAAGATTTGAAGTTAGCCTTGCATTCAGTATGAACTTGGGTCTTGAAATGACCTCAGGCCTAGGGCACTAGAGCGCCCTAGTCTCTTTTGTGCCTCGAGGGATAATTTTAAGTTACAAGTTTTCCTTAATATTGCTTAGGCCAACCCTAAATCAAAATTTGATTTTGAGTGTGTTATGTCATCATTTTGATTTGAATCACTCTCTTTCTATAAGCCTTGTATAAAGGTAAGTGAGTTTAATCATTTTGAAAGAAGATTTTAAGAAGCACTCTTAATGTGAACAAGCTCTCTATTGCTATTGTTCTCTATGCTATTTTTAATTGCAGGTTTTGGTCAAGTGGATATCTCCTTTAGTCTTGGAAAGATTCAAATGAAGGATAGGACATGAGATATTGAGTCTATCTCATGAGCTCCTAGGTTGAAACACTTTGCACGATTGGGAGAGAAGGGTTGGAACCACCAACTTGAGTTTGGCTTGAGTAACCTACAAGGGTATGGTTATATCATCTTCTTATTCTATAGACCTTTTATGAATCTTGGTCCTTGAGGTGAAGTTGTTAGCTCCCTTGAGTAAATCTTCATTTACATCATCCCTCTTTATTTTCTTGAGTCATGTATGGCTAGGGTTTGATATTATTTGGTTAGATCTTGCATGTTACTACTCACACATAAGTTTTATAAGAACACACAACATCTAGATTTAATCTTGGCTCTCCATGAGGTAGGAATATAGAAATGAGGGCTTGATTGAGGCAAGATCCTATATAGCCACAACAATTTTCCTCTTTTTTCTTGTGTGTAGATCTGATGAATAGATTTCAGAAGGTGAGAGGATGGAAGACTATGTAGGAGTCCAGGAAAACACTGAGAGGGGGGTGAATTAGTGTTATGTAAATTTTCAAATCTTTTTGTAAACTTTGACTTTCAAGACACAAGGAGAGAAATATATCATTGATTTGTCAAACACATATGAACATGAATGAGAATGAAGAAAGAGAACAAAACCTCATGAACAAAGAACTAACATACACACATATAGATGAAAACAATATGATACATAACACAAATTTACATGAGTGGAAAACCCTCCTAGGGTAGAAAAACCACTCCAAAATTGCCTCACTAGGTTAACGTTGAAAATATCTTTACAAGCCTCACTGGCATAAACAATCACCATCATTAAAACATAAAACTCTGTGTGCAAGAATTGATTGCTAATCAATCTGATTTGTACCATTATACAACCTGTGTTTCATCATACATGCTTATACCTCCTATTTGATTTTCAAGTCAAGACCATACAAAATAACTCCTTTTATATACGTTTACAACACTCTTATCTTTGCAAATTTGAATCACCTGATGCATATTCACATGCATTTTATCTTCATGGTTCAATCTGTAAGTTTATTGCATGATGTCTTCATACTGTGTTTGATCCATTTCTGCACAAACATAATCTCACATACAATATCATGATTCATTTGTAAAAGATCTTCAATACTCCATATTGATCTACATCACCACACACATAGACCAATGTACCTAAAACTTCATTATATACAAATTTAAGAAAAAATGACATGATAGTTCATATCTCTCTTTTCTCTGTAAAATCCCTTCAACTACTTGCATATTCATTTTATCTTCCATCATAAATGGATTTTAATTCATCTATAATACAAAAACTTTTCATATTCTTCTTCCCATACAAAATTCTCTACAAAACTCCAATTTGAAAAAACAAAATGACTTCTCCAAAAAATCATTTAACTTCTCAATAAAATCTTCAATAAAATAAATCTGTCATAAAGAAAAAATTTCACAATGACCCTGCAATCAATTGATCTTTCAATTTTATTTCTCTTCACATTCCTCTATAAATATCTTCTCTCCATCCATGAAAATATACTTGAAAAAAATCTTAGATATTACTCTCACGAATAATATCTGAAAAAGAAACTTTCCCCTTTATAAAAATATAATACCATAAAAATCTCCTTCTTAGCTTTTAGTGCCTCAAAAAACTCGCCAATAAACACATTAAACACGCATGAAAATCTGCCCTAAAGAAAGAAGCTAAAAAATAGCTTTAAAATTTCCTTTTCAATCACTAAAATTAGTAAAAAAAATATTTTATCTTTCATCAAATTCATGTCCCCACACATAAATCTTTTATGGCTTTGCATATATAAAAAATGCCCTTTTTTTATTGTCATAAAAATATGACATATAGAGGCCGATAACTTAAATCTTGTAATATTTAAAAAACTATAATTAAAGCTCATGTATGCATCGAGCTTTCTAACTTGGCATTCAAAAGTCTTTAATTTTTTAAAAACGTGCTCTCCACAAATCAAATAAAACCGTTAATACTTTTGCCGCTCATTCACAAACAATAAAGATTGATTCCATCGGTGGTAAGGAGAGGAGGGGCTAGTAACACATGTTGCTTATACCCTTCTGCAGGTCACTTAAGTGACAGTTACCTTCTATAGCATGTCAACACACTTTTAGAATAAAAAGTGCTTTAGGTTAGAATAAATATTTGCATTTAGAATTCTATATGCCTTTTTAAAGACCTTGAGACCAAATTATTTTGTAATGTAAATGATATCATAACATCAACTGAGCTTACTATCATTTCAAACTTAAGAACATCACAATAGTAATGTCTCTGTCAATCAACACTATAATCTTCAATCTAATCATAATTTGATAATGTAGAAGTGTTGATGTTATATCATTTAACCAACATTACAATGTAACCTTGAGTATGAATGAACAATCTGCACCTATCATCCTCTATCTATATGTCACAACACTTCAACAAAATATTGTAGACAGATATTAAACCTTCTTATATGAGCATCAATAATTGATATGATCAAACTAAACAAACAAGCCTTCTCATAAACATGATGATAAATGATAAAGTCCTGATCAAGTACCACACACAAAGTGAACCCTCCAACATAATCTAGTTCTTTCTCCTCATTCAACAAGGTTCTTCTAATAACTAGGGTTTCTCCCCTTTCTGGATCTTCAGAATGCTCAGAACGTTCATTACCTTTAGGTCTTCTTTTTGTCCTTCCTTCATGTTTCAGACACTCATATGCTTGATGCCCTTCTTCTCCACATTGGAAACATGTTCCTCTCAAACCTCTTGTTCCTCTTCCTCTTTTCTCACTACTACTTTGGTCATGAGGGCAGTAGCCATTATCTCCTCTCTAATTTTGACCGGTGCTAGCTTCTTCACTCTTATTTGGATCTTCATTTCAGCCTCCATAGGACCTTCCCCTAGTCCTTCTTCCTTAACCTCTTCCCCTTTGCTTTCCTTTGAATCTTTTATTTAGCTTCTCTTCTACCTTTAGGGAAAACTAGTATGCATCTTTTATGGTGATCATTCAGACAAGACTCAACACCTCTTGAATACTTGGCCTCAACCCATCGATGTAACAGGCTACCTTCTCCTTGTTGGGCTCTTCATTGCCTATCCTAATAGTAGTCTTATAAAAATCTTTTGCATGCTCCTTATCAAACTTGTTACCTTGCTTCAATCCTTGCAGCTTCTTCAACAACTCAATCTCATAGTCCACAGGAATGAACTGCTTCTTCAGTTTCTCCACCATCTGATCCCATCTAGTAATATTTCCTTTTCCTCTTCTATTTCTCTGCAATTGGACCCCCTTCCACCAAATATTGGCATGGCCATTCAACTTTATTTTTGCAAACTTGACCCATTCTAGATCTTCCACATCTTCGTACTTGAAATATTCTCCCATACCATTGACCTAATTAATAAGCTATTTTAAATTTGAATCTCTAGAATAAGTAGAAAATTCAATCTTGGGCCTCTTTGCGATCTTTGAAATGGCCCTCAACAACCTAACTTTTGCAAGATCTCTTGTAACTTCTTGTTCTTCCTTAGATAGATCTTCTTCATCTTCATCTTCTCTTTCTTCTCTCATCCTCATCTCAAACCCTCTTCATAACTCCACTTGCAATGCATCAATTTGGCTTTGCAGGGCTCTAAAAGCCTCTTGCATCAAAGCATTTCTCCCAACATGGTTTCTTTGTGGAGGCATTTTGATCTCTATAGCAAACCAACAACCTTAGGTCCTGGTGCAAACTACCTCAGAGTCAGCAATCTATCAACATGCTCAAGAACCTTTGCTCTGATACCACTTGATGAAGGGGGTAAACCATAAAACACACAACAATAGAAATTGCACATAGAAAATAGATGTTCTTTTATGGATTTAGATAGCTCATTACATTACAGAAGCTCAAATTCAATAAGAGGATAATCCTCCACATGCTACAACACATTACAGCTTCCTATCTCAAGACTCTGGAGTCTTTTGCCTTAAATGCAACCCCAAATCTGTGAGGGTTTCTATTTTCCCACCTATTCTTGACCCTACACTTTCCCCCTTAACTCTACTACCCCAAGGGTTCCCAAAAATGGTTATTAATATCCTTTTTGGTGGCCTCTAGCCAAATTTCAAAATTTTCATCTCCCTCCAAAAATAGGTCAACTTTCAGGAGCCATAACTTTTGATTTGGATGTCCAATTGACGAACTGTTTCAAGCAGTGATTTTTTTAGTGGCTAATATTTTCCAATTGGCTAATAGTTGAAATTGGCGATTCAAAATTTGGCTAATAGTTCAAGTTGTAAGGTGACCTAAATCACCACATTTTTATAAAAAAATTTTTTAGTCTTGGTTAAATCGCCATAACATTTATTTAATTAATCTTTTAAACACAAAAATTCACCAAGATATTCGATACCAGATTAGATCATATTCACCTAAATTTTATAAGTTATAGTAGAAAATGAAATTAATTCACCAATAATATTATATAACTATTGGTTACTTTAGCACCATATCACCAATTTTTAATAACCACCATTCATTTTATTTATAATCTAATGGTTGGGGTTGTATTCCATGGGTTAAAATGTACCCACAAATCTCTAATACCCATTGAGCCCAAAATTGTATATGGGTTGTTGATCTCAATTTATAATCTAACAGCTGGCGTAAAATTCCATGAGCCAAAATGTACCCACGAAGCTCCAATTCCCATCGGGCCCAAAATTGCATTTGGGTCATTTGCATTTGTGATCAATGGCCTAAAATACAAACAACCCAAATGTAATTTTGGGACCCATGGGTATTGGAGCTCTATGGGTACATTTTAGCCCATAGAATAGAACCCAAACCATTAGATTATAAATAAAATCAATGGTGGTGAAAAATAATTTATGGATGATTTAAAATATTAAGAAATTAAGTAATTATAGACACAAACACTACACCTTAAACTGGTCAATCGCTACCACCCTTAGGCCCTTATGTTTCCATAGGAATTTAACTTTTTAAAAAGGAAGGACTCACTATGGTAATTAATGTATATGCCTAGTTTTCATCAAGATTCACCACGAATTTCTACAAATTTGTAGTGAGGTAAAAAAATTGCAAATAAAATTAATATTTTTTTCAAAAAAAAGGAAAGATTTGCCAATAGAAATTAATACTTTTTCAAAAAAAGAAAGAAAGATTCACCAAGATTTTATATCTTTTCTTAGGAGAGGTTTCCTAAAGCCATCAGTAGTTTGAAGAATCAGAAAGCTCGCAGAGTATTCCAAGCACTAGGAACCTACTTTGTTGGTTCTGCCCATTTTTGGGCATGTATAGGGCTGTTCAGTGCCTCAAATCTAAATTTGAATAATTTTCAAGCATTTTTCAAGAAACAAAAACTTTAATATATTTGAGATCACAAATGATCTTTGCATGATTCCTTCACAAAAGGTCTTATTTTTCATTTATGAAGCTTCTTATAAATTTTTGCTTCAATCCGCGCCCAAATGCAAACTTTCCAAAATAGCAGTTTGGAAAACCTAAAAGTTGTTCATCATTATTCAAGCAATTATGGAACCATAAACACTAATTTTGAAAATAAATGAAAACAACATCAATGATTTTGAATCAACAATTTTCTTTAGGTGATGAAAGATTTCTCTTACACCTCTAGATGCTCCTGCATAAAGTCTAGGGTCTGGGATCGCCAACAAGATAGTTGTTGGGGAAGACAGGAGTTGGGCATGCTGTCTCCCACCATTTTGCATATGATGGAGTTACTCAGGTACATTGTCAACCTCAGATATGGGATCATCATCCAAGTTTCATCATCAGGATCACTCAGCACCATGTCTACAATGGTGGGCCATGCCCTATCTTGAGGCTGAACACCATAGTGTGCTAACCTCATGTAGAATGGCTGTGTGGTAGAAAACTAGGTTGTATTCATCTAAACTACCTCATCACCTTTTCATAGTAGAAGGCTACTATGACGCAATCTCAACAACCATTCAATAGCCAATACCTATACATCCTCGCTAGCGGCCTCCTCTAACCCATCCACAGCCTACATCACATATAAGGTCTCAAAGTGATAGCCTCTCATTGCATCCTATTGAATACAATCCTTTAAAATAGTATATCACCATATCTCCACAGTCCTCTCAACTTGTAATCATGTGTCTTTAGATTGGTCCTAACTATATTTATCAGATAACCCACTAGCCTCTTACATGTAATATGCTTGAATTCCCACACCTGTAGGAGTGTGCATATCATAAAGCTATGTGTCTCTCGATGAACATAGTGACCCAAATCAGAGTATAAGTGAGAAATCATACTCCTTCCCCAGGATTAAACTATCATGTACTCCTCCATCACTCTAATGATATGAGTTAGGCCCCTGTGAATGTGAGTGTCTCACCCATACTGTGTAACAAGTGTAATGGTAGTGATCATCATATGACAGATGGTTGGTATAGTAGCCGCACTTTGCTCTAAGTATCTGATATTGATGTGTCCTTGAGAGCTTGATGGTACTATGTGTTTAAGACAGTATATTTAGCTCACCCAAGTATAGTCCATGGACCTCTACTCTATGACCCTAACTACCTCACCACACAAAGATAATCATAGTATCCTTTACACATCCTCCAAAGTCACTATCATCTCTCATGTCGGTAGATGAAATGTGGATGTATTTTTGTTGCACCACTCCATGAGTGCCATTAGCATAACACGATGGCATGTCATCATGGGCATAGTGTACACCCTCCATAGTTCAACATATTGTAGATGTCCCATCTTTGCATCTGAAAGTGTGCTCAATCATCTATGCAACAATGTGAATAGTTGACTACCAACATGCTCTCACATACCTAGGAGATCATCTAATAGGAAAAACAAGATAAACATCAGAAATTGATTAAGTATACTTCATCAACAATCAATAAAAACAAAGGTAGCCTAGCCCTGGGACCTAGGTGCCCTAGAAGGTCTAGGGTGCTTAGGGAGGACCTGGGCACCCTAGAGGGTCTAGGGTGCTCAGAAAGGACTAAGACACCCTACAAGGTCTAGGGTGCCCCAAGAGGACAATAGCACCTTGGGACCCACTAAAAAGTGTCCCCATGCTCATTTCTACCTCAAAATCAAAAAAATAACATTAATTTGATCATTTACAAGAAGGACAGTAGCCTACCTCATTCTCGTCAAGTCCCTGTGCCACTTGACTCATCATGTTGGCTCTCCTCCTTTCTCCTTCTCCTCAAAAAATGAAAATGACAATTGAATGGTAAAATATGAGACCTACTTTTACTATTAATAGTAAAAACTCTCGATTACTATCTGGGGTCAAATGTTGCCCACATCCCTTCATCTATACATCGTTAGCTCAGGCTAGCAAGCTCAAATTTGAGTCATTTGTTGCATTTGAATCCTGATTATGTCATCTTCACAACCATATTCTATTCGTCTTGATGTTATTCATTAGAATGACCCAATCGAAGCATATTCACCAACCTTCTCTCTCTAGAAAGTCAAAGTGGACAAATCACCACCCTGTTTCTACATCCCAAAGTAGCAAGCAAAAATAGGGGGCATATATCTACTTGCAAATTTCAGTCTCATCATGTTTTCCCTTCAGAATTTTTTACTAACACATACATCTATTGGTTGTAGATTTATGTTATCTAATGTTGTGTTTTGCAAGATCACAGACTGGGGGCTTCACCCTCTTATTTCACGACAACTAGATCGTTTACAATATCCTTTTTTATATCATTGTTACAATATGTTTTTAGTCTCTTATCCTTTAGATTGTATATGCACATAGTGCCATATAGCTGCTAAAGTGGGTTCTAAATGTAATTCCATAAATTGTGTACACTTGTGTGTAGGCACAATTTCACTATGTTTAGCTCCTCCCTTTTAGTGGTCTCAAGCCTAGTCCTTTTTAGGTCCACCCTTAAAACCCTCTTTTAACCTTGTTTATAGAATAAGTTGTAATCCTCATTAAAGTTTCATCATGACCTTGAGAGATAAATGAAGATTTGAAGTTAGCCTTGCATTCAGTATGAACTTGGGTCTTGAAATCACCTCAGGCCTAGGGCACCAGAGCGCCTTGGTCTCTTTTGTGCCTTGGGGGATAATTTTAAGTTACAAGTTTTCCTTAATATTGCTTAGGCCAACCCTAAATCAAAATTTAATTTTGAGTGTGTTATGTCATCATTTTTGTGAGGCCTAGCTAGTACTGCACTTAAGACCATGATACGATACTATTTATAATTGTCTTTTTTGATGTGTGTTATTAGACATTATGATATAATTAAACTCTTTGGGAATTATGTTTGGACTGTATACTTTTTATTCTGATGAGTTGCTGTTGGATAATTAATTGTGTGGGAAAAGAAAGTATTGAATGAATTAAATGATTTTTGTGATAATCTTTAAATAAAATAAATTATATTATTTGAATTATGTAATCATGAATGAAGTTGGATTATTTAATTAATTTTTCTATGCATTTCAATTTGCTTCAGCTATGTTTTCTCGACAAACTGATATTCAAAAATTAAGTGTGTAGGTGGGTGGTCAAGCTCCTTAAGTGGACTCGGAGACTCCATAAACCCTATGTCAGACCAGTTAAGCCTAGCTTAACCCATGGAAGGGGTTAAGGCTAATATGTGATGTAACATTGTTATTTGATTTTTATTTTAATTTTCTTTGTGTGTGTTTGTGGTATTTTATTTATTTATATTAATTCTATTTAATTGTATTTTGGGAGAAAGTCTTTTTAATTAATTATTTCATTTTAATTTATTTCTTTTGTGGGATGCGGATAATGTTTTAAAATTAATAATTTAATATTTTATTTTATTTTATGAAAGGATTTTATCCCTTTGTTTTAATTTTGGAAAAATAAGAGTTTTATTGAGAAAAATAAAGAAAGTTGCTTTCTTTTTGTTTTTCTTTCTTTTTTCTTTTTTTGTTTTCTTTCTTTTTTGGAATCTTTGAGTTTTATTTATGGGAATCTTTGGGAAGAGTCTTCACACTGTTGCTATGTGATGCAGAGGCATCCACACTAAAACCTTAACACACAGCATGGATGTCCGCAACCCTTCATCATCATCATCATCATCATCATCATCATCATCATGTTTTCTTTAACACTGTCAGCATCATCATATTTACTGTCGCCGACCGATATCCTCCTGCAGACAAGCCTTCGCCCTTTCGCCTGTCAGCAGCATCATCATATTCGGCAGCATCATCATGTTCGGTAAGCGCGAACATCCTCCTGACGTCCACTGTTCATCTCACCGACAACTTCTGTCTTCACTATCTTCAGCATCATGATGTTCAACATCATGTTCTTCAGCAGGATAAAGAACATCCGGTTCCTCCCATTTATCCTGATGATGACAAACCTTAACTCCATGCACCGTCCCCTCGATGCTTACGTCACCCCGATATCCTGATGACGTATATCCTAATGACGATGACGTCACATGCAGCTCCTCAATATCCTGCTGTTCCGCAATATCCTGATGACGTATATCCTGATGATGATGACGTCATATCCTGTTGTTGGCCAAACTTAACTTTTTTCGGCCCGCGATCAACCTGATCTTCTACCTTATGCCGATACGCTCCTCCTCGGCACCTCCTGATGATGATCACCCCGACGCACTTTCACTTTATGCAACCAACCGCATCATGCCTATCTCCTCTTGCTCGGATGACGATGCCCGAAGCGACTGCAGGATATACTCCGAAATATCCTGATGATGTCGTTTTTAACGAACTTCCAGCCTTAGCGAATGTTCAACTCGCCGACCCTCCTGGGATGACCTGATCCACTTTCAGGGTGATCTTCCACACTCTATCAGCTCGACCTAGCACATACCCATGCTAGGGTTCTCAACATCTCTCGACGGCGATCTTGCACACCTGCATACAAACAAACAAACTAAATCCTAACCTACTGTACATGGCCATTCCACCGATTCGACGAATCAACCAGTGGAATGGATCAGCGAATCCATACAACCACCAAACTAGCAAATCGATCAAATAATGGAATTCAACAGAGGATGAATACAAACAAAATCACTTTATTTGATTTCAAAAGATGCAAATACAATGATCAGTCTCTCTCTCTGTCTCACTCTGTGCAACCTAGCTCGAATGATCTAAAACCAATCGATCCTCATGTATATATAGGATCTCTGGCGAGTACTACTGACCCAACTCCAAGCGGCTGGGAGATCCAACCGGTCCTACAGCATGACAACTGTCTAACAAACTAACTAAAAATAGAAAAGCATGATCTTAGTATGGTCAGCATGACCTTATTACATGCATTGGTCTTATCAGACCTTCTTGGAAACATGAACAAGACTCAAAACTAACTAACTGCCTCATGAAGGCCAACTGTCAGGTAGGTGCTCCTGCACCATACTCCCCAACAGAAAAGAACTCATGTCCCATGAGTTTAGTATGTGGAAGTCCTCCACCTTTACACTTTGCCATGTCAGTGTTCTGACCTATTCCAGCTTTGTCCTCTGCTGGCTCTTGGCTGCTCCAAGACTTCTGAACTGTAACTTGTCTCTTTCCTGCAAGTAAATCCTCATGCCTGTCAATGTAGGCCTTTCTCTCACATACCTTGTGTTTGTCAGGTTGTCTGACCAGAACCCCTGTCTGAACTGCCTCTTGAACTTCTGTACTGTTCAACTCTATCTTCCTGTCAACCTTTATAGGACAAACAATAGTCCCAACTATGACAACATCCTTGTCATTCCTCTCAACTGGTTGCTGTTTGCAAACCTGTTTCTGCACCTGCTGCTGACCTCTATCAGTCAAAACTGTAACTTTCTTCAACCTGTTGTCCTTAACAACTCCTTGTCCTGCAGTATCCTCAAATGCCCCTATGCCTGCTCCTATAGGCATCTGCACATACTCTTTCTTTCCCATTAAAATGATTTTGGCTGCCCCCTGTGCTGCAGTATCTGCCTGTAATGGCATCAACTTCATAGTCTTCCCATCTTTCTTGATGGTGTAGGTATTAGCATACCCATCATACAGTACCCTTCTGTCAAATTGCCATGGTCTACCCAACAGTAGGTGACAACATTCCATGGGCAAAATGTCACACAAAACTCTATCATGATATGCTCCAATCTGAAAATCCACATATGCCTGTTCATAGACAAAAAGTGATTGACTATCACTCACCCAAGATGCCTTGTAAGGGTGTTGATGTGGAATCCTTTCCAAATTTAGTTTATCCACCATTTCCTGAGATACCATGTTGTCTGTTGAACCAGTATCAATGACAACCTTACACACTTTACCTTTGCTCTTGCATATGGTCTTGAAAAGAGCTCTTCTTTACATCATATCCTTTGATGCCTGCAAACTAATTCTCCTTAGCATCAATGCTTCTCCCTCCTCAGGATATGCATAATAGTCAGGCTCCTTATCTCTTTGATTAGTGTTTGAACTCTGCACACTTTGCTCTACTTTCTCTTCTTGTACAAGTTGTACTCTCTTGTCATTAGTTCTATCATTTCTGGATGATGAACCCTTGTTTTCTGGACATTTGAAAGATGGATGACCAAACTCACCACAGGTGTAACACTTTCCTGAAAATGTAGTAGAACCTCTACCACCTCCAAATCTGCCTCTATTACCTTTCCATCCACCTCTTAAATCAGACTGTCCCTATCCTTTACTAGTGTCTTCTTGACCCTCATTGGTTTGCTTTTGTGTAGGGGCTGCTCCTCTTCCCCTCATATTGTTTCCTCTTCCTCTCATGGACTTATCTTGAGTCCTATTCATCTTTTCTTCAATTCTGATTGCCATTTGATAACAATCCTCCACATTCTTAGGGTTAGCTAAAACTAACTCATCCTGTATGTTCAATCTCAAACCAGCCAAGTACCTAGCCACCTTTTCTACCTCATTCTCATGATGACCAGATCTCATACTCAACTTATAAAACTCCTCAGTATATGCCTTCACATCCATTTCCTTCTACCTTAAAAATTGCAGCTTCTTAAACATCTGGATTTCATAATCCCTTGGCAAGAATTTACCTTTGATCCTTGCTACCATCTTATCCCATGAAGTGATCTTTGACTTCCCTTGTTTCCTTCTCTCTGATTGTACATAATCCCACCATACCAAAGCATGACCTCCTAACTTGGTCTTTGCAATCTTTACCTTCTGATCCTCAGCAACATCTTCACATTCAAAGTGATTATCAAGTGCAGCAATCCAATCCAGCAACTCATCTTCATTCAAACTTCCATTATACTTGGAAACATCAACCTTTACCTTAGGTTTATCACTCTGCACTGCCTTTAACAGTTTTGCCAATCTCTGGTCTTCAGCATCCAGATCTTCAGCTACCTCTTCATACTCTTCAACAGCATCTTCATCTTCTTCAAACTCACTGTCTTCCACTTCCCTCTTTTTGTTCTTTTCTAGGGCTACAAGCCTGGCTTGAAGTGCTTCAGCAAGCTCCTTCATCTTCCTCATCTCTCTGGCATGTTTTTCCTTCATCTCCTGCAATTCCCTTGCAGTACCACTACCTTTCGGAGGCATTTTGTCAACCTCTCAATCCACACACAACACACAATCAACTCTACCTCTGCCCTTTCGGTGACAGAATCAACACACAACAGCCCAGACCTTTTGCTGAGCTCTGATACCACTATGATGCAGAGGCATCCACACTAAAACCTTAACACATAGCATGGATGTCTGCAACCCTTCATCATCATCATCATCATCATCATCATCATCATCATCATCATGTTTTCTTTAACACTGTCAGCATCATCATATTTACTGTCGCCGACCGATATCCTCCTGTAGACAAGCCTTCGCCCTTTCGCCTGTCAGCAACATCATCATATTTGGCAGCATCATCATGTTCGGCAAGTGCGAACATCCTCCTGACGTCCACTGTTCATCTCACCGACAACTTCCATCTTCACTATCTTCAGCATCATGATGTTCAACATCATGTTCTTCAGCAGGATAAAGAACATCCGGTTCCTCCCATTTATCCTGATGATGACAAACCTTAACTCCACGCACCGTCCCCTCGATGCTTACGTCACCCCGATATCCTGATGATGTATATCCTGATGACGATGACGTCACATGCAGCTCCTCAATATCCTGCTGCTCCGCAATATCCTGATGACGTATATCCTGATGATGATGACGTCATATCCTGCTGTTGGCCAAACTTAACTTTTTTCGGCCCGCGATCAACCTAATCTTCTACCTTATGCCGATACGCTCCTCCTCGGCACCTCCTGATGATGATCACCCCGACGCACTTTCACTTTATGCAACCAACCGCATCATGCCTATCTCCTCTTGCTCGGATGACGATGCCCAAAGCGACTACAGGATATACTCTGAAATATCCTGATGATGTCATTTTTAACGAACTTCCAGCCTTAGCAAATGTTCAACTCGCTGACCCTCCTGGGATGACCCGATCCACTTTCAGGGTGATCTTCCACACTCTATCAGCTCGACCTAGCACATACCCATGCTAGGGTTCTCAACATCTCTCGATGGCGATCCTGCACACCTGCATACAAACAAACTAACTAAATCCTAACCTACTGTACATGGCCATTCCACCGATTCGACGAATCAACCGGTGGAATGGATCAGCGAATCCATACAGCCACCAAACCAGCAAATCGATCAAATAATGGAATTCAACAGAGGATGAATACAAACAAGATCACTTTATTTGATTTCAAAAGATGGAAATACAATGATCAGTCTCTCTCTCTGTCTCACTCTGTGCAACCTAGCTCGAATGATCTAAAACCAATCGATCCTCATGTATATATAGGATCTCTGGCGAGTACTACTGACCCGACTCCAAGCGGCTGGGAAATCTCTCCAGGCGGCTGGGAGATCCAACCGGTCCTACAGCATGACAACTGTCTAACAAACTAACTAAAAATAGAAAAGCATGATCTTAGTATGGTCAGCATGACCTTATTACATGCATTGGTCTTATCAGACCTTCTTGGAAACATGAACAAGACTCAAAACTAACTAACTACCTCATGAAGGCCAGCTGTCAGGTAGGTGCTCCTACACCACTATGCTTGGATTTGGAGATTTGGAAATGGTTAGAAGTTTCTTTTGGAAGAGAATTTCTTTCTGGGAAGATTTGGAAGAGAATTTTGGTGAGAAGTTTTGGCAGAGAAGTTTGGCTTCAGAAATTGGATTGTGAATTCAAGAGTAAGATTTTTGTCTCATTTGGGGTTTTGAGCTCACCCTAACTTGGGGATGTGAGGTAGGAAATTATCTCCTCTTCATATTTTTGTAAAATGTATGCATGCTTATGAAAGCCTTTGTTTATGTGGTTTTGTATTTTTTTTGTTATTGTGGGTTGGGTTGTAATAGGAGTGGCCCTCCGTATATGATGAGAGCCTCTTATGTAATGGGATTTGAGAGAGGCGTGGAGCCTCTCTTGGGGGATTTGTTTTATATGTGATGGTGTTGTAGAGTAATTTGATAGTGGAGTTGGGTTTAGGCATGAGTACCCCTATTTTATTAATATTTTATTGAGGACGGTTATGGAGGTTTGTGATTATAGAGTTTTGTGGAGATGAAAGGAAATGGTATTAAAAGAAAAATGAAATGAAATGAAGAAATAACAAATAAAATAAATATATTTATTTAAAAGATAATGTAATAATGGCCATGATTTGAGTAATGGTGTTGTTGGTGGTGGATTATGGTGTTACATGGATGGTATTGTTATTGAAGATTAATGAGAATTGATGTGATTATTTTACCCCCAAGAGGGATGATTATCCCCTCTCTCCCCCTATTTTGGATCTAGTTTGGATCCTTTGTTTGTGAGTCGACCAATGGGATTTTCATGTTTATGATTAAACGATCTTTTCTGGTTTATGGATTTATGTGTTTGCATGAGTGTTTTACCCGGTTTATGGAGTTCTCCTACTCAGGGGTGGGATGTGCTTATGCAATCCCTTTGGTAGGGTGGAGAGTAGGACTTGGCCACCTATTTTGGCACTTGTATGTGTGTAGGTTATCAAGAAAGTTTTCATTCAAGGATTGAAAGTTGGAAGGAATATCTTATTTTTCTGGAAGAAGTTATTTTTGCAAATATTGGGAAAAGTGCCTTGGTTATGATCCTCGTTGGATTCTCTTTGTTGTGTGTCAAAAGTTTTGGGAAATTTTTATGTTAGTGGAAGAAATCCGTTCCATTCAATGTATATGTTGAGTCTTTTGTGAAGATATATAAATTTTGTGTTTGTGGGTACATTGAGAAATTTTAATTATGAGCTTGATTTCCTTTAAATCTGAAAAAAAAAAAAAAAAAAAAAAAACAAATTTTCCATTTTACTCATATTGTGATATTGGGTTTATGTCATAAATTTGTTTTCTGATATTTCAAATCAATCTATAATAATCATGAATATGAAGTAGAAGATGTATTTTGTAATGTTGAAAATTTGATACCTGTAAAGAAAAGAAAATAGTTTGATTGATGTATATGTGTTATGAAATCTGAAAATAATTATTCTGTTTTAAATTATATCTATAAATCTAATCTCATTCTCTTTATATTTTATAAGTTTATTGGGTTGACTGAAAAATATGGGTATATTTATATATTTTATGTGTATGCTTATACTGTAGTTGCAACACAATAACCACATACAGAAAAATAAATGGAAGGATTCATAAGTCCTTGGTAGCTATACTGAAATTATAATAAGGATAGTTAGGATAAAATATAATTTTTAATAATTTTGTTTTATTTATTTCAATCATAGAAAAATCAGTTATATTTAAAGAATGTTATATTTATTTCATTGTTTTAAAATGAAAAAAAAAAAAGTTATTTTATTGTTTTAATGCTGAAAAAAGAAATAGTAGGACTTATTTCAAGAAAAAGAATGAATATTTTATTAATTGTTTTATTCCTTGGTTGGAAAAATAAAAGCATTCAAATTATAGGAAAGGATTTGGATATTATTAGTTATTTTGTTTTTAAAAAAATAAGTTTAATGTGTAGTTTATTTTGAAAAGCAATTATAGATGTTTTATTAATTTATTTAGAAAAGAAATCAAATATGCTTTATTTAAAAAAATATATAAAGAAAAAGTATTTTTCTTGATTAAGTTTAAAAGGGAAAGACTGTTTATGATTTATTTAGAAAGATTTGTTAAATTTTATTAATATTATTTTATATAGATTATAAAAGAATATTATAATTAAGTAGTGTAATTTTGAAGTTAATGGATTTAATATATTGGAAATAAATTAGATCTATTTTATTGTTAAAATAGAAAAAAAAAATTTAGAAAAAGAAACAAAAAGGTAATATAGAGTTGTTTTATTAAATTATTTAGAAAGAAGTTAAGTTAGATTTATTCTATAAATATAAAAGAAAGCATTTGTTTTTTATGGAAATAAAAAAGAAGAAAAGAATTAAGGTTTAAAATAAAATAAAATGAAATTTAGTAGCTTTGTTTTATTATTTTAATCATAAGAGGATTAGATTTATTTTATTATTTTAAAGAAAGAAAAGTAATTATATTAGTTGTATTCTATCCTTTATATAAAGAAAGCTAGATATATTATAATAAAGAAGACAAGTTTCTTTTTTTCAAAAAGAATGGCTTTAGATAAAGAAATAATTAACATTATTCTATAAATTTAGGAAGAAAGCATTTAGGTTTTAGTTAAACAAAAGAAAAAAATTGTTTTAGTAATTAGTTTTAAGGATATTTATCGCTTTTTGAATAAGATAAAGTTTTTAATTACTAGATGTTATACTAAAGATAGAAATTAGCTGATTTTAAATTATTTATTTAATTAGACTATTTAACTTCACATTTTGCAAGGATTTAATTTATTATTTTGTTTAAATGAAATATTTTAGTAAGTTTTAATTTAGAAATTAAAATTAGTTTTATTCTTTCAATATTAAAAGATAACAATGAATGTAATTTAGTAAAAACAAGCTTTATTCTATTATCTAAAAAAAGGCAACTATTCTGTTGTTATTTGTAAAAAAGAATGTTTTATTGTTTTAAGGACATAATATAAACTCTAATATTTTATTGCTTTATTTGAAAGATTTAGTTGTTTTTTATGTACAATTTTTTACCACATAGAGGAAGATTAGCTATTTTATTATTAAAAGAAAATTAGTTTTCAAATATGATTTTTTAGTCAAGAATTGAGGTTAGAAGAATTAGATTATATTAAATATTTTGGCATTATCAAATTTGATAGTTATAACTTATTATTAAATAATAAATTAAGTATTTTTAATTAATTTAAAGGAAGTGAATATTATCATGTGTTGAAATATTATTATTTTTGTGTGTTCTAATGTTATAATCTTTTATTAGAAAACAAAAATATGTAGTTATGGGTATTTTATGTAATAATGCAATATTGAATTCTTTAAGTTAGTTAGCTTAGTTGAGGATTTTATTACAGAAACCATATAAACTAAGTTGTATAATCTACTTAAATATATTCATGGTCTTAACTTGTCACTATGGACTATTAGGATAAATGCAAACTAGAGAAATTAACATCACTTTAAAACTTGACCTTGATCGTGATACATAAGTGGTGGATAGGTAAACCGGTTAGTTCATTTTATGTTTAACTCTATTCCTTTAGAAAAAAAAAATGTTTCCACCATTTTTTCCCACTTGTATGGTTGACATACAGGTGGGCCTGATACGGGCATGACAATTTTGATTTGAATCACTCTCTTTCTATAGGCCTTGTATAAAGGTAAGTGAGTTTAATCATTTTGAAAGAAGATTTTAAGAAGCACTCTTGATGTGAACAAGCTGTCTATTGCTATTGTTCTCTATGCTATTTTTAATTGCAGGTTTTGGTCAAGTGGATATCTCCTTTAGTCTTGGAAAGATTCAAACAAAGGCTATGACATGAGATATTGAGTCTATCTCATGAGCTCCTAGGTTGAAACACTTTGCACAATTGGGAGAGAAGGGTTGGAACCACCAACTTGAGTTTGGCTTGAGTACCCTACAAGGGTATGGTTATATCATCTTCTTATTCTATAGACCTTCCATGAATCTTGGTCCTTGAGGTGAAGTTGTTAGCTCCCTTGAGCAAATCTTCATTTACATCATCCCTCTTTATTTTCTTGAGTCATATATGGTTCGGGTTTGATATTATTTGGTTAGATCTTGCATGTTACTACTCACACATAAGTTTTCTAAGAACACACAACATATAGATTTAATCTTGGCTCTCCATGAGGTAGGAATACAGAAATGGGGGCTTGATTGAGGCAATATCCTATATAGCCACACCACTTTTCCTCTTATTTCTTTTGTGTAGATCTGATGAATAGGTTTTAGAAGGTGAGAGGATGGAAGACTATGTAGGAGTCTAGGAAAACACTGAGAGGGGGGGTGAATCAGTGTTGTGTAAATTTTCAAATCTTTTTGCAAACTTTAACTTTCAAGACACAAGGAGAGAAAGATATCATTGATTTGTCAAACACATATGCACATAACTGGGAATGAAGAAAGAGAACAAAACCTCATGAGAAAAGAATTAACATACACACATACAGATGAAAACAATATGAGACATAACACAAATTTGAAAGAGTGGAAAACCTTCCTGGGGTAGAAAAACCACTCCAAAACTACCTCACTGGCTTAACCTTGAGAATATCTTTACAAGCCTCACTGGATGATGTGAGTGTCTCACTAACAAATGGTCTCTCTGACCTACAAGTCTCACTGGCTAATACAAGGCCTCACTGGCATAAACAATCACCATCATTAAAACATAAAACTCTGTGTGCAAGAATTGATTGCTAATCAATCTGATTTGCACCATTATACAACCTATGTTTCATCATACTCCCTTATACCTCCTATTTGATTTTCAAGTCAAGACCATACAAAATAACTCCTTTTATATACCTTTACAACACTCTTATCTCTGCAAATTTATTTCACCTTGTTGGTTATTTTCCCAAACTGGATGCTTATTCCTAGTTATCCCTACAAGGTAGCCATCATTGATCAACAAGACTCCTGGACCAGGGGCCAATAGTATAGGAGATAGACTGTATAAATATCTGCTCTTCTTCTTTAGGCTTTACAGAACCTAGGGGGCTATTCCCTATTCAACATCCATGAGATATGTTTGTGGATTGACTGGGATGTTGGTACAAAGCAGATAAATCCTCCTTTATGTAGACCAAAACTATGAAATAAGTGCAAAGGGGCTAGCTTTGGGCCTATATTCAGTTGCAGACAGAGAATTTTGGATCCTAAAACTACTTCTAAAGTCCTAATGGTTTGATTCAAAGTTTAAGTTTGATTTTCTATTTTGGATGCAAAACTGGGACTTTGGTTGTGACCTCAATACAAGGCTAGATTGGTGCCTATCCAGGGCTTGGAGTCAATAGATATACACATGTGAATATGCACATAAACCTATATTAATGGCCAAGTTTTAAGGGGATTTTTTAATATCTACGTTACAGATACCTCCCAGAACTGAGTATTCAGTTACCTTTGCTTAGAAAATCCTCACTGCAATATATTCTTCTTAACACTTTAGCCTAAAACATTTAATCTACTCTTGAGTAGAAGTAAAAGACCAAGCATTCAACATAGCAAATCCATATTCAAGAATCTTAGACACCCCTTAGCTATTTAGATTCAAAAGAAGAATACATTCAATTTGGAGACAAATAACATAATGTAGTGCCCTCATCTCGTCATCCATCAGATTGATGTTTGCTTAAACTTTATAGTGTCCTAGACTGTAGATGATGGATCTCTTGTTATCTTGTTACTTCATTGTGAACCTGATTGTTATGATAAAAGTTGTTGATGTTGGATTTTATCATTTTATGTTTTAGAATTTGATAAATGAACTAGATGTTACAGATGTTTTGATGTTAATTGTGATATTGGATTGAATGTTTAATGTTGTTGATTAATATCAGATACCTTGTTCAACATAGTTAATTGTTTATACATAAACGTGAATGGAACAGTGTTGTATTACTCGCTTTCGAGTACCCTACACCATTGCGATTTCCATTCACTATAGGACTGTATGTGGATATATATCTTGAATGTTTAATCGTGCGTTGTTGCAGGAATGCAGGTACTAGGCATCGACTCCACCTAATTACATGTCTGAGCGTGCCTTCGCCAATGGATTAGTTGTTGGAGTTAACGTGAGGTCCCATGTCAGTGTGGTCTGGTTGTCAGTTTATCCTCTTGGTCATTGTCTGTCATTCGATCATGATTTGCGGACAAGTAATATTGCACCTTGGAGTCTAACTAGGTTAGAAAGTGTCTAAATGTGTAAGGTGTTATTGTGCTTTAATTAGAATCATTTTACGGAAAGTATAATGTCGATAATTGTTGATTATTGTTGTAAATAAATTATTATTTTATTAGAAGTATAGTTGTTAAATAAAGATTGTAAGAGGTTTTGTATTATTTAATATAATATTATTTATAATAAATATTCAAATAAATAAATAGATGTAATCATGTTGTAAATTGTGATTTACAACTTGATTAATAAAATAAATTATAGTATAGTGCAAAATTATAGATTGTCGAAATAGTACTACTCTATTAATAACAAGATATTGGGTCGGCTATAAAGAAATATAATAATAAAATATATATATATATATTTTAGAGGAGATATGCACGGGATCGCGTGCCAAGCCCTTGGTAGAGGAGAGAGACGGTGTTATAAAAGAACGGTAGGGGCATTAAGGACAGGAGGACAGGTACATGAAGGGAGAAGAAGGCTGGAATAGGTAGCTTAGATCTGTAACAATTGAAGCAGACCTGTTGAACTGACATTGTAGCCAGGTTCCTTGGAATACTTGCCTTCTTTCGCTGTTTCTTTTCTCTGAATCTGAGCATGTTGATTGTTGCTTCTTTGTCTGCAAATGAAATGGTGTTGGTTAAATGGTTCTGTCGGGACTTTCTGTCATTTCTGCAAATGCTGTTGTAGTTTATTTGATTCCAATTAGTTTGAGCTGACATTAGTTTGTATACCTTCCACTGTTTGTCGAAGAGGGAGTCGTATATCACTCTTAGAAAGCCCATCATAGGTTAATACATCTGATTCGCAAGTTGTGTAGTGTTCTCTGATTTGGTATTTACCCCATGCCGTCCCAGATTTCTTTAGAAACCAGTTTCCTATATCTTCCATTCCTGTTTCTACCATCGCTGCTTTTAACAGACTTAGCCGGTATTGAGATCGCATTGCTAGTCGGTGTCGTAGAGAGATCACATAGTGGTTTTCCCTGCATTCCTCTGTCCTTACAGGCTTGTATATCTTTGTAAATATTGCTACCTGCGTGAAAAGTTAATAATCGTTTGTTTTCACTTATTTAGGGTTAGCAAACTTTTTCTAGAGATATAATACTTGATATTACGGCAGTCGCAATTAACCAATTGGTTAGGGTTATCCCAAGAGCCGCACAGGCTATCCATTCTAATGTCTGCGATAGATACTTGGTTAGTGATTTTGCTATTGGTTTTGTTGCGTTTGGTAATGCTTCTTTTAGTGGACCGAATTATATTAGAAAACGCTGTAAGTGGTAATGCATGGGCGAGTTGGAGAGATCGCGGCTATTGCTTTGTTTCGCCTTCATTGAAGTTCTAGAAGTCTTTTCAACATGTCTCCGTCATATCCAGAAAGCTTTGTCTATATGTGTCTGATATCCAGATCTTGATGATATGGATGAGCACTCAGATTTATAAGGGTTTGCAGGATTAAATCTATCTTAGTGGATCAAATTCTGTCATTTCCCTAAGTGATGGCTGCCTTTGAGGATGCGAGAGATCATAAGAAAGGACAAAGCAAAGCTCTTGAGTGCATAACGAACCACCTGCAAAGAAACGCAGCTTCTAGGTATCGCTTGGACGATGGAATCATCTATGTAAATGGTTACATCACCTCCGACCGTGGATGGCAACTCCAACAAATTCTGCGCGCTGAGAAGACAGTAAGCCGCGTTAGGGTTAAGCTCTTCATAGCTATTGATGCCTCCTCTGACGTATACGATCACAAACAGCTCGCAGTTATTATTCACCTTTCCGTCTTTAGCCGTCAATTGACGGAGAACTCTTGCCATGGCTCATACGCAGGCATGACAGAAAAATTGGCCCTTGGAACCGTTGCAGGATCTCTTGATTTCAGAAGTATTGACAGCATTTTCTAAGGCATATTTATTCTAAATCCTATGACATTGTGTAGGGCCATTGACAAAATCGTGTGGCTCCATTTTGTAGCCATGGAAAACATTATTTTGTGCGCCTACTCCTTGGGACTCCATTTGCCGCTATATGGCATCCATGCAAACCTTAGAAGTCTGGATGTCCTCTAGAAGAAATGAACCAGTGCTGTGCATCCTTGAAAAGAGCAAGATCCGCATTAAATCATTGATGGCCTCGTAGCAGTGTGTTCCTTGTTTACATTTTTTACGATCCATGGATGAGAAGACAAGTAACTCACATTTAACGGACAATTTCCCGTTAGGGTTTTCGCCGCTGCTGGCGAGATCTGATACGCCCCAGCGAAACTCAACAACAATATCAGAAAACAAATCAAGGTAATTCCACACATGGCTTCCTGTAAATCAGTCTGCAACCATCTTAGCACAAACATTCCTTTTAATAATAGTTTGCTCTGTGATTAGGAGGAAGTTTCCGAACATTCAGTTAATGCCTTCCAGCAAATCATCCAAACAGCGAATAACCATTATTTTGGAAAAACAAGTGTACTTATTTGAGTCTCATTGAAATCAGAATTCACATGGGAGGCATCCTCTAGCTTACATTCCAAGTTGCAGATAAGTGAGAATTAAAAATTAAAGGATAGTCAGATTATATTTTCCACAAGCTTGAAAATAATATTTCCACATGGTTGCCATTGGAAAGGCAAAGTCTGAAGCACACAAAACAAATTTAATTTGAAGGCATCTATGACCAACTTGTATAATATTTGCTTTTGATTAAAACAAGAGGCAATGGAAGTAGGTAGATTACACAACAAAGAGGCCCAAGCCACCTAATCTACTGACAAAAGTGAACCCAATAGTACTACCATTAACAAGCTTGAATCTATATATATATATATATATATATATATATATATATATATATATATATATATATAAAGAAGATGCTACAATACAAAGGCAACAAAACAAAACTATAATAATATGAAGACACTAAATAGCGTGAATATCATTTACATGATTGCAATTTGTAGTGTATACGATAGGAATTTGACCACCGGAGGTATGTTTCTTTTGCACCTAGATAACAGTTGGTAGAGAATCATTGTTCAGATCCCTAAGTAGGTCCCAATGCTTTTTGTTCTTTTATTGTGTATTTCTGGAGGTTCGTGTCATCTTAGGAGAACCTGTCTATGACTTGTACAAGTGACAGAGATAATCGACAACATAAACGGTCAACCTTGTGATTTATGAATAGACAAGCCTCAGTAGGCAGCATGCTGACAGCGCAGTACTTCTCATCATCCTCTATGAATGTAACAATTCAATTGGTTTGAGATAATCTTGACAAAATTTCCAATGTGTCTCTCCCAAGCCAAGCTAGGAATATACGGCAGCCACTAGGTAAAAGAGAAATTCATGGCAGCCCTGACACTAGTTCATCTTTGAAGAAGACACGACATGACAATAGGAAAAGGATTTGAGGCTGGAAATTTTTATGTGAAGCATGGAGGAGAATCCTCATTTTCTTTATGTGCAGTCTTCAATGTTTTGAATTAACTGAATATCCATCTCAGAAGCATGGAGAATATTTGTTATGGTTATCTGAAAGGCTATGATAATTGGAAGCGCCATTTGAATAATCTGTTAATGGAAGGACATTAGATTAGATGTAAAAGCATAGGGGAAATCTATCATGGTTAGTACTATGGTTGATGGTTAATACCTTGGGTTCTGCCCTTGTCAAACTGCAATATAGGAATGGTATGCTAGGTCAATGATATTTTAGGGGAGGATCGATTACAGCAGCAGGTAGATTAGAAGCCATCCACAATCCAAGCATTAGAAATACCTAGAATTAAGATGAGTCCTTTAAATTAGAGCCTAGTGCAGATGCATCTGATAATCCATTTACGGTGGAGACTGAGTTAGATTGAGGTTTAACTTTATCTTTCGCATTTAGGGTGCCATTTATAAGGAAACCTTGGAAAACACTATACATTTCAAGACATGATCCTTTACTCTCATTGTCACTCAACATGTAGGCTATTGTTGTGCATTCAGTTGTCCACAACATCAACAATGCGAATAGTTAATCCATAATTTCCTAATTCCATTTGATCTCATTTAGGAGTTGTTCTCTTTTTAGGAGTTGTGACTTCGATTTTACTTGGAGGCATTAACAAGATGCTGGGATCTCAAAGAACGCCTTCGTCTTTTATGATTAATGCTGTTCAAGAGTTATATTAATAGAGAGAAGTCGTTAGACTAAATAAATATCATCCAATTTCAATGGTTAAGCGGTCATTAACAATTTCACACCACCTCTGCGATCAGTGCTTACAATTCAATAGGTTATTACACTTGAAACAGATATAGTAGAAGCATTTACTAGAAAACTGTAATGCCTTGGGAATGAACATAGTTGATACATCTATTAAGTTTGATGGCGTGAGAATGTCTAGTCCCGATCTTCTTCTTAGACAGATTTAAATCATCTTTGATTAAAACATTTCAGAGACATCGTTATGACGAAGAAATCCAAGCATAGTAAACTGTTATCTGATTGAGGTCAAGAATATCTGAAGGACCGTATTAGGGTAGAACTTAGAAGAAAACAAAAACATTGATGTTCATTGTTGATGGTTGGACCTTTGTCCTCGTTGTATTGCCGTATAGTTATAAGGTATTATTTTAGTACTTAATCCAACGTTGGAAAGGTAAGTTAATCAGTGTAAAATTTGTTATACTTGTGTTTTATAATCTATCTTTAGAAACAAATGTAGAATATTTAAATAATTTAATTGTAATGTATTAGTATAATTGTTGTATTTTTTTGTGAAATCAATTAGTTTGATTTAAAGAGATAATGTAATCCATTGTTGATTTCATTACAAAGTTATTTATGATGAGCCAAGAAGGAATTTTAGTGTTTAATTTCTAGAATCTGAATTGTACTGTGCAAGTTAAGTATTTCTATTGTCTTAAAGAGTCAAATTGAGAGTGGTCATACTCGAAATTCCAGAGGCTTAGTTTGTCGTAGTGTGGATGGATGTTTTTGTATTGTGATGTTATAACGATTATGTGATTCAAATTTAGTATGAAGTATAATGGAGTATTGACTAAGTTGATTATGTGTTTTGTGATATAAAATTCTCTGGATGAGATGTTTAACCAATTGTGACTATCTTGTATCCGTTTTGTCGTAATTGTTGTTTGGAGAGACCTAGTATCTGTAAAAGTGTAAAATGTTGTAATGCTATAGGCGATGGATAACAATTGGTGTTATGATTCTGTTTGTAATGCAAGAGGGTTTATGCCTTGCAATGAACAAGTATGTGTATTGCTATAATGCCTTGTATGGTGGTTAGGGTTTACTAGGTGTTAGGAAGGAGAGTGGCTTTCAACGTGGGGCCGGCGCCCAAAGTGGCAGTCAGGATAACCCGTTGAAAGTAGATTAATCAAGTGATAACCTAAAATGAACTAGGGGGTTAAGGGTAGATTTCACATTAAACAAGATTAATGGATTCCTCTCCCATGGCCTGTAGTGTTTGTATAGACTAAGGATGGGTAGAGAAGGCCTGGTTGGCATGATTGACTTCCTTGTCCTCATGAAAGGAAGGTCGATTCCGCATGTGTCACCCTATGGGGCTGACACCTAGTGAGAGGCTGTCAGGATAACCATAGATGGGGGCCGGCGCCTAGTGAGAGGCTGTCAGGATAACCCATGCTAGGACTGTGCGATGACACTCTCCCTACTACAACCTAGCATTCCTTGTTTGGTCCCTCCACTTATGTTATGTTTCACCTCTGGAAGTTAAGTTGTGTTGTATTGTTATTGACATATGTTGTATTGGCATTTGGTCGTCCTTTGTTCTTGTTAGTCTCTTGTCTGCCTAACTGTTATTGTTTGGAACCTCATGTTAACTCCTAGCTCGGGGGGTGGACCTTAGGGTTCCACATGGTCGGGTGGAAGAGCTATTTTATCCATTGGTTATTCTTCATCAAGTTCATATGCAGAAAAGATTTATTTTGGATAATTGTACTTGTACCAGATGATGATGATGTAAGTGTATAACCTTGTACCAGATTTGTGTAACAGAACATTCTTTATGTATGTAACTTTTGATGTAGACTAAAAATGGCAATGTAATGATGTCTTGATGTACTTATATGAAAGTATTTCAGTTATGTATTTAATCATGCAGATTCCGTTATTTGATGATTTGCAATGAATGTGAATAAGTTATTTATTTGAGGATGGATTTGGATCAGTTGCTGATGTATGTTAAATTGTGTTAGTCGATTTGTTAAGTGATGCAGCCTTGAACCCTTAGAGAATATGTCGTAATTAGTTATGTTATCGTTATTTAATCTTTTAAAAAAAAAGATTTCCTATTTCATATAGCATAAGTGTGTATTCTTTAAGGCATTCAAGGCGGGCGTTACACATAACACATGCAATGAAGCATTACTCATTCAAATCAACATGAAACTAGTAGATTTATGCATTAAACATACAACATGTGATTCATAAACTCACAAAAACATCCCAAATAGGGCCACCAATGAAGTTGTATCTTATCACAGCACCAAAAATTTGTCCAGTTTTTAACAACCACAATGAGTAACACAATTTGGCTTTTATACCTAGACTGTGTACTCGGCAAAATTAATTACAAGACAAGGTCCAAAATTTCTTCCAGATACACTGCACCAGGAATGGCGCTCAAAATCATAAATGTGGCAGGGGAGAAAATGGGAAGAAGAAAGGGAAGGGTGAAGAGTAGTTGGGCTCGAGCCCTGTTCCACCACTGGAAGACTCTCCTTCATAAACTAGGTACTTGGTTGTTCTACCATTGGCCCATGCTTGTCTACAATCCTGCCATCAATGGCTCAACCACCCACAGCTTCTCTTGGAGACCGTAGCAACACACCCATGGAAATTTCCTGCTCAAAAAATGACTCCAAACACAAGGAAAAAACCATCACTGAAGGTTCAAAACCTGACCGTTGATCAAAAACCCATCACTGAAATCAATGGTTCCAAAACATGCATGAAGAGATGCCAACCAATGATATCATGCCACGTAGGCACCTTGACCCTCTATCGCTGACCTTTTCTCCTTTTATTTCACCTTTATTAGTTTTGTATATGCAAACCCAAATGCATATACAACATACAAGGTGAACGTCAAATGTTATAGAACAAACTGGAATTCAGTTCAAGCCCGGCTTGTACCTCCATGATTTTGTATATTGGCACATACACAAGTGCAAATATACAAGTGGTGGGCCCGACCCATTTTCTCTTTCCTTTGCACATTTCCTTGCACATTGCATATACAAATGCAATGTACAAGCCGCGGACACCACACTGCTTTAGAACAAAATGAAAATGACTTTGGGTTCACCTTGCATCCTTGGAATGCACTTCTAATGTATGCTTATACATACAATCACTTTATAAAAGTGGTGGGCCCTATCAAATGCACCCTTTGCTTTTGTATGTTGCAGAACATACAAGGCCCCTTGTATATTTTGCTAGTATCTTCAATTGTATATCACCGAATATACATTTGCCCTTTGCATGCAAAGAGAGAATCTTTAGAGAATATGCGATGAATGCATCTAACCATTGTATATGCGCCTGAATGAATATTGCATATACAATCCACATTTGTATATCCACAGTACTGTTCACTTTGCATGTCTCGGGCCATTGTATATTTTTCAATGTACATTCCCTTGTACATACAAGCAAGGAATCTTCTCCAGAATATTCTTGCAATGTATCCTTTCCTTTGTATGTTTTGCTTGCATATTCTACATACAAGCCCAATATACAAGTAGGGCCGATATACAAATGGTAAATATTCCTAGAATCTTACAGAAGATTCTCCCAATGCATATGCAACCTGATACACATTTAGAAATGCATATAACTCAAGTTTTTCACCATTTCTGGAAGCCGATTGGGATTTCACAAGCTTGTCAACAGATTTGATCAGTTGCACATTCAAAAACATGACAATCTTCCTACACGCGACAGGAGAAGGCAGATTCCACATTGCATTCAACCGGTTAACCTATGAACACTAAGGCATGGAGATGAAACTTAGTAGCAGGGAACGAGTCATAGGAAGCCAACATCAAAATAGACAAAGCAATGCAACAGACCAAGGAAGATAGAAACCTTAGGGTTTGAAAGCAAAAACCTGCAAACATTCAAGCTTGAAACCCTAAACATAAATGAATACTAACACAACTGATGCATATTCACTTGCATTTTATCTTCATGGTTCAATCTGTAGGTTTATTACATGATGTCTTCATACTGTGTTTGATCCATTCCTGCACAAACATAATCTCACATACAATATCATGATTCATCTATAAAATATCTTCAACACTTCATATTGATCCACATCACCACACACACAGACCAATGTACCTAAAACTTCATTATATACAAATTTAAGAAAAAATGACATGACCGTTCATATCTCTCTTTTCTCTGTAAAATCCTTTCAACTTCTTGCATATTCATTTTATCTTCCATCATAAATGGATTTTAGTTCATCTGTAATACAAAAACTTTTCATATTCTTCGTCCCATACAAAATTCTCTGCAAAACTCCAATCTGAAAAAATAAAATGACTTCTCCAAAAAATCATTTAACTTCTCAATAAAATCTTTAATAAAATCAATTTGTCATAAAGAAAAAATTTCACAATGACCCTACAATCAACTGATCTTTCATTTTTATTTCTCTTCACATTCCTTTACAAATATCTTCTCTCCATCCATGAAAATATACTTAAAAAAAATCTTAGATATTACTCTCAAGAATAATATCTGAAAAAGAAAATTTCCCCTTTATAAAAATATAATACCATAAAAATCTCCTTCTTAGCTTTTAGTGCCTCAAAAAACTCACCAATAAAATCATACACACTCATAAAAATCTACCTTGAAGAAAGAAGCTAAAAAATAGCTTTAAAATTTCCTTTTCAAACACTAAAATTAGTAAAAAAAATCTTTTATCTTTCTTCAAATTCGTGCCCCCACACAGAAATCTTTTATGGCTTTGCATATATAAAAAACACCTTTTCTTTTTATTGTCATAAAAATATGAGATATAGAGGCTGATAACTTAAATCTTGTAATATTTAAAAAACTATAATTAAAGCTCATGTATGCATCGAGCTTTCTAACTTGGCATTCGAAAGTCTTTTATTTTTTAAAAACATGGTCTCCACAAATCAAATAAAACCTTTAATACTTTTGTCGTCCATTCACAAACAATGAAGATTGATTCCATCAGTGGTAAGGAGAGGAGGGGCTGGTAACACATGTCACTTATACCCTTTTGCAGGTCACTTAAGTGGCAGTTACCTTCTGTAGCAAGTCAACACACTTTTAGAATAAAAAGTGCTTTAGGTTAGAATAAAGATTTGCATTCAGAATTCTATACACCTTTTTAAAGACCTTGAGACCAAATTATCTTGTAATGCAAATGATATCATAACATCAACTGAGCTTATTGTCATTTCAAACTTAAGAATATCACAATAGTAATGTCTCTGTCAATCAACACTGTAATCTTCAATCTGATCATAATTTGATAATGTAGAAGTGTTGATGTTATATCATTTAACCAACATTACAATGTAACCTTGAGTATGAATGAACAATCTGCACCCATCATCCTCTATCTGTATGTCACAACACTTCAACAACATATTGTAGACAGATACTAAACCTTCTTATATGAGCATCAACAAATTATATGATCAAACTAAACAAACAAGCCTTCTCATAAACATGATGATAAACAATAAAGTCCTGATCAAGTACCACACACAAAGTGAACCCTCCAACATAAATACCTAATCTACATTGCTCTTGCATTACTAAAGCATGTGAACTTTGTCATACCAAGATCAATAAATCATCTCTATTTGTGGCAAACATGAACCAAACAATATATCATGAACAACCTTGTCTTGAGGCATATCTTGGAATGCTTAATGTATTATGATGAGCACACCAACTATAAACAACCCTATAAGAATTTATGATGATGACATCCAAAAAAAAGAACATAATTGAAGACCACATCTGAATTTACCCAAACCATATGAAGTTCATGATGAATACCTCATTAACCATCTCTTGAACAATGAAGCATATGAAGCAATAACTAATCAGATGACAAATGTCTTGATAAAAAAAGATCCTCTTGTCCAACCTCTGACAATTTCACATAGTACATGATGACATTACCTAATTTCAACATTACACATCTTGTTCTCACACATGATGCGAAGACATCCTATAATATGACATCTTGGCATATGAAGACCAAACACCTTTTTGACATCAATGACAATCAATCACCATCAAACTAAAGAACTTGCTGGTACATACCTGACAAATCTGATAGTTTTTGGAAACCCTAAAAGAGGCCCAGGGTGCCCAAGAACCCTAGTCCTATAACTTTCCATCATCTAGTCCAGGTTCTGAATAGTTTTCTTACCTTTGTTGTTCCATTTCTACTCTAAATTCAAGTCTGATAGTCATATGTAGTTTAATTTGGCTTAATTTAAGGCTTTGGACCTTATCCCCTAGCTAGATTGGTTGGATTTGGTTTGGCACTCATCTCTACGACAAAGAGGCAGAATCCCTATAGCTTAAGCTATTCCTCAAGGATAGAAGCTAAGGTTGGTTTGTGTCTAAATGTTTTGTAGAAGAGGGTTTTGACCTAGTTTGACTCCTTGTTGGAAATTAAGGTGTCTCAACCTTTGCAAGTTCCTAGAATTTATTATTTAATTATATTTAATTTTTGCCTATTATTGTAATTTGTATGCAAATCTAATTTTGTCACTTTGTGGGAGTTGGCATGATAATGTGTCATCCCACATGGAAGGTGACTACATGTATTTTTGTCCTCATATGACGAGATAAGTGTCTCACTTTGTGGTAGAAGAGCTTTACCATGTGTTAGCATTTTTTGGGTGTTGTAAGAGGTTTATGACGCATAAGATGCTTACAAGAGACACTGCTCTGATGAATGTTGAATGTTGTCATTGATGGAAACAAAGAAAGGAGATTCCTCCGGCATGACAAAGAGGCTTTACTCTAGAAGGATAAATGGCTAAGTATGGGTAGTATACATTATATAGTGTTAATGACAGTGTTTTTGTCAGTATGCCTCCGTAGTTGAAGATAATTATATGCAGTTCAAGTATGTTATTCATAGATACTTGGTGATCATTTGCTCCAGTGTTCAAGACTTGACTTCCTCTAGAAGTCATATTGCAAAATATCTAAGTCTGGGTGAATAGAGTTAAGTTAGGAACAATGTATAGTACCAAAGTAAAAAGGTTTGCATTCCTCCGCTGTTACATATTTTGTCCTGTGGTTTTGAAGGTATAATAAGAAATCCAAAATGAATGTTGGTTATGAATATTTGAGTCTCATATGGTCTATAGTGAAATTTATGATGTGACATATGAATTCGTCAAGTGTGTTCTTAAGAGACAAGCCGATAGGCATGTTAGATCTTTATGCAGAGAAGATATATTGTTTGAACAATCAATCTAAGTGGTTGAATGATTTGTACCTACCTATATGAAGACTATTAAATGATTATTTAGGTCTGCATTGCAGATTATGCCCAAGTTCAAGCCGACGGGATATAACATTTGTATACACAGTTCATATTTGGCTTGCTGACCTAATTATGAGATAAACCTTATAGCGAATATAAATACTAGATGGATTTCAGTGTTGAAGAGGTGGCAAAAGATGTGGTGTGTGTGAATTCAATGTATGTACGATCTATAGTAGAGTTGTGACCAAAAAAAGATAGTAAGGGAAGAAGAGCAGAGTTTATGTAAATTAGAGTAGTAAAAGAAGAGATAAAATTATGAAGACATTTGAGTCTATGCACTAAGATATAGCTAGAACTGCACCTCAACATTCTATAGATGTATTTGTAATAGTCATCCCCTAGTAGTGAGCTAATCCTTCTTCTATCTTCCTTTCTATTTCCTTGGTAGTGAGCCTATTGTAGTGAGCACTTCTTGGATAGTGAGTCCTAGGGTAGTGAGCCCTAAGGAAGTGAGCCTTCATGTAATTTGATATTGTTATCATAATATATTGTGAGCTAACACTCACCATTCTTTTTCTCTTTTTGGGTTTTCCACACAAAATCCTGGTGTCTATGTGTTATGAATTTATGGCTAGTCTTCTCATGTTTACTTTACTTTCATGTTATTGAATTTGGTAAATGGATAAGTAAATATGTAATTGAAAAGGTTTTAGGAATACTGATTCAACCCCCTCTCAATATTCTTTTCACTCAACAATTGGTATTAGAGAAAGGTTCCTTGGATGAAGCTTAATAGCTTAAGGAAGATCTAGGAAGGGGTACACATGGTAGCCAAGATATTTCACTTCTCCTAAAGTCTCATATGAAAGCAATGAAGAATTACAAGCTACTCTTATTGATCTTGAAAAATCTGAAGCAGAAATCAGGGATCTGAATGATAACATACAAGAAGCTGATAAATGCATTTTAAAGCTAAAAGAACAAGTCAAGAAGTTCAAAGAAAAATACAAAGAGGTTGTTGAGCAATTGATATTAGCAAATGAAACCCTGGATGATTTGAAAGTGGAAGTTGTAGAAAGAGATAAAGTAGATGAAGATCTAAAAATGCTGGTAAAAAGTAAATTAGAAGAATGCGATAAACTTGAAAAAGAAGTTGTAAGCCTAAAATTAGATTTGGAGAAAGCTAAGAGCTATGAAGAAAAGTTCAAGATAAGTTCTAGAAAAATTGATGAGATGATTTCTAGTTAAAATAATTCTAATGACAAGTAAGGCTTGGGATTTGAGGAAGGAGAAATTTTAAAATCAGGTCAAGCAAACATTGTGTTGAAGTAAAACAAAGGCAACCAGTTCAAAAGACCTAGAACACCTCTGGTCAGGCAAGCAAATGCTCAAAGGTACCCATCTTTCAATGGCCATTTTTTTAATTGCAATAAGTCTGGCCATAAAGCTACTCAATGTAGGAGTAGAATAAATTAGAATATTCCATCATTCTCTAGTCAATGTTTCAATTAGAAGAAAATTGGTCATAAATGAAATGAATACAAAAGTCTAGTATGGAATGACTTTCACAATGCAAGGAATACTCAATTATTCAATGGAAAATGTTTTGCATGCAATACATTTAGACATATGGCTAACTAATGCAAATCAAATCCAATCAATATAATGAATAAATGGCAATGGAATGTGTTATCCTACAATTGAAATAAGTTTGGACATGTTGCAAGATTCTGCAGAAGCAAGAATGAGAAGAGAAGCTATCCTACAGAGAAGAAGAAAATAGAGCAGAGAGAAGATAAAGGCAACAACAAGATTGATCCAGTGGAAATCAAGAAGGAAATGAGCAAGGTTGAGATTAAGAATGATATAAATGAGTTTGGGAATGAATCTGCACTAGTTTCTGGTGTAGGTACTTCCTTAAGGAAGTAGATTGCAAGCTCTGGCTCAGGGGGAGCTGCAATGAAAATCTTAATCACCTAGCCAGATTGTCAGTGCTGGTATATGGCACGAAGATATGTTGGAAAGATACATTTGATAGATCCTTTGAAATAAATTATGGTGAAAAAGGTCCAAGTGCAGAGCATTGCGGAGTAATCCTAATAAACTATATTCTATAAAGATGTGTTTGACAACTTTTTCAATAGGAGCATTTATGGAGATTAGGTCAAGAAAAATAAAGGATTAAAAGTGGCTCATCTGATGTAAAATTGATTCTACATTCAAACTTCCAAGTGTCTAAGGCAAACTAAAGTGAAATTCCAAGTGACTACAATGATTTTCAAAGAAAAATCAAGACAAGATCAAGCAAAACCCTAATTTGGTGAAAAGAGGTATTTTTCAAATTTGAAATCCTACTATGAATTTATTTAAATCTTTGCAAAATTGGCAACATGACATGTGATTGATATAACTGAAAGAACTTAGCCAAAATTCAAGAAGCATCTAGTCAATTCAATAGAGGTCGATCCAAATGGTGCATTTTTAGGGATTTTGTTTGGTGTGATACATGCAGAAGATGTTAGGGCTTATATTCATGTTGCCCTAGGGGAACACAAAGGCAGTCAACTTGTAGACCTATATCTAAAACATCTAAGTGGCAATACATTTGACCTAAAATAAGAATACAAGGCATTGGAGGAGAATAAACTCATTTAGTATATAGACTTTCCAATTTTTATCGAAGATGAATAGGTCCAGTATGTCTTAAGCTGAATTCATGAGTTTATGTGGCTCAACTCTACATTCAAGATCACAAAAGATGCCATAAGGGCCATCATAGGACTAAACTCTACTAGTACAGTACATGTATTGAAGGCTGTGAAAAATGATACAGTGATGAAAGCCACTGAAGCAAAATTTGATAAAAGGGCATTGACAATCAGTGACATTGAAGATCATGTAGTTAGATTTGCATCCATAGTAATTAGCTTTAAGGTCTACTTCACAAACTAGGAAAACTTTCTCTCTGGTATTGTATACGCCTAAAAATGACACGATTCACTCTAAATAAATATTCTAAATATTTATTCCATTCTTCTATCAATTAAATAAATATTCTAAAATTATTTATTTAATCGATTCACTATTCCATCATTAAATAAAATCTATTTATTTAATTAAAATTCTTCTAATGTCCTACACAATTAAATAATCATAAATTATTTAATTAATCCAAATTCCTCTATCCTAAGTTCTAATTCCAAAAATCCACCTCACACTTACACCTCACTTTTCCACCTCACCTTATCCACCTCATCAGGTTGTACATGTAATTAAATATATTAAATATTTAATTACCTATTTTTCCCTCACCCACATGTCCTATTTCTTCTCAAATCAAAAGTTAGTTAACTAATCAATCAAAAGTGTTAACTAACTAATCAATCAAAAGTGTTATCTAACCAATCAATTAAGTTAATCCCTCAATCAATTCAGTCAATTCCATAATTCATTCTTCCAACTAACTAATCAAGTTTGTTAACTGATCAGTCAATGGAGTTAACTCTCCAATCAATTTTGTCAAATCCCCTCTTTCATTATGGAGGTGGGACACTTGTCCTATTCCTATTGGTTGCACATTCCTCAACCATTGATCATCATACTTCTTCTCAACCGTTGATCCTCATTCTTCTGAGTCTATAAAAGAAACCTCATCCTCCCATTCTATTCATCCAGGCTATTCGTATTATTACTCTGCAAAATTCTAGCCGCATGCCTTTGGCACCCCAATACCATTTGCTTGAGATCACACCTTTGCTTTGCAACTCCTCTTCATTGCATGTTTATCAACACAGCCATTTACTACCGACATCCTACAACACAGCTAAAAGAGTGCACTCTCTAAGGGCCTACTTCATCAGCAAAGGATGGTTGTAATAGGTGAACAATAGAAGTTTTGAAATAGGGAAGGTTTGCATTGTTATTCATTTTCTTCATTTCTTTCAATCTTTCTTATTTCATTATTCTGTTGATGTTTGGGTTTGATATTGTTCATTTGATTAATCCGCATTTTACCCTAACATTTTTGGCACCCACCGTGGGACTTTTGCCCCTTTATTTCATCAAAATCTAAGCTTTTTTGAAGGCAGGTTCCGTACTGGTCACGCACAGGCATGCACAGGCTACTTTGGTGCATTTGAATATTTCCATGGTGCATATACCCATTTCTACGACGCTTCCATTATTCCGGCACATCTGTGCAGTTTTGTTGTGCTTTTGCACACTGTTATAGCGCATTTACTAATACGGCACATACGTAAATTCTACACATTTGTTCATTTTTACGGTGCATTTGGCTACTGTTACTGCGCATCTGTCCATTCTGCACATCCATTCCTTTCTACTGCACATACACTTATTATTATAGTGCATTTATTCTTGTTGTGCTTCTGTTCATTATTTATGCGCATTTAATCACTAAAGCTGCGCTTCTGTAATAAGCTATGGTTTTAGTACGTTTCTAGGAAAGTTTGCTAACTCTAACCTTTTCACAGGTGTTTGCTAGAGCTGTTTTGCAGGATAGGCTCGGGTTTAGTTCCATATAGTTGCATTTAAATAGTTCACACTTCACTTTCTAAGGGATAGTAAAAATGATGTTCATTCAAATCCTCATCTAGCTCTAGTTAAGAAAGAAGTAACTAGATCATTTGTTTTCTTGCATTGCAACACTTTCCAAGTTATTGCTATCTGGGATTAAAACTAAACTCACCTTTGATTTTGGGGTTAAAATTAAACTACTGCTATCTCATTGGACCAAAACTTTAAAGTTAACTATTTCATGCTACAAAGATTAAAACTGAATTCACCATTGATTTTGGGGTTAAAATTGAACTACTTCTATTTCATGCTACGAGGATTAAAATTGAATTCACCATTGATTTCTAGGATTAAAACTGAATCAATGCTATCTTGCTAAAATCACTTCAAAGTTCTGTGCTTGAGTAGATTAGCCCATTTAGTTTTTCTAATTTTAAATAGGCTGGATTAATCAGTGTTTTTTGTGCTTGACGACTGACAATAGGCTTATGCTCTCCCCTTTTCTGGGTGATCAGAGTGCCAGACTTGTCATTCTATCTATTTAAACTTTAGGAGGGGCCTGCCCTTGGATGTATGCTTGTCCAAGTGGGAATGACCCTAAGTGGTAATAGGCTAAAGCCAAGCCCTACCAAGCCACTTAAAATAAATTGTGCTTGAGGTGAAAACTTCCTGCAACAAGTGCTGCTATGTTACACCGACGGCCAACCTCCCCCAAAACCCTCTAAGGCGCAACCTTTTGAGGCTGGGAGACTCCACAACAGAGAGTAGTGCCGCCACATGTGTAACCACTTAAATGGTTGCCCGCATTAAATACCTCTTATTCTAGTGGCCCAAAACCCTTATCATCCATTTCTCACCTAGGATTTTTGTGCTTACTTTTGTTTAGTTTAGTCCAAAATAGAGTTAAAAAAAACCACAAAAATAATGAAAAACTACAAAATATTCTTTGTGCTTGCTGTGTTTTCTTGCTGTTAATTCATAAAATCAGATCAAGAAGACCTTTTTCCAGCCAAAAAATACCAAAAACAACAGAAAAGTCCAAAAATTTGCAAAAAAATTAGAGCTGCACATATACCCTTTTCTGCTGCGCATTTGTATCAACTTGCTGCGCATACGTTCAGACTTGCTGCGCATATACAGACTGTTGCTGTGCATTTATCCTGCACCAGTGCTACGCATATACTGTGACATACGGTGCATATGTTCATTTCTGTTACGCATCTATTTCTGTGCATACACGACAGTGAGCACATACACTATTTTTGAGAAAATATTTTTACCTGTTTGGAGCACCCATTTCAGCCTAGCTTCACTTTTTGAGATTAGATTCAACCTTGCAGTCAGTCTTCATCCATTTCACCATTCGCCTTCTGTCCAAACTCTTCTTGTCCCAAAGATAGTTTATCCCATACCGGTTTGACATAGGTCCCTTTTTGTGTCATTAGTGAATTCATGTAAGCCTAGTAGGTCACAATACCTTTTCTAGTAGCCTTGTTGAATGACTAGTCCATATATAGTAAGACGAGTATTAATTACCCTTACTAGTGGCTACCGTCTTGTGTCAACCGTCTTACTTGAAGTCATTGAGTGAAAAAGTCCTTTGTCCAAGTCTCATCCTAGATATCCTATCCACTGCAGTCTCCGTCGACACCTTGCCCAAATTTCTAGTCCCAGTCCCCTCCATCACACGTCACCTTGCATGGTTCTTACTTGATCCCAGTACAAACAACAAACAGAAATGGACTCATCCAATCACCTTGTCCCACCACATAATGGTGACGAAGAAATTTCTCATGAAGAATTAGTAGTGCACATCCAAGATAGAAAATTCCAACGCCTAGTAGAGAAGGTGCTCCTTGAAGACCCCCATAAATACTTCCATCATCTTGCTAGTCTTGGAATGAAACTCCCCGCAGACTTTGACATAAGCTCTATCATGGAAAATGTAGACAATGATCATGAGAGGAGGTGTGATGATCATGAGAGAGGCACGAATGACACAGTCCCGCATGCAAATGAGACGGGTACAAATGACACAGTCCTGCATGCAAATGATAGAGGAAAGAATCCCATAGATCAAAATGCTCCTATAGAAGAAATGAGAAAATGACTCGAGAGCCTCATGCAAGAGATATTAGACCTTAAGATGGGTACAAGTACCAAGAACTACTCCTTGGAAGAAATAGCACCGTACCCCTTCGACAAAAATTTGGTCATGAAACCATTCCCCTATCAGTTCGGAGTTCTAAAATTTGACAAATACAAAGGGAAGGGGGACCCTAGAGATCATATCAGGGAATTCACTACAACATGTTTAGAAGTAGCTCACAATGAGACCTACTTGATGAGACTATTCCCAAGATCTTTAGGTGGTCAAGCTATGGAGTGGTTCTTGTGTCTCCCACCAGGAATCAAAACTTTTGATGAACTTGTCAATAAATTTATAACGCAGTTCTCTTACAACATAGAACACGAGGTATCTATGCTAGATCTATGCAACACCAAATAAAAGAGTGGTGAGTCATTTGACACCTTCTTACAACGATGGAGATAGCTAGCTAGTAAGTGTTCTTATGATATGCTTGAGAAGTAGCTATTGGAGATGTTTGTCCACAACCTAAACACTGATCTTAGCTATCAGATACAGATACAATGCCCCACATCATTTTCAAAAGTCATTGAAATGGGCTTATTTATCGAAAAGGCTATGATCACTAAAGAAGCCATCAAGATCTACAAGGACACACCTACTTCCAATTACACAATGGATAAATCAAAGTTTTGGACTAAGAACAAGAATGTGGTCAATGATGGAGTAGTGGATGCCAAGGCGGCAGCTCCCAAGCAACAACCCATATTCACTCTTAAGGGAGAAACAAACAATGGTACACTCAACAAACCACCTTCTTGGGAGCCCAGACCTTGGTTTAGTTCAAATCCAAGGAGAAAATTCACACCATTGGGTGAGTCTCAAGAGTCTGCACTATGGAAGTTATTGGCACACAATGAAATTTCTCTACCGCCAACAAGTGATTACGAGCCTATAGTCAAACCTCCCTACTAGAAGGACATAGACTATTGTGAATATCATCGAGGAAGGGGGCATACAACTAACAACTACATCCACCTCAAAAATGTCATCCAAGATGTACTCGATCAGAACCAGGGAGGGACACAACAACATACCTCCAATGAAACTCATGTGGCCTACAGGGATCCACTTCTAAATCACAACAGGCCATATAACTACAACAACAACAACAATAGTAGCAACAACAATAACGACAACAACAATAATCACAACTGGCCCAATCCAAATAGCGGGACTAGTAATGCCAACTATGCAAGTGTGCCATTTGACTACACCATAAATTGCATTTCTGAGCAAATCCCACAGGTCAATGTCATCTCACCCAACCAACAACCAGGACCTAATAGAAATGGTTGTAGTATAATTACCCGCAGTGTTAAAGTCACGCTCAATACCGCCCCTCCAAGGTAATCATAGTCCCCATCCAACCTCCGTCAGTACAATGTCATTGACCAGTTACAGAAAACCCTGGCTCACATTTCTATATTGGAGCTATTGCATCTATCTCCTTCTCATAAGGAGATTCTTGAGAAAGCCTTAGTGGAAACCACTGTCCCAACTAACCTGGCCCAAGAAAAGTTTCAGACCATGGTAGGCAATTTGACATCCTCCAACTCCATATCGTTTATTGAGCAAGATGACCTCTCCATCTCCCAACCTCATAACACCCCTCTACACATTGTCGCATTCATACACAAACACCGCATCAAGAGGGTTCTCATTGATGGGGGTGCTGGTTTAAATATTCGTACATTAAAGCTAGTCCTTGCACTGGGGTTCTCCAAATAGGTAGTTGATCCAAGGAGGAAAATTACCATCAAAGCATATGACGAGGAAGAAAGAACCACAAAGGGAATAGTTGTCCTACCCATTCAAGTGGGACTAGTAATCAAAGATGTGGTGTGTCAAGTCCTTGATCGAGAGCTCGCTTATAATATCCTACTCAGGAGACCATGGATTCACGGCATGAAGGCTATTCCTTTAACCTTTCATCAATGCATTAAATTCCCACACAATGGCAAGCAAGTCACCATTCAAGGCGACCCTGACCCCTACCAACACTATAATTCTTTCCACACAAAACCTGAGTGTGTCATACCCAACAACAGAGCATACATTTCCCCTACCCCGCAACATGACCATACCGCTAAAGCTTCCTCCTCAAAACCCAAAGCACAGAAAATTACCATAAAAGAAAGTGGAGTGGGGGAATACTCCATTGAGCATAGCCTCAATCTTGCCAAGATGCCTTTGTCTCCTCACTCTTTTGGCCAACCCAAACATCAACCCAAACATTTTCCAAAGCAATATGCTCCTCCCGTAGCCCCCGCAAACCCCTTTGTAAAATGGGGGACCTCATCTGATGAAACAGAGGAGTGAGATCTCCTATAATGGCTTTATGCTAAAGAAAAAAACACACCCCAAGATCCACCTAGACTCCCAACAGAACTCTATGGGTGAGGTGAGACTATTGTGCACAGGATGGGGTATGAAGGACAAGGCCCCATCGGCCTTAGAAAAGAAGGAATCATTGAACCTATACAACCTTCTTCATCCTCTTTGGCTAGAAACACAAGTGGCCTAGGATACAAAGGCAAGGGTAAAGCCAAGGAAAATGCCTGTCTTGTGGAAACAATCTAAACACTTCAAGTGGACAGTGACACAAATTTAGATGATTCAAATGAGTATGAGTGGGATGAGCTAACAGAGAACTCCTATGATGACAAAGAGGTTGACACCATCCAAACTCTTAGCCCCTACCGTGAGGGACAAATGCAATGGGACAGACCACTAGAGTCTGATTTGCCCATCCCTGAGATTATGGCTTTCAAGGAAAGTTTAAATTCCATTGCAATAAACAACTTGGAGGAAAGTACCACCTAGAACACTACCCCCACCAATGCTCCTAACATTTCCATTCACACCATCAATGAATCAAGTCTATCATCCAACTCCCTTCCCCTCTTACACCCTGAGCTTATTGACTGGGATCTGCAAGGAACTCCCCAACTAGATATGTTCCAAAACGACGATGCTTACATTGATTATATGGAACTTAGGGACCACTTACCCAAGGGAGATCATAAAGATGGTTTTGCTATTGAACTGAATATCGTGGCTTACTTCAGGGAGGGTGCCAAGCCTTCCAGTCACAAAAATATCAAGATCAAAAATAGATCTGACAGTGAAAACTGCCTTGCGACAGTGTTAGATCATAAAATAGTAAAAAGAAAGGATGCATCCGAAGGTGAAAACCCAACTGTGGCACCTGACGATGGAATGCTTGACACTCTCCCTAGTGATATGTACTAGGAAAGGTCATAGATTGTTGTGAAACCGACAGAGCCCGTGAATATTGGAACAAAAGAATAGCCCAAGATTATCCACTTTGCCAAATCTCTTACACCACCAGAGAAAACTAGGTTTGTACCATTCTTTAAGCATAAGAGAGGTAGCTTTGCTTGGTTGTATGCAGACATGCTAGGTCTAGACCCAAACCTAATTCTACATCATTTGCCGTTGGATCTAGGAGTGAAACCAGTAAAGAAGAAGCTGATAAAGATGCATCCTCACATAGCCCTTTTGGTCAAAGAAGAACTCAAGAAATTGCTGGATGTGGGGTTCATTAGAGCCATAGATTACCCAGAATGGATATCTAATATTGTGCCAGTGTCTAAACCAGATGATCAAGTTTGACTATTCAATGATTTTTGAGACTTAAACAAAGCATGCCACAAGGATGACTTTCCATTGCCAAACATTAATATCATAGTCGACCTAACTACAGGAAATACAATGCTATCACTCATGGATGGATTCTCAGGGTATAACCAAATCAAAATAGCACCAGAAGACCAACACAAGATGGCTTTCACTTGCCCATGGGGTACCTTTTGCTGGAATGTCATGCCATTTGGGCTGAAAAATGCAAGTGCCACGTATCAAAGAGCTATGACTACTATATTTCATGACATGATGCATGTAACTATGGAAGACTATGTTGATGATATCTTAGCAAAATCGCTCACAAGGGACTCACACCTAGATGTATTATAAAAAGTCTTTCAGAGATTGGACCAATTCCACGTCAAACTAAACCCAAAGAAATGTGTGTTTGGGGTAACTTCAGGCAAGCTTCTAGGCTTCATCATGTCGGCAAACAGAATACAGGTAGACCTGGCCAAGGTCAAAGCTATAATGGACATGCCACCACCCAAGACTCTAACTTAGTTAAGATCCTTACAGTGCAAGCTATAGGCCATCCGCAGATTCATATCACAGCTGGCAGACAAGTGCCAACCTTTCAGCCATCTCCTACATAAGAACATTCCATTTAGGTGGGGTGAGCAGTGTGAAGAAGCATTCAACAAGCTAAAGGAGTACCTTATGAATCCACCCATTCTCATGCTGCCGATCCAAGGAAAACATCTAATTCTCTACATATCTGCTACACCTACTACTCTAGGGGCACTTTTGGTGTAGCAAGATTACGAGAACAAAGAAAGAGCTATACACTACATCAGTCAAACCTTAGTGGGCTACGAGTTGCAATACTCACAAGTAGAAAGATCATGTCTCGCGGTAGTTTTTGCTTCACAAAAACTCTGACATTACATGATTGCACATCCAGTTAAACTCATTGCAAAAATAGACCCATTGAAGTAGCTTCTCAGTAAAGCTACTCTCACAGGTCACCTAGCAAAGTGAGTAATGCTTCTCAGTGAGTATGACATCGAATATGTGGACAGAAAAGCCATCAAGGGACAAATCATAGCTGACCAACTAGCAGATGCACCGTTACAAGACAAAAAGCCCATGCAATTTGAGTTTCCTGATGAATCCTTATTCACTATATCAACATGTTCTTGGAAACTCTACTTCGATAGGTCTTACACAAACCATGGATCAGGGGCAGGCATCCTGTTTATAACTCCCCAAGGTGACACAATTCCAAAGTCTTACCATTTGTTATTTCCATACACCAATAACATAGCAGAGTATGAAGCCTTGGTAATTGGTCTTAAGATGGCAACTAAGTGGAAAATCCAAGAACTACATGTCTATGGTGATTCTTAGCTTATCATCAATCAGGTCAACAATGAGTATCAAACCAAAGATGAAAAGCTCATCCCCTACAAAAGAATGGTCGACGACTTCAAAGAACACTTTGGGACCATCTCCTTCTAGCAAATACCTAGGATCGAGAACAAAGAAGCAGATGCAATAGCTACCATAGCCTCTCTTCTAGAAATACCTGAAAATGAGTCACAGTATGAGTTCTTAGTGGAAACTATCCGGCAACCAGCTTATGATCTTCTTGAGACCCATTCCATCTACCTTCTAGTTGGATCTGATTCACCTTGGTATGGTAAAACTTACACTTACCTCAAGGACAACATTCTCCCACCTGACCTCTCTTCCAACCAAAAGCAAACTTTCATATGACAAACCTCTCGCTACACCATCATAGCCAATACCCTTTACCGATGTGGCCTAGATGGTACTTTACTCTGTTGTTTAGAACAAGAAGAATCCATAACTGCCTTGCAAGACATACAAAAAGGGATCTACGGAACACACTCTAGTGGTCCCTCCTTAGCCAAGAAACTCATGTGTTTGGGTTATTACTAGCCAAACATGGAAATGGATTCATATCAGTTCCTCAAAAAGTACAAACAGTGCCAAATACATGGGAACCTGATCCATGCACCTGCTCAAGAGTTGAGACCTTTAATGACACCCTGGCCCTTTTGCTAGTGGGGACTTGACCTTGTGGGAAAGATTCATCCACCCTCTTCCAATGGCCACAAATTCATCATAACTGCCACTGAGTATTTCACAAAGTGGATTGAGGCCATTCCCCTAACCCTCGTCACAGGCAAACAAATTTCATCTTTTATTCTGAATTACATTATCTGTAGATATGGCATTCCTTCATCTATTATCATGGATAATGGAAGACCATTCAAAAATCAAGATGTCCAAGAACTCTGTGAGCATTTCAAAATCCAACATCATTTCTCCACTCCATACTACCCCCAAGGTAACGACCAAGCTAAGGCATCGAATAAAACCATTCTAAAAATCCTAAAGAAGACTGTCAATGATGCTAGCCACGATTGGCATGTCCAACTCAATCCTGCTCTATGGGCCTAAAGAACCAGCATACGCACTCCCACAAGTGCTACACCCTACGCCCTTGTCTATGGTTCAGAAGCCATCCTCCCTATTGAGGTCAAACTACCATCTCTCAGGGTGTCATTGAAAGGTCTCATATTAGACGAAGAATACAGAGTCTCCAGGTTACAAGAACTAGAGCTGCTAGAAGAAAGGTGCCAGAAAGCCTTTAATCATCTCAAAGCATATCAACAGATGATGTCAAGAAGCTATAACTACAAGGTTCACCCAAGACACTTTAAGGTTGGGGACCTCGTTCTCAAAGAGAATCCTCGCAATTAACAAGATAGAGAAAAGAAAGGCAAGTTCAAACCTAACTGGCTTGGGCACTATGTGATTGTAGCTGCTTACGACTCGGGGGCATATCAGTTGGCCACATCAGCAGTTGAGTTGTTCAATGACCCAATCAATAGCATGCACCTTCGCCAATTCTATACCTAGGAGAACCCCAATGCAAGGGGGCACAATAAAATCAAAAATAAAAAAATCAAAAAAAAGTTGAAAAGAGAAAATACAAAAACAAAATTAGAAAAAATAGAAAGCATACAAAAAAATCATCCTTTGTTAAAAACCTAGCAAATAGGCACCTTGGATAGGTATCATGATGAAAACCTAGCAAACAGGCGTCATGTTTACTTTCTAGCTTCCTGTACAAATAAAAGCAAGTAATGAAAACTTGGTAAACAGGCATTACTTGTGATAAACCGCCTTCTCCATCTTTGTGAATCCAATCATCCTGAGTCCATTCTTCCTTCGCTCATTTCCCATTTGATCCATTTCTGTCCCACAATAAACACTTGATAGTTACCTATCATGGCTTGATACTCTCCTTGTGGCCTTATCAACCAAGGTTTTGTCCCATACCGTCTCCTCAATGTGAGCCTAACATAGTGTCTCGTGTCAATGTCCATGGTCCACGTCCGTGAACTACGTTGCCTCTGTGTCGTCACATAGGCAAGGCCATTATTCTAATGCACCCCTGAGGCTTCCATTTCTCCCACGATCCCATTCATCCCCTTTCTTGTCATCTTTCTTCTAATCCATCCATGGTCCATTAGGGTTTACCTCGAACTACGTTGCCTCTGTGTCGTCATGTAGGCAAGGCCATTCAGCAATGAGCCCCCAAGGCACTAGGTCAGTCCCTTAGGGTCCATCTCCCCAATAAGGATTGTGTAATCTTCTCACCAAGCAAGCAAATGCAAGCAGACCCCGCGCCTCAAGTAGAAATCTTGACTATGAGCATCTTAAACTATCCAATACAAAGTAAATACCCAAGGTCTTCTAAATGATTTTACTCAAATTCAAGCAAGAAATAAACACATATCAACTCAAATATGCTTTGTAGATTGGAAACATGATTAACATTTCAAGTCCTAATTTTTGCTATCATACCTTCCTATGCTACTCAAGGATGCCAAAAGCTAGAGATGCTATGATGGGGGCATGATTACTTTCTTTGTTTGCTATTTGTGGATTAAACTTTAGTAATGTGAGGCCTTGTCTAAGGACATGATTGGCAAAAGATCATCGAGGACATCAAAGGTCTCACATGAACGGGAGCCATCCTTGTTTGTTGATATGCAAGAAGTACTCAGGTCATCTCAGTTCAATTATACCTCGATGCTTGTATTAACTTGCTAAATCAAAATCCATGTAAGCAGTACTCAGGTCATCTCAGTTCAATTATACCTAGATGCTTGTATTAACTTACAACATTTCAGAAAAAGTACCAAAACAAATGCCCAATGATGAAATAAAGCACTCCAATAGCAAAGCATCCATCCTATATCCATTTATACATCCATAACATGCCCCATGCAATAAAGATCCATCAATGCAGAGTATCAATACAAATAAAAGCTTGTGAGTCCTTCTATCGAGTCTTTCTTCTATCAATCAGATTTCTATCTATCATCATATCTTTCATCCTTGTCCAGTCAGTCTGAGCAATGATCCAAATGCAAGGTCCATCCTTAATCCATACCAATCAAGTCAAGTCAATCTTGCACAAATGATCCAATCACAATCAGGGGTCTTGATCTTTGTTTGGTCGTAAACCAACTCGATCAGTTAATCAATCAATTATCTTATACAGGATGTTGCATTGTCGAAATCAGACCAATACATGCATCTTACACGACATGCTTCATTTCCTGAAACCAGACACTATCCTTCATGTTGTTCTAGGGATCTATCATTCCCCGCCATGACAACACGCCTGGCGTGTTGGTCTAGGGATATACCGTTCCCCGCCATGACAACACTGTCATATATCATTATCAGTATATCATTGGTTTACCATTTGATAGGGGCAATACCTTGTTTGTTTTTGTGTCATTTGTGCATATTTGCTTGCTTGCTTATGTGTGGTATCATTCTATCTTGCATCGCGTATCATTCGATTCTTTCTTCAACCGATTTCTTCATTCTAACCTATCTTCCCTTCATCTTCGTGAGATTGTCTGTCTCACGCCTTCTGCCTCTTTCTCATCCAATCTCCCAAGGGGGCATCCTATCATCATTAAACCTGTACCAGGGGCAAACTGGGGCATGTATCACTATCAGACTATCAATTTCTTTGAGGTAACGCTGTAAACTACATTGCATCAAAGAGGGGCAAAATGTATACACCTAAAAATGACATGATTCACTATAAATAAATATTCTAAATATTTATTCCATTCTTCTATCAATTAAATAAATATTCTAAAATTATTTATTTAATCGATTCAATGTTCCATCAATAAAAAAATCTATTTATTTAATTAAAATTCTTCTAATGTCCTACACAATTAAATAATCATAAATTATTTAATTAATCCAAATTCCTCTATCCTAAGTTCTAATTCCAAAAATCCACCTCACACTCACTTTTCCACCTCACCTTGTCCACCTCATCAGGTTGCACGTGTAATTAAATATATTAAATATTTAATTACCTATTTTTCCCTCACCACATGTCCTATTTCTTCTCAAATCAAAAGTTAGTTAGCTAATCAATCAAAAGTGTTAACTAACCAGTCAATTGAGTTAATCCCTCAATCAATTTAGTCAATTCCATAATTCATTCTTCCAACTGACTAATCAAGTTTGTTAACTGATCAGTCAATGGAGTTAACTCTCCAATCAATTTTGTCAAATCCCCTCTTTCATGATGGAGGTGGGACACTTGTCCTATTCCTACTGGTTGCACATTCCTCAACCATTCTCAGCCATTGATCATCATACTTCTTCTCAACCATTGATCCTCATTCTTCTGAGTCTATAAAAGAAACCTCATCCTCCCATTCTATTCATCCAGGCTATTCATATTGTTACTCTGCAGAATTCTACCCGCGCGCCTTTGGCACCCCAATACCATTTGCTTGAGATCACACCTTTGCTTTGGAGCTCCTCTTCATTGCACATTTATCAACATAGCCATTTACTACCAACATCCTACAACACAGCTAAAAGAGTGCACTCTCTGAGGGCCTACTTCATTAGCAAAGGACAGTTGTAATAGGCGAACAACAGAAGCTTTGAAATAGGGAAGTTTTGCATTGTTATTCATTTTCTTCATTTCTTTCAATCTTTCTTATTTCACTATTCTGTTGATGTTTGGGTTTGATAATGTTCATTTGATTAATTCGCATTTTACCCTAATAGGTACTACCATATATAGTGCCTATCAAACGGTCAAGGAAAATGCAGAGTATGACCTGTGAGAATTGCTCTGTCAATAGTTAATGGAGAACTTGAAGAAAACAAAAGAAAAAAAAATACCCTTTCAAATTTCGTATGTTGATTTTGTGCTTATTTTTCTACTTTATGCAAGAGTTACCAGGCATGAAGAATCTTTTTTGGACTGGAGACAAACTTGTTGCAATACAGATTAACAGCCAATTAAGCAGTATAGGAAACATTGATGCATAAACTATAGCCCTATGGGGCTATTTCAAGAACTTAAAAAAGGTAATACAATCTAGAAAAAGGATCCCTAAGACCATTGTGGAGAAATACAAACATGATAAATGCTTTATTGTAGACAAGGATCAATGTATGATGGAGGCCATGGAGCCTAGAACTGTTTGGATCTTACCAATGGGATATGAAGTTGGTGGAAGAGTACTAGAAAACTATGCCCAACATATGCTAAGCAAACCAAGAGACCCTAAAGTAGAAAGATTTGGAACCTATGAAGAGTTGCTAACAAAATTCTTTGTTGATTAAAATGGCAAAAGAATGTACACAAAGTAAAGGTTTCACCAAAGAACAAATATTAGCTAAAAGAGCTAGAGTTGAGGCAGAAAAAATAGCTAAAGAAAAGGAGAAGGAGCATCAAAAGGAAGAAAATAAAGCTCTGGAAGTTCAAAAGACACAATAAGAGGCACCTGCTACAACAAAAAGAAGAACGAGAAGTGTTGGTTCCTTTGGAACATCATCTAATTCCTCTAGTATTACTTCCACAACAACTGTAGAAGAGCAAACAAGCAAGAGGAAAAAGACCAAACATCAAAGAGTGTATATCAATGTTGATCCAATTCATGATGAGGAAACTAAGACTAATGAAGAAGTGAAGAAAACGAAGGCACATAGTGCACCTCCCTTTTGTTCTCAGTAAGGCAAACCCTCTGGTACCACAAAAGAGAAGACATTCGGTAAGAGTAAAGAAAGAAGGAAATCTAAGACTATAGTACCTACAGAAGACCAGGCTACAATGAGCTTAGAGAAAGTTTTAAGGGCTATTACAATTGATAGCAGTCTAACACCCATTGACAAATTATATGATGAATAAAATGGTGTAGATAAAAGAATCATTGAAGATGCTATTGTCAAATACTTGTTGATTTACAATAAGGCCCTCATTGAGATCATTACTGATGTCACTAACTCCTTAAGCAGTATCATGTCTACAAGGAAAGAAGCTTCTATGACAAAGGATATCGAACATAGAGAACACATATTGATAACATTATGTCCGGAGATCACTCTTGAAGACAAAACAAAAATTTCAAAAGTGCTTAGCAAGGAGTTCAAAACAAAGAAAAGAATGAATTTTCATATGTCATTTGACATTAAGAAAGTAGTAAAGGAAATTGAGGAAATCACTTTGAGAGTACTAAAGTAACATCATGTTCCAACTATACATAATAGAGGAGAAATAAATATTGGAGATGATACATCTATTCTTGATGTGCACATGGATCAAGGTGGTGAAGAGCTAAAGAAAAAAGAAGATTCAATTCCTATTACTAGTCTGGGGACTGTTGTTGAGGATAAATCTAAGACTGAGGAATAGAGAAAAGTAGATGAATAAGCTAAGATGAGTCCTACTTTGCAGCAAAAAGATGATGAAAATAAAGCTATGGACTTAGATCCTCGGAACAAAACCAAGCTGAAGTCTCTGGTATAGCAAGAGAAACTGTGGAGTCTGTCAAGGAATTCCTTGAAAGAGAAAAATAAGTCCTAGATAAGCCTAAATTTTTGCAAGGACAAATAAACCTGGACTCAATGTCCCCTATACAGAAATTTAAGTTGGTATCAATTGTGCAAGTAAAGGCACAAGAAGAAATTCTAAAGTCACACATATAGGATAGTGAACTGATTGGTGAGGCATCCATCATTTTAGAGAAGTTGATGCCATCATATCAAAGGGTCACTTCAATGTCTTCAATAAATCAACTCAAGGAACTCATAAACCCTACAAGTATGCATTTTGAATCTTTTGAAAACTCTACAGAAACAAAAGTGAAGAAAGAGTTTGATGAGAAAAGATTAGCTGAGTTAAAGTCAATGTTAGCAAATGATAAAACTCTGTTGGAGATTGGAATAAAAAATATATAGAGTACTATCAAAGAAGCCTATGACTTATACAAATTTTGTGTATTATGGCCGGAAGCCACATGGGAGTTAGGAGGAAAGATCAAGGATCTAGAACTACAATTGACAAATATCTCTAAGTCATTTGACCCAGCAGTGGAGTCAATAAGTTGCAAAGAGATGCAATTCATCATAATTCACAATGATCAAAGTGATTTAATGACTACGAGGGACCAAATGAAAAATAGAATGTGTCAATTGAGAGGATTGATAAGTCCCCAAATAGATTCAATGAATAATCTTGTAGAAGAAGCCTCAAAAGCAAAAGCATTAATTGATACACCTCTAGATGTGTAAAAGGTAGAAAAATCACTTTTTGATAAATGGTCACATTCAAATTTTGGAAAGAGCTAAGAAATGATGGGATGAAGAGATTACACAATTAAAGATTGTGTACAAGGATATTCTTTCACCTACAACTAATTAAGTTAAAGATTGTATGTGTACATATGCGGTAGAGTATGACAGATCTGTAGTTTTGATAAAATTTTGACCCTTGTACATACACCTTTTCCATTGATGTCAAAGGGGGAGAAGAAGACCAGTGAAAAATGGGAAAACACCTAAGGGGGAGAAGAAAAATAGAATGTATATAGTAAGGGGAGCAAATGACCATTTTTCACTAAGTGTTGCCATCAATGCCAAAGGGGGATATTGTTCGCAAGAGATACTAGTTTGATGAATGTTGAATGTTGTCATTGATGGAAACAAAGAAAGGAGATTCCTCCAGCATGATAAAGAGACTTTACTCTAGAAGGATAAATGGATAAGTGTAGGTAGTATACATTATATAGTGTTAATGATAGTGTTTGTGTCAGTACGCCTCTATAGTTGAAGATAATTATATGCGGTTTAGGTACGTTATTTATAGATACTTGGTGATCATTTGCTCCAATGTTCAAGTCTTGACTTCCTTCGGAAGTCATATTGCAAAATATCTAAGTCCGGGTGAATAGAGTTAAGTCAGGAACAATGTACAGTACCAGAGTAAAAGGGTCAGCATTCCTTTGATGTTGCATATTTTGTCCTGTGGTTTTGAAGGTATAATAAGAAGTTCATAATGAATGTTGGTTATGAATATTTGAGTCTCATATGATCCGCAGTGAAATTTATGATGTGACAGATGAATTGGTCAAGCATGTTCTTAAGAGAAAAGCCAACAAGCATGCTAGATCTTTATGCGGAGAAGATATATTGTTTGAACAATCAATTTAAGTGGTTGAATAATTGGTGCTGAACTATATGAAGACTATTAAATGATTGTTTGGGTCTGCATTGCAAATTATGCACAAGTTTGAGCTGACAAGATATAACATTTGTATACATAGTTCATATTTGTCCTACCAACCTAATTATGAGATAAGCCTTGTAGTGGATATAAATACTTGATGGATTTCAGTGTTGAAGGGTTGGCAGAAGATGTGGTGTGTGTGAATTCAATGTATGTGTGATCTATGATAGAGTTGTGACCAAGAAAAGCTAGTAAGGGGAGAAGAGCAGAGTTTATGTAAAGTAGAACTGACATTATAAATACATTTTAGTTTGTGCGATGAGCTATAACTAGAGCTGCACCTCAACATTCTATAGATGCATTTGTAGCAGTTATCCCCTAGCAGTGAGCCAATCCTTCTTCTATCTTCCTTTCTATTTTCTTGGTAGTAAGCCTATTACAGTGAGCACTTCTTGGATAGTGAATTCTAGGGTAGTGAGCCCTCAGGCAGTGAGATTTCATGTAATTCAGTATTGTTATCATAATATATTGTGAGCTAACACTCACCGTGGTTTTTTCCTTTTTGAGTTTTCCAAGTGAAATCCTGGTGTCTATGTCTTATGAATTTGTAGTTGCTCTTCTCATGTTTACTTTACTTTCATGTTGTTGAATTTGGTAAATTGATAAGTGAATGTGTAATTTAAAAGGTTTTAAAAATACTGATTCGCCCCCCTCTCATTATTCTTTGCATTCAACATATGAGTTATGGAAAATTCCTATGATAGAATCTATGATATGTAAGAGCCATAAATAGAAGATCATATGATAGGTGAAGACAAGTGTTAGAAAGCATCTTGCATGAAGTAGGTGCCCAAGGTTGACTATGACAAGTTTGTAAGAGAATCTGCTATTAATAGTTAGTTATGATAGATTCTCTTACAGTTGTAAGAGTTGTCATATATGATGGATGTTATGACATTATAAGAGTATCTATCATACCTTAATTGGGCAAATTTGGGGTGTCCAAGTTGGGGGTTCATAAGGGATGAAAGAGAATCTCTTACAAGTGTCATACACGTGTTTTATGGCCTTAGAAATTGGGCTATATGGATTTGAATGAGTTCCTTGTGTGACTAGCTGTAGAAGCTACCTCCATTCGTACTACTTCTCTTTATATATAGGTGCTTGGAGTTGGAGATGTATGTTCATTTTGTAGGTATAGAAATGCTTCCAGAATTACTCCAAACTTGACACTATGACTACTCCTGAAAGATCTTGGCTCTGAAACTATATTGTAACCATTCCTTGATTACTAATAATACGATGGGCTATGCTTTGGAGTGTGGGATTTTTCACTTGAAAGGGTTTTCCCCACATATATCTTGTGTCATTGCATTATCTTGCTTGTGAATGTGTTTTTAATCTCTCTGTAATTGTGTATCTAAACTATAACTGTTAATATCTAAGAAAAATTTGCACTACTATCCCTCATTAGATTGGTGTAGGAAGATGTTTCTGTGTACCTTGCTTCCTTTTAGTTTGTATCAGAGCCTGGCCAGTTTTGGTCCTAGCTGCTAGGTAGTGGGTTTTTCATACTAATCTTTGATTAAGTGGGAGTCTTGCAAAGCATTTTGTGATCTTGTTGCAATGAGAAGATGACAAGCACATCTAGGAGATTTAAGATTAAAAAATTCAATGGAGGCAACTTTGAGTTGTGGAAACTCAAGATGGAGGATATGTTGGTGGATAGAGATTTATGGCTCATGATATCTGATACCAAACCCCAGAGCATGAAACAAGAAGATCAGGATTAGATGGATCAGAAGGCCAAGGGTCTCATAAGGCTCTATTTGGCTGATTCTAGGCTCTTGTATGTCTATGAGTAGAAACTACAAAAGAGTTGTGGAAGAAGCTTGGTGATCTTTATCAGACTTGGTAAACAAGGTATTCCTGAGAAAGAAACTATATTCTCTAAGGAGAGAGGATGGAGGATCTATCACAGATCATCTCAATTCTTTTAATATGCCTGTTTCTCAGTTGACCTCTGTTGGTGTGAAGATGGAGGAGGATCATTGCATAGCATTGCTGTGTTCTTTACCAAATTTGTGGGACCACCTTGTGATGGCCATTTAGAGTACCACTACCACATTCAAGATGGATGAAGTGGTTTCTTCACTATTGTCTAAAGAAATGTGAAGAAAGTCTTCTGAAATGGCTAAGGAGGCTCTTGTGGTTTGTGGTTGGCCCAAGGAAAAAGGAAAGAAGGACAAGAAGAAAGAAGACAAAGAAAGATCCAAATCCCATGGGAGATCAAAGTCTCCTAGAAAGTCTAAGGCCTTATGTTGGAACTTTGGCAAACCTGGTCATTTCTGCAAAGATTGTAAGGAGGAGAAAAAGAAGAAAAATAAAAACCATGATTCTGACTCTGACAAGTCCTCCCAAGATGATGGAGAAGCATTTGTCGCTACCTTGGCAACACATGCATCTGATGATGTGTGGTTGATTGATTGTGGTGCATCGTTTCATATGACATCCCATAGAGATTGGTTTTTTAAGTATGAAGAGTTCAATGGTGGCAAGGTGTACCAGGGTGATGACTCTCACCTGGGTTGGCATGAAACATATTATATGTAAGCAAACTGAATGATGTGGGTATGCAGGTTATTTTCTCGAATGGAGGATGCAAGATGATGAGAGGAGTTACGGTGTTGGCTAAGGGTGTTCTGATTTGCACTTTGTTTGAGCTTGATGCTTACATGGTTCAGTGCAATAGTGCCTTTGTTTCAAAGAAGAGAGCTTCATATTCTTCATCCTCACCATCAGAACTAGTAGCCAAGAAGACTATTGCATCTACTTTTGATGGTCATGCATTCTAGGTACCCAAGGATGTTCATTCTATGGAAATGAAACTTCCTACTGAGAAAACAATGTTGTGGCACCAATGGCTTGGCCATATTGGTGAAAAGGGTTAGAGGACCCTGAAAAATAAAAACATTGTTGAGGGTATGAATGACTATAACCTTGAGTTTGATTTCTACGAATACTACATATATGGAAAACAAAATCATGTTTAGTTTTACCATAGTTCTCATAAATCTTCTAAGGTATTTGATCTAGTTCACTCTGATGTTTTTGGTCCTGTTAATGTTCCTTAGATTTTGAAATCTATGTATTTTGTTTCATTTATTGATGACTATAGTAGAAGGACATGGGTATATTTCCTTAGAAGTAAATTTGAAGTTTTTGCAAGACTTAAAGAGTTTAAGGCTCTTGTTGAGAATCAAAAAGACAAAGATTAAATGTTTGAGAACTGATAATGGTGGTGAGTTTTTCTCAGCAAATTTTGACAAGTTTTTTAAAGAACAAGGTATTGAGAGGCACAAAACAACTCCATATACTCCTCAGCAAAATGGAGTTGTAGAAAGAATGAATAGAACATTGATGGAGAGGGCTAGGAGCATGTTAAGTGGAGCTGGCTTAGAATAAAAGTTTTGGGCTGAAGCTATTGCTACCGCTTGTTACATGATTAACAGTTCTCCTACATCGGTGCTCATTAACAAGACCCCTATGGAGGCATGGTCTAGTAAGAAGCCTTTGTTAAGACACATTTGAGTATTTGGTTGTGAGGCATATGTACATGGGCCTTATTGGAATTAGTCTGGATAACTAAGAGGGGGGGTGAATTAGTTGTCCCTAAACTTTAACCTTTTCTAAACTTTTAAATCTTCTTTCTTAATTTACAACCAGATTAATGATGTAAACATTTAAGCATAAATCAACACACAAGCAGAACCAACATGAACACACAACACCATAATTTTGATGTGGAAAACCCAGTTAAGGGAAAAACCACGGTGGGGGTTAACCCCCAAAAATGCATACCATGTTAAAAGTACTTAAGAAAATAGAAGGCGCATGCCTAGAGCTCACTTCTCAAGAAGAGGCTCACTGCCTATAAGAAATTATAATTTACACAGAGATAATGAACTAAGAAATAGCATTAGCATTCATGCCTAAATCAATCCCTTTGAAGTCTCAAAAACTTCTACTCCTATCTTAAAATTATTCTTCACTGACTCTTCACTCTATACTCCCTTCACTTCTCTTCTTCTCTATTCTACTTTTGATCCTTTCTTCAGATTTAATTCATTTTGTACAAGGATAATTTTCCACAACTCTTCAACAAATATTTATACACTTCATCAACCTTGGAATGATCAACAAGGTCAGCTAAATTTAATGTGGATCTTTACATTGTCAACCAAACATAGTTGAGACTTGAAACTTCCTCCATTAACATATTATACTTCATAAAATGCTCTTTAGATCATCCGTAACATGCCAGGAACATCCAGTCGGCCAAGACTGGGAAGAACATCAATCTCAAAGAAGAAATCTTCAATCAATAAGCTCAAACTTCAATATGGACCTCCAACATAGTAGCCACACGATCCAGAGACCTCCAAAAGCACATTGAAATCACCAATAACATTCACTCTAAACCAAATTACTAGAATCATTTGTATCTTCCTCCGGAACCTCAAGAACACTATCTTCCATGACTGTCAAGCTAGAAAGATAGCTAGTGGACCTTCAAATCACAAACCACTCGAGTTGATGATACACACTAACTTCCCAAACATGCCTTCAGATTTGCAAACCATAATATTTCACTGCAGAGCAATTCGAACCAACTTACTGTCACATTGTCTCTTCTGAATACTGCAAAATCTGATTCTACTTAGATGGCCATAACTTCTTCAAATCTTAATGTGTACTTCTTAATTCTTAACTGGAGCAACCTCTAACAATTCTCTACACAACCATATGGTCTGCATGCATTGATTGTTATTAATTTTCTCAATATCCTCAACAATCCAGTCTTCTATACAAACAACAAAATAGGATACAGTTGACACCAATGGCAACAAGGATATGTTGACATCAATGACAACACCACTTAGGCACATATTTGTAACAATCTCCCCCTTTGTCATTGATGACAACATATGATGTGAAAAATTGAATTCAACCATCAAAACAAGAACTTCTCCCCCTTTCTCTTATCATACTTACAACCATTTTATTTACTACTCCCCCTTTCATTGGCAACTATTTACTTCCAAGTTTTTCACATCATTTCTCTCCCCCTTTGACATCAATGGAAAAGGGTACATATTTGGTATCTTTTCTCCCCCTTTTTATTTTAGACTAATCTCCATCATTTGCATATTGACTACTCCTTAGAGTAGTATCTTCTCAACATCAATCTGGATCTCAAGATATGTTTGAGAATTCCACTAGATTGATGCACATAAGTACATCTTAGTTCTGATCATGAGAGGTAATAACTCCTAACTTCTCTCTGAGATACTCAAAAGTATCCTTGGGAAGAGGCTTAGTGAAGATATCTGCGAGTTGATCTTTGGAAGGCACAAACTCCAACTTGACTTCATTCTCATTTACCTTCTCTCTCAAGAAATGAAACTTGATAGATATATGTTGTCCTTGAATGCAATACCAGATTCTTTGAGATGATTATTGTAATAGAATTATCACATAAAATTGTGACTAGATCCTCAAACACAATTTTGATTCCTTCAACATTTGCTTCATCCACATAACCTAAGTACAATTATTTGCTGCTATTATATACTCTACCTCTGCAGTAGACAGAGATATTGCCTCTTTCTTTTTTCTTATCCAAGAGACCAATCTTCTCCCCAAGAGGAATGCACCACCACTAGTACTTTTTTTGTCATCCACATCTCCTTCCCAATCAGCATATGTATATGCATGAAGAGTGAAATTATTGTCCTTTGGATACCATAGTCCATAATCAATTGTCCCCTTGAGATATCTAAAAATTCTTTTGACTACCACAACAAGGGATTCTTTTGGATCATCTTGAAATTTGGCAACAAGTCCAACTACATTCATGATATCAAGTCTGGTCTGAGTCAGATAGAGCAATCCTCCAATCATTGATTTATACCTTTTCTAATTTGACTTGGGGGAGTCATCATCTTTTCTTATCATGCATCTAGCTACCATAGGTGTACCTATTGGCTTTGAATCTTCCATTCCAAACTTCTTCAACAATTTGTTTAACATACTTGGGCTAAGATATGAAGATACCTGTATCTGACGGAACAATCTACAAACCTAGGAAGAAATTCATCTCACCAAACATTGACATCTCAAACTCACTTTTCATCTAATCAGCAAATGCTTTGCACGTACATTCATTTCCACAAAAAATGATATCATCAACAAAGACCTCAACAATTAGAATGTCCTCATGATTTATCCTGAAGTACAGATTACTATCAGTAGTACCTTTGCTAAATCCTAGCTTAAGCAAATGCTTATCCAACTAGCATACCAAGCTCTCGGAGCTTGCTTGAGTCCATACAAGGTTTTTCTCAGTCTACAAACCATATCTCCCTGATCAGATAACTGAAATCCTTTCAGTTGTTCAATGTAGACTTATTCCTCCAAATCTCCATTTAGGAATGCTGACTTGACTCCATCTGATATACTTTAAAATCTCTAAAAGTAGCAAAAGAAAGAAATAATCTAATTGCCTCTATTCGTGCCACCGGGGCAAAAGTTTCTTCAAAATCAATTCCTTCCACTTGAGAATAGCCTTTACATACCAACCTTGCCTTATTCCTTACAACCTCACCATCTTCATTTAGTTTATTTCAGAAGACCCATTTGGTTCCAATCACATTTTTGTCCTAAGGTCTAGGAACAAGATCCCAAGTGTGATTCTTTTCAATTTGCGTCAATTCTTCTTCCATTGCTTTAACCATGTTTTCATAATTGCAAGCTTCACTTACTAATTTAGGTTCAATCTTTGAAATCAAACAAATCTCTTCTTGTTCTTCAGTAATTTTTCTTCTAGTTTGGACACATTTACTCTTATCTCCTATGATCTAATCTTTAGGATGATTCAACCTTACATACCTAGGAGTTTTGGAAATTATTTAAACCTCTATTTCTTGAATTTGTTACTCATCTTCCGCACTAATCTCTTGAGTTGGAATTACCAGATCAATCTGAATCTAAGTCTAGATTTGAACTTGTCTTCCTTGACTTTGACTTTCATCTTGATCATTTGAATCATATCCGCAGTACCTGGAATGTCCTTTGCTTTCATCAACTTTAACATTAGCACTTTCAATAATTTTTTTAACCTTTTGTTGAAGCACTGGTAAGCCTTACTTTGAGTTGAGTATCCAAAAAATATTCCTTCATCACTCCTTGCCTCAAACTTGCCTAAATCCTCATCTCTTTTGATATAGCATTTACTACCAAAATTTTTGAAATATGTCATAGTAGGAGGATGACCAAACTATAGTTCATAAGGAGTCTTACCAGAATTTCCTTTGATCTGCACCCAATTAAGAGTGTAGATAGCAGTACTCACAGCTTCCCTCTAATAAACTTGAGGAATATTTGTTTCCATCATCATGGTCCTGGCAACTTCTTGAATGGTTCGATTCTTCCTTTCCACAACTCCATTTTGCTGGGGAGTCCTAGGAGCAAATAACTATCTTTTTACTCCATGTTTTTCACAGAAAGCATCAAACTCACTGGAAGTGAATTCTCCACCTCTGTCAGATCTTAGACACTTCAATTTCCCACCAATCTCATTTTCAAGCATCATCTTGAACACCTTAAACTTATCAAGAGCTTCTAATTTTTCTTTTAGGAAAGTTACCCACATCATCCAAGAGTAATCATCTATCAACAAGATGAAATATCTATCTCCTTGCACACTCCTAATTCTAGCAAGACCACAGAGATTAGTATGTACCAATTCCAATCTCCCACTTGAATCTTGTTCCTTACTTTTGAATGAAATTTTGTTCTGTCTACCCAATTGAGATTCTCTACATATGCTACCAGGTTTCACAAGTCTTGGAAGATCTCTTACAGCTTGAGTGGAACTTATTTTGACAATGTTATCAAAATTGACATGACACATCCTCCTATGCCATAACCAGCTTTGATCTATTTGAGCAATCAAACAACTTTTGTCTAAACTACTTAAGTGAAAGATGTTACCTCTAGTTTGAATACCAGATGTAATTTTAGTTTTGGAACTTTCCAAGATTCTGCATTTTCCATCTTTGAATTGAAGATCATAATCCTTGTCAACCAACTGTCCAACACTAAGAAGAATATGTTTCAATCCTTCCACATACAGAACATCATTGGTGTTGTTCTTACCATTAAAAGAGATGGATCCTCTACCATAGATTCTACCAGTTGAGTTGTCTCCAAATTTCACAAGTCCTCCTTCACAATTTTCAAAACTCACAAACTTACTCTTGTCACCAATCATATGATGAGAACATCCACTATCAATCACCCATTCATCTTTTTCAATAACCTGAGCAGCCAAGGCACTTTCCACATTTGCACAACTAGCAAATTTAGTAGACACCGAATCTTCTTCTTTGATAGCAATGAACACCCAATCATTTTTAGAGGGACCTCCATGATCAGATTCATCATCTGTGACCCCTTCTTCTCCATCTTCTTGGACATAGTAACATTTCTTCTAATCCTTATACCTATTAGGGTTTGGTTTTGAAAACCTCTCTGGACATCTTGAGGCAAAATGGCCAATCTTATTACAAGCAAAACATTTGAGTGGTAATTTTCCTTCATACTTACCAGATGCTCTTGGCATTCTTTTGGCAATAAGAGCTTCAAGATCTGCAGTTTCTATTTCAACATCTTCAAGATCCTTTCTTGTCTATACAAATCTATTTGATCTTGTAGAAGATCTTTCACTCAGATCATATCTTTGTCTTCCATGTAAATTAGCTTTGAATACAAATTCAGACTTAGGAAGAGAATCACCAAATTCACTCAATTCAAAAGCTAAAATTTTGCCAACTAGGTGATCTCTTGTAACATCTGAGACAATCTTGATCTTCTCTATAGAAATAACCTTATGTTTGTATGAATTAGGCAAAGATCTGAGCACTTTTGCCGCAATATCTGATTCTTCTGAAATTCCACCAGCACACCTGATCCTACACACAAGTTTGTTTATCTTTTGCATGTAGATTGTGATGTTTTCATCTTCACTCATCCTTACATTTTCAAATTTTCCTCTCAAAATTTGTAGTTTGGAACATTTGACATATTTATCTCCTTCATACAGATTCTCCAACTTCTCCCAAATTTCATGAGTAGTTTTTAGTCCAAAAATAGTTATCATTTCTAAATTAGTCAGGGCACTCAACAAGGCTTTGTTGTGATGTTCACAACATGCCCCATTTTACTCAGTAAAATGAGGACCCCTGCTATGGTTTTTTGTTTTTTGCTTGTGTGTGTCATTTTCCTTGGTGGTAAAGGGAAAAAGGGTTTAAAATTGCAAACCTTGTTAAAAATGGCAAAGAAATGCATTTTAGTATTAGTTTATAGTATGGTTGGATTCCTTGTCAAAAATGAGCTAGGGTTGCTTTTTGAACCATGTTAAAATTTGACATACTTTACAAGTTATGATCATTTTGGTAAAATGTACATTCAGGTTTGTATATTGCTTTGCATATACAGGGTCATTCATATATGCAAAGGGTTTTGTTTTTGTACTTAGTCGCTTTTGCATTCAGGTTCATATACAAGGTCATTTGTATGTCTTTTTACCTTGTATACATTTGGTAGAGTTTATGCATACATACAAGATGGACCCGAGGTGGTTTTACGTTGAAATGAATAAATGTTTAAATCCGTTGCATGTATCTCGCACTTGTATGTTTGGCAGGTCATAACATACAATGCATTTATACAAGGGCCAGAACCAAAAAGTTATTTTACAATGTTAATTCATTGTATATTTCGGGCTTGTATATTTGAACATACATTTGATATATACATTTGCAATGTGCAGGCCACGGACCTGAAGGATTATGAAAAGGAGTTAAATTATTGTATGTTTTTCGCTTGCATGTTTTTACATACAAATGAAATATACAAGTCAAGATACATGCAACGTTCATATGCATCACGCATACCTGAAGGGAATATTAAAAGTGGTTAATTCCTTGTATGTTTCCACAATGCATATTTCGTAACATACAGGGTGGATATACATTACTTTATACATTGCTCGGAACTAATTTTTTTATGAAACAGGGTTAATTTAATGTATATCAGGCTTGTATATTCTTATATACAAGGCCGACATACATTGAACTTATACAAGAGATGGAATCCAAATAAAATAGAATTTGATTGTTGTAGTGTATAAAGCCCCAATGTATATCGTAAGATACAGGACCCGATATACATTGCGCTCATACAACACGGAATCTAAGGGCAGATTTAAATCTAATTAAATGCTTGTATCGAGCCCGAAATGTATGTCTAAGGATACAATGGAAATATACATACCGTAGATGCGACGGAAAGTTAAAAGAGGTTAATTCATTGTATGTTCGTGCTTTGTATATTTCGATACATACAAGCCAAGATGCATCACGAAATGTACAAGACACGGAATTGAAAAGTTATGAAACGGAGATAAATGCTTGTATATTTTGCGTTTGTATGTTGCAATATATAAGCAAAATATACAAAGGAAGCATACAGGCCATGGAATTGAAAAGATTGAAATCCGATTGAATCAATGTATCACATCCACAATGTATATTGATATACATTACTCAGCATACAACGAAATATACATTGCAGAACTCAGAGGCAAATTAAAAGCAGTTAAATGCTTGTATCACGTCTAGCTTGTATATCGGATATACAAGGATTTAAATAAGGAAAATAAGTAGGAAAGTGAAGCAATAGGAATTTTGAAGCTTCTTTGGGCGCCCTATGCATGTTTCTGGTCAACGATGGTTGACCCGACTGGTTTTAACACTATATATGCATTTTTTATGCCCATTTTTCATGGTTTTTGAGCCCGATGGCTGTGTTTGTGCATTTGGAGCCTGTTTTAATGTAGATGTTCATTTTTCCTACTGATTTATTAAATGATGGTGCTAATTCCTGCTTGTTTATTGCAGATTGTTGGTGTAGCTGGGAAGAAGCAGAGTTACCAACACAGTAATGACATGCAGGTGAACGCGAAGGCAGGGTTTTAAATGATGATGACGTTCCAAGTGGCGAGCCAGATCCTGAGAGGCCAAACACAATAGAAGGTGATGAAGCTTTCAATGCAGGGGAGTTTGTAGTTGGAAACATTATTGAAGGAGTGGCGCCCTGTCTGGGTGTGCTGCTTGAATTCTTGGCGGGATTCATTTCTCACCATTGGATGCTGCATTTCAAGATGCTGACCATTGATCTACTAGGGTTTTTGGGGGCTAGATTGGGGTAAAACCAGAGATATATATATTGAGCCCCTATACTGTACAAAAAGGAGAGGAGGTCAATAATACAAAAAAATTAGACCTATAATAGTTTTAGGAGAGATCAGATTACTAAGACTAGTGAGGACTAGATTGTTGAAATAATCAAGGTCCCTTCCTCAGATCATTGTAAATGTACTTGTTTTATGAGCATACTGTATGGAGATGAAGCTTCAGACTATACCCTAATTGTAAACCTTAAGTAGTCTTCAAGTTGATTTCTAGATATGTACTGGTGAATGCTGTGTTCTATAGAAGCGCTTTCATTTTATTGCATGTTGTTGTCAACTTTTCCCCTGAAGATTTGCACTGAATCATGCAGATTTGTGGACTGTCCTGGTGAAGTATGATTTTAGTTTTCTTCTCTCCATTGCTGTATGGGAACATGTATATGGATCAATGATCTCAATTAAGTAATTTTAGGAATCTCACTCTCTCTAACCCTTTTTCTCATTTTAATTTCATTGAAATCACTTTTATAACTACACATCATGATAAATCAGAAGCAGAACAGAAAAATATGCTAACATCTTGAAGACAACTGAATATCATTAGCATATTTTGAGCTAAAGGCATGTAGTATTGAAAATGTCATGCAGAGAATCACAAATAAGGGTAGAACTCATGCAAATATCAACTTAGACACATCATTTGGAGATATATGCTGTGTAGAGTAACTTCCTTGTACAGTATAGTTGCAGAAATAGAATCTACTAATCTACATAAGGCCCCAAAATGGAAAATAGCAATACACAACAACCATAGAGTAACATCAACAGATTATGAACTAATCAACGGGGACTTGGGATCATGAATTCTTGGAATTCATTGTATCTTTTAGGATAAACAAGGGTTGTTGTGTGACTTTTGTTTTGTGTGCTTGGTTGTGACTGACATCACAAACCAATCAACAGGAAACTGGCGCTAGAAGGAGGGTCGTTGATAAAGGAAACTATAGATTCCTGCATACATTGCTTAAACATCCCAGCGGTTTGAATTCTGGCCATAAACTCACCATTTTGCCTTAAAAGCTTGAGAAATCTTGGCTTTCAAGCCAAATACTAGGTCCAAATCTACTCGACTCTTCGAAGAACTACCTATCAGGGGATTTAGACCTAGGACTATGGACATTCATCACACCCCTGATTCTAGTGCAACAGAAGCCTCACCAAAGTGTGCTCCTGTAACCCTTATTGGCTTTCGAATACCCACAGGACCACCTATCACACCTTAGGCTTGGCTCAACCTGTCGTACCCCAGATCCAACCTCCACCAGTTGCAATGTCATTTTTCATAGCAGAGTCACCGCTGGCCTTCAATGCATATCATGCTTTGCCTAAAAATCTAGATAAAATTTGCCCTAGGTACCATCCGTTTCAAGATGTTGATGATCATGTTAGGACCTTCAAGGAAGCTTGTTGTAGGGCTAGAATTGAGTATGAGGATGTGGTATGTAGTTTGTTTCCATTCTCCTTAGGGGAAGAGGCCTATAACTGGTATACCAGTTGAGGTCAGGGTTCAGTCCATTCATGGGATGCCTTAGAAAAAGCTTTCAAGGATAGGTTCAAGGTGCCTATAGATCCTTCAATGAACTATCATCTTTTTGCCACCATCAGGAGGTGTGAAGGAGAATCCATTGCAAACTTCAACACTAGATTCTAGAAGATGCTGTCTAAACTGGCTGCTCCCTACATTGTAGGAGATGAGACTGCTAGGAGTATTTATTATTCAGCTTTAGATCCCCTAACCTCCATGTTTATCAGAAGGACACACCCTGGTGTAACAACTTTAGCACAGCCTTTTGAGGAAGCTATCAAAGTTAGTCAGCAATTGGCTCCTACTCCCACACCAAATATTGCTTTCCCTACACTTCTTGGTTATCTTACATATCCTGTCCACCAACAGACCAATGGAGCCATGATGCCTTCAGCTGTGATGTCAACCCCTTTGCAAATACCACCACTTAGTGTCATGCCCCCACCGAGTGGGAGTAACCAGATGTTACCATATCAAACACAAGTGCCTCAGGGTGTAGAACAATCCAACAATAACAATAGGTCTTCCTTTTTCAAGCCCCAAATAGAGAATGTGATGGCCAAGGTTCAAGAAGAGAAGGAAGAAATCAAAGAAATATCGGCTCAGTTAAGAAAACTTACTACTGAGGTCACTCATCTAAGAAATCAGAATTTCTACTCTCAACCTAATCAAAACAGAGGTTATACCAATGACAAACCTAATTATCCTGATAGGGGGTACAACAACAATTACAATAACAACAATGGCAACAATAATCCTCCTAGACAGCCTAGAGTGTGGAACACCAGGCCTAACAATGGTTCCTTGCCATCACCCTTAGATAATCAGCCTCCTGGTGAACCTACGTAGACCACCAGAGTAAACCTTGTAGAGGCAGCACTTAGGAACTGGTGCAGAATACATAACACCAACGCTCATGCAGAGTTGGACTATCCTCAATTCAGGATTGCTGCTAGCATATTCCAAGCTGAAGTGGCCAGTACCTTAGGTAACCCACCTTATGCAGAGGGAAATGAAATTGTCCCCTGTGAGTATGATTCTTCCCTAGTACTAGAAAGCTTCATGCATTATCCTTATCAGCAGACAATATCATCACATCAAGATTACACTTCAACATGTGAGGAATCAACCATGGCTTTTGAGTCGAACTATGTTTTCCCCTTTGAGGATGAGAATGAGCCATCAATTGAGCATGAGGAAGTCAATGCTTATCAATAGCAACCTCAAGGTAGGCATAACTACAACTTAATGAATAACTCAAACAGATCTGCTAATCCTTTGACTACCTCATTACCTCTAAACAATTTCAACACTCCACCTGATCCCAGGGCAAGTAATAACCCTGGACTCCCCAAGGTCGACGCTCAATATCTGACACTGCATAACACAACATCAAAAGCTGCAAATCTACTTCCTGAATCTGACAAATTGGTTACATATCTGGTAGATGAAATGAAAAAAATGAAGATCAGCCTGCCAATGTCAGAGTTGCTTAAGACCCCTGCTATTAAGAATGCTTTCATCAAAATCATTGGATGGTTATGCTTAAAAGGAAGATAACTATACCTTGGGCCAATTTAGAAATAAAGATCATGCTGCCAAGGACGTTAATGTCAAACCTAAAACCTTGGCTATTGTTCAAGCTGCAGATACCTCCCACATGACCCTATACAAAGACAAGACTGAGTCACCTCCCTTCCTCCTTACCACAAGGATGTTTGGTAAAAATTTGCACAACTACTTAGTAGACTTAGGAGCATCTACCAATGTAATGCCCCTATCCATATGCAATGCTTTAGGGTTACATCCTTCTAAATCATTGAAGAAGGTAACACAATTGGACAAAACAGAAGTAAGTGTGGTAGGAGAACTGACCCACATTCACATGCAGCTAGCATCAGATCCCAGAGTCTAGCACTATATTGATATTCAGGTAGTAGATATACCTAATACATATGGAATGTTACTCAGCAGAGACTGGTCAAAAACTCTCAATGGATACATGTCAACTGATTTCAGCCATATGTGGCTACCTTGGAAGGGTATACCAAATCAGATAAAGATTGAAGCTGAACCTCGCATGAGACACATGATCACTGAATATAATAGAACCAATGAAATCATGTATGTGGATGTGGAACCTGGAGTTTACTCCATCAGACCTCAAACCACCAGCATAGAAGAAATACTGATGCTTGACATACATGATCATAATGGTGACCTTTGGAGTGATGAAATAAATTTAGAGCCTGATTGTAATCTTGGAAATAAAATAGTATTGGATCATTTCAAGAAATTTGAGATGCATTTGTTTAGATAGGTGAAACGATGTCAATTATTAAGTGTGCCTGTTCACGATATTCTGACTGATGGATGGTGCAGGTTGCATGATGAGGCTCATTCTAAAAAAACTTGTGATGCTTGTTTAGACATGTTGGAGTTGGAACAAGCATATAGCAAAGCATCTTCACTCGCGGTGAGTTCCATGGATAACGATAGTGATACTGATTTATGTTTGTCTCTTGTAGGAATAGGAGGATGCACACTGAAGGATGAAGGTTCTGTCCAGATGACAGAAGGGATACTGGTATGGAATAGGGGTAATGATAAGAACAAGAAGACAATCACCCCTGGGAGTGATTGTTTAGTGGAGTCAAATTACGTGTTATCTAACGAGGATAGTGGCAGCAATCTATCCAAGTTCAAGGAGTTTCTATCAAAAGAAATCCAAAAGATGACACAACATTATAGACCTCCCCAGGATGCATTGATTAAGAAGTGGTGCAAGTTGCATGAGTCACCTCACTCGGAGACATCTTGCTCATTGTGCCTACATATCTTGAGAAGGCATACGCTGCCTAGTCCAAAGAATGTTCCTCTTGGTGATAAGAGAAAAGAAGAAGTATCAGCTCCCCATAAAGCTGATGAGGTGGTGTCTGAGAAAACTGGGACACCAAAGCTAAAATGGATATCTAGTGGTGTGGCTGCCAGAGCCAAAAGAAAGAAGGAAGCACCAGACAAGCTTTTAGCTGAGGATGAGCCATGGATCCTCAGATTTGATGGATCCAAGTCAAAACAAGGAGCTGAAGTAGGAATAGACCTCATTGATCCATCTGGAAAATCCTATTTGGCAGCATACAGATTGCAGTTCCCATGTACAAATAATGTGATAGAATATGAAGCTCTAATTCATGGGATACTATTCACTCTTAGGAAGAAGGTGAAAATTCTGCATGTCTATGGGGACTCAAAATTAGTTGTCAGATAGGTAAGAGGTATATACTTTTGCAATTACAGGAGGCTATCCAATTACAAACACAGAGTGTGGGACTTAATAGAAAAGTTTGATGCATTCAATATCACCCATGTACCTAGAGAACAAAACCACAGAGCAGATGCTTTGGCCCAGGCTGCCAGTACTCTAGAGCCACTGTCCATATCAGGTTTAAAAGGATTCTCAGTTGAATTAGTATTAGTGCCTTCAGTACCTGATAATGTAACTAATCTCCAAGTATTTGAAGATGATCAGCATATATTGGATTTTATTTCCAATAGAGATGTTTTTGAGGCACAGATTATTGATGAAAAGAATCTAGAAGATCATGTCTAGGAGGAAGAAGAAATCCTGGAGCTGCCAAGTAACAAAATTCCTAGGGGAATGATAGAGCTGGAGAGAGCATTTGATTTGGACAACATGCTAAAACAAAGGGATCTTCAAAAGGTTGATGAAGGACAGTATTCGCAAGCCAACCTTGGGCAAGGTGATAGAAGAAGAAATGTTCTGATTGGGAAGGTCTCTATAGAAGAAGAGTTGAAAGGGATAACTCAGGGCCTCAAAGATTACATCCATGTCATTACCTGGATGTATGACGAATTGAAAACTTTTGATACATTAGTCATCACTCATACAATACCTGTGAAGTCAGACGCCAAGCCTTTTCGGCAAAAGCAAAGACCCATCAACGCTTTACTGGAGCCAATCATTTATGAAGAAGTTAAAAGACTACTCGATGCCAGGATCATATTTCCTGTGAGACACTCCACGTGGGTGGCAAACCTGGTCCCAGTGACAAAGAAGAACGGTGACATCAGACTATGCATGGACTTCAGGAATTTGAATCGAGCTTCTAAAAAGGATAATTATCCTTTGCCTTCTCTAGATGAAGTCCTGTAGATGGTGAACGGCGCGAAGATGATATCCTTGTTGGACTATTTCTCTGGATACAACCAGGTGATGGTGGATAGCATCGATAGATTAAAAACCACATTTACCACAAAATGGGGGATCTTCGCCTACAGGTGCATGCCGTTTGGATTGATAAATGCTGGAGCCACATTTCAGTGAGCAATGGACATAGCCTTCAAAGGCTTGATTGGGAAGTCCATAGTAATATACATGGATGACTTAACGGTGTTCTCCAAAGATAGAGTGGACCATGTAGAGGACTTGAGAAAGGTGTTGAAGAAGTGTGAGCAGTATAGGATATCCTTGAATCCCAAGAAGTGCATATTTGGGATGACCATGAGAAAATTGCTAGGCCACTTGATAACTAAAGACGGGATCATCATTGATCCTGATAGAATAAAATCCATCATGAAGATACAACTGCCTAGAAGCAATACGGAGCTCAAATCTTACTTTGGTAAGATTAATTTTGTTAGGAAATTTATCACTGGCTTTGCAAAGATAGTCAGGCCCTTGAACGCCATGCTCAAGAAGGATGCTAAAATTGAATGGACCCCAGAGGCTAGAGTATCTTTTGAAGACATTAAAAAGGCCATATCAAATGCTTCAGTCTTGATCAGTCCAGATTACACCAAGGACTTCTACATCTACTCATTTGCTTCAGAACATACCTTTGCAACAGTACTGACACAGAAAAATGAAGAAAAGGAAGAAAAGCCTATAGCCTTCATGAGCCGCCCTTTCAGAGATGTAGAGCTTAGGTATATGGACATTGAAAGACAGGTGCTTGCTTTGGTCCGAGTAGTCAAGAAGTTCAGGTACTACATCCTGAGAAGTAAGGTGATTGTTGTTGTACCCGATGCAGCAGTAAAAATGTTGCTAATGCAAAGTGAACCAGGTGAGAAAAGGGCTAAATGGATCACTGTCCTCCAGGAGTACGATATGGACATTACCCCTATGAAGTTGGTAAGAGGGCAGGCATTAAGCCAGATGATATTAGAGGTTGATCCCAATATCCTGAGCCAGTAGTATGTCATAAATGCAAAAGATGACGGAGAATGGTACTCAGACATTAGGCACATCCTGACCACTGGGAGATGTCCCTCAAGACTGCATGCCTCACAAAGGAGAGCCCTAAAGATAAGGTCATTGAAATTTATGTTAAAAGGAGGAGTCCTTTTCAAGAAAAACTATGAGGGGATATACCTAAGATGCTTAAAAAGATCAGAAGTAGATAAGGTGCTAATAGAATTACATGATAAATTTGGGACTGCACATGGGTCATCCTTAGCCACCACTCATGCTATCCTCAGGGCGGGGTATTATTGGCCCACAATTTTCAAAGATACAGCTGAAAACATTAAATGATATCATATGTGTCAGGTTGCTACCAATAGAGAGAAATATGCTGCTCAACCTTTGCAGCCAGTGATGGAGATGCGCCCCTTTGCTCAATGGGGAATGGACTTCATAGGACCCATCAATCCTCCCTCATCCTTAGGCCACAGGTATGTTTTAACTATTACTGATTACTATACCAGGTGGATTGAGGCTGTTAGTAGTAGGACATGTAATGCTGAGGATGTTATTAGGTTTTTGGAAACCAATATAGTGACCAAGTATGGAGTTCCATATGCTTTAGTATGTGATAATGGGCCTACTTTTGCTTCAATTAAATTGTCAAGTTGGGCTTTTGATCATGGGATCATTTGAAAATCATCCTCAAATTACTACTGCCAAGGGAATGGATTAGCAGAATCCACAAACAAGAACCTATTGAACATCATAAAAAAGCTGGTAGATAAGAACCCAAGGGAATGGAACACTCTTGAAATATGCCTTGTGGGTAGATAGAACCAGAAATAAAGCTACATTAGGAAATTCACCTTTTCACTTAGTATATGGGGTGGATCCCATCCTCCCTATCAACTTAAAGATTCCTACGCTATAGTTTGCACAAGAGTACCTAGGCATAGATAATAAACAGGAAGTTAGATTGCTACAACTAATGCACCTAGAGGAAAAAAGAAGTGCAACAATTAACCAATTTGCTAAACATCAGGCTATCGTCAAGTGCTAGTTTGACAAAAGGGCCAGAATCAAGGCTTTTAGGATCTCAGATCTGGTCTTGATGTGGGATAAAGCACATGAAAGGAAGGGTGATCATGGTAAATTTAACAAACTCTAGATAGGCCCCTTTCAAATTTCTAAAATTCTAGGAGACGGCACCTACAGGCTCAAGACCTTAACAGGTGAGGATGTTCCATTACCAGTTAATGGACAGTTCCTCAAACACTATTTTCAAGCCTGAGGATTGCATCATGACAGTCATGTGTATCATAGTGTACTTTCTTTGTATAGTTGTTTGTATAGTGGCTTTGTTTTGCTTGTTTTGTTTTGGTTGCTTTGTTTCCTCAGCAGGAATCTTTCTTTTGATTTAGAGTATAAAGGGGTAGATTAACAACCACTAAAAATAATGGAAAATTGAGATCATTAAGGTTAATTATTTGAAATATATGCATAACTTGTTGTGACTGTCATGAATGTAGAGAGTTGTTTAACTTGTGAAATTTTGTATTCAATAAGAATGGGTTGAGTATTCAAGGAATGTTTCTCACAATGACACACCTAAAATCCTTGGGTTTGTTAAACTTACCAGTGTAGATATTAGGTGAAAAATCACAGGTCACCCTTGCTACCATTACAATTCTCAACTTAATTTCAGCAAGTGACCACTCCTTGCATCATGAAGTTACAAATGCAATGTCTTATGAAATCTCTATGAAATACAAAAATAAATAAAATAAATAAATAAAATGGATTATACTGAAAATCCAAATTAAGCCATCTAAGTAACTCTACCGGGGCTATAGACAATCATTGGCAATGGGGCTCTACTTAGGAGAATTGTAACGATAACCTTGCTAGGGGTATGGATGCTCGCTGGCAGCAAGGCTCTTTCCAGTTGGCTATGAGGGAATGTTCTCACCTACGTAGTCTAATATCAGTCACTGGTTTGTTCAACCAATCTTCAAGATGAGGCTTATTAACCATGTGCACCCACTTAAACTAAAATAAAAATTCATGCACCTTATTGAATATATTGAGTCTCAATTTGGATAATAAATTGCAGAAAAGATAGTTGGAAGTTATGAATTTATTTCATTCAATTTTCTTTAATGGGTTGAATTTGATTTTTTTGTTTGGTTTCTAGTTGTAGTGATGTTCACAACATGCCCCATTTTACTCAGCAAAATGAGGACACCTACTATGGTTTTTTGTTTTTTGCTTGTGTGTGTCATTTTGCTTGGTGGTAAAGGGAAAAAGGGGTTAAAATTGCAAACCTTGTTAAAAATGGAAAAGAAATGCATTTTAGTATCAGTGCATAGTATGGTTGGATTCCTTGTCAAAAATAAGCTAGGGTTACATTTTGAACCATGTTAAAATTTGCCATATTTTGTAAGTTATGATCATTTTGGTAAAATGTACATTCAGATTTGTATATCGCTTTGCATATACAAGGTCGTTCGTATATGCAAAGGGTTTTGTTTTTGTACTTAGTCACTTTTGCATTTGGGTTCATATACAAGGTCATTTGTATGTGTTTTTTCCTTGTATACATTTGGTAGAGTTTATACATACATACAAGATGGACCCGAGGTGGTTTTAGGTTGAAATGAATAAATGTTTAAATCCATTGCATGTATCTCGCGCTTGTATGTTTGGTAGGTCATAACATACAATGCATTTATACAAGGGCCAGAACTGAAAAGTTATTTTACAATGTTAATTCATTGTATATTTCAAGCTTGTATATTTGAACATACATTTGAGATATACATTTACAATGTGCAGGCCGCAGACCCGAAGGATTATGAAAAGAAGTTAAACTGTTGTATGTTTTTCGCTTCTATGTTTTTACATACAAATGAAATATACAAGTCAAGATACATGCAACATTCATATGCATTGCACGGACCTAAAGGGAGTATTAAAAGTGGTTAATTCCTTGTATGTTTCCACAATGCATATTTCGTAACATACAGGGCGGATATACATTACTGTATACATTGCTTGGAACTAACATTTTTATGAAACAGGGTTAATTTAATGTATATTGGGCTTGTATATTCTTATATATAAGGCCAACATACATTTAACTTATACAAGAGCTGGAATCCAAATAAAATAGAATCTGATTGTTGCAATGTATAAAGCCCCAATGTATATCATAAGATACAAGACCTGATATACATTGCGCTCATACAACACGGAATCCAAGGGCAGATTTAAATTTGATTAAATGCTTGTATCAAGCCTGAAATGTATGTCTAAGGATACAATGGAAATATACATACTGTGGACGTGACAGAAAGTTAAAAGAGGTTAATTCATTGTATGTTCGCACTTTGTATATTTCGATACATACAAGCCAAGATGCATCACGAAATGTACAAGACACGGAATTGAAAAGTTATGAAATGGAGATAAATGCTTGTATATTTTGCATTTGTATGTTGCAATATACAAGCAAAATATACAAAGGAAGCATACAGGCCATGGAATTGAAAAGATTGAAATCTAATTGAATCAATGTATCACATCCACAATGTATATTGATATACATTGCTCAGCATACAATGAAATATACATTGCGGAAATCAGAGGCAAATTAAAAGTGGTTAAATGCTTGTATCACGTTCGGCTTGTATATCAGATATACAAGGATTTAAACAAGGAAAATGAGCGGGAAAGTGAAGCGATAGGAATTTTGAAGCTTCTTTGGGCACCTTATGCATGTTTCTGGTCAATGATAGTTGACCCGACTAGTTTTAACGCTCTATATACATTTTTGATGCCTGTTTTCCATGGTTTTTGAGTCCAATGGATGTGTTTGTGCATTTGGAGCCTATTTTAATGTAGATGTTCATTTTTCCTATTGATTTATTAAATGATGGTGCCAATTCCTACTTGTTTATTGCAGATTATTGGAGTAGCTAGGAAGAAGCAGAGTTACCAACACAGTAACAGCATGCAGGTGAATGTGAAGGCGAGGTTTTAAATAACGATGATGTCCCAGGTGGTGGGCTAGATCGTAAGAGGCCAAACACACCAGAAGGCAATGAAGCTTTCAATGCGGGGGAGTTTGTAGAAAGGAAACATTATTGAAGGAGTGGCACCCTGTCTGGGTGTGCTACTCGCATTCTTGGCAGGATTCATTTCTCACCGTTGGATGCTGCATTTCAAGATGCTGACCATTGATCTCCTAGGGTTTTTGGGCACCAAATTGGGGAAAAACTAGAGATATATATATTGAGCCCTTGTACTGTACAAAAAGGAGAGGAGGTCAATAATACAAAAAAATAGACCTGTAATAGTTTTAGGAGAGATCGGATTACTAAGACTAGTGAAGACTGGATTGTTGAAATAATCAAGGTCCCTTCCTCAAATAATTGTAAATGTACCTATTTTATGAACATATTGTATGGAGATGAAGCTTCAGACTATACCCTGATTGTAAACCTTAAGTAGTCTTCAAGTTGATTTCTAGATATGTACTGGTGAATGCTGTGTTCTATAGAAGCACTTTCATTTCATTGCATGTTGTTGTCAACTTTTCCCTTGAAGATTTGCACTAGATCATGCGGATTTGTGGACTGTCCTGGTGAAGTATGATTTTAGTTTTCTTCTCTCGATTTCTGTATGGGAACATGTATATGGATCAATGATCTCAGTTAAGTAATTTTAGGAATCTCACTCTCTCTAACCCTTTTTCTCATTTTAATTTCAATGAAATCACTTTCATAACTGCACATCATGATAAATCAGAAGTAGAATAGAAAAATATGCTGACATCCCGAAGACAACTGAATATCATTAGCATATTTTGAGCTAAATACATGTAGTATTGAAAATGTCATGCAGAGAATCACAAATAAGGGTAGAACTCATGCAAATATCAACTTAGACACATCATTTGGAGATATATGCTGTGTAGAGTAACTTCCCTGTATAGCATAGTTGCAGAAATAGAATCTACTAATCTACGTAAGGCCCCAAAATGGAAAACAACAATACACATCAACCACAGAGTTACATCAGCAAGTTCTGAACTAATCGACGAGGACTTGGGATCATGAATTCTTGGAATTCATCATATCTTTCAGGATAAACAAGGGTTGCTGTGTGACTTTTTTTTTGCGTGCTTGGTTGTGACTGACATCACAAACCAATCAACAGGGTTCTTTAGCTCAAAGGTTATTTTCAGCATCCTTGAGTTCATCTGTAGTTGAAGGAACTTTCTCTAGAGGTTCATACTTATCTTTGGTTATTAACCAATAAGCATCACCCATGCATTGTAAATGGCATTCCATGTGACTCTTCCAAACAGAGTAATTTGTTCCATCAAATCTTGGACTATCCTTCTTGTAAGTCAACTTCATGGATCTCCTCATCTGGTTAAGTGTGTTTTAGAGGAACTTGGCTCTGATACCAATTGTTGGAATTAGTTCAGACAACTGAGAGGGGTGTGAATCAGTTGTCCCTAAACTTTAACATTTTCTAAACTTTTGAATCTTCTTTTTTAATTTACAACCATATTAATGATGTAAACATTTAAGCATAAATCAACACATGAGCAGAAACAACATGAACACGCAACACCAGAATTTTGATGTGGAAAACCTGGTTAAGGGAAAAACCATGGTGGGGGTTAAACCATAAAAATGTGTACCCTATTAAAATTAATTAAGAAAATAGAAGGCACATGCCCAGAGCTCACTGCTCAAGAAGAGGCTCACTACCTATAAGAAATTATAATTTACACAAAGATAATGAACTGAGAAATAGAATCTACATTCATGCCTAGATCAGTCCCTTTGAAGGCTCAAAAAATTATGCTCCTATCTTCAAATTCTTCTTCACTGACTCTTCACTCTATACTCCCTTCGCTTCTCTTCTTCTCTGCTCTGGTTTTGATCCTTTCTTCGATTTAATTCATTTTGTACAAGGATAATTTTCCACAACTCTGCAACAAGTATTTATTCACTTCATCAACCTTGGAATGATCAACAAGGTCAGCTAAACATAAGTAGATCTTTACACTGTCAGCCAAACATAGTTGAGACTTGAAACTTCCTCTATTAACATATTATGCTTCATTATCCGAGACATGCCAGGAACATCTAGTCAGCCAAGACTGGGAAGAACATCAACCTTAAAGATGAAATCTTCAATCAACAAGCTCAAATTTCAATGTGGACCTCCAACATAGTAGCCACATGATCCAGAGACCTCCACAAGCACATTGAAATCACCAATAACATTCACTCTAAACCAAATTACCAGAATCATTTGTATCTTCCTCCAGAACATCAGGAACACTATTTGCCATGACTTTCAAGCTAGAAAGATAGCTTGTGGACCTCCAAACCACGAATCACTGAGTTGATGATACACACTGACTTCCCAAACATGCCTTTAGATTCGCAGACCATAATATTTCACTGCGGAGCAATTTAGACCAACTTACTGTCACACCATCTCTTTTGAATGCTGCAAAATCAAATTATACTCAGATGACCATAACTTCTTCATATCTTCATGTGGACATCTCAATTCTTAATTGGGACAACCTCTGACAATTCTCTACACAACCATATGGTCCACATGCATTGATTGTCATTAATTTTCTCAGTATTCTCAACAATCCGGTCTTCTATATAGACAACAAAATAGGATATAGTTGACACCAATGGAAACAAGGATATGTTGACATCAATTACAAAAACACTTAGGCACATATTTGCAACAGGCCTAAGGAGAAGAGGTCCAAGTTGGAGAACAAGGCAGTTAAATGTATCTTCATTAGTTATGGTATCGTTGTGAAAGGGTACAAGCTATGGGATCCAGTGGCTAAAAGAGTTTTGTATAGCAGAAGTGTGATCCTCAAAGAGCTCAATCCTTCTTCTATTGTTCTACAACCATAGAAATAAGAAAAGAAAGAGGATGTGGTTTAGCTTGCTCTCACCCCTAAGAAAGTTGAACCAAAGACACTAGTTGGATCTGATGATGAGGAGAGCTCTAGCAGCTCTGAAAGTTTAGAAGAATAAAATGAAGAACCTCAACCACAACTTATGAGGAGATCCATGAGAATAAGGCAACAACCTTAAAGGTTTGGTTATTCATTACATGATTCTAGTTGTATTTTTGCTTTGATTTCTAATGCTGATGAGCCTAGGACTGTAAGGGAACCTATGGGTATGAAAGATGCAGGTTCTTGGAAGGAGGCCATGGAAGAAGAGATGACTTATATGGAAATGAATAATACTTGTGACTTGGTGCCTTTTCCTAAAGAAAGAAATCCTGTTGTATGGAAATGGGTGTTTAAGAAAATGTTTGGTTCAGATGGCAGCATTGAGAAATATAAGGCAAGGTTGGTCAGGAAGGCATATTCACAGGTGGAGGGAATTGACTATGGTGAGATTTTCTCTCCAGATGCAATGCTAACATCTATTTGGTTCCTATTATCTCCTATAACAGCATATAACTTAGAGGTGGAGTAGATGGATGTGAAGACAACATTCCTTCATAGTGATTTGGATGAGGAGATTTATATGTCACAGCCAAAGCACTACATTGTGAAAGGTAAAGAAAATCTAGTTTACAAGTTGAAAAAGTCTTTGTATGGTCTTAAGCAGTCTCCTTGGATGTGGTACCAAAAGTTTGATGCCTTTGTGTTGAGTATTGGATTTTTGAGATTGAAATCAGATCATTATGTTTACTTCAAGTTTGATAATGATTGCATTCTCATTATAGTATTATATGTCGATGATATGTTGCTAATTGGGAATGTTAAAGGTCTAATTTATGATTTGAAGTCTCAGTTGTCAGCACAATTTGAAATGAAATTTTTTGGGGCAGCCGGGTACATTCTGGGGATGGAGTTCAAAAGAGACAAAGTAAATAGAAAAATTTGGTTAAGCTAGAGTAAGTATGTGAAGACTGTGTTGGAGAGATTCAGCATGGTAGATTGTAGACCTTTGAGTGTTCCTATTTTGATGGGGATAAAGTTATCTGTTGAGGATTGTCTGAAGTCTCCTTCTGAGATGGAGGATATGAGAAGAGTACCTTATACTAGTGTGGTTGGCAGTTTGATGTATGTGATGGTCTATACAAGACTAGACATTGCCCAAGTAGTGGGAGTCCTTAGCCGATTCATTACTAATCCTAGATAGATACATTAAGATGCGATAAAGAGAGTTTTTAGATATCTATAGGGTACTTTTGATTATGCCTTGTGCTATCATGGTTATCCTACTGGTTCTCAACATTCTATGAGTATTCATGGATTTGTGGATTCAGATTGGGCAGGTGACATTGACAGTAGGAGATCCACCAGTGCTTATGTGTTCACTATGTTTAGTGGTGCTATTAGTTGGATGAGTAAGCGGAAACATGTGGTTGCTTTGTCCATGACTAAAACAAAGTACATGGTAGTTACTCATGCTTGTAAGGAATCCATTTGGCTTAAGAGATTGCATTCTGACATTGGGTTTGATGCAAGGAAGATTACCATTTCTTGTGACAATCATGCTACCATATGTTTGGCAAAGAATCCAACATTCCATGTGAGAACAAATCACATTGATGTGTAGTACCACTTTATACATGATATGGTAAAGTACGGGAAGGTGAATTTGGAGAAGATTGATACTTTTGTGAATGTTGCAGATTCCTTGACAAAGCATGTGAGCACAAAGAAGTTTAGATGGTGTTTGGAGTCTATGGGCCTCTTGGCCCCTAGTAGTTAAATCTTGTTATTCTATTGTCTCTTGAAAGGTGTTTTACAAGTGGGAGAATGTTGGGAATTAAGGTGTCTCAACCTTTACAAGTTACTAGAATTTATTATTTAACTGTATTTAATTTTTTTCCTATTATTGTAATTTGTATGCAAATTTGATTTTGTAACTTTGTGGGAGTTGGCATGATGATATGTCATCCTACATGGAAGGTGACTACATGTATTTTTGTCCTCATATGAGGAGATAGGCATGTCTCACTTTGTGGTAGAGGAGTTTTGTCATGTGTCGGCATCTTTCAGGTGTTGTAAGAGGTTTATGATGTGTAAGGGTTATGATAGATTCCTATGACAAAATCTATGATATGTAAGAGCTAGAAATAGAAGATCATATGACATTTGAAGACAAGTGTCAGAAAGCATCTTGCACAGAGGAAGTAGGAACCTAAGTTTGACTATGACAAGGTTGCAAGAGAATCTGCTATTAATAGTCAATTATGATAGATTCTCTTATAGCTGTAAGAGTTGTCATAAATGATGGATTTTATGACATTGTAAGAGTATCTGTCATACCTAAATTGGGCAAATTTGGGGTGCCCAAGTTGGGGGGTTGTAAGCAATGAAAGAGAATCTCTTACAAGTGTCATACGCATAATTTATGGCCTTGGAAATTGGGCCACATGGATTTGGATGAGTTCCTTGTGTGACTTGCTATAGAAGCTACCTCCATTTGTACTACTTCTCTTTATATACATGTGCTTGGAGTTGGAGATTATGTTGTTCTTTTTGCAGGTACATAAATGCTACCAGAATTACTCTAGACTTGACACTGTGACTACTCCTAAAAGAGCTTGGCTCTAAAACTGTATTGTAACAATTCTTTGATTACTGATAATACATTGGGTTGTGCTTTGGAGTGTGAGGTTTTTCACCTGAAAGGGTTTTCCCCATGTATATCTTGTGTCATTGCATTATACTTTCTTGTGAATGTGTTTTTAATCTCTCTATAATTATGTATCTAAACTATAACTATTAAGATCTAAGAAAAATTTGCACTACTATCCCTGATTAGATTGGTGTTGGAAGTTGTTTCTATGTACCTTGCTTCCTTTCACTCCTAAGGCTAGATCTCTCTTTTCTACATCATAGTACAAAGTAAGCAAGACTTTTTACATATATGGATTTAAATGGATCCCATTAATTGGGATCAACAATATAGTTCCACTTAATGTTGAGATTTTGATCAAATTGAACTTCTTACATGTAATTATGTATGGACCACTCTATAATGGATCAAAATTACTATAATCTTGGCTTGGCCATATCCTCATCTCATTTTAATATACATTCACCAACCTTAAATTGTTGTTTTGTTGCCTTGTCAAACTACTTCTTAACTCTATCTTAGTATTTAGACATCTAATCATACATAGTGTTTAATTTCTCCTATAATTGTAATATCTTAGCTAATCTGACTACCATTTTCCCATTCTCATTGGTTTCCATTTATTGGATAATTTCAAGAGCTGTTAGATTTATAGAACAAGGCATTCTAGATCATTTTCCATAAACTAGAGCATAAGGAGAAGTTCCTAAAGATTTCTTAGGCATAATCCTATCTACTCAAAAATATATTTTAGGTGAAAATTCCATTTTCTTTTTTCTTTGAACCAATTCTCTTGATGAATCTAAACATTTTTTTTGTTGGTTGATTTGGAAGCCCAATTTCTAGTACAAGTAATAGCTTGATGCATTTTTCATATAGATTCCATGTTTTGAAGTGACTTTGGTGATGCCCACTCCCACAAATGATTTTTCATTATTATTAATAATTGTCTCAAGAATAGAAAACATAGTTACTATACCTTCAATGAATTTAATGATTGTTACATCTATAGATTCCATTGAATGAATAACCTTGGTCTCCATCTTGTGTACTAATCAATGGTTGTTTATATGAACTTATGTCCTACACTTATTGGAGGGTTGATCTCTCCTATGAACTCCAATCCTCATAGAGAAAAAGGTTGATTTTCTAAGATGTTCTCTAAGGGGAGTGGTGCTTTCTTCTTTTTTCTAGCGTAGAATTTGCAATTCTATCCAATGCATTACCTATTTATGAGCATCAGTGAACATCTAGGGTTAATAGTATCCAACTCCCATTATCTTAGTGTACATGGTCTAAGTTGAATAGTGTCCACTTGAAAGGCCCTCATGAAACTCTTTAAGGAGGGTTGGGGTTCTTTCCTTTGCCACACATCTTATTAGTATCCCATCAAAGTTTCTTTTAAAAAGGAAACCCTAAATCAATCTATATGGTGCTACTTGTAATCTATATGGTCTTGTTTTTTCTAGGTTTAGTTTTCTTCCAGAAACTATCCTATTTCTAGTAATTTGATTCTATCTTTCCTACATCATAGTCCTTGTTGTGCTTCATTGGTCAAGTAATTTTTTGTCTACTAACCTTGTATCTCTTCCTAGTCCTTTGGGGCAAGTATATATTTTGTAAGATGTTAACAAAGAGCCCTCCCTTTCATCATATTTGTTATTTTTATCTCTATGTCATATTCAAGTATTTTGGTTATCCATCCTTATCTTTTTCATTTGTTTCTTGATTGAAGATATATTATATTATGCTAGGGTGAATGGCCATGGTAGTGATTTTTTTAAAAGAAACCAAATGCTTGAATATTTTATGTTATTTGACTGGGACATATGTTTACTTTTATATGAAGGTATATTTTAATGTTTGACTAAAACTGTAATATGATGCTCATCATTATTATTTTCTTCCTTTTGAGTCAGCACTATAGCAACACTAGCATGGCCACCATACACATACATGAAAAATGATTTGGTAAAATTGGGATTGTTCAAGTGAGTGAAGGATTATGATGGACCAAAAAATATGTCACATCCTATTGTTTTGCCTATTTAATTATTTCATTTTCTTACAGATTCTTTTTAATCCATGGGAACCTATTTCACCTACCTCCTTGGTCTAGTTTAGAAAATTCAAGCTTTGAAATTCTAGTTGTGTAGAAGAGTTGAGGTCCATAGGTTGTCAACATGCTATGTATCCCTATATACATCAAACAAAAAGGAACATAATAAAATAATGGAGTTTCATGGAACTAATTCTATCAACATGATGATTACCATGGTGCCAAGAAGGAGATCCAAACTATAGGGGCCTTGTCTTTTTTATGTATAGAAAAGGATAAGCCAAATCCAACCAATCAAACTAGGGCAAGACAAGAGACCCTAATTGATAAAGATTAGTGTATAATAGACTATCAGAAGTAGAAAACTAGAATCTAGATAGGTAGTAGAGACTAGGGGATCAAGAGGACTAGGGCACTTGGGCACCATAGAATCTAAATAGGGTTTCACAAACTATGACAATTTTAGTGTCTTCCTTGTCCTGTGTTCCTTTCTCCTGTAGCTTGATTTCTACAAATTCCTCTGGATCTAACCTGCACACACACAAGAAGGAAAATGGTTAGGTACTATTTAGGATCTTATCTAAGTGAAGCTCCATGAATGGTTCTTCCACCTCCACAATAGTAAATATTTTAGATAAATAACATGTACCCTAGGAGGGCAGAGGTGAATGTAAAGTAGAATAGAATGCTAGAACAAAGCATGAAGGAAAGAAGTCACAATGAGCATGGAAACCATAGCATGCTTGATATGATATCACAACTTAAATCAAGAAGTTGGTGTAGCCCAAAGAAGTAGAAATATCTTCACAAGATTTTCAATATGTTAGTGTTGTAGCAATAATCCACAATAGAGAGCTTTAGAGAAGAGTTGAGAGCATAAGAGAGAAGAAGAGAGAGTGCAAGAGTGCCTAAATTGCTTGGATGTTCAAATGAATAGCTTAACTTTCTTTTATATGTATTCCCATTCATTTCTAGAGAATTAAACCAAATGAGACCAACATTAGGAATCATTTAAGATTCCCTAAGATAACAACCCACAAATTTAGGCCAGGGATAAAGAAGAGAACAAGTTGCTTGGGCACCCTGATCCTTTAGCCACATAAGCCTTGGGATAAGGCACTTTAAGTATGCTTAGACCTTCCTTAGAATTATATTTCTAGGTTTTGTGCATCAAGATCAAGAATTAGACACTTAATGTTTGAAAGGGTGTTAAAATAGGTCCTAATTAACAAATGGAAAGGTCCACTCATTTTCTAAACTAAGTGTAGAATGCTAGTGTACACATTTTATGACATAACATTTAGCCCCCACATTAGCGTAGGTATGAACTTATGTTCAAACTCACAATAAATGATGGGGAAGACATATTTCAAACACAACACACATAGAGGTCATAAAATGTCCCCAAAATTGAGGCGTGATCAAGCCCCCAAGTTTAGTTGTCTAGGAGTCTATGATGATTGGAATACACATAAGACGTGATATAATTCAATAATAAATGAAGCACTTATAGAACATGAAATAAGAAACAACATACACAAGGCATACACTTGAGAAATCACAATGTATGCATGCAACACAAAAAGCATAGATGTCATACACAAAGGATACACACCATAGACACAATATATATGCTTGACATGAAGCATACACGTAAAGCCCAAATTATACATATAATACAGATGAAATGTACATGGAATACACATGAAGTATTCAAGGAGAATACATAAGGAACACATAGAGAGAATATGTGCAAGGCACCTGCAAGGTTTGAAGAATATATAGAGAATAGGAATATATGAGGAGAATACACAGATCATACATCAATCATAAAAAAGCACATAATAGAAGACCTCAATCTAAATGTTGTCTCAATCACCATGCATCATTCCCCAATATGCAATAAGAATAATGCTAAGGAGTTAGTTAGAAATGAGAAGCATAAGAGGTGTAAAAACACATCATACACATAATCTATCTAATGAAAAGTGTTTCCATTGAAGGGAATACACCAACTACCTTCTACAAAAAGATTCACACAAAGTCTTGTAGAATAAGAAGGTGAAGTGATCTTACTACTAAACTCTAGTTGGTGGCACAATCCTTATTCCAAACATGCAAAGAGCTTCAACTTAAGAGAACAAGATAGACTCAAGATCTTGTTTCCAAGTTTTCCATAATCCTTTCCAAGAGAGTGGAGTAACAAAACTAATCAACAAGTGTTTAGATAGAATGAAGAACTTAAGGTTCATAGCATGATATATGCATGCCCCCACCTTAAATTGATTTCTAACTCCACCAGGGAGCAATTTCCTTTAAGGTAGAGTGAGGAAGAAATATAAGAAACGCACGAGAGATTTCTAAAAGAGCATGCCCAAATGATATGTGTTTTTAAAAGCTACATCACAAAAAGGGGTTTCCCCTAGGATGAGAAAAACAAGGTGATGCTTACAAGCATGATTCAAAATGTCTTGTGTAGTCATGGTATGACGCCAAGCATTGTAATAAGGTGCCACATAAATATGAAGATGATGGAAGAAAAATCACATAAAAGTAGAGTACACATAAATTGAATCAACATGAAAGGATGCTAAATCATCCAAGAAAATAATGGAATTGTACATCATGATATATAGAAGAATGAAGATATACATAGAATAATGACACGTGTTCTTACTCCTTATACCTTTGTGCTAACAAGTGTGCTAAGGGAGAACTAACAATAAAAAATGCATCACAATATAAGGATAACAATACATACAAGCATGACATAATTTAGAAGAAGGGACCACTATTGCAAGTTAGCCTATAACAAATTATCCTCCCCCAACTTGATTATAAAATGGATGGAGGAAAAGGTGCTCTAGGGACTACATCAAGAATGGTGAGAAGTTCTAGAGCCAAACCTTGTTCAAAGTTGTTGAATTTTGTCACCCACGACTCAACAATCCAAGCAGTGGAATGGCCAAGTGCTTGATGATATGCACAATAATTAGGTATTGAATGATTATTTTGTTGAATCCTTTTGTGTTTATGCATAGGAAGAGTGATTAAGTGGTCTTTAAGTAGACTTGGTAACATGCACTCTTTTTGATATAGAAGAGAAGTAATAGGGGGAGTGAGAAATAATCTTTTTTGTTGTAAACCTGGTGGAGAGAATGTAGGAGAAGGTAAAAAACCTAAACCTACATTAGACAAATGTAGTGTTGTTTCCACAGGTTTCATAATTCCATGTACTTTACATCCTAACCAATTTCCATTGTATCCTTGTTTAGAAATAATTTTGAATCCAAGCCCATAATACATCTCCAAATCCAAAGGAAGAGAAGATGTAATATGACTATCTTTGTTGAAGTTTGTTGAAGAAGGATCATTCCCTTCATCATGGTGAGGAGGGTCATACTTTGTTTCAGCCATCCCATGGGGGTTGAAATATAAAGAGACCTCATCACTACTAACAGATGTATTCAAATTAGATGATACTTTATCACAAATGGTTGCCATTTCTATAGAAGAAGGCAGATCTTCATCTATTTCAAAAGTTCCATCATCATTAATGTTGAGTTTAAACTTTATGGGAGTAGGAGATTGTGTTGAAGAAATTTCATTTACCTCCAAGGTCTTTGGGTGTGAGGTTGAGATTAAATATATTCACTCATAAAGGAGGGTGTAAAATGTAAGGAACCCCAATCATCACCGAAACATTCATTTGAAGGACCAACACTATCCTAACCAATGTTGTTGTTAGGATCGAAGAATAGTGGTTTGGTTTTTGTTGAAGAAGGGATCAAATTACATAGAGGAAGTTGATATTTTGCTTCAATTTGTAAGAAATGTTTCAAAATTAGATTGGCTTTAATTGTATGTAACTTTGTTTTCAAAAATGACTTTATTGAATGATGAAGGGTAGACAGAACATCCCCCATCATATGAATCCATGGTCTACCAAGAAGAAGATTGTATGAAAGAGAATTAGGCATGACATGGATAAGTGTAGGAAATGTAATAGAACCAACCCTAAGAGATAAGGTAATAGTACCCAATAATTGCCTACCAACATTATCAAAGCCACAAATGTTGAGTTTAAATGGTTTAATGAGAGATGTATTAGAATTGATTTTATGTAACATGTCTATTCCACAAATGTTAAGACCTGACCCACCATCAATCATGGTATGTCTAACTCTCATATTATTGATGAAGATGAATATCATAAGAGGCTCATTTTGGTCTTGAACTTCTGTGGGAGGTAATTCATGTGGTTGAAAAACAATATCTAATTTTGTCACATGCATACAATATAATAGGGCTGTTACATCATTCAATTGAATAGTAGGTGGAACAATCACCTTTTGTAAAGCTTTTTGGAGCATTTCATGGTATGTAGGTGATGTTTGTATTGACTCCCATAGAGAGATATTTGTTGGAGTAGATTAGAGCTGCTCAACAACATCATAATCTATACCATTATGAGTAGGAAGATGAGGAGGTGGAGGAAGAAAAGGTTGAAAAGGTTGAAGAGAAATGGGCACATGCAGTGCTTGCTTATTTTTCTTGTTATTATGAGTGTTGTATGTGATGAGTGCCAAGTTACACTCATGAAATACATCTTTTTTCCTCTCTTTTTCCCCTTTTTGGGTTCATCTTTCCTAGTGTCTGCACCCAAATAAGCTAGCAAGATCGTTCTATTTTATGATTAATTGAGATAGATTACTTAAGATTAGAATTTCTGATTGAGTGACTAACGTGTGTGGAATTGATGGAAAAATGTAGAAACTTCTCTCTTTTTGAATCAATAGGTGTAGATGCCAGGAACAACAATTTTGTGCATATCCGGAGATAGTCTTCAATGATCTCTGGAGACAATACCAAAGAACCATGACACTTGAAGTTTTGAAGAAATGAGGAATGCCTCTTTGGAGCTCTGCAAGAGTCTGGAGTATCTCCGGAGCTACAAACACATCTTTGGATCTGCAGACAAGAATAGTTATCTCCGATGCCTCCTAAGAGTAGGGCATAATTCTAGTAGAGCTGCCAACCAAGCACTCTCAGAAGTGACCTTAATACCCCTCACTTCACTCAAATCATCACCTGAGTGGTGAAGGGTCAACTTTAGTTAAACTGCTAGAGTTTTATCTTTTCAAAGTTTTTGCATGAGTTACAGATGGAATTAATCCAATATCCTTATTTTCAGGGCCTCATTGCCCAAGTGTATTAAGACTCAAACTTAGAGTTCTGAGTGGACTTCTATTCCACTCAAGTCTACTTTTATTGCATGATTATTTTTCATAGTTAGATAGTTAAGTACAATAAAGAGATGGTGTCATCCCATAGAAAGACTAGTAGATGAGTTCAGTGATATATCATCACTCATTTTTATATATACTCTCAGACATAGTAGAAGAAATATACAATGATTGAATTATTTTGATTTTCAGAGATCTCAGTTCTATGTTAGCAATATTTTCATGAATGCAATGTGAATGAATTGGATTGAATCTAGTTGTGATCATCTTTTGTGCTGATTTCCTACTATCGCCTTCAGCCCCAAGGGTGTGGAGTAAGGGCCCACTCTCACCACTAAGGTAGGAGGCTAGTACCACTATTTTATTGCTTTAGCTTTTTATGAAAATCTTTACTACTTTTAATAGATAAATGTAAGTTACTATTTTTCTTTGCTTTAAGTAAATTTTCCTATTTTATTCTATTTCCAGCATCCATTAAATTTATTCAGCAAATAGATAGATTAATCTATTTTCAAAATTGTAGAAACTGTTAGGATTAGCTATAAACTAGTAACTATAGAATCCCTAGTTGCAGACAGCTGTGGACACAGCCCTAGGTTTTGACATCTGAAAACATATTAAATGATGAGGTACAATGACATCTTGTCATTTTTGGCACCATTGCCAGTGATAATCTTGTGTTAATTAGGGAAACTGAGTTAAAACAATTTTTAGGATAAATTTGTATGGTTAGAGCTAGAGATCTAAAAGGAAGATATAGTAAGCATACACCCCAACAACACACCATAGGGGAAAGCAGTGGGTGGTACAAAATCTTGTTGAGGAAAGAAACCTAGAGCCTAATTTGGAACCTGCACCTCAAAACAACAATCCCTTAGATCCTCCAAATATTGCACTTGCCAATTATATCTAGGAATTACAACAAAAAATTTAGGCAGATCCTTTGATATAACATAATTTCCTAGAACCTTAGGGAGACAAACCAGTACTAAACATGGAAAATGATAATCATGGGGAAGAGGAAAATCAGGCTCCAAGAACCTTCTCTTACCCTATTGTTTTGGCTGCTGGAGATAATGCTCCTATGAAGAATATCTCACTAGCACACTTGCCAAATTTTAGAGGACTTTCTTCTGAGGATCTAGATCAGTTCTTGTTTGAATTCAAAGTAGTCTGCCAAACTTATGATTATGGATCAGATAACCAAAAACTCAAACTGTTCCCTTCAACCCTGAAAGATTCTGCAATGAGATGGTTTATGGGTTTACCCCAGAATTTTATCCATTCTTGGGATCAAATGGAAATAGAGTTTTTAGAAAAATACCAAGATTACTGCAGATCCAATAATAAAAATGAAGAATTGTTTAAAATAAGGTAGGGGGAGGAAGAATCCTTAGAGGACTATGTGGATAGGTTTAATTTTTCCTTGAGAAGTTATGGCAATCTAGTGGATCACTCCTTGGCCAGAACCCTATTTATAAAAGGATTGGATAAAGAATCAAAACATGGGAAAAGGGAACATTAACAAAATGGAAATAGCTGATATAGAGGAGCTCTACAGGAACTATTCTAGAACCCAAAATGGAGTGAGGTCATCCAAAACTTTTAAAGGGAAGAATGAAATAGGACAGTTGATGGAGGAGATTGCAAATCTAAAAATAGACATTCTAGTATAATTAAATACCACATTGGATGGGATTCAAGTAAAAACTAGAACAACTGATCAAAACAGAGCAACTGAACCACTCTCCATCTATTGTCCTGGGTGTAGAAACAAACATCTGTTGAGAGAATTCCCTTTGGACAAATCAGAGATTTGTTAGATCTATGATAGGGAACATCCTACCAGTCAGTGTAGTCAACTTCCAGCCTTGAAAAGATTGAGTAAAAAAATGTTGTAATAGAAGAGGAGTTGAACTATGTGGGACAAAAATAAACTAAAAATTTCCCTTACAATCAGTATCCAAACCAGCCTTCATACAGGGGTCCTTCTAACTAGGGAAATAATCAGTGGAATCCAACTTGGCATGGCCCTCAAAATAATCCTCCTTGGGGACAACAGGATTGGCCAAGTCAGCAGTGGCAAAGCCAAAACTGGCAAAACCAAAATTGGCAAAATCAGCCTTGGGGAAATCAACAGTGGCCACCACAGTTTGGATCACAAAACATGCAACCCCAATGGGGTTCTCAATAGGGATATAATCAACAATACCAGGGACAACCTAGATGTTTCCAACCTCAATAGTAAGCTTTACTAACTGGACCCTCCAACACACAAGGACAAACACAGAATGAACCAATTAGCCAACCACCTTTACCAGCTCAGCCTGAACCAAACACATGGAATAAACAAGAAGCAGCTGTCTACATGACATAGCAAGAAAATCTAGCTAGAATTAATGCTATATATTCAAATAATCTCCAGCTATGTTCTGGGAAAGCATTCCCAAGACCATCTCCTCCAACTATAGTTGAAGTAACCAATGATGAGGAACTTGAAAATCCATCTAATCAACCCCCAGAGGAGATTACTAACGAAAAAGTGCTAGAAAAATCATCCATGGACAACTCTGGAGTTACTCCTAAAAGACCGACTCAAGAGAACAGTCCTGAACACAATTCTGACAAGAGCTCCAGAGATGCTCCGGAGATGGAAAAACTAGCACCATACCCAAAATGGCTTAAACAGAATGCTCCCCAGAAAAAGATCCTACAAAAAAAATCCAAAGCAACTTGGAATCAAAACTTTTACAAGAAATTAAGTAGCTAAACATTGAAATTCCTCTTCTCCAGGCAATCAGAGATGTACCAGAACTAAATCAGTTCATTAAACAGTATTGTATCAAAATGCAGGGCAGAAAGAAAAACTTCCCCTCCACAATATAGGTGGAAGGAAAAGTAATGGACTTATTGATGGGAGTAATTCTCCTCCCAAAATATGGAGACCCTGGAAATCCTATCATAACTATTTTCATCTCAGGGGTAGAAATTTTAAAAGTTCTGGTTGATTTAGGAGTAGCAATTAATGTGATGACAGTTCATACAATGGACAAGTTAGCTCTATTAGGTATCTAATCCACAACTACAATTCTTCAACTTGTTGACTAGTCAGTAGCTATTTCAAAAGGAGTAATCATTGATGTACTAGTTGTGATAGATTCATGGGAATTCCCAGTGGACTTCTTAATACTAGAACCTAGAAACTAGAGAAATGCTTATTCGCTGATTTTAGGAAGACCATGGTTGGCTACTGCAGCAGCATCTATTGATTGTCGAACTAGAGATATGGTCATTTCTAATGGGATAGATCTAAAGAAAATATCTCTATAACCTCCAGCTAAACCATCAGTGCATTACACAGGAAGAGTATGGGTGGATGAACCAGAGAACAATGACAACAGTGCCTCAGTAGGTATGGTAACCATCAAGGAACATCTGGGAGAATTAGAAGAAGAAGTATACTATGATACAATAGAAGACTTCACTCACATCCTAATTAATAAGGATGTGATGGAATTTGCCCAAAATTCTTAGAGAGAACTTCTTACCTCTTCTCATTGTACCCTTGCCAACATCATTCCTTGTGGGGAAACCTTTTACAGGGACTTAGCTACTTTCCACATGTTGCTTCCACATTCTTGTCATCTCAACACCATGACTCCAATGTATGGATTAACTACATCTATGGATCAAATCACAAAACAGGTCATGATTCTACTAGGGAAAACACTTAATATCAATACCCAGTTAACAGCAAATCAAGAAGAAAAACTTATCCAACTTCTAGTCTCCCATTCAGCATCTTTTGCCTAGGAATACCAAGATATGAAAGGCATACCTCCTAATATCTGTACCCATCATATATACACTGAGGATATTAAACATGTTAGGCAACCACAAAGAAGATTGAATCCTGCTTTAAAGGACATTGTCAAAATTGAAATAGAAAAATTACTTCAAGCAGGGTTCATATATCCAATCTCAGATAGTCAATGGGTCTCACCCCTTGTCATTGTGCCTAAAAAGAATGGGAAATGGAGGGTGTGTATTGATTATAGAGAACTTAACAAGGCCACAAAAAAGGACTACTTTCCCTTACCATTCATCGACCAAGTTCTGAACAAGCTTGCTGGGAGAAGGTATTTTTCTTTTCTGGATGGATTTAGTGGGTATAATCAAATTCAAGTAGCACCTGAAGACCAAGAAAAAACCACCTTCAAATGCTCTTGGGGAACCTTTGCTTACAAAGTTCTTCCATTTGGGCTATGCAATGCCCCAACTACATTTTAGAGACCGGTTCTAGCTATTTTTGCTGAACTAGCTAATGAAAGCATGGAGGTCTACATGGATGACTTTACTGTGTATAGGGATAATTTTGAGGAAGCTCTCACAAACTTTGAAAAAGTACTAAAATGCTATGAGAAAAATCAATTGTCCCTTAGCCATGAAAAGTGTTTTATGATGGTGGAGGAAGGAATTGTTTTGGGACATCATATTTCAGAGAAAGGGATCAAAGTGGATTAGAACAAGATAGAAGTAATCACACAGTTGCCTTCACCTAAAAATCAAATAGATGTTAGAAGTTTTCTAGGTCATGCAAGCTACTATAGGAGGTTCATAGAAAATTTTAGTAGAATAGCTACCCCCCTGTTTACCCTACTTAACAAAGACACAGAATTTCTGTGGACAGAAGAATGTCAATTAGCATTTGAAACCTTGAAGGAGAAGCTTACCATCACACCAATCTTAAGAGGACCTAATTGGACTTTACCATTTCACATACAGACTGATGCTTCAAATGAGTCCATTGGGGCAGTTTTAGGACAAAATGAGGAAGGAGAAAGTATGCACACCATTTATTACATCAACAAAAACCTTACCTCTGCAGAAAGGAATTACACAACAACTGAAAAAGAATTCTTGGCAGTCATCTATGCTATAAACAAATTTAGGCATTATATCACTGGATATAAGATATTTGTACACACTAATCATGCAGCCATCAAGTACCTAATGAATAAACTAGTAGTGGGTGCAAGGATCATCAGGTGGTTATTGCTATTGCAAGAATTTGATATGGTTTGATAATCCAGGAAAGTTTAATTTGGTTGCTAATTTTCTGTCAAGGTTGCATACAGGAGGAGAAGACCAACTAGTGGAGGACAAGTTCTTAGATGAACATCTTTTTGCTATATCCTCTATTGCACCTTGGTTTGCTGACATAGCTGATCTTTTAGCTACAGGCTTGTATCCATCCTATTTTACTTCAAAACAAAGAAAACATTTGGTTAAGGAAAGTTTATCTTAAAAATGGTTGAATGGTTTACTATTTAAATGTGGCCCTGATTTCATTCTATGCAGGTGCTTAAAGGCTGATGAGACTTTTGATGTTTTGAGAGCATGTCATGATGAACCATCTGGTGGCCATTACTCTTTCCACTAGATAGTCCACAAGATCCTTGGAGCTGGTTACTACTAACCCTCTCTTCATAAAGATACAAAGAAGTATGTGCAGCACTGTGATCAGTGCCAAAGGATGGGGCAGCCAACCTTCACTCAGGAGATGCTGCTACATCCTCAAGTCGTGATGGAATCATTTGAGCAGTGGGGTCTAGACTTTGTGGGACCAATTTCACTACCATCATTAGGCAAGGAGTACATTCTAGTATGCACAAACTATGTTACTAAGTGGGCTGAGGTTCAAGCATTACAATTTCCAAGAGAAGAAAAAGTTGCTAATTTCCTCTACAATAAAATTTTCTTAAGATTTAGAGCCCCAAGATCAATAGTTTCAGACAGAGGACCTCAGTTTACTTCACAAGTAATCAAGGCATTCACAGATTTATACCAAGTCAAGCATATGAAATCTTCACCTTACCATCCTCAAGCAAATGGATAGGTAGAAGTGACTAATAGGGAACTTGAGAATATTCTAACAAGGATAGTAGCAATGAATAGAAAAGATTGGGCTAGTAGATTACCTAAAGCAGTTTGGGCTTACAATACCACTTGGAAGTCCACAACAAAGTTCTCACCATATGAATTGGTTTATGGGAAAAAGCCTATATTATCTATAGAATTTGAACTCCAGACACTTAAAACTATATTGGACGTTGGTCTGCCATTTTCTATAACTTAGCATAATAGAATTCTTCAACTCAACGAGTTGGATGAAATTCAGACAAAGGCCATTCAACAAACAGAACCGGTTCAGTACCAAAGGAAGCAATGGCATGACCAACACATCAAGAGGAGGACATTTCAACAAGGCGATTGGGTTCTTCTTTATAATTCTAAATTTAAGGAATTCAAGGGGAATTGTAGACTCACTGGCTGGGTCCTTATCAAATAAAGGAAATGTTTGAAAACGGAACTATATTATTGCAACCTATTGATGGGAGCACACACATTTCTAGTAAATGGTCACCAAATTAGGCTCTACAAAAGCCCATCTACTAAAGAGGAGTTTATGAATAATTTGTGTTTTGATACAGGGGATACCTCCTCTGTCATGGTGTTGAATTAAAAAAAAGGGAAGGTCGAAAACGAGCAATGGTTGCCTTCTAAAAAAAGAGAATGATGGAAAATCAACAAATGGCTGTCCTTCTCGACCAAGGGAGTTGAAAACCAGTAAAATGATGGTTCCCTTCTTCAAGACAGTTGAAATAATTAAGCTCCAGAGATGATCAGTTGCTAGGAGTTGGTCAAATGCACCTCTGGCGCTTCTCAAACTAAAGCACCTCTGGTGCTTTTCAACTAGGAGCACCTTCAGCGCTCTATCAATAACGCCGTTAGTCTCAATAATAAGGGGGACCCACCTCTCTAGGGGGTAAAGTAGACACATCATATGATGAGGTCATCATGACTCATCCTCTACTTTATCACAAAGAATAATTAAATTAAAATAATAATTATTTGCAGGAGTATCCACAAGTCAGCGTTGACATCACCTAAGGGCGTGGATTTTTGAACCACTCAGTGCAATGATTGCAGGTCGCATACAGATTAGAGGTGGACATCATCTCAAGCCGCTGCTTAATTGCCACAACACGTGCAGTCTCCAAAATGATACAACATCTCTCCCATGTACATTGCCTCATCATTAAAACTAATCCAGGTAAATCTATTTTTAATTAATCATTATTAGTAACTGTCTTGTCCTTCTATTTTGGGTACCGCCACGATGACACGTCCTTCTGCCATCATTTCCTTCTTCACATCTGAGCATGCTGCCATCTGTGCCTTAATGCCACCTTACCTCCAGAGTGCCCTATCAATCTGCTACATTTATGACTGCCTTGGTCCTCTAACCCATCTTCATAAGCCTAAACTGAGAGACATAACATCCCTCATTCAAACTTCCAAAATTCAACAAACAATAGAGCAATTTGAACAATACTCCAGAGCCTACTGAGATAAGAGGAAAAGATAGACTGCAGATTGGGAAGGTACAGAATAAGCACAGAAGGTGAAATCAATTTAGCAATGGGAGTCAAGAAGAAGTCTGAGCCAGAAAGTACTATGGGTCTTTTGAGGGATGCAACTGCAGCAAACATTTTAAGGGCTACTGGATGGTTAGATTTCCTAGACAAATTTGAAGGGTTTCAGGAGGATATTATGGATGAATTCCTCAAGAATTTAAGAGACAACCAAACAACTGTGAGAGGAATCCAAATCAATTTCTCCTCAACAACTATCAGCCACATTTCTGGACTTCCCAATCAAGGTGAGAGGTTTTACCACTTGAAAAACTTATACACTAATTTAATTGAAAATTTCTCTATTCATGGTGAACCTGCTATTCAATTGCATTTGAATAAAAATGAAGTCAAAGGAATTCTGAGGTCCACACTCCCAAACCCTTGGGCATCTATTGCCACCTAGTTAATGAAATACTTTACTTGTGATGGCCAATTCACTATAGTTTTAGGGCCAATGATGAAAATGCTAATTTTTCTTAGACATGGAAATAGACACCCTGAGTATAGCATAAATATCCCTAATTTCCTGTATTCTACCATCAGGGCAACTGTAGAGAAATATCAGTAGAATAAGGGACCCATGAAATATCATGGCCTCATCTTTCTGGTAGTCAAGCACCACTTCCTATCTCAGGCCAATGGGGAAGAACTATTGCAAAACTTTCTTGAGCAGAGCCCCCAGGTTAGAGAACTAGAGATGGCAAAACTAGGAGGTGAGAGTTCTCCTTCTCACCAAGATGAGGAAACTGAGCCTTCAGCCTCCTCCATAGTTGTTCACAAAGGACAAAAGCCCTCATAGGAGGCCACTTCATCTGCAGCCCTTGTTCCTGACAAAAAGAGGAAAGGCAAAGAAATTACAGAACCTACTCCTACACAAACCCTCTATATGACTTGATCAGTTAGGAGAAAGATGACTCTAACTGAGGAATCTGGCCCTAAGAAATTAATAGAAGAAAGGTCTGGTTAGGGAATAGAGGAAACTTGGTGGGCTCAAGAACCATCTCATGATTTAGATGAGATCCCTCTGGTCGGGAAGAGGAAACAAAGAGAAATTTCTCTAGTACCATATGTTCATCTGGAGTCAAGCCTAATTTCAGAACCACCATGTGCTCCAGAGATAGAAAGCATTCAGACTTATACTATTTCCTCATATTCTGAGGAAGAGAGACCTGCTCCAAAGGCACTTATCCCACCTTTGCTTTGGAGAAGCAAAAGGAAGAGACAGCTCTCACAAGCTAAAAAAGATACTACCCTGCTCGCTGAGGCACTCCTGGAATTGAGAATATGTGAAGATAAGGCTAGGCCTTCATCGGTGCCAGTAGAAGCACAGGAACCCCAAGAGGATCCTTAGGACAGGCAGTCTGAAGAAGAAACAAAGCAAATGGATACAATGGATAGAGCAGGGCAGATGGCCATGGGAAACCCTAATGATTAGCCAACAGCCACAGAAACAGAAGCATAAACTCTCTCTCATCCCTCTGATCAAGAGGATGTAGAAATTTCAACAGAACAACAATTGATGGAAGAAATTGAAAATTTAAAGAGATTGCTCTGGGGAAAGAATTTGATTATTACTAACCTTAAGAAGGTTAGAGTAGAGATGGAGATGGAGCTAAAACAAACCATTGAAAATCTCCAAACAGAACTCCAAAGCAAGGATAAAATCATCTAGCAGAAAGAGGTAGAGTTGGACGCATAGAAAAGTGAGACAACCAAATTGGTGGAAGAAAAAAAGAAAGAAGCAACACATAATGTTTCTGAGCTCACCATGGCTAGAGACAATAGCCTCACAATAATGGCAGCACTTATTGAGAAGGTACAAAACCTGGATAAACAATTAACTTGGGCCAATAATAGACTGGATGACCAAGAAGAATATATTCAAGAATTGTCTGGCCCAAGGGCAACCAATAAGCAAGAAATCCAAATAGATGCCTATGTGGGTCCAATCCCCAAAGCCCTGTTTCATTGGGAGAAAAGGTGTAGAGAATTTGAGGCCTCCAAGCCTATGTTGCAGTTACAAAGCGCAGTTACTGCCAGAACAGAAAGAATAGCAACTTTGGAAGGCAAAATCATTAAAATGGCCTCCCTTGCTTCAGAAATTCTATCTTGCAGACCTCCAAGTGCCAGCTACTCCATGTTCTTATAGGAAAGGGTATTGCAAAGGAATTTCTCTTTGGTCCTATCTGACCTGGTTGAGGATACAGAAACAACAGGAGGATTAATGACAGCATATACCAGGAGCAATGATGAGGACAAGAATTTCCTATGTGAATTATACTTGCATGGGTTCTGTGTTAATGATATAACTTTTATTCTTAATCATTTTGTGGGGGAATGTTAGCTTAAGGCATTTATGTCCCTGATGAGGAATCAATATATCTGGAATGAAAGGATGGAAGATCATCTCAAGAAGGATTTAAAAATATATCTTTTCATCAGGAAGGAATGTCCCAATCCTGGTGCTTTTAGTATTGAATTTAGGTCCCTTATCTATCATCCTAATAGTAAAAATTGAATTTTGCCATTATACCTGAAAAGTTTGCAGGAATGCTCCATCAATTTTGGTCTTTTTATTATCAATTCAGCAAATCCAGTACTTGCTGTAGCACAGAAGAGATGGAATTTTTTGACCCCGGAGCAGAAACTGAGAGAGGTGGTCACCCCTACAAACTTAAGATTATTCATGAAAAAGGCAAAGTTGATATCCAAACTAATGGATAACCATAAGCAGGAATGGATAGGTGGACAGTACAGGCCCCCTCTAATAATTGAACCACTCCCTGTTTGGGCATAACAGATAGAAGATGAAAAATTATAGGACTAGATGAAGCAGGTTGATGAGTACAGAGGCAATGGTAATATCAACAAAACAACTTGGACCACCTATGCCCAGGATTATAGCCGGTCAGACAAGCTGCTTCTCCAGAATAAACCTAGAATGTGAGAAGCAGGAGGACCTGCCACACCTTAGGTATGGGGGGATGATGAGTGCCAAGTTGCACTGATGAAATACATCTTTTTTCCTCTCTTTTTCCCCTTTCTAGGTTCATCTTTCCTAGTGTCTGTACCTAAATAAGCTAGCAAGATCGTTCTATTTTACAATTAATTGAGATAGATTACTTAAGATTAGAATTTCTGATTGAGTGACTAATGTGCGTGGAATTGATGGAAAAATGTAGAAACTTCTCTCTTTTTGAATCAATAGGTGTAAATGCTAGGAACAACAATTTTGTGCATATCCGGAGATAGTTTTCAATAATCTCCAGAGACAATACCAAAGAACCATGACACCTGAAGTTTTGAAGAAATGAGGAATGCCTCTTCGGAGCTATGCAAGAGTCTGGAGTATCTCCAGAGCTACAAACACATCTGTGGAGTTGCAGACAAGAATAGTTATCTCTGGTGCCTCTTGAGAGCAGGGCATAATTCCAGTAGAGCTACCGACCAGGCACTCTCAGCAGTGACCTTAATACCCATCACTTCACTCAAATCATCACCTAAGTGGTGAAGGGTCAACTTTAGTTAAACTTCTAGAGTTTTATCTTTTCAAAGTTTTTGCATGAGTTACGGATGGAACTAATCCAATATACTTATTTTCAGGGCCTCATTGCCCAAGTGTATTAAGACTCAAACTTAGACTTCTGAGTGGACTTTTGTTCCACTCAAGTCTACTTTTATCACATGATTATTTTTCATAGTTAGACATTTAAGTACAATAAAGAGATGGTGTCATCTCATAGAAAGATTGATAGATAAGTTCAGTGATATATCATTACTCATTTTTATATATACTCTCAGACACAGTAGAAGAAATATACAATGATTAAATTATTCTAATTTTTAGAGATCTCAATTCCATGCTAGCAATATTTTCATGAATTCAGATTGAATGAATTGGATTGAATCTAGTTGTGATCATCTTTTGATTTCCTACTATAGCCTTCAGCCCCAAGGGTGTGGAGCAAGGGCCCACTCTCACCACTAAGGCAGGAGGCTAGTACCACTATTTTATTGCTTCAGCTTTTTATGAAAATCTTTACTGCTTTTAATAGATAAATACAAGTTACTATTTTTCTTTGCTTTAAGTAAATTTTCCTATTTTATTCTGTTTCCAGTATCCATTAAATTTATTCAACAAATAGATAGATTAATCTCTTTTCAAAATTGTAGAAATTGTTAGGATTAGCTATAAACTGGTAACTGTAGAATCCCTAGTTGTAGATAGCCATGGACACAGCCGTGGTTTTTGACATCTAAAAATAGATTAAATGATGAGGTATAGTGACATCTTGTTAGTATGTGTGAGAAACCACATTATAATGAGATTGATGAAACACACTTTCAAACACCTTGATTCCCTTGATTAATGTTTTTTGCAATATTTAGAAAGTAACTCAGGGGGACCAGGGTGGTGTTAGAACACCTTGAACCATAATCACTAATTTAGAGAAAGGAGGTAGATTAGGTGCCTCATACACAGTGATTTTAGGAACATTAATACATTTATTCACTATCCCATTAGTGGGTGGAATAAGTCTATTGATGATGATTGAATTAACATTTTTTTCATTTTGAGTAAGCTCAACATCCAAGCTTGAGGGTTTTAATGTTAGAGACTACTCTTCAACCACTAATGCTCAATCTTTTGAAAGGAGAGTATTGGAATGAAGGGAGGATAAAGTGTTAAGAAAATTGTTGATGATTGTATCTTTAGTGATGTCCAAGGGGTTTGAACATGCAACCAAAGGAGAAATACCAAGAATCTTCACATCCTTAGTGATATCAAATGTACTTGAACATTTAATCAAAGGAGGAAGATCGAGGGTCTTCATGTCCTTAATGATGTCCATGGTATTTGAAAATTCTACCAAAGCCAAAAGATCTATAGGATGATCCATAAAAATATCATGTACTACGGTAAAAATAGAAGATTTAAGATGATGAGATGAATGGCCATTATCACCCATGGAGGATAATTTTGTGAGAGATGTCCCCTCATCCTCTAATGCTTCATCTTTTGAAGAGAGAGAATTGGATGAAGAGAGGGTAGAGTGATGTTAAGGAATGTGTCAATGATATTATCCTCTTGCACCAAAATATCCACACAAGTGGCAACAATTTTGGGAGAGGGATCTGAATAATAGGATGAAATAGACAAAGCTAGATCAACATCACATGTATTAGAGAGTAGATCCATGGGAATTGTTATCAGAAATTGTTGTTAACAGCATAAAACCATTAATAAACCAATAAATATCAATAGAAATTCCAAATAACAAAATTGAACAATAAATCACAAACCTCACACAAACCTTGTTACTTCGCTGCTTCTATTGTTCACCTAGTCTTGATTGATCTTTTTGTGATGAAAGTTGCCTTCAGGAAGTGCACTTCCTTGCTTCATTCTTCAAGATGGCTATGGAGAAATGGCTATAATACTTTATTGCAATGAAGATGAGCTTCAAAGAAATGAGGGTGATCTCAAGCAAAATGAATATGGGGGTGCCAAAGGTGTGCTGGTAATTTGACAGAGTAATATTACTTAAAGCTTGGATCTTGAAATAGAAGAAAAGGGTTGTATTTATAGACTTGCAAAGGAGAAGATCAACGGTGTAGAAGAAATAAGAAGATCAATGGTAGAGAAGACTTGAGAGAATGTGTGTGAATAGAAAGAAGACAAGTGTCACAAAGAAAGTTGTTTTGTTTGAGTTAACTACTTTCATGACAAAGATAAGATTTGTTTTCATAAATTAGAATGATTTATTATAATTTAAGAGTTGATAAAAACAAGGTTGTTTAAAATCAATTAACTCAAATTTTTGCTTTAGCATGACAAGGAAGATTTATTTTCAGAAGATTTTGGAAGATAAGATAGCAAATTAAATAAACAAATTTATTTAATTGTGTGTGCAAGATAGAAGAATAAATAAAATATTTGATTATATTTTATTTTTAGAGATTGAGAGGATTTAAATAAATTTGATTGATTTATTTAAATTGGGAGGAATAAATGACTTAATTAAATAATTAAATAATTATTTAATTGTTTGGAAGAACTAAATTAAATAAAGGATTTTATTTAATTTTGACTTTAGAAGAAGTAATTAAATATTTTGATATTTAGTTAACTTAGAGGAATGAATCGAATAAATAAATTTATTTATTTATTTATTGATAGAGGAATGTAGACTTAAATAAATATTAAGAATATTTATTTAGACCGAGTCATGTCATTTTTAGGTGTATACAGGAATAGACTTGGAATTATCATGAGTTGTAGACTTAGTAATAGAAGAAAAACTATCACCATCATCTTTATCATGATAGTTCATGGAGATGGAATTAGTAAGTCCTCTAATATCAAAGGATACATACCCATGAGAGTTATGAAGCTATCAAAATTAGATATATAACAAATGATTTAATGTATAGAATATTTATAAATTTTAATATTATACATGGAAGCTATGTGATTTAACACATAAGGATGCACATTAATGAATTTATAAAAAGTTTCAAAATCTATAATGTATGCATACAAAGATTTCAAAGATGAACAACCAAGAGAGTCCATAATGAAATTTATTGTATTCTATATGAGAATATGATATGGAAAAAAATGTACAATTCATTAATCAAGTAAAACCAATATCAAAATAAGATTGCAACAAAGGGCCTACAAGTGCAAGAGAAGCGGGGTCTTCCAAAAAAGTGATATTCTTGGTAACCACAACAACTAAGTCTTGTAAATATAGGATGTGTAGTATGTGTAAAAGAAGATAATAAATAATTTATCCACTTGAATGCAACAATAATTGAGAGAACTTTTCTTTGATAAAGATGCACTAAATGCAAGACTAGCTAGGTTTTATTATAAAAACCCTAGATTTCAAATGCTCACTTCCTAAACCACCTTTTTTCTATGCAAGAACTCCTTTTGAACAAAAATGATATTTATGACATGATACAATAATGAAATAAAATATTTTAAATTTAAATTATAGAAGAAAATCCTGAAACAAGATCTTGATTACAAACCCTAGGTTTTAAATTTGACTAGGTTTTCAAAAAATGCAAGTTTTTTGACAAAACCCTAGAAAATGAGAGTTTTAAATGCAAGATGCAACACAATGAAATTATTAAATAATGTAATATTAATCAGATCTGATGAAAAATTCATAATTTTAATCTTTCTATGATGATCTACAACATATGCAATGAAAATAGTGCAATAAATATGCCTTTTTGCAAGCCTAAAATGCTTGATTTTTCACTTATCAATGCAAACAAATGCAAGAATGCTCTAAAACAGAAAGGATTATAAGGTAAATAAAATTAAATACATTTTATCAACCCAATAATGCAACAAGATACAAAACAACACACTAATCTACAAGCCCTATGTCAAAGATTAGCTAGATTTCCTAGAAATGCAAGGTTTTTTCAAACCTTAACAATGAAATAATGCAAAACTAAGCTATATAACTATGAAAAATGATGAATGAATGTAATATAATCAGATTTATGGTAGAAAAAAACTTAGATCTTAATCAAAAAGGATGCCAAAGTGCAATAAATGTTGGGTTCACCAAAATGTTAGGTAGAAAAGATAGACTAGCTCAATAGATCAAACTAGGTTAAACCCTTTTCCTTTCAAACATTAAGACACAAGTCAAGATTTTATTCTACCTAAGAAGGAGGGATAAACTATAGGGGACTTGTCCTTTTTATACATAGAGAAGGATAAGCCAAATCCAACCAATCAAACTAGGGCAAGATAAGAGACCATAATTGAGCAAGATTGGAGTATAACAAACTCTCGGAAGCAAAAACCCAAAATCTAGATAAATAGTAGAGATCAGGGGTTCAAGAGGGACTTAGATCATAATTTGAGAGGTCAAAGGACTAGGGTTCTTGGGCAGCCTAGAACTTGATTAGGGTATTGCACACTATGACATTTTTAGTGTCTTTGCCTTCTTGTGTTCCTATCTCCTACAGCCCGATTTTTACAAATTCCTCTAAATCTAGCCTACACACACAAGAAGGAAAATGGTTGGATGATATTTAGGATCTTTCCTAAGTCAATCTCAATGATTTGTGTTTCCACCTCCATAATAGCATATATGATAGATAAAGAGTGCATGCCCTAGGAGGGCGGGGGCAAATCTAAAGTGGAATGGAATGCTAGAACAAAGAATGATGGAAAGAACTCACCATGAGAATGGAAACCCTAGCATGATTGATGCAACATCACAACTTCAATCAAGAATTTGGTGTAGAAAAAATAACTAGAAATATATTCACAAGACTTACAATATGTTAGTGCCACACAATAGAGACCTTTAGAGAAGAGTAGAGAGCATGAGAGAGAAGAAGAGAGAGTGCAAGAATACTTAGATTGCTTAGATGTTCAAATGAATGACTTAACTTGCTTTTATATGCATTCCCTTTGATTTCTAGATAATTACACAAAATGAGGCCAACATTTGGAATCATTTAAGATGTCCTGAGCTAACAACCCACAAATTTAGGTCAAGGTTAAAGAAGGGACCAGGGTGCTTGGGTTCCCCAGTCCTTTAGCAACATAACTCCTAGGATAAGGCACTTTAAGTGTGCTTAGCCACCCCTTATAATTATTTCTTGGGTATTGTGCATAGGGATTGAGAAGTACAAGATTAACATTCAAAAAGGTGTTAAAATAGGTCCTAATTAATAACTACAAACATTTTAGGTCGACCCAGGTGCTAAACTAAGTGTAAAATGTTAGTGTACACATTTTATGACATAACAAGATTGTGGCTTTCCTAAAGAGTAAAGAGTAAAATACACTATCTAGATTAGATGGTTTTAATTGTAGTAATCTAATCTAGCCCAAACTCAATGGGATGTTTATAAGAAGTACCATAAATTATTAGATAAAGGTCAAGCATCTAAGGCATTTGCGCTGTCAACTGATAACAATGAACATGTCTTTGTTTTCATTTTTTTAATTTCATGTGATGGATAAATTATCCAAGTCTATCACGTCATATGATTGTGGATAATGCTACACTTTAAAGGCTAAATTTAATCTATATTTTTATTCTACAAAGAATCAATAGACAAGCAAACTACATTGATTTCTTCAATCTATTGATCCTAGATGCTTGGGGTGGAGATGATGTAAAAAAAGAAAAAAAAAGGATCAATCTTTTTGGGGAAGGGGGACACATATCCTATAAAACATTGCATTTTGAGAGATACATCTCGTTGAGGCAGGGTGGAAGCTAGTAGAAGGTTATGGATATTGGCTTACACTTGCAAATGGTAATTGCTTTAAAGTTTTGAAAGGAGGAAAGGATTCTAGAAGAGAGTGAAATTTATCTTAAAACCTATGTCGTTCTTTGTCTCAGTTCCACATTTTTAATTCTTTTCATGCACGTCTACCAACCTCTTACAGTGACAAGATCTGAGGTAGTTTTCCTTCACTACATTGACAATAACTTGTGTGAGAGATGAAATCATTTCTATAATTTTTTCCTCAATTATTTTCCATATAGAATATTTATTTTATAATCTCAAAATCAAGGCATTATGAATAAGATTTTGAAAATTTGAATATTGTTATGTAAATGATCATAGTGGAGCCTTTAAATCTGGTTTTTGTGCTAGTAAACTAATATGTGATCTCAGAGAATAACTGCAGTTAAGTCTCTGTTGAAGTGTGACCATGGAGGCTATCTAATACCTACCTCACTACCAAGCTAAACCATAGTTCTTCTCCTGCTATCGTTGCATGACATGATAGGCTACCACTTGGAGGCATTTTGTCAAATAGTTCATGTGCTTTGTATTTGCAAACACTTTTTCCCATGTTATTTTTCCCTAGCCTTGTGATATTTATTATTCTCATATGTTTCTATTTTGTTTGATTATTTTATCTTGGAATTGAGAAAGTAAGCAGAAAAATAGTTAATCTTTAAATAGGAAACAATATTCAGTAAAGAATAAAGTTTGGCAATGTTACCCAAAATATATTTCCATGGAAATTTTTATATTATTTCCATAATATCAATGAAGGTTCAATAATTTGATTATGTTAAGCTCAAGGTTATGGTCATAGTCTTATGGACTTTTCTTATTGTTGTAGATTTGTTACTTTGTATATTATTATAGTGTAAGCCTATCTCTCAAACTTTTCATCTAGTATCACCAGTAGTTCTCACAGGAAAATTGTCTCTATTAAAATGATGAAATTGGTTCACATCTCGCACAATAATTTCTCTTGCACCAATGTAGGAGATAAGTTATCTTGTAGTGAGGAAATTATCTCATACTAAAAAATTATTAGCAAGTCTAATAGTTATCCTATGGGGAATGATTAACAAACCAAATATAATTACAAAATTTTCACTATGATGGTAGAAAAATAATTAGTCACTCAAGTGTGAAAGAATTCTTATTGAGCATGGATGTGATTGAAAAATGAGTCAGGTGAATTACTAAGGTAATGGAGTATGACATTAACATCAAAATCACCAAGCTTGTGAGAGGTAAAGGGATGTGTGAATAGCTATTAAAAAAATGTAGAAGCTAGATATAATGTAGTGTATGCTTTGAATGAGGTCCAATCAGTTGATCAGAGCAATTCAAACAACTGGTATGATGATATGGTTTCCTTCTTGAAAAAATGTGAGCATCCATGTGACTTGAGTCATTAAAGAAGGAGGTATTTTATGTTTCAATCCATTCCCTATGTCCTTATTGATGGTGTTTTGTTAAGATGCATTGATTAAAATCAAACTAATAAAATTCTTGAAGACTTCCATAATCAGATTTCCATTTTTACCCTTACCATGTCATTTGTCATCTCATCATCATCTCATGACCTTCCACATGTCTACCCAAAACTCATTGATTGGGACCAACAAGGGCCTCCTATTTTAGACGTCTTTTAAAATGATGAGGCTATCATTGAGTTCCTAGGACTTAGAATAGGAATACCATTTGAAGACCATAAGATTGGATACACTCTAGAGCTTAAGACTAATGTCTCATTTTGAGAGATGGTTAAATTCTTTAGTCACAAAAGTGAAAATATAAAATCATGTCCCCTAGTGAAAACCACTTTGTGGCACTTTCAGATGATTAAAAAGTAAAAATAAAGGCAGTACCTGAACATGAAAACCTCCCTGAGGCACCTAAGGATGAATAATTTGACCTCTCAAAAGTCAAGGTATATCAAGAGAAATTGCCTAACCTTGTTGAAGAGACACAAGAAATGAAGTTGGGAACACCTAAGAAAACTAAGATTACATTTGCAGTAGCATCACTCTCAGAATTTGAAATATGAGAATTTGTCACCTTCTCTAAAGAAAGAGAAAAAAACTTTGCCTGGTCCTATGTAGATGTGCCTAGTTTAGATCCTTCATTGGTGGTACATCATTTGATAATATATCTTGGTGCAAATTTAGTTAAACAAAACCTAAGAAAAATACATCCAAAAATTTCTCTCCTATTCAAAGAAGAATTAGAAAAGTCACTAGCAGTTGGCTTCATCAAACCTATAGACTATCTAGAATGGGTCTCAAGGATAGTTCTAGTTTTCAAAGTTTCTAGGGGCATCTAAGTTTGCACAGACCTCAGAGATTTGAATAAATCATGTCCTAAAGATGATTTTCTATTACCAAACATTGATATCATAATTGACCTAATAGCTGGACATGAAATGCTATCCTTAATGGATGAATTTTCTAGATATAATCAACTCAAAATTGCTGAAGAGGATCAACACAAGACTGCATTTATATGTTCTTGGGGCATTGATTATTATAAAGTCATGCCTTTTTCTTAAGAATGTAGGAGCAACCTATCAACAAGCAATGACTATATTTTTTCATGATATGCTTCAGAAAACCATGGAGGATTATGTTGATGACATCCTTAGTACATCAAAAACAAGAGATCATTTATATATCCTTGCAAATATCCTTGACCAATTAGAGGAATACAATCTACACCTTAATCCAAAGAAGTGTGTCTTTGGTGTCACATCTCACAAAATTTTAGGCTACATTGTCTCTTGATGAGGCATTGAAGTGGATCCTACTAAACTGATAGCTATAGTTGGCATGTCACCACCACTAAATTTAAAGCAATTACACCATCTTCAAGGGAAATTATAATCCATCATAAGGTTCATAGAACAACTTGTTGATAAGTGTCATCCTTTTGTACATCTATTAAGGAAAAGCATAACATTTCATTGTGATGAATATTACTAACAAGAATTTGACAAATTGAAAGAATATCTTACATCTCCACTAGTTTTTGTATGACATATTCAAGGAAAATTTCTTCTCTTATACACATCAGCTACATTAGCAACATTATGAGCATTGTTAGTGTAAAGCTCTATAAAATCTACATGTTTATAAATATTTCTTAAGACGGCTAAGGTTTAATAGTCAAGAGTAATATAATGCAGATGAAGAGTCTCATAGCCTCAGGGCATGCCACGTGGCATAACCACAGGCATTTGAAGGCTTGCAAAAGGAAGTTTTCTTTCAAGGAGCGTGAAGGTGCCATGTGTCTCAATGTCGAGTCACTGGGTCGAAAGAAGTAAAGTATAGATGGTCTTTTAAGGTCCTTGTGGAGAGAGAAAGGTATATCCACCATATGCAATTCAATGGCTACAATAGAATGAAGAAAAACCTTCCACTTGTCGACATTCACATTGATTTTTAGTTTCTTTCAAAAGGTTTCTAAGTCTCTGAGGGTCATACCAAGTGTCAGCACCATAGGTGTTTGGGAGGTCTTTTTGGAAATGCCTTTGAAGAGGAGCATGGGGATGCCATGTGTCCTTTTTGTAGAAGTGTGGATCTTGCCGCATGTCTATTATGATGCTAGGGTGGGGTCTCCTTTTTTAAGAGATAAATGCTGCAAAGTCTACCATGTGTTTAAGTGGGAATCAATACTATTAAATATTGAAGAGTTCATGGGTTGTACCAAGTGTTAGCACCACAGGAATTTAAAGGGAGTCTTGGGAAAGTCTTTCTATGTTGAGTGTGGAGCCACCATGTAACCCATTTTGGAGTTTTAAAGAGACCTATGGAAGTTACCATCTATCCTGACGGTTTTGGAAGATCAAATCCTACCTAAATGACCATCTATTAGATGAAGTTATGGTGTTCAACCAAGGGAGAACATAGGATAATTTTTAGGCATATAGAATTAGTTGTAACATCATACATGAACTAAGGTTGAAGATTCTGCAAAGATAGTGGGCATGTGGGTCAAAGAGATGATCACAACAGTTAACTGGATTTGCAAGTAGTGAGGTGGTTAGGATCCTAATGGTCCCACAGAGGTTTTGAGCTTCATGGTTACGATATAAATAGGGGAGTCTAGCTAGAAAGGGATATAGATACAAAGATAGAAAATAGGATTCATCAGAGGGTTTTGATTGTTGGGTCTAAAAGACATTTTTTCCTTAATAAGTGCCTCTTGGGGAGATTGAATATTGTAGATTTGTGCATTTTTTGCCTTATGTATTGTGTTCTCTTGATCATTAATGAAAAGAGGGTGGTGTTCTATGCATTTTATATTGTCTTTATAAATCTTGTTCTATATTTTGCCTTTGATAAATTAGATATAATATTCTTCTATGGTTAATCATGCTTAATGCTCTTTAATTTCATTAAAAATCTTACAAGTTAAATCACTGTGCTGTTGAACTAGGTCTTAACATAATTCTAGCACATCGCCTTAGCAAATTAGAATATTTCATTTGTAATCCTATTTTTTCTTCCCTTTACAACAAACCCCATAGAGAAGAGATAGCTTCTTTAAAATCTAGAGGCTATCTTAAGGGTCTTCATGTTTCCCATTGTTGGTGATGATCTACAAATTTTAACATTAACAGTTTTTGGCACACCCGGTGGGACCTTTTCTAAATTTTTTCATAATGATTGCATGAGCCAACCTCCTATAAGAAATCAGAGTTATGGACCAACTACAAGAGCTAGAGCTGCTAGTACTCTAGGACTCTTATTACCACCACTACTAACTACTCTGAGAAGAAGAGCTAATCAACAAAATATCCCAATGATACAAATGGGTGCTCAATTTGCCCCTTAAAATTATGCTAACTGGAATAACAATAGCCGACTCATACTTCCAACGCCTCTAGATAGATGGGACCCAATTCCTACAAATGCCCTAAACGTGTTCTCCAAGTTCTCAGGAGAGGATTTCAAGACCCCAACTAAGAACCTACAGGATGTGGCAGATGTATGTGCATTGCACTATGTTATAGAACAAAATATCTCCATGAGGCTTTTACCTACATCTTTCAAAGGGAGAGCCCTTGATTGGTACCAGTCCTTACCAACTAATTCTATTAGAACTTGGGATCAACTAGGAGATGCATTTTTTGAAATATTTAGTGAAAAGGGAGACAAATCTTCTCTCTTACAGCAACTGATCACCATAAAGAGGGTTCTCCAAGAAGCCATTACTGATTTCAACACCAAATTCCAGAAGACTTGGCAAAGGATTTGAGATGGCACAAGACCCCTTATAGGTATGGCAATTCTTTACTACTTTAATGCTTTCAACCCTGATATTTCAATTATGATTCAGTCCTTAGGAGGACAAACCCTATCTGAAGCATATGAGTTAGATGTTAGAGCTAAGAATTATCTGATAGATACTAGGAAGTTACCTCCAAGACCCCCCATGTTTCCTGAATTATCAATCCCTATCCAAGAAGAGTCCCCTAGTGCTTCATCAACTCTTGTTTCTATGTATGTTTTTCCTACACCTCAGAGACCTGCTACTCTCACACCCTTTTCTCTCCCATCTGAAATAGATGATGTTAGGAGTATTCTTAGAACCTTTTCTAATGAAATCATCAACCTTAAGAGGCAGAAAACCTAATATCAAAAACCTCCTTAACAAGGATTTCAAGGAAATAGGCCCCCATATTAGTCAAATTAGTACCAAGGGCCATAGAGACAAACTACCAACAACCATCTAATCAGCTTGTTCTTGTAACAACACCATTACAATTTGTCCCAGCTAACCTAGGGAGGTAAATGATTCCTGGACAAAATAATATGGCCAAGGAGGTAAATACATTATGTTTTCCCTACAATAATGCACATATGCCCAAAGACTACCCTAGAGATTATTTATAGCAGAAGGTGGTAGAGCAAAGAAGAATGGAAGGTCGAGCTACCGCATCTTCTAAATCTTTCCCTTACCAATCACTTGGTGTTCAGAATGTGGAAATAGTAGCACAAATGCAAGGGATGTCTATTAAGTAGGAAGGAGAAATAGCCCTAGAACATGCACTGTTCTCATGGATTAAGGGGGACAAATCAGTGTTTGTAAATGAAGCCTCAACCTCCAAGAAGCCTTTGGTACAGTTAGATTATTACACTAGGTCAAAGAGGAGGATGATGGATCCACCTTAAGTCAATCCTCATGAGATAACTAAGGGGATTTCAGTTCAAGCTCCCCATATACTTACACCAAGACAAGAGGCATCAATGACAACTCAGAATCAAGGAATCTCTCATCCAGTGGTAGAGAAGACAAGGTATCCCTACTACAATAAGGCACAACCATTAGCATCCATGAACATGGTTGAGAAGTTAAAGAAGGCTCCTGATAATGTATCCTTATAGGATATGTTAGCCATTCCTGAATAGAAACTATTATTACAAGAAGCTCTACAATCCCAATGGGAGCCTAAAGCTGCCAACCCTAAAGAAGGAGAAGTTGATAAAATAAGAGTTCATTTCAAAGAACCCCAATTACAAGGAACATCCACTCTGGTGAATACCAAGGAAGAGGTGAGTAAATCTAAGCCAAATCCTTTTTATTTGACCCTAATAGTAGGAAAGAAGTTGTTGCATAATTCCATGATAGATTTAGGTGCCAGCACCATAGTCACGCCCAAGAAAATAACAAACACCCTGAAGATAAAGTATGATCCAGTAGCCAAAGGATTCATGTAGCTAGATGGAAAGTCAGTCCAGACCATAGGCATAATTAGACAACTCCCATTGTAGTTGTATACTTGCCCAAACATAATTGTCCTGTAATATGTAGTAATCATTGATATTCCTCCTGTATTTGGTTTATGTCTATCTAGAGATTTTACTGCTAAGATTGGAGGGTATATATCATTAGATTGGTCACATTTAATCTTAAGGACTAAATATTGTACAAAGATGAAGGTGTTGGTTGAACCTTTGTCTAAGGAACATATTATTGAGGAACCATCATCGAAGTTTGAAGCATCTCATGCTATGATCAATGGAGAGGAAAGAGTCTTGGTAGAAGAGATAGGAGAATGGACTACAAAGGATGGATGAGAAGAGGATTATAATTACATATCATGTATAATGTAAGGTGGTCCTTTTGGAAATTATGACTCTACTATCTTGGGGACATATGTCATTTTTTATGAAGACCAAGAAATCCCTGAGGTGATGAGTCAACCAAAAGAAGATGAAGAGGATCATGAACAAGACTCTGAAATTTGGACATTAAATTTTGATGGAGCTAGAAGCAAGGATGGTGCTAGAGTCCTGCATTTTCCTTACTTCACCAAAAGGGAAAAAGATTCTTAGAGATTTGTTCTTCCATTTTGCCTACACTAAGAATGAATTTGAATATGAATCCCTAGTACATGGCTTGATTCTTGCCAAAAAGAAAGGGATAAAGAACCTAAGGGTCTTGGGTGATTCAGAGTTGGTGGTAAAATAGATAATAGAAACAACTACTGCAAAACATTTAAGAATGAGGTCATATCATCACTGAATATTAAACCTAATTGAAGATTTGATGCCTTCAATATACAAGTCATACCAAGATCCCAAAATACTGAAGCAGACAGGATGGCTCAAGTTAGATCTTAGTTTGACCTAACTAAAGACTTGTTGATCAGTGAACAAACAGTCAAGGTTATCATCTTCCATGCCATTCCAAATAATGGAGACAATTGGCAAGTATTTGATAGTGACCTAGAGATCCTTTTATTCCTACATTAGTCTAGGGAATTTGCAGATCAGTTACAACCTGAAATTGAAGAGGCATATGATGACTAGATCATGCAGTTGAAATAAAATAATCTTTCAAGAGGATTAATAACTTTGGAGAATCTTTTCAATCCTGATGATGCAAGCCTAGACAAGAGGAAGTTTGTGGCCAATAAAGATGATTACTCAGAGATTGGGGTCAGTAATGAAAGAAATATGAAGGTAAGCAATGCCACTACAATGGAGGAAAGAGATAGACTGATAGCTCTGTGCAATAAATATGACAAGGTAATCACATGGACCTATGAATATCTTCATGGTTATAATAGAGATATATTATAGCATACTATTGAGCTCACTGAAGGATCAAAACCTATACGTCAAAAATAGAGACCAATAAAGCCTAAGATTGAGTCTCTCATGGTGGAGGAACTCCAAAAGTTGTTAGAATCTAAGATAATTTTCTCAATTAAACACTCAACATGGGTGTCCAATCTAGTACCTGCGAGGAAGAAAAATGGAGAAATTAGTCTTTGCATAGACTTTAAAGTCTTGAATAAAGCTTCATTAAATGACCATTATCCACTCCCTTCAATGGAGTAGATTTTATAGACTATGGTTGGCGCTGAAAGGTTTTCTCTGTTGGATGGTTTTTCAGGTTATAATCAAATCTAGTTGGTAAATGAAGACCAGTATAAGAATACTTTCACCACTAACTGGGGAACCTTTGCATATGCTAAGATTCCTTTTGGACTTTCAAATGCCAGAGCAACATTTTAGCATTCTATGGACATAACATTCAATGGTTTGATAAATAAGATCATTTTGATTTATTTGGATGATTTAACTGTATTCAAAAAATTGACTAAAGATCACTTTGATCATTTAGAGGTCATTTTCCAAAGATGTCAAGAATTTGGGATATCTCTGAACCTAAGAAGTGTGTGTTTGGAGTACCTCAAGGAAAGTTACTAGGACATAGTTTCTAAAGATGGAATCTCTATTGACCCAGATAGAGTTAAGGCAATCATGGATTTATCTCTACCTGTCAACAAGAAGGCAGTACAATCCTTTTTGGGGAAGATTAACTTTTTCAATAGGTTTGTATCTAATTTTACAGGGTTGATTACATCTATCACTCTGATGTTGAAGAACGATCTAAATTTTAAGTGGATAGTCAAAGGTAGACAGACTTTTGAAAATATAAAGAAGGCAATCTCTACTACCCCAGAACTACATAATCTAGACTTTTCTAAAGGTTTCATAATGTATGTATATGGTGTAGAATACAGTATAGTAGTTGTCTTAACCCAAAAAGATCAAGAAGAAAAAGGAGAAAAACCTATTGCTTTCTTTTCTAGAACATTGACGGAATATGAATCCAAGTGCAATTTTGTTGAAAAGAAAGCATATGCCATAGTTAAAGGACTAAAAAATTTTAGACACTTAGTGATAGGAAATAAGATTTTGATATTGGTATCCCATTCAAGTGTCAAAGAATACATTATGGAAGGGGAAATCACTCATAAAAGAGTCAATTGGATAACTAAGATTATAGAATATGATGTGGATGTAAAACCCACTAAACTGGTCATATGAAGAGGGCTCTGCCAATACATTGCTCAGGATTCAAGAGTGTAACAATAAATGAAAAGGAAAAGGAGATTGTACTAAAAGTACAAGAGGATGACCTAGACTCATGGGTTAGTAACAAGATACAATTCATGCAAACTGGTTGACTCCCTAGGACTCTCTCTCTTGAAAAGAGAAGATACTATAGACAACAAGGATATCATTTCATCTTGATCGATCATGTCCTTTTTAGAAAGAATTTTGATGGAATCTTACTCAGATGTGTGGAAGAAGATGAGGCTCAAAGGATATTGCATTAATTACATCATGGGACATCAAGAGGACATTTTTCTATGAAGACTACTACCATTAAGATTACTCAAGTAGGATACTACTGGCCTTCAATATTTTCTAATTCCCATAAAATGGTCAAGGAATGTCAGGCATGTCAGTTCTATGTTGGTAAAAAGAGAAATACAACTCTACCTTTCAGTCCAATTGTTATAGATGAACCTTTTTCTTAGTGGGGATTGGATTTCATAGGAATGATTAATCCAATTTCAAGCTCAGAACATAAGTGGGTCCTTACTGCAATAGACTATTTTACTAGGTGAAGCAATGCTATCCCATTGAAAGAAGACACCGAGAAGGTTATCTTGGATTTTATTGAAGGAATAACTACACATTTTGGGCCTCCTCACACTATTATATCTGATAATGTAAGGCATTATTAGGATCAATATTATCTAATTTTGCTTTAAAAAATGGCATCTATTTGAAGACTTCATCTAATTATTATTCACAAGGGAATGGTCTAGTGGAGTCTACAAATAAGAATCTGATCAAGATCATAAAAATAATGGGAACAAATCATCAAAGGGAATGGCATAAGCACATCAATGCAGCATCATGGACTGACAAAATCATGCCAAAAGAAGTGATTAAGGTGTCTTCTTACGAAATCCAGTATGGGAAAAATGCAATAATGCCATTGTCAATAGAGATTCCTGCCTTGCAATTAATCAAGCAAATGTAAATTAAAGAAAATGACCCGATGCATGTGAGGCTTGTGGAACTATTGGCGTTGTAAGAGAAGAGGAAAATAGCCCATGAGTCTCTGATGAATCATCAACAATTTGTGAAAAGTTGGTCTAATCAAAAGATTTTAGAGCTAGATTTTGAGGTTGGTTCTTGGGTTTTAAAGTGGGATGAAAGGGCCTCAAAACCAAGACATAATGGCAAGTTTGATTCACTGTGGTCGGGACCCTTTAAGATCACTGCTTGTAAGCAGTGCAACACGTATGAACTAGATACTATGGAAGGAGAACCATTAGATATTCCTGTCAACAAGATCTTCCTCAAACATTTCACAAAAGACTAATTGTGCTCCCTATATTATAGTTACCTTAGTTTCCCTTCTATATGTTCTCTTTCAATGTTTTTCCCACTTCTTTTAAATAAGTGTTTTTAGAACACATGTCCATGACTAAAGCTCTCTAAGATCTTTTAGGTGTCCTTTCCAATGATATCATTGATAAAGACTCAGAAATCTAGGTTGATGGCCAATGATATTGAAGAATAAGGCATTAATGATATGTCATCATGAGATTTGTTATAGAGTTAAAGGATCTTGCTAACCATCTTTTTGGTGTATTTTCTAGAATCATTAATATCAAACAATGGCCTAATTAATGTGGTCTCATTAATTCTTGCTATTGGAGCCAAGCATTTTAAAGAAGAGTTCTACTCTTCATAGCTATAGTGTTGAGACATAATTTATGCAAATACCTATTCTCTTTGACTTCTCAAGCAAGTGTATAACTTGAGCAAAAAATTGTAGAGATGGCCGAGAAAGGATAATCATCAAAGGGTGACAAGCAAAAGGGTTTATTCAAATTGCTAGAAAAATGGAAGAAGACCAAGCCATACACCATAGCTAAGGCATAGCCTAGGGTCAACATACCAAGAACCAAAGTCCTCGAAAAAGGTAAGGCCATTGAACCTTCTCAAGTCAAAGACCTTGTGGATGGTATTTTTGGTCCTAGAATTTTTAAGAATCAAAAAATCTTAAGAGAAGCGCACATGCGAGAGTCATGCTCTAAGCAAAACAAGGGAAAAATGAATCTTTTTGTATGAGGATTTGGAGTTCTAATCTAGCCCTGTTCATGGTCCCATTGGTGTATTCATACCCTAAGCTAGTTTAATTATGTGTAAGAAACTATGATGCCTCTACCAGAACAATCCTGAACAAAAATGTTCAAGCTCATATCAATGCAAAGGCCATCTATGACATGTTGGGGTTAACTTATGACTCCAACGCCAGCTTCTATGATATACCCAAAATGCAAAATGTTTGGAAACAAGTGGATACCAAACAACATTTATTAAACATAGACCTTCATCTGGATGAGGAAAACATCAATATGTCTATCCTACTTGCTCATCATTTGTTGACCATAGACATGCAAGATGCGTGCTCAATGTTGGCTTTCATTTTTGGTCAGGAGGAAGACACCAATGTAGATGATTGGTAGTTTGGGGCCATTTTTTTCCTTAAGAAGGTATCATGGTAGAAGGAATAAAAGTTTGATTTCATGGAGCACATTGCTCACGCAATGCATGATCAATTGGCTGATTTTACAAATATATAGGTTTTTAGGTATTCTTCCTACCTTTTCTACTTGATTTTATATCAAATCTAGTAGCTATTTCTACCATATATGCATCTAGACCTATATGAAATAGAAATTGATCCTCAAAGAGTAATCCTTGTGTTTGTATGGACCCATATCTTATCCAAAACCTCTGATCCCTATGATTTTCTTGAATGTTTTGTGGCTCCCCTGGTTGAGCATTTAGAAAAGGAAGAGATCAAAGATGGGATGACTAATAGGGTTAGGGGGGTTATAATAAACTCATTGGTCCATTGTGATTACCTTTTTGAGGCACACTATACTATGATCAAAATCCACAGTTTTGGGACAGAAGCTTTTATGATCCCAAAGACTTTGACAGCTAGGATCTTGGCCCTAGAATTGGCCTGTTAGTTATCAATAATTGACAATGAATTCAGAGCAAAAAGGAGGAAAAATGATTTGTATGATGTGCCTTGGAGTAAGGGTGGCATTTTAGTAGTCAGAAGAAAATCAAAGTATATGTTACAGAAAAAGCTAGCAAATTATGGGCTGGTAATTATTTAAGATAAGTGGAAGTATGACCCTAATAGCTTCATGGCTTCCTGGCTCCATCATAATAAGGTCTATACTACTTTCATTCATGAGAGATGACCATTCTTTGAATAAAGGAGGTCACCACAAACTAAAACTCTTGAAGTCTATGTTGAAATAAGTGATATACCTAGTGAGCCACCTAATAAATTAGAGACCTTTTATACTCCAATCAAGGAGTATGATCCAAAAAGGAGAATAACTCACGGTTTGAAACAAGCTATGGTTAAGAAAGGATGGAGTGAAGACAAAATATCGGCATACTAGAAGTATAGATAAGAAATCTCTGAGCTAGAGAGAGCTTTTGAGTAGGTAGAATTAGATGAAAAATGGGAGAAGTTGTGGGATGATGATCATATGACTCTAGTCTCAAGATCAGATACAAGCAATATCTAAAGACCTGAGTAGTCAGAGGAAAAAATGGCTAAACAAGACCCTAAGTCAACCACATGGCCACAATCTGTTAGTGTTATTGAACAACAAAAGGATATATAGTAGTCATGTCATGAGGGCCAAATAGCTTTGACTTCTAGGACCCTTGGAGTGGCAGTTTCACAAGGAATTGGAGTTTCAGAATCATTGGTTTCCCCACACCCAGAGGAGACAAATGAGACCAATGAGGAAATTGCAAGTAGACTTATAAGGAAGAAGATAAAACTTGTTTTATAGAAGGAAGATGATGAAGAAGAAGCTGTGAATATTGGACAGATGCAAAATCTAGAGGTTATAGGAGCCCCTTAGGTAAGTCTCCCTCTACCTTCTTTTGTTGCTCAATCTTCTTCTACCTTAGGAGTGGCTAGTCAGATGCCCTAGGTTTCCATGTCTCCTGCAACTTCAGGTATTCCTTTACAATATTTTTCACCTATATCTAGTGCTACAACATTTGTGAGCACCAAAACATTAAGTTTGCCAGTCCTTTGCCCATCATTGCCTAGGAACGCCATCTAATTGTAAGACCCAAGTCAACAAATGATGACCATTCCTTATGGTCTACTTCAAGTTTTCCCTTTTTCAGGTGGTCTAATTGCTTCCTCACTACTTTTCAAAGCCAATCTGAGGCTGCCAGAAAAGCTAGAGAGTCAAGAAGAGAAAAGTAAAGAGTTAAGGAGGGCAAAGCCCCTACTGTCCCACACATGAAATCCCTTTTTGATCCTATTCAACATTCTTTAACCATTCCATACATGAACCCCAATGTAGTGAAACCTCTTGATCAAATGCAGCCAAAAGACTATACTATGAGTGTTGTGGTAGTGGACTTGACTCAGTTTAGGCTGCAAGATAAAGTAGAATTAATGAGTGAAATGTTAGTGGCAGTGACCATAGACTATCTTATGGTTTCTAAGAGGTTGTAGAAGGTAGAGGTGGATCTAACTCAAACAAAAGCCATAGTCATCCAACTCCATGTAAAAATTAAGGCCAAGGACCTAGAGATCAATAGGTTGAGCAAGGATATCAGGGATACAGTATCAAAGGACATTTTCCAAGCTTCACAATTGAAAGTAACTGAATTGCAATCTCATTTGTCTCAGGTTAAAACTACAATGGATATGTTGAAACAAGAAAAGATTCTTTTAGAGAAGAAACATAATGATAAAGTTGAACAAGTTGCCCAATTACAATAGGACCTTAAAGCTGAGAAGGACTAAAATATTGTTTTACAGACCCAAATTTTGGCTGAACAAGAAATGGTAAAACAATTGAATTTGGAGCTTGCTCAACAACCAAAGAATGTTGGGGTATTAGCAATGGTAAAGGAGCTTTACATCCCTTCATGGAAAAGAATTTCAAATGATATGTCTCATCTTAAACCAACTCTCAAGTTTCTTTTGAATGCACAACAATTATGTGAGAAGGTAGAGTCTTTAGTGGAGGAAGTTTTATCTTACATATTGGTTAAATTTTCATATTCCCAGTTGTTGCTCCAAAGGTTTTATGATGGTCCTGATGAGGTCTTACAGGAAACCACAATAAGTGATAGAATGATAGTTGTAGAGAAGGTAAATGAGATTTTAAGTTGTAACAAAGCTACTACTAAATGTAAATCTTTGTTGAATTTGTTGAAAGGAGTCAAAGGGATGAAGGGACACATTGAAAAATTGGTCCAGTTAGGACTCTCCTCACCATTCCCAGATAGTAGCATGGTCTTAATGGAAGATGAGATAAAATCTCTGCTGCTAGTAAAGAAAAATAACTAGATAGTTTTTTAGACTCTCACTGAATCATCTAGTGTTGCTGAGGTGGAATTAGTGTTGCTCCAAGTAACTCAATTTGAATTTCAATTACATGCTATGGTCCAGAGTTTGTAGAACTTTTCTCATAAAGAGATCATTGAATGAGATCTTGCTTTTTAGGCCCTTTAGAAGAGAAAATGCTTGACAAATACATAATGGTCTGATTATCAGGCCGCTTTACAAAAGCTTTCAAATTCCTAGCTAGATGTAAAATTTTGGTTTTGATTTCTTCTTTTTACAGAGATTTTGGGTTCTTTCTATGTAGGCACAAAGTCCCTTTTTAGTCGCCAAGAACTATAGAGCTCTATAAACTCTACATGTTTATAAATATGTCTTAAGTCAGCTAAGTTTTAATAGTCAAGAGTTATATAATGCAGATGAAGAGTCTCGGAGCCTCAGGATGTACCACATGGCATAATTGTGGACATTTGAAGGCTTGAGAAAGGAAGTTTTCTTTCAAGGAGCATGAAGGTGCCATGTGTCTCAACATCGGGTCACTGGGCTGAAAGAAGTAAAGTATTGTTGGTCTTTTAAGGTCCTTGTAGAGAGTGATAGGTGTCCCCACCATATACAATTCAATGACTACAACAGAATGAAGTAGAACCTGCCACTTGTCAGCATTTGCATTGATTTTTAATTCCTTTCAAAAGGTTTCTAAGTCTCTATGGGTCATCCCAAGTGTCAGCACCGTGGGTGTTTGGGAGGTCCTTTTGAAAACACCATTGAAGAGGAGCGTGGGGATGTGATGTGTCCTTTTTAGAGAAGCATAGATATTGTCGTTTGTCCATTATCACGTCAAGGTAGTGTCTTCTTTTTTAAGAGATAAATGTTGTGAAGTTTGTCATGTGTTTAGGTGGGACCCAATACTATTTAAGATTGAAGAGTTTGTGGATCATGCCAAGTGTCAACACCATGAGCATTTAAAGGGAGTCTTTGAAAAGTCTTTCTACATTGAGTGTGGAGACATGACGTACCCCATTTTGGAGATTTAAAGAGACCCACAGAAGTTTTCATCTGTCCCTATAAGTTCAAAATTGTGAATCTAGTTGCATGGGGCTGTCAGGTCAGATATCGACATGTAGACAGACCCTTCCCTCCTTTCCACAGGGTGATCCACCATGTTACTCTTGCTCTCATGGAATTAGCTAGTTGAGAGGAGGCAAGACACAGTGAGGGTCTAGCTCGTTGGAGAGCTGGACTTTACGAAGAGGGCTCAACAATTTTTGTGGCCTTTGTTGTTGTGTCCTAAGTTGAATGTTTCATTCGATGGTAGTTGTTGTTGAGATAACCCTATGACCTAAAGGGTCACTAGTTTCTCTTCTCCTATTGGGGTTTCTTCTATTCGACCTTTGTGTGGGTAAGCGATTTCTTTCATTTATGTCCTATTGTCTTTCTATGTGTTGAATGAGTTCTCATTGTATTTGGAATTGTCTTTATTCTTATAACAATAAGAGGATAAATGAATCTTGTTGTGGTTGAGTAAATGTCTCTTATTGTTGTCATGGATTAATTTCTTTAATCTTTTCATGGGTAGATGTCACCCACTCTCCTCTTACTCCTAGGCATGTTTGTGAGCCAAGATAGAGGTGAATGTGTGATGACCAATCAGTAACTACACTTAGGGTTTTGACCTAGGGTTTAGTTGACCTAGGGTTTGATTATGTTTTGACTTACGTTTACCTTGTGATGTGATCAAGGGTTTGATTGAATCGTTTATCATGGTTTACCTCATGATGGTATTAAGGGTTTGCAAGTTTGTCTTTTCTAGGGTTTCTATATGCATGCAAATCTAAATGATATGCAAATGTTTTTTTGTGCCTTTTTAGTATTTTGGAAATGAAAAGTGCTCTTTAATCTATGAAAGAGAAATATGAATGCAAGCTAATATGACTTTTCCTAATGCAAGTTTAACCTATGTTTTTTGGGTTTTTCGATTGTTTTGAAATAATCTAATTTGAAAAGGGAAATTGTTTCTTCAAATAATCTAGATCTAGGAATATGAAGATAATTATTCTAACATGCAAGATCTAACTATCAAGGAAAAAGCAAAGATTTATTGTTCCCAAGAGAAAATTTGGTTTTCTAATTACTATGAATTAAATAAAGCAATGAAGGAACCTAAACAAATAAAGATTTGTGTGACTCCTCTACCCTCAGAAATCCTTGATATTGGCAACCTCGAGTCCTTTTGAAGAAGTGGGAAGACCTCTTGATGACAAAATGACACAAAGAAGCAAAAAGAAACTTGTTGAAGCTTAAATGAGCTCAATGAGAGCTTTGGTTGAGTACAATGGTGTTGAATGAAGTAGTGTAATGATACTTGGTTGAACAATGAATAAAGAAAAATGTACCTTCATCCTGTGAGAGCATTAGAATGCTAAGATGGAGAGAAAAAACTAGCAAGCATTGTGTGCACAATGAATTTGCCTCCCTTTGTGCTTGAGGGAGGGGGTATTTATAGGTTTCAGGAATGGGATTGATTGAGAAGTTAACTCATTTGATTGATGAGTTAACAAGGATTGATTGGGGAGTTAACAAGGTTGATTACCCATTGAACTTAGCTAACTATGGAGTGATAAATCAATAACAGCTTATCACTAAAGAGGAATTGTAGAAGTTGAGAGGATACATGAGATTGATTTAGTTGTTAATTTTAGATCAAATTGAGATAAATATGCATGTGTGGGTGCATAAAATAGTCAACTCCATATTATGCATTAAAAATCATATGAACTAGAAGAAAAACGGGCAAAATAGTGCTAAAATGAGTGAGAAACTTGAATTTTTCTGCGGTTGAAAATGCATCAAGGTCGCCCCTTGTGCCAGTAGGGTCGCCCGGGGGAGATCCGGGTTGGACAGGGTTTTCTAGAGAATTGTAAGGTTGTAAATGACAAAAGAGAAGAAAAGGAGGGGTTCTACCTCCAAAAACATGTCATTCATGTTGAAGAATCCGAATCTCCACTTGCACCTGCAGGATCTCCCGGGGGAGATCTAGAAATAATAGGGGAGATTTGGATTGGTTGAGTAGAACTAAAAACCAAAAGTGGGAGATGGATATGGGGACCTCTAGAAGGATTCTAGAGGGTATAGAAGATGAAAAAAATAGGGGAAAGTTGAAAACTCACCTACAGTACACTCACAAGGCTTAGGAATAGGGTTGAAAGCTCATAAAATGTGAATCGACAAGTGTCGAAAAAAGTGTCAAAAAGCATCGCAAATGGGGAGAGAGAGAAATTGACAAAGAGGAATCAACACAAGACAATAAAGAAGACATATAATCAAGATGTCTACTGCTTAGAGGACATTATTTCATGCTTACATGTACATGACAAAGATTAAAATCATCATAGGGGTCCTCATGGAGGCTATGTGCAATTTTTGTGCTTACATATTTGCCCATTCGGGGACGGTAATCTACATGAAGGGTAGGTACCATTCCTGAACTAGGCCTTACATGTTTGTCGATTTTAGCACAGTTGTACCTACAATAACCAATATCAGTCTGACATTTAAATATATCAAAACAAATAATGAAAATTGAAATGACGAACTTGGCATGGATCGTTCGAGTTCGACTAGTTGTTTGCCTTTTTTGGTTTAGACCTGTAGGAATGAAAGCATGAAAAACAATGCATGAAAAAGATGCATAAAAGCAAAGAACTAATCTAAAATGCACATATGAAACTAAGCTAAGGGCATACAAAGCAAGTCAAATTGTGAGATCAGAGTGAAACAATGACAGAATCGATAGTGTGAGCATTCGTTGGAAAGGAATAATTGAGGAGATCACAAAGATGGTTAGTTCTTCTTTAGCTGCGAAGAATCAAGTACACAATTAGTGAAAAACCCTTCTCTTAACCCTAGTTTGAATTTTGTGAAAAATCTCTTGAAATCATCTATTTTTGTCAATTTTTCTTGTTGCATTGTCTCTATCTCATTGTTTACAGCAAGATAGGTCTTTCATTTTCTAAAATCAATCAAAAATGAGGTTTTTAGAGTAGTTTTTGATCATGGGATCTCCCTCTAGGGTCACCCCTTTTGTTAGGTAGTTCACCTTAGGGAGATCCTATCTGACAGCAGGGTCTCCTGGGTGAGATCCTGCAGAACATCTGGGTCACCTAGGGGTGACCCTTGGGCTGATTCTGACTGAAATTTCATTTTGTCTGACACTTGTTTCACTCTGATCTGACATGTGTTCGCTACTATATTCACCTATTTATTATAATTTTGAGGGTTTATACACCTTTTTTTGTAAGGTTTTCTATAATTTTATGATTTTTAGGGATTTTTATGAGTTTACAAGATCTAATCCAAAGTTTCTTTCTAATTTTGTAGGACATACACATCTGATGGAATGCTTTTCGAGAGAAAGGATGGCTCTCAGGGATGTTTGCTTCATTGAGTAGTGAGGACCATGCCATTTTGAGGAGGTCATGATTCATTCTGTGTCATGTATAAGCTGTGAAATTCTGACTTACTGGGATGCAGACAAAAACACATTCAGGTTCCTGTAGATCTCTAGAGAGTGGACCATCACTCTATATGATGTGTATCATATAGTTGGTGTTCCTGTGAGAGGACATCTTCTAGTCCTTCTAGCTAGTGAGTCCTTCAAGGACAAGGCATCCTAGGTAGAGTTCATTGGGGTTAGTCACCCCAAGGATCAGATAGGAGTTTAGCTTACTTTTGTGCCTTGACTTTGCATCCCACTTTTGAGGAGATTCTTGATTGGGTTGATTGCATCAAGGCTATATGGAGACAAGGCCTTAGCTCGTATGAGATGGTGTTGGGCTCCTATCATTTGTGGTATTGAGAAGGGAATGTTTATTCTTGGGCATCAGACATCTTGGCCATGGTTTATAGAGACTTCTACCATATTTTGTGGTGAGGGGCTCTAGCTTTTAGCCACTCTTCTTTGGTCATGACATGGATATTTGAGCAAATGAGGCCCTATCAAAAGCTCATCCTAATTCCAGATAGACATTTACCAAGAGCAGCGAGCTAGATGCATGTATGCCACTTTGATGTTTCTTTACCCACTATTGCTACTCTTATAGATGAGGACATGATCTTTGATCCTTATCATGATATGGAGGGATCTTGGGCCCATGATGGTGAGTTTATAGAGTACTGTCATGAAGTATCCAAGATTTCAAATTGTAATGTCCTAGTTGAGGCCCATCGTGTGGATCATGTTTCAAAGCAGTTCGACGAGGACTTCCCTGAGGATTTGCCCCTAGTGCCCACATGTTACATGACTATTTAGGAGATGGGCGAGATTGGATAGAGATCAGTTGTTTGGACTCCTTTGACTCCTGGAGTCTTCATTACTAGAGTTTCAAGAGGAAGACAGAGGGGAGGGAGAGGGACTCCTTCCTGATCTCTCATTGTGCCCGTGGATTCAGAGTTTATTGACAAGGACTGTGTTCCAAATGATGATGATTCATCAAAGGAGGGATTTTTTGAGGATTTACAGGATGAGGTTTTTGTTGATACTGATGATGCAGATGATGTTCTTGATATCCCTGAGGGTCCTCTTGTTGTTTCCCAACCTCCTCATTCTGATGAGGTGATGTGACAACTTGACCTTGATTGGCAGCCTGGTGATCCACATAAGTTTTGTTTATTTATTTTTTGCACATTTGTCCTTTTTATTTTCATGGGGAGCTGACTTGTTTTTCTCTTTCAATTCACTCTTTCAGGTAATGTCAGATAGTGGAGGGATTTTGTTCATGAGATTAATGTTGGATTGGATTCTACCTTCACTAGGATGTATCGACACCTTCTTTTAGATGATCTTGGTATGTCCCCTACTGCTAGGTGACACACTGAAATTTTCTCTCTTGTCTACCATGGATGTTAGGAGAATGCAGGCTTGAAGGTCTAGATTCACACCCTTAGGGGTGAGAATTAGGTACTTTGAGAGATGGCTCATCTTAGTTTAGGATGCTGAGATGCTAGTATGGTAGGACCTTCACAGTCACATGCTCACAATAGATCGCCTCAATCCTATAGGTCTCATGGAGCAATGGGTCGTACTTGTAGATAGAGGAGATGAAGTCCTAAGGGTTTCATTGGAGGGAACCAGCCTTGACTTCCTTTCTTGAAATTGTGCCCCCTTGCATGGGGAGCCTCTACTTCTTTGGAGAGAATTTTATCCTAGCTCTTTGATACTCTTTGTATATGTAAACTTTGGATGTATCTATGAAAGATTGTCTTTTATGGTTTTCTCCTATCAAATTTGTACTCATCTCTTGTGCATGTTTGGATCTTTGGGAACTTTTTGATTATGTACGTGATCTTTTCAAATTTTTTTAACGATGCAAGTATGATAACGATGACATATTTTTGTAGATTTTTTATGGCATATATATGAGATGCAGTTTACAATATGATAATACAGGAACACAAGAAATGTTGAAATGAAACATTTACTCTTACTGATTGCCATGAGATATGACATTTGACTTTATTTCTTTAAGACTCTTTTTCTAATTTTGGCATGAATGCTTTGTGGAACAAACAATCTAACTACTCTCAAATACGATTTTTGATTTAGGGGATTGTGAGTTTTCTTGATATAAGAGACCTATTCAAGGCTATGAGATAGGATTTAAAAACTCAAATGGGGACTAGGAACAAAATGGAGGGTTTATAATTTTTGTCTTTGCTAAAGGCTAAACACTAATCCTTATCTAGATAAGATATTTTTACAAGCAACAAATTCTATAGGTGTTCGCTAGACTTAGATCATAGATGGAAAGCAAGGTAGACCTGGGGTAAAGGATAAATAGGAAAGAACAAGAATCCCTAGGTAAAAGATGATCCTGGAGACTACTAGACTCTCAATTTGTCTTAGCTAGTGCATGTGTGTGTGCTTTGTACCTTTCTTTCTCTATTAGAATGTCACCCTTGAGGCTTTGAGCTTAGATTGATCTCCACCCAAGAGTACGAACATCCAGCAATCTTCTCTTTTTCACTCTTTTTTTGTATCTCTTTTTTTTTCTTTTTCACTTTTTTTGTATTTTCCTCACTTGATTTTTCTCATTTTTTTTTATTTTTTGACTTTTCAAGAAATGAATCCTTTTGGAATTTTTGATATGCAATACGTTGATCTCTCAATTCTCACTTTTTGACACTCTTATTTTGATCACTTATTTTTTATTCACTAGAATTTTAGATTGCTTCCTTCAGAGTTTTGATCTTCCTATCATTTTTGGCCAGGAAAGATAAGGGGCTAAGCACCACCTAAATTTTTTGTAATTTGGTTGGACTTCTCTAATACTAGGGAAGAATTGGGAAGGTCTACCTACAAGCTTCCTTTGAACACTGTACATTTGAATACTAACTTTGTTTAGACCTAACATCTTGACTCATTAATATTAGGATTAGTGTAAAGCTAAGAGCTAGGCTTTGATTAGAGTCACTGGGAATGAAGGGGGATATGGGGATTGTGAAAATGAGGAGTCTCTAGGTCTTGAAAGGATGACGCATATCTAGGCAACATTAGACTCCTTACTGAAAAGGAAATAGTATAAGAGCAAGTCACTAACTGTAATGTGAGATGAACGTAATGATATAGTAATGCAAGAAACAAATTATTTTTGACATTTTGATTTTTTTAATATTTTTTGTATTTTTATGTTTTATGATTTTTTTGGTTTTTAGACAGTATTTCTTGAAGTGAAAGGCATTGACTTTTTCTCCAAATTCCTCTCCCTCCATTGTGTACAAGAGATAGGCACCATTTCCAACATCTTCTTTGACCATATAAGGACCTATCCAATTGGGTGTAAATTTTTGTCCCTCACCAGCTCTTTTATCGATCAAGTTGTCTATCCTAAGCACTAGGTCTCCTACTTGAAAAGGTCTAGGGGCAACCTTTTTGTTGTATTGATTTTTCATTCTTATTAGATAAGAATCATGTCTTTGAACAACTCTCAAGCATGTTTCATCCATCATTTCTAATTCAGCCAACCTTACTGCTCTATATTCTTCGTTGTCCAATAATCCTTGTAGCGACACTCGGAGGTTAGGAATTCTACCTCCATTGGCAATACCACCTCTGACCCAAAAGTGAGAGAATAAGGGGTGGTTCCAATTGGAGTCTAGATGCTTGTTCTGTAAGCCCATAGAGTTGGATATAACTGTAAATGCCAATCCCTTTTAGAATCTATTATGATTTTGACTAGTATTGACTTCAGAGTTTTGTTGGTAGCCTCTGTTTGTCCATTTCCTTAAGGATAGTAGATTGAGGGAGAGTTGTGATTGATGTGAAATCTCTCACATAACTCTCTTACTTGTAGATTTTTGAATGATAAGGCATTATCTATTACTATCACTTGGGGGATCCCGAATTGGCAAATGATTTGATTCAATATGAATTCAGTGATTACGGTCCCTAAAATTGTAGTGAGAGGCATGACCTCCACCCATTTTGTGAAATATTTTGTCATGGTAATGATGAGCAAATGTCCATTCGTCAATGGGAGAGATGTCTTCCCCACCAGATCTAACCCCCAGGTGGAAAAGGGCCAAGGGGTGACGATAGGTTGTAAGTCTCTTGTTGGTGTGTGGTGAACATGAGTGTAGCCCTGACATTTCAGACACCTCTTTACTAATTTAATCATATCCCCTTGTAAACATGGCCAGAAGTATCCCATTCTATGTATTTTCCTTGTTGTGGCCTGACCACCAAAGTGTCCTCCACAGTTTCTACTATGACACTCCTCTAAGATTTTTCATGCTTCTTCCTTCTCAACACATCAAAGCAACATTCTGTCTAGGGCCCTTTGATAGAGCACATTGTCTATTAAAATGTATCTTGCACTGAAGACATGTAACCATCTTTTTCCCAAAGGGGTCATGTTTTCCAAGTAAGTCTTGTTTGTAAGATACTTCACAATATCTCTATACCAATACGAGGTGGCATACTTCTTTAGGTCAATCACACAAATCTCTTCAACAAGGAAATCCTCATTCATGAGTTCCTCTTGGGGAACCAGATTATCTACTAACCAATCTTCTATTATCTATCCTTTGACTACTTTTTGATTGACGTATGTTAGTTCAAACTCACCCAACAAGGTTATGAATCAGCCAGCTCTTCTCGAGAGCATGGGCTAATTCAAGGAAGTTCTAAATTGCTTGAATCATATCATAACCTTAGTTTCTTGATTCAACATGTAATGTCACAGTCTTCAGGTTGCAAAGACTATGGCTAGACATTCTTTTTCAGCTTAGGTATAGTTCTTCTCATATTCCAGCAAGGTTTGACTTATGAAATAGACAGCTCTTTCTTTTCCATCTTCATCTTCTTGAGCTAGCATGCATGCTACAGAGACATTGGTTGCTCTCAAGTATAAGATGAAGGGCTTGTCATGTTTTGGTGGCATCAGTGTGGGTGGGGTTAGTAGGAATTTCTTCACCTTCTCAAATGTGTTTTGACAATCTACTGTCCAAGTAATGCCAACTTGTTTTTTCAATAACTGATTGATTGGAAAAATTTTGAAAGTCATGTCTAGTATGAATCATCTGATTATGCCTAATTGTCCTAAGAAGGATCTTACTGATGTCTCACTCATTGGTGGGGTTGCATTTAAGACTGATTTGACCTTAGCTAGGTCGATGTCTATCCCTCTTTGTGAGACATTATATCCTAATAATTTTCCTGTTGTGACTCCGAAAACATGCTTTTCAGGATTCAACCTTACTTTATACTCTCAAAGTCTATTCAAGGTTTTGTGAAGGTCCTCCACATGTCCTAACCTTTGTTTTGAATCAGACAGGAGATCGTCAACATAAGTTTCAACTATTTTGGGTATATAATCATGGAAGATGTGTGTCATTGCTCTTTCATAGGTTGCTCCTACATTTTTCAACCTGAATGGCATGACTATATAATATAAAGTTCCCCAAGTGGTAGTGAATGTTGTTTTGTTTTGGTCAACTTCTACTATTTTGATCTGGTTATATCCTACAAATCCATCCATGAGAGAGAATCTTGTATCCTGCCATTGAATTGACAATTTGATCAGTGGATGGTAAAGGAAAATCATCTTTTAGGCAAGCTTGATTGATGTCTATAAAATCAAGGCATATCTAAATTTTTCCATTCTTCTTTAGAATTGGGACAATGTTTGACACCCAATTTGAATAGTCCACTAGTTTGATGAAGCCAACATTTAACAAGTTTTTAATTCTTCCTTCGTCATTTCAGCCACTTCTGGCTTTATGGGCCCCAATTTTTGTTTCACAGGTTTTGCATCTAGTTTTGTCACTAAATTGTGTACCACCACTTTTGGATCTAACCATGGCATGTATAAATATGCCCAAGCAAATATGTTAGAATATTCGATGCAAAATTTTGTGCACTCCTCCAGTTCTTCATCATTTGGTTCTCCTCCTAGTTTTAACTATTGGATCTAGGGCACACAACTGAGAGGGGGGGTAAATCAGTTGTGCAAAAACTTTTCTTCTACTTCAAACACTTAATAGATTATCAATTAACCATTCATGAAAGCAGTAAGCATAAACACTGGAGCAGATAAATATCAACACATTAGACACCAAGATTTTTTATGTGGAAAACCCAGTTAAGGGAAAAATGATGGGGTGATTAACCCAACGATTATTCTCTGTTAGAAGAATAAGAAAAACAAATGGCACATGCCAGTCAGGGCTCACTGCCCAAGCACACTACTCACAAAGAGGCACACTACCTACAAAAGAGACACATTGTCTACAAGATCATAAGTATCACAACCTTGAACTGGAGAATGACATCTTCACCATGTCTGGATCAGTTCCATTTACACCCAAAACATAAGTGCTCTACCTTTCGCTCTTTTGCTATATCATACTCATCCACTCCTCAACACCACTTTAAAATGAACTCAAAAACCTTTATTTATACAAGGCATCGACTTAGGAATAAGCATCTAAGTCGGCACTCAACCATAAGAACATTCGCAAGATGAATAATACATCCGGTCGGCCACCACAAGAACATTTGTAAGATGAACAACTCATCTGGTCGGCTAGTCTGAACAAGAACTTCATCCAAAAGAATATCTTCAATTCTAGGCTCTACCACCAATGCGGACCGACAACATAACCTCAACATGATCCAAGAACCTTCACAAGCTAGCTTGAATGACCAAGAACATCTGCACTTCCTCTGCTCATCGGAATCTCTTCTCTTCCTTATCCAAAACTTCAAGAACATAGTCTACTGCCACTATCATACTGAAACATGTGCTTCTGAACCTCTAAATCATGAACACGTTGAGATGACACATCACAGGGATATCCCAAACACTCCATCCCATCTGCAAGATAGGATAATGCACTTCCAGATCTCACTGGACCTCTTTGTAGAACTCTGTCACTCCAGAGCACCTCCCGGAACTGGTTCTACTTGATCAATCACAACTTCTTCAAATCTTCATGTGGACCTCTGAAAACTTAACTAAATCATCTCAAGACTCATAGCTACAAACCCTTTAATCCGCATCCTTTGATCATCAATGTATTGAGTACTTTTGCCTTCATCTCATCACTATTTTTCACTGTTCCTGTTTGAGACTAATTTTCTCAATATCCTTAGCTCATAGTTCATCCAATCCTTCTTGTTAATGTAATATGAGTATGTTGACATCAATGACAACAATGATTAACCTCATACTTGTAACAATCTCCCCCTTTGTCATTAATGGCAACATATGATGTGAAAAACCATCAAGACAAGATCTTCTTTCTGTCACAGCTCCCCTTATCAGCAACAACTCTTCATATGTCTTTTCTTCCTTTACTACTCCCCCTTTGATCATCAGCTACTTGTTTTTCACATATCTTCTCGTCCCCTTTGACATCAATGGCAAAGGGCTCATACTTGCAACTCTAACACATCAGAATCATACCAGGTGCTCCCCCTTAGTAGCAGCTCTCCATCATCAATCCAGATCACAAGATATGACTGTGATATCCACCGGACTGATGCACATCAGTGCATCCTAGTTCATCACTGGAGGGGCCATGACCCCTAACTTCTTTTAGAGGTACTCAAAGGAGTCCTTGGGAAGAGGTTCAGTGAAAATATCTACAATCTGACCCTTGGAGGATACATACTCCAATCTAACTTCTCACTTGTTCACTTTCTCTCTTAGAAAGTGAAACTTGATAGATATGTGTTTGGTCTTAGAATGCAACACCAGATTCTTAGAGATATTTATTGCACTGGAATTATCACAGAAAATTGTGATAGGCTCCTTATATTCTACTTTAATGTCTTTTAACATTTGCTTCATCCATAAGATCTGAGTGCAACTACTTGCTATTGCAATGTATTCTGCTTCAGTTGTAGACAAGGATATTGCCTCTTGTTTCTTGCTAAGCCAAGAAACCAACCTTTTTCCCAAAAAGAATGCTCCTTCACTTGTACTCTTCCAGTCATCCACATCTCCTACCCAATTTGCATCTGTGTATGCATGAAGAGAGAAATCCTGATCTCTAGGATACCATAGACCATACTCAGTTGTTCCTTTCAAGTACCTAAAAATTCTTTTGATTGCCATGACATGAGATTCTCTGGGATTAGCCTGAAATCTTGCCACAAGACCAACAGCCTGCATTATATCTGGTCTAGTCTAAGTGAGATACAATAGTCCTCCAATCATTGATCTGTACTTGGTCTGATCTATCTTAGGAGAGTCATAATCTTTACTCAACTTATATCCAGTTGCCATAGGGGTGTTCATTGGCTTTGAATCTTCCATTCTGAATTTCCTCAACAATTCTTTTGCATATTTGGTTTGACAGATAAAGATGCCTTTCTTTGTCTAAGTAATTTGCAGACCCAAGAAGAAATTCATTTCACCAAGCATTGACATTTCAAACTCACTTTTCATTTGATTTGCAAAAGATTTACACATGTTGTCCTTTCCTCCAAAGATGATATCATCAACAAATACTTCAATAATCAAGATGTTTTCCTTATCTATTTGGAAGTATAGGTTACTATGAATAGTACCTTTGTTGAAGCCAATCTATACAAGATGCTTATCCAATCTTTCATACCATGCTCTTGGGGCTTGCTTCAAACCATACAGTGCTTTCTTCAACTTGCAGACTATATCATCATGATCAAACAATTGAAATCCATCTGGTTGTTCAATGTACACTTCTTCTTCCAAGTCACCATTTAGGATGGTAGACTTGACATCCATCTGATATACCTTGAAGTCTTTGAAGGCAGCAGATGTAAGAAATAATCTGACTGCTTCAATTCTTGCCACCGGAGCAAAAGTCTTTTCAAAATCAATTCCTTCTATTTGAGAGTAGCCTTTGCAGACCAATCTAGCTTTGTTTCTGATTACTTCACCAACTTCATTTAGTTTGTTCTGGAAGACCCTTTTTGGTTCCAATCACATTCTTGTTTCTAGGTCTGGGAACAAGATCCCAAGTATGAATTTTCTCAATTTGCATCAATTCTTCCTCAATTGCTTTGGTCCAGTTTTCATCATTGCAAGCTTCATTAACTGTCTTAGGTTCAATCTTTGAAATTAGATAGTATTCATTTGAGTCTTGAGCAATTCTTCTCCTTATTTGTACCCCTTTACTCTTGTCACCTATGATCTGATCTTTAGAATGATTTAGAGTTACATACCTTGGAACTTTGGGAGTTTCTTGCACTAATAATTCTTGATCAGGCTCATTCAGACAAACCTCTTCTTCCTGATTTACCGGATCAGTCTAGATCTAAATTTTAGAGGAGGATGGAGCTCCTTGCATCAGAGAATCATTCTTATCATCTTCTTCACATTCATAGAATCTTGAGGGCTTCTCAACTCCTTCATCAACCTTCACATTTGTACTTTCTATCATCTTTCTCAATCTCTGATTGCAACACCAGTATGCTTTGCTTTGAGTGGAGTAACCCAAGAAAATTCCTTCATCACTTCTAGCATCAAACTTTCCTAAATCTTCATCTCTTTTGATGTAACACTTACTACCAAATACTCTGAAATATCTCATAGTGGGAGTAATGCCAAACCAAAGTTCATAAGGAGTCTTACTGGTATTGCTTCTGATTTGAACTCAATTAAGGGTGTAGACTGCAGTGCTGACAGCTTCTCTCCAAAACATCTGAGGAACATTTGCTTCCATCATCATTGTCCTAGCTGCTTCCTGGATGGTCCGGTTCTTTCTCTCAACTACTCCATTCTACTGTGGAGTCCTAGGAGTAGACAACTGTCTCCTTATACCATGCTTCTCACAAAAGTCTATGAATTCACCAGATGTGAATTCACCACCTCTATTAGACCTTAAACATTTTAGTTTCAATCCTATTTGATTCTCTACCATAGCCTTGAAGATTTTGAACTTCTCAAGGGCTTCTAATTTCTCTTTTAGGAAGGTAACCCGCATCATCTGGGAATGGTCATCAATTAGCAACATGAAATATCTGTCACCTTGCATACTCTTGATTCTTGTCAGACCATAGAGATCATTTATGAACTAATTCCAACAATCTAGTAGAGGACCAATCCTTGCTTTTGAATGAGACTCTACTCTGTTTACCTACCTGACATTCTTTGCACAAACTATTTGTAGGTTTCACCAATTTTGGAAGATCTCTTATAGCCTGAGTCTTGCTTATCTTGATGATGTTATCAAAATTTACATGACACATTCTTCTATGCCATAACCAACTCTAATCAACTTGAACAAATAGACAACTTTTATTTGAACCAACTAGATGGAAGATATTACCTTTTGTTTGAGTACTGGATGCAATCTCAGTTCCGGAGCTTTCAAAGATCTTGCATCTTCCATTCTTTAACCAGAGATCATAGCCTTTGTCCACCAACTGACCAACACTGAGAAGATTGTGCTTCAATCCTTGAACATATAGTACATTACCGGTTTTGCTCTTTCCATCAAAAGAAATAGTTCCCCTACCTCTAATTCTGCCAGCAGAATTATCACCAAACTTTACCATTCCTCCTTCATACCTTTCCAAATCTAAGAACTTGTTCTTGTCACCTATCATGTGGTGAGAACATCCATTGTCAATAACCCAGTCATCCTTTTCTTTAATTTGGGCAGCCAAGGCTCTTTCCACAACCTTATGATTGATAGATTTAGAAGATATGGAATCTTCTTCCTTGATGGCAATAAACACCCATTCATTTCTGGATTTGCTTCCCATTTCTAATTCATCATCTGTTACTTCTTCATTATCATCTTCTTCATGAGCATAATAACAGTTCTTTTGGAACCTTTGTCTATTAGCATTTGACCTTGCAGATCTTTCCAGACATCTTGAAGCAAAATGACCAATCTTATTGCAATTGAAACACTTAAAGGGTAGTTTTCCTTCATACTTACCAGATCCCCTTGGCAGTCTCTTTGCATTGAGGGCTTCAAGTTGAGCTATTTCTACTTCTTCCTCTTCCATGTCTTTCCTTGCTTGATCATACCATGACAGCTTCCTTGAAGAGTTCTCTCTCGGATCAAATCTTTGTTTGCCTTTCACAAAGGCACTAGCTTTGAATGCAGATTCAGTCTTGGGGGGATCATCTCCAAACTCAATCATTTCAAATGCAGCCAGTTTGCTAGCCAATTGCTCTCTTGTGATAGTTGTATGGGTTCTGAATTCATCAATGGCAACAACCTTGATTTTGTAGGCAGCAGGAAGAGATCTAAGAATTTTGCAAACAATTTCATTTCATCCAGAACTCCACCAGCATTCCTGATTCCACACACCAGCGCATTCACTCTTGGCATAAAGGTAGTGATATTTTCATCATCTCTCATCTTCAATCTTTCAAATTTCCCTTTCAGACTTTGCAACCTTGCACTCTTGACAAACTCATCTCCTTCATACAGAAGTTCCAGTTTAGTCCAAATTTCATATGTAGTTGGTAGGTCAATAACATTTGAGAGATCTGTATCATTCAGTGCGCTTAGAAGAGCTTCTTTGGTCCACAAATTGTTTTCAGCATCTATGATTTCATTCAGTGTTGTCAGACCACCTTGTGGAGGTACATAAGCCTTTGAGATCATGGACAGATATGCTTTTCCCATACACTCCAAGTGACATCTCATGCAACCTTTCCAGAGCGAGAAATTAGTTCCATCAAACTTTGGACTATCCTTCTTATATGACAACATCCTGGATCTCCTCAAGTGGTTAAGCTCCTTTCAGAGGAACTCAACTCTGATACCAATTGTTGGATCTAGGGCACACAACTAAGAGGGGGGTGAATCAGTTGTGCAAAAACTTTGCTTCTACTTCAAACACTTAATAGATTATCAATTAACCATTCATGAAAGAAGTAAGCATAAACACTGGAGCAGTTAAATATCAACACATTAGACACCAAGATTTTTTATGTGGAAAACCCGGTTAAGGGAAAAACCATGGGGTGATTAACCCAAGGATTATTCTCTATTAGAAGAATAAGAAAAATAAATGGTACATGCCAGTCAGGGCTCACTGCCTGAGCACACTACTCACAAAGAGGCACACTGCCTACAAAAGAGACACACTATCTACAAGATCATAAGTATCACAACCTTGAACTGGAGAATGACATCTTCACCATGTCTGGATCAGTTCCATTTACGCCCAAAACACAACTACTCTGCCTTTTGCTCTTTCGCTATATCATACTCATCCACTCCTCAACACCACTTTGAAATGAACTCACAAACCTTTATTTATATAAGGCATCGACTTAGGAATAAGCATCTAAGTTGGCACTCAACCATAAGAACATTCACAAGATGAATAATACATCCAGTCGGCCACCACAAGAACATTTGTAAGATGAACAACTCATCCGGTTAGCTAGTCTAAACAAGAACTTCATCCGAAAGAATATCTTCAATTCTAGGCTCTACCACCAATGCAAACTGACAACATAACCTCAACACGATCCAAGAACCTTCACAAGCTAGCCTAAACAACTAGGAACATCCGCACTTGCTCTGCTCACCAGAATCTCTTCTCTTCCTTATCGGAAACTTCAAGATCATAGTCTACTGCCACTGTCATACTAAAACATGTGCTTCCAGACCTACAAATCATGAAAACGTTGAGATGACACATCACAAGGATATCCCAAACACTCCATCCAATCTGCAAGATAGGGTAATGCACTTCTGGATCTCACCGGACCTCTTTGTAGAACTCTGTCACTCCGGAGCACCTCCCGGAACTGGTTCTACTTGATCAATCACAACTTCTTCAAATCTGCATGCAAACCTCTGAAAACTTAACTGAATCATCTCAAGACTCATAGCTACAAACCCTTTAATCCGCATCCTTTGATCATCAACGTATTGAGTACTTTTGCCTTCATCTCATCACTATTTTTCACTGTTCTTGTTTGAGACTAATTTTCTCAATATCCTCAGCTCACATTTCATCCAATCCTTCTTGTTAATGCAATATGAGTATGTTGACATCAATGACAACACTGATTAACCTCATACTTGCAACATTAACATCCTACATTTTTCAAGTGTTCCAACATTGATGTCAATTGTATCCCTAGTTAAGGATGGGTGTGCTTCCTCAAACTTTTGAGGAGTAGGTGATATATTTGAGTTTTCCTCAATCTGGAGGATTTCTTTTTCATTCCCAAAGTAGTCCTCTAGATGAGGGAGGAGCATGTATCCTTTTTTTGTGGCCTACTCTTGGAAGTCCATCATAGACATGTAGATATTCAAGAATAGCTTCGTCATTCTTAGCATAATCTCGAGTTGGTCTCTCTTCTTGACCCATGGCATAATTTAGGATATTTGGTAATTCTTCTCTTTCCAACAATGACTCTCCATGTATTGACACAATGTATTATGAATTTTGTAATTGAGCATGTGTCAAAAATAATGTAGTTGACGTGGCCATCGAGTCTGTCACCTCATTTTCTTCTCTGGGTATGGCTTTTATGGAGAATAAGTCAAAGAACTAAACCAATTTCCTAATGGTTTCTTTATAAGTTCGTAATCATTTTGATTTTGTCTCATAATTTTTTGTGACTTGGTTGATTATTAATTAAGAATCTTCGAAAGCAGATATTTTCTTGACCCCCATTCTCATGGCTAGCATGATTCCTAGGGATAGGGCTTCAAACTCAGCAATGTTATTTGTACAAAAGAAGTCTAGTCTAAAGGTGATGGGAAGGACTTTTCCTTCAGGAGATGTCAAGATTGTTAGAATCTGCAAAATAGATTATAACCCAGAATCAATTGAAAGAGTTAGAAACATAAACTATAAATGCAAAAGCAATTGAAATAGCATAGAAATGATACCAAGAGATTGATGTGAAATGCTTGAATGGAAAAATAGCATTAGATAACTATCTCCAATATCGAATGAAAATACAAGCTAGGTAGCATACTTATATAGACCAGGTGGTAACACTGACTAATGAGGAGAAACCATCTATCAGACTAAAGATAGCAAATTATCTTACCAAGATAGCTAATGGATGCTCACATGTAGGAAGGTGACACCTCATAATTTTCTCACCTAATAAAGCATGCTTTATTAACCTAAGCAAGCTTAAATAAATGTGTAGGACAAACCTTATAATATGGAATAAAAAACCTATACTAACAGCCCCCCTTAAGCATAGTTTAGGTGGGTGAAGAGATGGGTTCCAGCAAATGAAGCTTGGTGAGGTACCCATGTACAATGAATTCCCTCCCAAAGAGAAGTAGCCCCCCCCACAAAAGAGAGTACATCCCCTAGAATAGAGAGAGAAAAAAAGGAGCTAAGAAGCTTCCTCAAAGGAGAACACCTGTCGCACCCCAAGCAAAGCTTGCAAATGAATGAACTTGATTTTAGTGAAGGGTTTGGTGAAGATGTCTATAGTTTGATCTGATGTCGAACAATATTGAAGATCAAGAACCTGCTCATGAATCAACTCCTGAATGTAGTGCATGTGAATCTCAATGTGTTTGGTCTATTGATGATGAACTAGATTGCAAGAGATCTGAATAGCACTCTGGTTGTCACAAAAGATGACTATAAGTTTCCTGAAGGAAATACCAAACTTAGTGAGAATGTGTTGAAGCTAAATGGCCTCAGCATCACCATTAAGTACTCCTCAATACTCAACCTCTGTAGATGAAAGAGCAATAGTAGACCGCTTCTTGCTCAACCAAGAAATTGGACCAGAACCAAGAGAGAAGCAATAACCTGATGTAGACTTGCGATCCTGAGAATCACCCTCCTAATCTGAATCTGTGTATCCCACCAAGTCAATATCCACACCTGTTGCATAATGAATCCCATAACTATGAGTGCCCTATACATATTGAAGAATTTACTTAACTAATTTCCAATGCAGCTCATGTGGATCCTGCATGAACTTGGAGACTAGGCCCACAACATATATGAAATATCAGGCCTCGTGTGAGTCAAGTATATGAGACTTCCAACCAATTGGTGATACAAGGTAGAATCTACCAGAGGTGAAGAACAAGAAGCCTCAAGTTTTACCCTTGACAGAAACAATGTTAGTGCAGGCTTACCATCAGCCATGCAAAATCTGGAGAGCATAACAAGAACATACTTAGGTTGAGAAAGAAAGATACCAGCCGAAGACTGTGTAATCTCAATGCCCAAGAAGTAATGAAGAAGACCCAAGTTAGACATTAGAAACTAATCATGAAGGGTAGTTTTCACTACCTTGATGGCAGATGAAGAACTCCCTATAATCAACAAGTAATCAACATAGAGAACAAAGAAAGTGAGAGTATCATCCTACTACAAAATGTAGACGTTTGGATCAGAATGGCACTGAGTGAACCCAACTGATAGAAGAATGGAGTCCATCTTGGCATACTATGCTTGAGGGACCTGTTTAAGGCCATAGAGAGACTTCTAAAGTTGGTAGACAAGTGAAGGATCCTAGATGAACCCATGTGGCTGCTCCATATATATCTCCTCCTGAAGGTCACCATGAAGAAAAAGCACTCTTCACTTCCATCTGATGAACTTCCCAGTGATGGGCTACAGCAATGGCAAGGACAAGTCAAATTGAATTCATCTTGGAAACTAGTGCAAAAGTCTCAAAGTAGTCAATTCCAGTAACTTAGGAGAATCCTTTTGTGACCAAGCGAGCCTTCTGTTTATCGACCAACCCATCTACAGTAAATTTTGTTCGATAGACCCACTTGCATCAAACAAGTTTTCTTCCCTTAGGGAGTGGGACTAAATCCTTAGTATGGTTCCTTTCCAAGGAACTAAACTCTTCCTATATAGCAGCGTCCCACTCGGGGACACTAGAAGCTTCCCTAAAGGACCATAGATCAGAAGATGAAGCAAAGGAGAGATGAGGAGCCTGCTCTAAATGCGACCTTGTTCTTCTTGCATCTGAAGGATCACCAACCCAATCACCTGTTGACTCCAAAGTATGATGAGCCCATAGAGGCCTAGTGGTAGGAAGAATTAGGAGAATTTGGAGGAGAATCAGCATCCTCTAAATGATGACTAAGAGAGGAGGAAGATGAACCCTCATCATCACCATCTGAAGTGGAGGAAGAAGACTCCTTAGGAGGATTAAGATCCTTAGAAGAACTATCATAATGAAGTCACAGTGTCTCCATGGGAATGAATGATGGAGAAGTGGTAGAAGAAGTATCCTCCTCAAAATGAACACTCCTCTCAATGAAGAGCTGATGTGTGGTAGGGTGGAGTAGCCTATAGCCTTTGACACCATCTGGATAGCCAACAAATATTCAAGGTCTGCTCAATGGATCCATAGCCTTGCATTTCTCTATTGGAATGTGGGCCCATGCAGGAGACCTAAACACTTGAAAGTGCTTGACTATGGCTTTTTTATTGGTCCAAGCTTGAAAAGGAGTTACCCCCTTCACAGCTCAGTAAGGAACTCAGTTCTAGATATAACATGCACAGTTGATGGCCTCTGCCCAATACTGAGGTGCCAATGATTTGGAGTGAATCATACAATTGGCCATTTCTTTCAATGACTGATTCTTTCATTCTGAAACTCCATTTTGTTGTGGACTATAGGGAACTGTGTGCTAAAGATCAATGCCCTCTGAGGTACAAAACTGCTCAAACCTCTGGTTGACATATTCCCCACCATTATCAGTGCGTAAAATCTTGGCAACCTTCCTAGATTGTTTCTCTAAAAAATCTTTAAAGTCCTAAAAAGACTCAAAGACTTCAGACTTTTGTTTTGAGAAAGTATACAAAGGTGTACCGAGAAAGATCACCAATGAAGGTCAATACATATATAGCTCTGCTAAATGAAGGATGCTGAAATGGTCCAGCTAAATCACTATGTACTAACTCCAAGAGCTATGTGGCTCTCCATGCTTTGCCTTTATCAAATGTTTCTTTAGGATGCTTGCCAAGAATATAGCCTTGACAAACTCCATTAGAAAATTGAATAGAAGGCAACCCTGTAACCATGTCATGTTGACTGAGCTGCTACAAGTAACAATAGTTCAAGTGGCCAAACTATTGATGCCATAAATGTCTCACCTCATTTTAGTGAGTGAGCAATGCAAGTGAAGGAGAATCAAGAACAAAATGAGAAAAGTGATAGATCCATGAATGGTTATCAACTTTTCCTACAGCAACTGTAGAACTACTGTATAGATCACTATTAACCATTGAGTCAGGTGTAAATTCAACTCTCTTGCTAGAACTTGTATGGGTGATCTGGTAGACATATAGGAGATTAGTTGACAAAGAAGGTACATAAAGAACATCATGGAATGTTCCATCACCAACATCAATAGACCCTCTCCCAAGAACTTCTTCTGGTGTATCATTACCCATAAGAATATCAACCATAGAACATGACTCCAAGGATGAGAAACTTTCATTTGTATTGGCCATGTGGTGAGAAGTACTGGAGTCAATTACCCAACTTTCTAGCAGTGTAGCAACTGCAACAAGGGCCTTGCCCTTCCCCTTACTATTTTTCATGTCCTTTGAAGATTTTGAAGAATATTCCTTAGCTAAATCTGGCACTTTGATATTATTCTTCTCAAGAAGATGAGTAAGATGAGCTATTTGCTTTTTCAAACACTTATGCTCATCATGACTAGTTTTCTTACAAAAGGCACACTTTGTCTTCTCCTTTTTAGACTTGTCTTTAGAGGAAGACTCAGGAGTTGCATTGGTTGTAGCTTGTTTTGGACCTTGTTTCTTCTCTCCTTGATCCTTTTGTTTTTGATTTTGATTTCCATTGCCTTTCTGATCTTCAGTGCCCTGATTTGTAGCCAAGGCATGAGACTTAGGAGGCTTAATAGTGCCCATGTGAACTAATTTATCCTGTTCTTTAGTGAGTTCAGCAACAAATTCTTCCAAGAGCACTTTTGGTGGCATAAAATGTAGAAACAAACACTCATTAGTTAGGACCAAGCTTAGAAAGAATACTTAAGATCAATTGTGTGTCTTTCTGCTCAATCCCACATTGTTTCAACTATAATCTAATGGCCTTTAGCTTTGTGAAGAAGTCCTATATTGTATCAAAATTACATGGATTTAACCCTATTAGCCATTCTCGAATTGATGTCCCCTTAATTCATCTTGTTTACCAAAGAGATTTTCTAAAGTAGTCCATACATCATTTGGTGTTGTAGCAGATTCAACATGAAAAAAAAAATTAGGAGATATAGACATGCATAGAGTTCCAAAATCTTCATCTAGCATGCTATGAAATTTAGGCCTTTCTGCAATTAAGGTTAGTTTAGTTTCTAAACCCATAGTTACTCTATATAGTCCTAACTTCTTAAGTTTGATAGTCATCTTGGATTTCCACTCATAGTAGTTGTAGGGTGTTAGAATAGGCACTATTAATTGATCTATCTTAAATGCATAAATAGATTGTTGTTGTTGTTGTTGTGACGAAATAGCAGATGCAAGAAAGAACACACAAGACACCCCCCCTTTTTCACTCAATCAAAGAACCCCTCCCCCCCAAGAAAATTTAATTTGGCACTTTATATTTAGTGTGTTTACAATTCCCACCAGCAATAAATACTGAGTGGACTTGATCTCAATGCTTTATAAATCCTCAAAAAAGAGCATATGGTGAAAGTATAGTACTGGAACTCAACAAACAAAACTAATAGTACCATTACAATCTACTTGAAAAATCACGCACTTTCAAGAACAGAATCACCTCAATACGAGGTCATATGTGAAAGTTATGCTTCTTCAAAGTTCCCAAAAAGAGAACTGTGTAATGTCATGACTGAGAATCTACAATTTCTAGAATTTCTCTACATCAAAATCAAAAAAATGACTACACTAGTGTATAGAACACAAAAAATAGACAAAATAAAAAAAAATCATGAGAAACGGAGTCCGTATGAGTAAGAATGGAGCATTTGAAAACTGCCTTCAAATCTGCAACTGCCAATAGAGAGGGGTACTTCTATAGCTTTCTAAAATCATTTCTTCAAAACACACAGATTGCATGCAAAAAATAAAAGATACCCAGATGGTTTTTCGATGTTGTGAACAAAACCCAAAAGGTGTTTTTCTTGCTGATGTACAAAAGATGTAGATTTAATGTAAAACAGATGCCTTTAGCAACAAAAATGACCCCAGCAACCAAAAAATGGCATATACAGGATGAATCAGCTACCTAAGGCAAGCAAAGGCATGTTGCTATTGCAAGTATGAGGTGAACCAATGTTGTCATTGATGTCAACATACTCATATTGCATTGACAAGAAGGATTCGATGAGCAGTGTGCTGAGGATATTGAGAAAATTAGCCTCAGTCAGGAACAGTGAAGAACAGTGATGCGAAGAAGGCAAATGTATTGTATAGGATGTGAACCAGAGGATGCGGATTAAAGGGTTTGTATATATGAGTCTTGAGATGCTTCAGTTAAGATTTCAGAGGTCCGCATGAAGATCTGAAGGAGTTGTGGCTGTCGGTGTGGAACCGGTTCTAGCAAGTGTTCAGAGGTGACAGAGGATCACAGAAAGGTCTGGTGAGGTCTGGAATTGTATAATCCTAATCTGCGGATTGGAAGGAGTGTTTGGGATGTCCTTGTGATGTGTCATCTCAAGTTGTGTATGATTTGGAGGTCTGGAAGTACCTTTTGCATTGTGACAGTGGTGACAGACTATGTTCTTGAAGTTCTAGATAAGGAAGAGAAGAGATTCCAGTAAGTAGAGGAAGTGCGGATGTACCTGGTCATTTAGGCAGGCTTGGAAATGTCTGTGGATCATGTTTAGGTTGTGTTGTTGGTCCGCATTGATGGTAGAGCCCGGAATTGAAGATAATCTTCCGGATGAAGTTCTTGCTCTGTTTAGCCAACCGGATGAGTTGTTCATCCTGCGAATGTTCTTGTGGTGGCCGACCGGATGTGTTATTCATCTTGCGGATATTCTTATGGTTGATTGCCGACTTAGATGATTGTTCCTAAGTCAATGTCTTGTATAAATAAAGGTTTGTGAGTTCATTTTGTAGTGTGGATTGTGTGGATGAGAGTGGTGTAGCGAAGAGAAGTGCGGAAGGCAGAGCAGAGGTTTTTGGGCTTAAATGGAACTGATCCAGACATGGTAAAGATGTCATTGTCCAGTTCAAGACTGTGATTCTTATCACTTTGTAGACAGTGTGTCTCCTTGTAGGCAGTGGGCCTCCTTATGAGCAGTGTGCTCAGGCAGTGAGCCCTAACTGGCAAGTGCCATTCCTTTTCTTATTCTTTTAATAGAGAATAATCCTTGGGTTAATCACCCCGTGGTTTTTCCCTTAACCGGGTTTTCCACATCAAAATCTTGGTGTTTATTGTGTTGATGTTTATCTACTCTTGTGTTTGTGCATTTTACTTTCATGGATGATTAATTGATATGCTGTTAACTAACAAGATGAATCAAGTGTTTGAAATAGAAAGCAAGTTTGTATACAACTGATTCACCCCCCCTCTCAGTTGTATGCCCTAGATCCAACAATTGGTATCAGAGCCAAGATCCTCTGAAAGGAGCTTAACTGCTTGAGGAGATCCAGGATGTCATCATACAAAAAGGATAGTCTGAAGTTTGATGGAACCAATTTCACTCTCTGGAAGGGTCGCATGAAATGTCACTTGGAATGTATGGGAAAAGCATACTTGGCCATGGTTTCAAAACCATATGTACCTCCACAAGGTGGTCCGACAACTCTAAATGAAATCACAGATGCTGAAAACAATCTGCGGACCAAGGAAGCTCTTCTAAGTGCATTGAATGACTCAAATCTCTCAAATGTTATTGATCTACCAACTGCATATGAGATCCTGACTAAACTGGAACTTCTGTATGAAGGAGATGAGTTTGTCAAGAGTGCAAGGTTGCAAAGTCTGAAAGGGAAATTTGAAAGATTGAAGATAAGAGATGATGAAAACATCACTACTTTTATGCCAAGAGTGAATTAACTAGTGTGTGGAATTAGAAATGCTGGTGGAACTCTGGATGAAAATGAGATTGTTTGCAAAATCCTCAGATCCCTTCCTGCTACCTACAAAATCAAGGTTGCTGCAATTGATGAATTCAGAGCCCACACGACTGTCACAAGAGAATAATTGGCTGGCAAGCTAGCTGCATTTGAAATGACTGAGTTTGGAGATGATCCTCTCAAGACTGAATCTGTTTTCAAAGCCAGTGCCTATGCGAAAGGCAAACAGAGATTTGATCCAAGAGAAAACTCTTCAAGGAAGATGTCATGGTATGATCAAGCAAGAAGAGACATGGAAGAAGAAGAAGCAGAAACAGCTCAACTTGAAGCCCTCATTGCAAAAAGACTACCAAGAGGATCCGGTAAGTATGAAAGAAAACTACCCTTTAAGTGCTTCAACTGTAATAAGATTGGTCATTTTGCTTCAAGATGTCCAGAAAGATCTACAAGGTCTAATACTAATAGACAAAGGTTTCAAAAGAACTGCTATTATGTTCATGAATAAGATGACAATGAAGGAGTAACAGATGATGAATCAGAACTAGGAAGCAAATCCAGAAATGAATGGGTGTTTATTGCCATCAAGGAAGAAGATTCAATACTCTCTGAATCTGTCAATCACAAGGTTGTGGAAAAAGCTTTGGCTGCTCAAGTGGAAGAAAAGGATGATTGGGTTATTGACAGTGGATGTTCTCACCATATGACTGGTGACAAGGATAAGTTCTTGAATTTGGAAAGGTATGAAGGAGGAATGGTAAAGTTCGGTGACAATTCTGCTGGCAGAATCAGAGGTAGGGGAACTATTTCCTTTGATGGAAAGAGCAAAACATGTAATGTACTATATGTTGAAGGATTGAAGCACAATCTTCTCAGTGTTGGTCAGTTAGTAGATAAAGGCTATGATCTCTAGTTTAAGAATGGAAAATGCAGAATCTTTACAAGCTCCGGAACTGAAATTGCATCCGGTACTTAGACAAAAGGTAATATCTTTCATCTAGTTGGTTCAAATAAAAGTTGTCTGTTTGTTCAAGTTGATCAGAGTTGGTTATGACATAGAAGAATGTGTCATGTAAATTTTGATAACATCATCAAGATAAGCAATACTCAGGCTGTAAGAGATCTTCCAAAATTGATGAAACCTACAAATAGTTTGTGCAAAGAATGTCAGTTAGGTAAATAAAGCAGAGTCTCTTTCAAAAGCAAAGATCAGTCCTCTACCAGATTGTTGGAATTAGTACATACTGATCTCTGTAGTCCGACAAGAATCAAGAGTCTACAAAGTGATAGATATTTCATGTTGTTAATTGATGACCATTCCCGGATGATGTGGGTTACCTTCCTAAAAGAAAAATCAGAAGCATTTGAGAAGTTCAAAATCTTCAAAGCTATGGTAGAGAATCAAACCAGATTGAAACTGAAGTGTCTAAGGTCTGATAGGGGTGGTGAATTTACATCTGGTGAGTTCATTGACTTTTGTGAGAAGCAGGGTATAAGGAGACAATTGTCTGCTCCTAGGACTCCACAACAGAATGGAGTAGTTGAAAGAAAGAACTGGACCATCCAGGAAGCTGCCAGACAATGATGTTGGAAGCAAATGTTCCTCAGATGTTCTGGAAAGAAGCTATCTACACTGCAGTCTACACTCTAAATCGAGTTCAAATTAGAAACAATACCGGTAAGACCCCCTATGAACTCTGGTTTGGCATCACTCCTACTGTGAAATATTTTAGAGTATTTGGTAGCAAGTGTTATATTAAAAGAGATGAAGATCTAGGAAAGTTTGATGCTAGAAGTGATGAAGGAATTTTCTTGGGTTACTCCACTCAAAGCAAAGCATACCAGTGTTACAATAAGATACTGAGGAAGATGATAGAAAGCACTAATGTGAAAGTTGATGAAGGAATTGAGAAGCCCTCAAGATTTTATGAGTTTGATGAAGATGACCAAGATGGTGTTCAGGTTCAAGGAACTCAATCCTCTCCGGTAAGTCAGAGTCAGCCTAATTCGGTAAATTAGGAAGAAGAGATAGGTTTGAATGAGCCTAATCAAGAAGCAGCAATGCATGATGCTCCCAAAATTCCAAGGTATGTAACACTAAACCACTCTGAAGATCAGTTCATAGGTGACAAAAGCAAAGGTGTGCAAACTAGAAGGAATGTTGCTCAAAATCAGGATGAATGTTGTCTGATTTCAAAGATTGAACCTAAAACAGTAAATGAAGCCTACAATGATGAAAACTGGACCAAAGCAATGAAAGATGAATTAATGCAAATTGAGAAAAATCATACTTGGGATCTTGTTCCCAGACCTAGAGACAGGAATGTGATTGGAACCAAATGGGTCTTTCGGAACAAATTAAATGAAGCTGGTGAAGTAATCAGAAACAAAGCTAGATTGGTCTACAAAGGCTACTCTCAAATAGAAGGAATTGATTTTGAAGAGACCTTTGCTCCGGTGGCAAGAATTGAAGTAGTCAGATTATTTCTTACATTTGCTGCTTTTAAAGACTTCAAGGTATATCAGATGGATGTCAAGTCTGCCTTCCTAAATGGTGATCTGGAAGAAGAAGTTTACATTGAACAACTGGATGGATTTCAATTGTCTGACAATGATGATATGGTCTGCAAGTTGAAGAAAGCATTGTATGGATTAAAACAAGCCCCAAGAGCATGGTATGAAAGGTTGGATAAGCATCTTGTGCAAATTGGATTCAGCAAAGGTACTGTTGACAGTAACTTATATTTCAAAATTGATCATGAAAATATTTTGATTGTTGAAGTGTTTGTGGATGATATCATTTTTGGAAGAAGAGATAGTATGTGCAAAACTTTTGCAAATCAGATGAAATGTGAGTTTGAAATGTCTATGCTTGGTGAAATGAATTTCTTCTTGGGTCTACAAATTACTCAAACAAAGAAAGGGATCTTCATTTCTCAGACCAAATATGTGAAAGAATTGTTAAGGAAATTTGGTATGGAAGATTCAAAGCCAATAAACACTCCCATGGCAACCAGATGTAAGTTGAGCAAAGATGATGACTCCCCAAAGGTAGATCAGACAAAGTATAGATCAATGATTGGTGGATTGTTGTATCTCACTCAGACTAGACCAGATATAATGCAGGCTGTTGGTCTTGTAGCAAGATTCCAGGCTGATCCTAAAGAATCTCATGTTATGGCAATCAAAAGAATTTTTAGATAGTTGAAAGGAACAGCTGAGTATGGTCTATGGTACCCTAGAGATCTAGATTTCTCTCTTCATGCTTACACAGATGCAGATTGGGCAGGAGATGTGGATGATCGGAAGAGCACCAGTGGTGGAGCATTCTTTTTGGGGAAGAGATTGGTTTCTTGGCTAAGCAAGAAACAAGATGCAATATCTCTATCTACACCTGAAGTAGAATACATTGCAGCAGCAGGTAGTTGCACTCAAATCTTATGGATGAAGCAGATGCTAAGAGACATTAAAGTTGAATATGAGGAGCCTATCACACTTTTCTGTGATAATTCAAGTGCAATTAATATTTCCAAGAATCCGGTATTGCACTCTAAGACTAAGCACATATCTATCAAGTTTCACTTTTTGAGAGAACAAGTGAACAAGGAAGAAGTCAGGTTGGAGTATGTTCCCTCCAAGGATCAGATTGCAGATATCTTTACTAAACCTCTTCCCAAGGACTCTTTTGAATATCTCCGGGAGAAGTTAGGGGTCATGGCCCCTCCGATGATGAACTAGGATGCACTGATGTGCATCAGTCCAGTGGATATCACAGTCATATCTTGTGATTTGGATTGATGATGGGGAGTTGCTACTAAGGGGGAGTAGCTAGTATGATTTTGATGTGTTAAAATTGCAAGTATGAGCCCTTTGCCATTGATGTCAAAGGGGGAGAGAAGACATGTGAAAAACAAGTAGCTGATGATCAAAGGGGGAGCAGTAAATGAGGAGAAGACATGTTGCTGATAGGGGGAGCTATGACAGAAAGGAGAAGTTCTTGTCTTGATGGTTTTTCACATCATGTGTTGCCATCAATGACAAAGGGGGAGATTGTTGCAAGTATGAGGTGAACCAGTGTTTTCATTGATGTCAACATACTCATATTGCATTGACAAGAGGGATTCGATGAGCAGTGTGCTGAGGATATTGAGAAAATTAGCCTCAGTCAGGAACAGTGAAGAACAGTGATGAGAAGAAGGCAAATGTATTGTATAGGATATGAACCGAAGGATGTGGATTAAAGGGTTTGTATATATGAGTCTTGAGATGCTTCAGTTAAGATTTCAGAGGTCCGCATGAAGATCTGAAGGAGTTGTGGCTGTCGGTGTGGAACCGGTTCCAGCAAGTGTTCAGAGGTGACAGAGGATCACATAAAGGTCTGGTGAGGTCCAGAATTGTATAACCCTAATCTACGGATTGGAAGGAGTGTTTGGGATGTCCTTGTGATGTGTCATCTCAAGTTGTGTATGATTTGGAGGTTCGGAAGTACCTTTTGCATTGTGACAGTGGCGACAGACTGTGTTCTTGAAGTTTTGGATAAGGAGGAGAAGAGATTCCAGTAAGTAGAGGAAGTGCAGATGTACCTGGTCATTTAGGCAGGCTTGGAAATGTCCGTGGATCATGTTTAGGTTGTGTTGTTGGTCCGCATTGATGGTAGAGCCTAGAATTGAAGATAATCTTCCGGATGAAGTTCTTGCTTTGTTTAGTCGACCGGATGAGTTGTTCATCCTGCAAATGTTCTTGTGGTGGCCGACCGGATATGTTATTCATCTTGTGGATATTCTTATGGTTGATTGTCGACTTAGATGATTGTTCCTAAGTCAATGTCTTGTATAAATAAAGGTTTGTGAGTTCATTTTGTAGTGTGGATTGTGTGGATGAGAGTGGTGTAGCAAAGAGAAGTGTGGAAGGTAGAGCAGAGGTTTTTGGGCTTAAATGGAACTGATCCGGACATGGTAAAGATGTCATTCTCCAGTTCAAGACTATGATTCTTATCACTTTGTAGATAGTGTGTCTCTTTGTAGGCAGTGGGCCTCCTTGTGAGCAATGTGCTCGGGCAGTGAGCCCTAACTGGCAAGTGCCATTCCTTTTCTTAATCTTTTAACAAAGAATAATCCTTGGGTTAATCACCCCGTGGTTTTTCCCTTAACCGGGTTTTCCATGTCAAAATCTTGGTGTTCATTGTGTTGATGTTTATCTACTCTTGTGTTTGTGCATTTTACTTTCATGGATGATTAATTGATATGCTGTTAACTAACAAGATGAATCAAGTGTTTCAAATAGAAAGCAAGTTTGTATACAACTGATTCACCCCCCCTCTCAGTTGTATGCCCTAGATCCAACAGTTGCAACTTACAACACTGATTAAAACATAAAATATACAAGCCAGTTGATATATTTGAGCTTCAAAAAAATTGGATCTTCATAAATCCTTTCTGATTCTCTAGATCATTTGAAAAATGCAAGAGAAGAGCATATGAGATTTTTGAAAGATCTCTACAGTGAATCTAACCTTACAAAACTTGCTCTGATACCATGTTAGAATCCATAAAATAGATTATAACCTAGAATCAATTGAAAGAGTTAGAAACATAAACTATAAATGCAAAAGCAATTGAAACAACATAACAACAATACCAAGAGATTGATGTGAAATGCTCGAATGGTAAAATAGCATTAGATAATTATCTCCAATATCAAATGAAAATACAAGCTAGGTAGCATGCTTATATAGACCAGGGAGAGGGAGGAGGTGGCAACATTGACCAATGAGGAGCAAGCATCTATCAGACTAATGATAGCAAAGCATCTTCCCAAGCTAGCTAATGGATGCTCACATGTAGGAAGGTGACACCTCGTAACCCTCCCACGTAATAAAGCATGCTTTATTAACCTAAGAAAGCTTAAATAAATGTGTAGGAAAAACCTTATAACAAGGAATAAAATACCTACACTAATAAGGATTATCCCCATCCCTGCCCCTATTTTGCAACTAGCTCAGTTGAAATGTAGGGTCCATAGGGTTTGATGGTTTGGTGATTCAGATGTTTCTCCAAAATCATAAGTGGTCATCCGCTTCTCCTCTTTTTCATCTCTTTCTTTGATGATTTCAATCATTCCAACTAAGACATTTTTGATATCCAATTCATTGATACACAGAATGGCTACTAAGCCGAACGATGCATGGGATTTGGTGGTATGTAGATCAAAGAGGAATTCTGTAAGATCATTCATTCTTTAATAATATATGTTATGAGTTCTTCTATTTGTTTGTATATTCTAAGTTTCCTCTTTCTGTTTCTCTTGCATCTTTAACTTCTTGTTTTTTTTCTTTTGTTCCTTTCTATAGATACTGAAAGGATCAGGGTCTGCTTTGATGATGGTGACCTTTCCCAGATGATGGAAATGGATTTCTTGGAATAAAGTGGAGGTAGTGGCCTTCATGGCATGAATCCAATGTCTTCCAAGGATCATATTGTAATTGGTTTCTTTGTTGATAACATAGAAATCTGTAGAGATGGTTTTACCCATTAGATTGATTGGTAGGTTGATTTTTCCCATTGTTTGGATGTCATGACTATCATAAATCCTTAATGTGGTAGTTTGTTGCTTGACTTCTATTTTTCTATATCTCATTCTTTGAAGGAATGACATTGGCAAAAGATTGATTGTTGATCCTTCGTCTACCACTACTCTTTGTATAGTGACCTCTTTGACTTGAATTTGTATGTATAGAGGTGAATCCTTTTTCTTACTTTCTTCATTCTAGGGTAGTTTGGAAACATCAAATGTGAGAGGAGGTGATTCCTCCTGTGTCAAACATCCTACTTCCAATACTTCTAGGAATGTCTTGTGGTGTGAGGTAGAGGCTCTCAACAAATTTATCACTTGCGACAAGATGTTTTATATTTGCTCTATTTGTTCTTCTTCATGGATCACAAACACTTCTTGGTTTAGTTCTGTATTATTAGAATTGTTTTCATTGGCCTTCCCTTTGTCAGTTTGAGGTTTTTTCTCCTTTCTTTGGGATTGAAGGAGTTTGAGGAAGTTCTTTTGTTGATCTAGAGTAAGTTTGGAGATAGCTTTATTGCATCCATAACAAGTTTTTGTTTCATGACCATTTGTTCCATGGAACCAACAATAAGCATTGGGGTCGTATGAGGGTCAGTTTGATCCTTGATTTCCTTTTTTTCGCCATTTGTCATTAATAGGATTGTTTTTTACGATATTGACATCCTTCTCTCGAGACACATTAGATGTCTTCTCTGTTCCTTTGGATGTCCTAAGTTTTCTATTGGTATTGTAAGTCTTCCAACCACTATCGATGGCAGCTTGGTCAATCCTCAAAGCACTTTCCAATGCTTCTTTGTAGGATTTGTATGGCAATTTTTGAACATCTTCTCTCATGTCCTTGTTAAGGGCATGCAAGAAGAGGTCATATAGTTCTCAGTGATCCATGTTCGGAGCACTAGTCGAAGAGTAGAGGGCTTGCCTCCATCGAGTGACAAAGTGGGCTATAGATTCATTTGGCTCTTGTTTAATTGTGAGGAATTATTTGATCCCTATTTTAATGAGTTTATTCATGTCAAATGCCATGAAAAACTCTAAGATTAGTTGTCTAAATGAGTGAATTGAAGCTTCTGGTAAGTGATAATACTAGTCTAGAGCTATGCTTGCAAGAGTTTTTGGAAAGATTTTCACTACAACCCCATCTCAAGGGATGAGTTCTTTTATCGCCGTGCTATAGGATTTAATATGGGAGTATGGATCTCCTTCTCCTTTGAACTTCGGGAGATCTAGTAATGGCCGGGGTAGCTGCGCACTTCTTATGTTTTGATCTAGTGGTTCTTTTAAATACTCTAGGTATGTTCCAAGAAAGGCACTTTGAGATTGCAGGGTTGATAACAATAACCCTATAGGCGGGTTTTGATAATCCATTGTTAGATTTGTTTGGTTGTTTTGAACAAGAGGATTCCCATTTAGACATGTGTCGTTACTAGCATTTCATGAATAGTATTGTGGTGGGGGGATTTTGAGATGACCCCTAGTCCTGTTCATGAGATTTCTAACTTCTTTCAGGAGTAGCTTGCTCTACTTCCAAGATTCTAATTATTTTCACTAGAGTTGTGATTAAGTCCACAGGAGTTGCAGCTCTAGGTGTTTCTTTGTTTCTAGGATTTTCTCTTTGAGTATTTTTATGGTGATATGCTTCTTCGTGTGCAATGTTTTCTCTTTGCTCTTCTCGCAAGGCAATCCTTAATGCATCTTGAGTGTCTTTGGCTTCTTGTAGATATTTTTCTAATTGTTTGACTTCCTCATCAAGATGAGTACTTGATGTGCTTGTGGAAGTTTGATCGGGTCGATGTATTTCTGACCTTATCCTTCTAGTTTTATGTGGCACATTTGGTATGGCCATATTATTTTCCCAAGCTGGGTTGTTGAAAGATAAAGAATGCCTGGATTCTCTTTGATATTGTTCATAATCAGAATCTTCTTAGTCATAATAGTTGGTGATTAGTGTATCAAAATGTGGTGGCACATACCTGTCGAAGGAATGAGTTTCTGGTTCTCTTGAGGGAATATTCCTTGAATTAAGTCAGGTTCCATCACGTTTAGGTGTGCCATAGAAACCACAAAAAAATGGAATGGATGATAGCATAGGATATAGAATCTAAAGCGGCTATCAAGAGTAGTGAAAAAATGTTTCAAAGATTTTGTTAAATGTGTTTGAAGCATTAGAAATGGGAACATGAAATACAAAATCAAAAGATTCTCTACTTCACGTCAGGTTCACCAAAATATGTGGTGAAGCTGACGACATATATGGTAATGGTGATGAATGAATATTTGAAATTGGAACACAAAACTACTTATCCTAGAAGGATTTGTAATATCACATTAGGTTCACCAATATATGTACGCTCAAAATCATGACTTCAATTTCCTGGGGATGTCAGGCTAGATTTCGGCATGCACATGGACCCTTCCCTCCTTTCCATGGGGAAATCCACCATGTCACTCTTGCTCTTGTGGAATTATCTAGTCAAGAGGAGGTGAGACACGATGGGGGTCTAGGTCGTTGGAGAGCTGGACTTGGCGGAGAGGGGTCAGCAAGTTCTGTGGCTTTTGTTGTTGTGTTCTAAGTTGAGTGTTTCATTCAATGGTAGTTGTTGTTGAGATAACCATATCACCTGAAGGGTCACTAGTTTCTCTTCTCCTATCAGGGTTTCTTCTATTCCACCTTTGTGTGGATAAGTGGTTTCTTTCGCTTATGTCCTCTTGTCTTTCTATGCATTGAATGAGTTCTCACTGTATTTGGAGTTGTCTTTGTTCTTCTAACAATAAGAGGATAAATGGATCTTGTTGTGGTTGAGTAAATTTCTCTTGTTGTTGTTGTGGACTGATTTATTCAATCTCATCATAGATAGATGTCACCCACTCTCCTCTTACTCCTAGGCACATTCATGAGCCAAGATAGAGGTGAATGTGTGATGACCAATCTATAACTAGACTTAGGGTTTTGACCTAGGGTTTAGTTGACCTAAGGTTTGATTATGTTTTGGCTTAAGTTTACCTTGCGATGTGATCAAGGGTTTGATTGAATTGTTTATCATGGTTTATCTCATGATGGTATCGAGGGTTTGCAAGTTTGTCTTTTCTAAGGTTTCTATATGCATGCAAAGCTAAATGATATGCAAACATTTTTTTTCTCTACTTTTTTATTATTTTGGAAATGAAAAGTCACCTTTAATCTATGAAAGGGAAATATGAATGTAAGCTAATATGACTTTTCCTAATGCAAGTTTAACCTATGTTTTTGGGTTTTTTGATTGTTTTGAAATAATCTAATCTAAAAAGGGAAATTGCTTCTTCAAATAATCTAGATCTAGGAATATGAAAACAATTATTCTAACATGCAAAATCTAACTATCAAGAAAAAAGCAAAGATTACTATTCCCAAGAGCAAATTTGGTTTTCTAATTACTATGAATTGAATAAATCAATGAAGGAACCCAAAAGAATGAAGATTTGTGTGACTCCACTACCCTCAGAAATCCTTGATATTGGCAACCTCGAGTCCTTTTGAAGTAGTGGGAAGACCTCTTGATGATAAAATGACACAAAGAAGCAAAAAGAAGCTTGTTGAAGCTTGAATGAGCTCAATGAGAGATTTGGTTGAGCACAATGGTGTTAAATGAAGCAGTGTAATGATGGTTGGTGGAACAATGAATAAAGAAAAAGTCACCTTCATCCTGTTAGAGCATTAAAATGCTAAGTTGGAGAGAAAAAATTGGTAAGAGTTGTGTGCACAATGAATGTGCCTCCCTTTGTGCTTGAGGGAGGGGGTATTTATAGGTTTGAGAAATGGGATTGATTAAGAAGTCAACTCATTTGATTGATGAGTTAACAAGGATTGATTAGGGATTTAACAAGGTTGATTAACTAGTGAACTCAGCTAACTGTGGAGTAATAAATCAATAATAGCTTATCACTTAAGAGGAATTATAGTTGAGAGGATGCATCAGATTGATTGAGTTGTTAATTTTAGATCAAATGGAGATAATTATGCATGTGTGGGTGCATGAAATAGTCAAATCCATATTAGGCATCAAAAATCATGCGAACTAGAAGAAAAATGGGTGAAAATAGAGCTAAAATGAGTGAGAAACTTGAGTTTTTTTGCAGTTGAAAATGTGATAGGGTCACCCCTTGTACCAGTAGGGTCACTCAGGGGAGATCTAGGCTGGAAAACATTTTTTGAGAATTTAAAGGTTGGAAATGACAGAAGAGAAGAAAAGGAGGGGTTCTTCCTCTAGAAACAAGTCATTCATGTGCAAGAATCCAAATCTCCACTTGCACCTACAGAATCTCCTATGGGAGATCTTGAAATAATAGGGGGAGGTTTGGATTGGTTATGTGAAACTGAAATCCAAAAGTGAGATGGATATGGGGGACCCCTAGAAGGCTTCTAGAGGGTGCAAAAGATGAAAAACATAGGGGAAAGGTGAAAACTCACCTACAAGATGCTCATAAGGCTTATGAATAGGGTCAAAAGCTTAGAAAATGCAAATTGACAAGTGTCACAAAAAGTGTCAAAAAGCATCACAAACAGGGAGAAAGAGAAATTGACAAAGAGGAATCAACACAAGACAAGAAAGAAGATATGTCATCAAGAGGTCTGCTACGTAGAGGACATTATTCCATGCTTACATGTACGTGAAAAGGATTAAAATCATCATAGGGGTCCCCATCAAGGCTGTGCGTGATTTTTGTGCTTATAGTCCTAACAATTTTGCAAGATGAAACCTACCTAAATGACCATCTATTGGTCAGAGTTATGACATTCAAACCAGGGAGAAAATGGGAGAATTTTTAGGCATATAGAATTAGTTACAACAGCATGGATGAATTGAGGTTGAAGATTCTGCAAAAATAGTGGGCATGTGGGTTAAAGAGATGGTCACAACAGTTAACTGGATTTGCAGGTAGTGAGGTGGTTAGGATCCTAACGGTCCTATAGAGGTTTTCAGCTTCATGGTTATGATATAAATAGGGGAGTCTGGCTGGAAAGGGATATAGATATAGAGACATAAAATAGGAAGTATCAGAGAGTTTTGGCTGTTGGATCTAAAAGATATTTTTTCCTTAATAAGTGCCTCTTAGGGAGATTGAATATTGTAGATTTGTGCATTTTTTGCCTTATGTATTATGTTCTCTTGATCATTAATGAAAAGAGGGTGGTGTTCTGTGCATATTATAATGTCTTTTCTAAATCTTGTTCTTTACTTTCTATATTTTTCCTTTGATAAATCAAATATAATATTCTGCTATGGTTAATCATGCTTAATGCTCTTTAACTTCATCATAAATCTTACAAGGTAAATCACTATGTTGTTGATCTAGGTCTTAACATAACTCTAGCGCATCATCTTAGTAGATTAGAATATTTCATTTGTAATCTTGTTATTTCTTCCCTTTACAACAAACCCCATAGAGAAGAGCCTGCTTCTTTAAAATATGGAGGTTATCATAAGGGCCAGGTCCTACACTCTTAAGGTTTCCCATTGTTGGTGATGATCTACAAATTTTAACATCAACAATTAGCACAACACAATGACACTAGAAAAGAAAGAGCCATTTACTACATTAGTTATACTCTAGTGGGCTATGAGATGAATTACACTCCAATAGAGAAGGCATGTCTTATCATTGTCTTTTCTTTTGAAAATCTTTGACATTGTATGCTTAATCACCAATCTAAGCTCATTTTAAAAATTGATCCACTAAAGTATCTTTTATCTAAGACTACTCTAATAAGATGAATGGAAAAATTGATCATGGTCTTAAGTGAGTTTGATATCAAATATTTAGATAGAAAAACTATAAAAGGACAAGTAATTGTTCATCAACTGGAAGAAGTGCCACTTGAAGTAGACCATCTACTAATTTTAGAATTTCTAGATGAATCAATCATTGTCATCAACCCTCCTATAAATTAGTAGTTTTACTTTGATGGATCTTTCAGACATCATGTTCTAGAGCTAGGTTTCTCTTTGTTACACCAAAAGGGGACTTCATACCAAAAGCCTATAGAATTTCATTCCCATATACAAACAACATTACAGAATATGAAGCACCCATCAAAGGTTTAAGAATGGCTATCCAATGGAACATAAAAGAAATTCAAGTTTATGATGATTCTCAACTTGTCATATGCCAAGTTAATGATGAATATCAAACAAAAGATTACAAACTTTTCCCCTATAAGAAATTTTTTGACACCTTCAAGTTGTCATTTTTATGGATATGATTTGAGCAAATTCTAAGCATAAGGATGTTGATGCAATGGAAACCATTGGTTAATTAATTGATATTCCTTCAAATAGTCCATAATCCTAATTCTTGGTCAAGCAACCTTTTATTCCTACTTTTGATATTCTAGAATCTGATTTTTTTTAAAAATTGTTGGTCCTAATACACCTTGGTACAATGAGGTCTATACCTATCTCTTTGATAACATTTTACCACCCAATATTTCACATGCCCAACACTGAACCTTTATGCATTGTGTTATCCTCAAAATTAGTTGTCCTCATTTTGCAGGATGACCCCTATGTAACTTATCTATTTCGTAGCCTACAACACTAAGCATGCAAATTGAGGTGAATCTTCTTGCCCTCATGTGTGGTCCCTAGCCTTGGAGAATCTATTTGACTATCTTCTCATCTTGGTTTCATGAAGTTTGTGAAAATTAAACAAGTACCAAGCCTGTCAAACTAGTAAGTTTGATAGTTTTAAGGTGTTAGAAATAAATTTTGTTTCACATGCAAGGGCAGTGATTTTTATTGCCATTGCATTTTTGGTGTTATTCTCTACATGCAAGAGTAGTAAAAATTACCCCTGTTGCATGTTAAGTATTGATACCCCCTAAGTCTAGGGCGGCAAAAAGTGTCACTCGTGCATCTCATAGTTCACACTAAGTGCATTTAATTCACTTCATGCAAATTTTTAATGAGGCATTTTATATGTTTTGATCACTTTTATTTTTCATTTTATCCTTGTTTATTTTCCTTTGTGATTCATTTGAGCTCGTGAAAACCTTCGGACCTTCCTAGCACGTGCATTGAATTGAATTTCCCACGGATTTGAGCTAGGTTTTTGCCATCCTCTTGTTATTTGGGTATGTTTTATCCATCTTCTTCTTCTTTTGTGATTTTTCATTTGAATTGTTCTTTCTATTTCCTTTTGTTAAAAGCATTAGATTTAGACTTTTTATGTTGGTTAAAATCTCTAAAATCATATATAGTTTTTGTTTTTTCCTTTCCAAGCTGTCTATTCATGTTTTCAAATTAGGCCTTTTGTGTTAGGTTTTTTGATGTAGTGGCATCACTCTCTCTCTAATTTTGATTTGTAGTTTGGGGTTTTTGTTAGCTTTTTGCTTTGTTTGGGTGTTCTTGTCACCTTGTACTTTCATGCTTCCATCACAGTCTCAATGCTTATGTAAATCTATTTTATCCCTTCCAAAGCTCCTGTCACTAAGCTCCAGGAACCATGTTTTGTCAAGGAATTTTAAGCTATTATTTTGATCTGCTACCCAACGATTTCTTTAGTAGTTAGAGAATTTGAAAGGTCAAGGAATCAAATAAATGTAACAGTTTGTAACTATCGAAGGAATCCACGATTGCTACGAATCATTTGGGTAAGTTACAACGTCTCTGCCAATGGTTTTACGATAGAAGACACCTGACATTAAGGAATCTAAACATTCATGCAATGGTTACTGTATAAAAAGCACAATTTCTATAGATGAGGATTCAACATCCTTGCTGGGATAAGGAAGAGCGAAGGTAGAGAGAAGGCATTTATAAAAGAAGTAAGCTACTCATTGGAGGCAGAGGCCTTTCATATTGGCCATGGAGACTTTTTAAAAGGAGAGGACGATTAGAAAAGCAAGGGAAAATAAAATGTGAAGTCTGAGTTTGAGAAGAGAGGTCGAAGGTGCTGTAGGAGAGACAGTAAAATGGAAGTATAGGAGTTAGTTAGGAAGTTTTGTTTAGTTGCATTAGTAGGCCGACTATTAGAGGCCGAGGTTGTATGAAAGGTCTAGTTTGGGTAAAGGAAGAGAACTATAAGGATTTTGTGGGAGAATAGTGTCGATTATGATTTCTTGATAATAAGAATCGACAGTTATATATATTCCTCTTGTCATATGTATTTGTTTGTTAAAATCTGTGTTGATGATCTTGTTATCACCTATCACTAATTCTAAATTCTCTTTGATTATGTTTTTTGTAAATGGGTTTTTGGTCTGAAACTGGAACTTGCTTCTATTAGAGTGGTATCAAAGCATACAAGATCGCTGGCATGGTATGTTAGAAGAATGAGGTAGGAGAGAGTTGTGAAAGAATTATTTGTCTAAGATATGAGAGAAGTTGTTGCAGGCATGGGAAAGGGTATGTAACTTCTATCCTCTAGCAAAGATAAACTGGGTAGAAGGTGTGTGACTTCCTCCACTAAGAGAGAGTGGGTAGAGGGGGTTTTGAGAGATACATCTTTCAGGTCTTGTTGGGTAGAGGGTAGTTGTTGATGAGAGATGCCATGGTAAAAGGTGCATCGATGAACAAGGTGTATTTGATAAGAGAAGGAAGTTTGTCTTGAAGAAGACAGCGTGTTGGAGGTAACTTGTGATAGGATTTGCAAGTGACATGTGTTGTGTGAACTAATCACCAAATTAGAGAGGCAATTTGCACTAGAAGATTGGGTAGAGATTATAGATTGTAGCAATGAGAGGATGGGTATTAGTGTAGGGAGACCTGTCATAATCCCATTTTGGGATAGATATTGGGATGAAGTGGAAAGTAGAAAATATTGAGAGGGATTGGAAGAGATTACAAGAAGAATGGATATGTTAGAAAGGATTTATTTTCCTAATAAGGTGGTGATTGCAAAAAGTGGACAAGGAGAGAAGAGGAAAGTTCTCATTGCAGAGGACTTGAATAAATATAGCAGGAAAGGAGAGAAGAGAAGGTGCAGCAAGGAGCACTCGAATAAGAGAAGAAGAAAGTATCCATGAAGGAGGCACCTGAAGAGACATCTTGGTCTCTTGATTTATTTTCTAATGATTTGTTTGAAGTTGTAAATACAGGTATAAAGAAGGTTGAGAACAAGCCTTTGGAGACACAAAGAGGAAGGGTAAGAAGAGAGCCCACATTTAAGAAAAGAGATAAGGAATGGAAAGAGGTAGTCCAGGAAGCAGCACTTATGGGAAAAGCCAAAGATATGAGAGACTTCATTGCAGGGGTCAAGGCTGAGACCTCGGCATCAATAAGAGAAGAGACACCCATAGATGGTGGTGAAGATGAGAAAAGTTAGATACAAGTTGCAACAGAAGGTGTGAGAGCATCATTTGTAGTAGGTCCTCAAGAAAAGGTATATTACAATGTATTTAAATATGAAGATAAGAAGGATAATGATAATTTCTGGAATGATGGGAAAGATATAGGAGATGTGGAATTTCATGATGTATTCGGAAGTTTTGTAGGAAAGAGAAAAGAAACCAAAGGAAGGGTAAAGTTGGTAAGCAAGGAAATCAAGGATGAGAGAAAATCTGAACAACAAGGTATGGCAAGGGCATATGAACATAGAAATGTTCATTGTGAGCATGTATATGCAAATACTAATTTAAAAATACAAGTAAATAGGGAGATGAGTAATCCAGGGAATTCAAACATTGTTAAGGATCATGGATATAGGATACTGAGTTGGCAAAGGAAGTTAGTTGTTTAGAGGCAACATGCAAAGTGTAAGCAAGCATATGTGTGTAAGGAAGTTTATCACAGCAAATAGTCCCAAGGAATGAAGGAGATGAAAGAGTTCAAGAGGAACCCCAATCATAAGATGAGGGATCAAGAAAGGATACAGAATGGATGTGCTTTTAGGCAAGAAGCAATCCATGGAATAGAAAGGCTAAGTGCAAATATAGACAAGAATCTACCTGAGGTTAGAGAAAACAATGTATGGATGAATAAGCATGTAATGGAATGGAATAATAGTGTTGTTGCATGACATGGTGGTGAGAAAAGACTGCAAGGGGATGTAAGGTGTGAAAACAAGGTCAAGTTTAGTGATCACCAGAGGATGTTGCAGCAAAGTAGTTCAAGACTAGAAGAGGCAAATAAGAAAGGAGAAGAAACATTACCCCACCTTGAAGATGACAAGGAAATAGAGTTTGAAGGAAAGGAAAAGAAGTCTGAAGAACCCACATGTGAGTTGAAAGGTAAGCAAGTTATATTAGATGATTCCCTTATTAATGCTTTTGAGTCCTTGAATGAAATTGTTGAACAAGAAAGAGATGAGAAAATGAATGTTGTTGATAACTTGATGGAGTTGTGGGGACTTGACAAAAGTGAGGATAGAGTGAATCCAAAGAAGAAGATAGCCAAGCACAATAGAGAGCAAGAGTGGGACATAAAAGAAGGGTTGAAGAATGAAGAAAGGACAACCAACAACGAAGTTGAGATTGCAACAATTACCTTGGAGGAAGCCTTAAAAACTAAAAACATAGATTTATATAAGGGGACAATAGTTAAAGTGGGTCCTCATGTATGTACAAGAAGTGCAATGGAGACGTTTTTTAGAATAACCAAGAATGTAAAGTGACAAATGGCAACAGAACTACAAGGAGAAGTAAAATGTATTGTCTTTTATTTTGTTGATGGTTTGTATAATGAGAAGTCTAGAAGGACATATGGAGTAGAAAATCCATATTTTAATAAGGATATTGTGAGTTGTAACATATATGAGGAAATTCAATATGGGCTGGTAGGGAAGGATGGTTTTGTTGATGATAATAGACAAAAAGATTAGGACACATGGTCCACAATAAATGATATTATTGGTATCAAGAAGAATGCAAGAATAAGTGATATTGAATGGTTGAGTATGAGTGAGATAGAGCCCAAGTTTTTAAGGCATGTTGAAAGAAAAGAAATGTTTAGAAGACAACAGGAGATGAATGAAAAAATGAAGTATGTGGAAGAAGAAAGATATGTTTCCTTTAATGTATTTGTTTCTTGTGTAGGTATAGAAGCCAAAATGAGTAAATGAGAGAATAATATTACGGTTTATAATAAGAGAAGGGATATTACAAATAATTTCTCTTTATTTAACTGGGGCATGGAAGAGGAAGTCTATAGAATGTTGACTACATACTTGTTGAAGGTTGAGCATGCTTTTGTTGGTGTCAACAAATTGATATAAAGTATGGAGAAGAGAAAGCTATATAGGAATTTACAAAAGATCTCAGGTTGAATGGATGCATTAGAAAATTGTTATTTTCTTAAATCTATGGTGATTGCAGGACATTCAATGAAAGCCAAGGAAAAAGAGCATGAAGTAGAGTCAAGTCAAAATTTAAAGAGTCCACACTTTGGTTGTTTGGTGGATTTGAAGAAAGATGGTGATCGTAGTGATTTAGAGTCTGAGGATGGAGAAAATCTTGTTCGTGTTTTCATTTCTAAAGATGACAACTGTAATAGAGAGCATGAGAAATCTACATTTGCAAGGGAAAATATGAGATTAGAGGCAATGTCCAGTTTGAAAGAATATTTTGAAGGAGAGAGCATAGTCATAGTGAAGGAGGTTGCAGAAGAGAAAGAAAATGTAGATGATCTATTGTTAAAAGATAACATTGCGGAAGTAAAGATTGATGAGGTAACTTTTGTTAACCATGGTATGGATGAAGTTTTATTTTCCTTTCGCATGATACTAGTTGATTATTGTGAAGATGAAACAACACTGTGGCAATGTGATGATGACAAAGAAATTGCAAGACAAAGATATTAGCAGAAGGTGGACATCAAGCAAAAGGAGATGGAGAAATTTAGAAAGAGAACATGTAAGCAAAGAGAAAATTTGGAGCAGTTACAACAAGGGATGCAAAATAATTGGAAGAAGTAGAAAAAGAAGTTCGAATATGAGTATATAGTAATAGGCCTCATGAGCAGGAGCTTATGAATTTTTTTGCCTGGGGAGTTTGATGCAATGGCATTGCTCTCTCTCTAATTTTGATTTGTGGTTTGGGGTTTTTGATAGCTTTTTTCTTTGTTTGGGTGTTCCTATCACCTTGTATTTTCATGCTCTTGTCGCAGTCTCTATGCTTATATAAATCTAGTTTATCCCTTCCAAAGCTCCTATCACCGAGCTCAAGGAACCATGTTTTGTCAATGAAATTTAAGATGTTATTTTGATCTGCTACCCGATGGTTTCTTGGCAATTAGAGAATCTGAAAGGTTGCAAGAATCAAATAAATGCAACAATTTGTAACCGTTGAAGGAATCCATGATTGTTGCGAATCATTTGGGAAGTTACAATGTATCTACCAATGATTCTATGATAGAAGGCACCTGGCAGTAAGGAATCTAAACATGCATGCGACAATTACTGCATAAAAGCCTAACTTTTGTAGATGAGGATTCAACATCCTTGCTGGAATGAAGGCAGAATGAAGGCATTTATAAAAGAAGTAATCTACTCATTGGAGGTAGAGGCCATTCATATTGGCCATGGAGACTTGTTAAAAGGAGACGACGATTGGAAAAGTAAGGGAAAATAAAATGTGGAGTCTGAGTTTGAGAAGAGAAGTCGAAGGTGCTATAGGAGAGATAGTAAAACATAATTATAGGAGTTAGTTAAGAAGTTTTGTTTATCTGCATTAGGAGGCTAACTGTTAGAGGCTAAGGTTGTATGAAAAGTCTAGTTTAGGTAATGGAAGAGAACTATAAGGATTTTGTGGGAGAATAGTGTCGATTATGATTTCTTGATAATAAGAATCAACAGTTATATATATTCCTCCTGTCATATGTATTTGTCTATTAAAATATGTGTTGATGATCTTGTTATCTCCTGTCACTAATTATGAATTCTCTTTGATTGTGTTTTTTGTAAACGGGTTTTTGGTCTGAAACTGGAACTTGCTTCTATCATTTTTATTTCAATTTTTAGACTCTTGTATGAATGGTGATTAGCACTGACCATTTTTCCTTTCTTTTGTCTATATTTCTTGATATGTAAAGGTGAGATTTTCCACCTTCAATCCATGGTTTTTGTTGTAAGAAATATCCAGATTAGCAGGGGTAGTGATTTTCACCACCCATGCTAAATGCTTTTAGAACTTCCCTAAGTGTGGGGGTGACTATAATCGCCACCCATACATATTGTTCCCAGTCATCTTAAGTGTAAGGGTGGTGATTTTTTTCAGCCATACATAGGCATATACTTTCTTCCCAGATGCATGGGTTGTGATTTTCACCGCCAATGCATATATTACATTTTTACCAAGCAATGTATGAGCAGTGAAAATCACCACCCATGCCTTTTAAAATACATTTGTCCCTACATGTAGGAGCGGTGAAACTCAACACTCATAGACAAATTTGTAGTTCTCCTAAGTGTAAGGATGACAAATTTTTCCATCCATAACAAAGTTTGTAATATGAAGCTTTACCCAAGAAAAATCCCATATGCATAAGAAGGTATTTTTGCCACTCGAACACTACAATTTTTAAGTTCCCAATCTGCATGAGCGGGTATTTTTACCGCTCATGCACAAAATGTATTTCCTTCTACATGCAAGGGTGGCAATTTTTTTTGCACATGCATCAATGTCCCAAAACTATCTAACTCTAGAGAATTTTCACATCTGTTATCCTTAGCCCACTTTCACTTAGTTCTTCACTTCAATTGCTCTCTAGCTCCTTCAAGCTTGTGCTTTTGATCATGATTTTCAATATTTTAGTTTCCCAAATTGTTGATTTTTCCCTAACACTACAAAATCATGCTTCTTATTGTTGCAGTTGCTTCTACAATATTGTCAAGTTCTCTTTCTTAATCAAAGGAGTTCATCTTTCAAATGACCGATCCCTCTCCAAAGAAAACCAAAGCTATGTAGTACAAGTACCAAGGTGTGTTCCCCATAACTTTAGTCACATCAAATGTGGATGAGATATGGGATACATAGATTGGACATGTTGATATGGTAGAGTTTGTAGAAAGGACAAAGAAAGATAATCCAAGTCACAACATGAAAAGGATTATAGACAACAATATTCATTTAGTTGCATCTTTTCTCATAGTAGCTCACAACACTGATTTTATTCTCCAAGTAGCTCATTTCTATAATAAAGATAATAGAACAGTGGCAGATGCACAAGGCAATGTAATAATGTGGTTGGATGCAGAGTTCATAGATAAGGTTTTCATGTGTCCTAGTGTGGAGGAAAGTACAGAGCTTGATTTCAATATTGCTCAAAAGGAATATGACAAGGATACTGAGAAAGACAAAAGGATTATAAGAACTAAATGATTGAAAACTACCAAGTCTAATCTCTCTAGATGGCCCAGGAGTTTTCTAAGGAGTGACTTTGTAGAAGAGGTTAGTGATTTGATAACTCTTCTCAATAGAGTTAGAGGGCTACCTTCTTCTTCCACTTTCCATGAGTGGATGTATCCCTATATCAAAATCATTCTTAAAGGTAGATGAAATATTTTTTGGGGTGAGTAGATTAGTAATGCTCTTCACAAACAATTAACCAAGGTGTCAACCACTTCCAAATTTTATATGACATCTTACTTCGTATATGTAGCTGCATCTATGAGATGTTTTCCAGGGTTAACCTTAGAAAGAGATTGAAGAGTCATTCCTATATATCAATATTACCCTCAATTGACTTGGAAGGGATCCATTCATCACATTTGGAGGGCAAATGGTGCTTTCTTTGTAGTGTTCTTATGTTTTTTTGATCCACAACTAGAATAGAAAAGAATATCAGATGAAGCCTGGGAGGTGGTAAACAGGTTTGGTTGTCTATATCTTCAATTCCCAACCTTTACTTATCTGAGGGTTGGTTACTTTCAGGGATATCCATATATGCTACCCAAGTTCCCTAGTGACAAAATTGTTTTGATGGAGCTATGCCAACAAATGAAAATCATGCATAACAAGTAGATGGAACTAAAGAAGCCTAGTTTCAAGTTTCCCATGGAGATTGGCAGGTATTCTATTGCTACTACTACAAAAGATAAGGCTCTTGAAACTAAAATGCAATTGGTAACAATGAGGCATTTGAAAAGAAGAAAACATTTTGACTTTAGGGAGTGAAGGACAAGATCAAGAGGAAAACTCCATCACATGTCTCAATGGTAGAAGATGTATGGGCTGATCTGAGGACTGAGGAATAGATCAGAAAATTGGATTACTATAGGTTGACCCTTAGTCAAATTGAGGACTCAAAACTAATAGATATTCTTGAAGGCATGGAAGATGATGAAGATGTAAGTCACGGGTATAATCAGTGAAAATGTTGTCAATTCTCCTTTGCCTATAGTCTTATGGTCAAAGAAGGAGTTGACTTTGATAAGGAAAAAGGTTTGAACTCATCCTAGTAAATACTAATGTGTAGTTGCAAAGCAAGGGGATTCAATTGAAGGATTTTGTGACTAGTTCAGAAGATGATACCTTGGAACTAGGAAAAAAGGCTGATATAAGAACTAAGAATAAAAGTGATGCACCAAGCTCATCTAAGGCTCCTAAGCCTAAGATAAAATTTGTATCAAAAGGTGGCAAAGCCAAAGTAATGGAAGAAGAGCCAAGTACAGAAGAAATGGAAATAGATGAAGAGGTAACTGAAGAGCCTATTGCTGAAGAGATGGACACTGAAGAAAGACCTTTAGGGGAAAAAGAGGATGAATGGGAATCAGAGAAGGAAGCTGAAAAAGAACAACTAGAAGGACCTACCATGTCTCCTAGAGAAGACATCATATCAAAACCTCCAATTTCTTTTTCCTCTACTACTAAACTTGTTTTTGATTCTATGCCAGTTGCTTCTAGTACTCTTGTTACTCCTATTGTTATACCATCTTCTAGCTCTACTACACTATCTTCCTCTAGAACACTTTTTAATAGTCCTAAAGGCATTTTTGATGTTGTTTATGGTTCTTCAGGATCTCTACCAAGTCTATCTTCTCCTTCATATGACATTGATGACCAAGCAATTCTGGACCAATTTGTTTCAGGAACTGAGCAAGCTACTAATGTTCATGTGTCAGCTATAGTTTTTACAAACATCTCTCCAATCATCACTACAACTAGTGTGGGTGTAACTCCTCCTGGGAAAGCAATGGGCTCAAACCTGGATACTAGTTCATTAGTGCTTCCTCCATGGCTCTCAACCTACACTCCAAAAAGGAGAAAGCAAGCCATCTCCCTGGATGAATTTGATTTTGGAAAGCTAGTACTGGTTAAGGCAAACTCAGAAGAAGCCCAAGACTCTTTCTTAGCTATTAGAAGACAAAGGTCATAAGTGCATTGAACTAGCTCAACCACCACCATAAGCTACAATCGAGAATTTTAGTATGAGTGATTATTCAATCTCTAAGATTGAATTAGGGAAAATTACTCATAAAAGTACTAACACTGATGTACAGTTAACTCCCAATTCCTTGATTATGAAATTTAATCATGAGAGGGAAATGAAGGAGCAATACAAAGAAAGAGCAGAGTAGTTAGCTATGGTGGTACGAAAGATTACTTTAACATCTAAGCCAATGACACCTAAGGCAATCACTGTAGAAGATCCTGTTATCTAGAAGGAAGAAAAGACTCATGTCAAGGGAAGAGTAGTTGATGAATATCTTTAAAGAATGCATTCACAAGGAGTGTCTCTTCTTACAAGTACAACTGAAAAGAAAAGAAAAATGGAAAAGATAAGAGCCGAGCTGGATGATTTGGTTGATTTAATATCTCAAGACATTGAGTACTTGGATACTAGCCTTGAGAAGTGGATTGATATGAAGAAGATGAAGGTGAAAACTTTGATATCAATTGGCATTATTTAAAATTGTGAATCTTATGTAGAAACCAAAGAGTCATTGATTCACCAAAGTAACATTTTAAAAGATTTGATCAAAGATTTGGAGAGTGATAGTGAACTAAGTGAAGACAATGATGTTGATCTTCTACACAAATTGAAGAAACTCCCATGTAAGTTGACAACTGATGATCATCATTTTCTTCCTACTAATGAGATGATCCAAGAATTTAAGAGTATGGTTTAGAGGGAATTTGAAGACAAAGCTTTTTCAGTCACTTGTTTGGATAATATTCTAGATAACCAACTGACTCTGAATAATTTGAAGGCCAAGTTGACAAGTCATGAAAAGGTGGCTACTATGGTAAAAGATGTGATAATCAGAGCTCGAGTTATTTCCAAAAACATTGTTGGTCCTGATAGCCTAGAGATGCAAGGAATGTTTACCATGTATGAAGATTTTTTGAAGGAGAATGAGAGTGCAAGTTGATTCAAGTTTTCATTCCTTAGTATATTTTTGTATTTTCATAAGTACTTTATTTGTAGTTTTGGACATTTTCACATGTACTTTTTCAAGATGCAATTACATGTAAAAACAAGGAAAGTCCCAAATCAATAAGGACTCTTCTTGTTGAAAAAGTCAAGTTAGTTGTATTTTCTCTATTTTTTCTCATGGCCTCTCTCTATAAATAAAGAGTGCCTCTATGTAATTTTTTATGTTTTAGTTATTGAAGCAAAACTCTTCCAAAATTAAGAAGCATTTTTGATACTTTGTGTTCATGTTTGTAAATCAAGATTTTATTAATAATAAGAAAGCAAGTGAGCATTCAAACTTTGTTTTGAGAATCTACTCGTGGTGTATGAGAGATGTTCTTATGTCTTTTCTCTTGCATCGTCTTATGTAATTGATCAAATAAGTAGTCTGAATTCATATAATCTAGGAGGTGATCTAAAGATGATTTTGGATTCTTTGTGCTGCAACATTGCCTTTGGAATTTATATTCTATGTTTGTGAGTAAAAGATATTGGAAAGACTTTGAGATGCTGCTATATTTTATGTTCTTGTGTAATGTCCCCTTATTGGAACAATACTAATTTTACCCTAAAAATTCAATTACCACAAGTTGAGGGTTAAGGTTTCGGAGGTATCTGATGCAGAGGTAAATGCAACGGGAGCTTACAAATGGGAAGGAGGAGTCATTAACACAACCAGCATGTTAAAATCCTATCGGCTTATCATCATCATCATATTTCTTGCTAACACAGACAGCATCATCATATTTCAAAGAGGCATGAAATATCCTCCTGCTAACTACTGTTCACTTCCTCCGCCTTTCGCCTTTCGCCTGTCAGCAGCATCATGATATTCGGCAAGCGCAAACATCCTCCTAATGTTCAGTGTTCATCTTACCGCCGAACTCTATCTTCATCATCATGATGTTTAGCATCACCTTCATCAGCAGGATATAAAATATCCGGTTCCTCCAATATATCCTGATGATGACAACTTCAAGCACCTTTCCTTCGATGCTTACGTCACCCCGATATCCGACTACTCAACCAACAGCATCAGGATATGACTTATCCGGTCATATTGAAACATCCTGATGATGTTAACCAAACTTTATGCCGATGACTTACGCCGATGCCAAAACACTTAGCGACAGCAGGATAAACTTGCATAGGGTGATATTCACAATATCCTGATGACGATGACGTCACATGCACCTAATGATGATGTCAATGCACCTGATGATGATGTCAATAGGATATAAGACACTTATATCCTCCGCAACATGATAATGAATATCCGGTGATCTCTTAATATCCTGATGATGATCTTTCCGGTCCTTAGCCAAAAAATGAACTTTCACTTCCGCATACGATAGCGATATGCAGATGATGGATACACATGAAAGATGATCCTGACGATGATATATACACTGAGTATATATCCAACCTATATCATCCTGATGCACTTGAAACATACAGTCTTCATCAACTTCATAACCCGATCCGGATAGCGATATACTCACAGATGTCGATGCGATTCACTCCGACTGGAAAAGCACATGCAGACCCCTGTATATCCGTCCGCTGCATGCAAACTCACAGAACCGCACAATTTCACAAAGAAAACATGATGATCGGGCTGGATCACCTTCAGATCAAAACTTAACAGTTTATCTTCCTAAATCCTAGCACATGAGGATGCTAGGTTGATTCACAGCATGCTACCAATCGATCTCCCACACAATGAAATGCATAAATAGAAAACTAAAATGCAACCTAAACTAACAGGCATGACCATTCCACCGATTCACAGAATCAACCGGTGGAAGGGTTAAAAAAATCCATCAACTTGTAATTAGAACAGAAATCAAAACATAAACAGCTGATAAACCAGATAATGCAATTGATGAGATCTTATTTAGATGAAACACAAATGTCATGTTTCTTCAACAATGTTTCACAATGTCTGGACTGATCTCTGGATCTCACTCAATCACCAGTACAACATAACACAACTACTACTCTCTCTCTGATATGATATTCTCTGATATGATCTCAAACCCTACTGATCTGAGTTATTTATAGCAATATCCTACGAGTACTACCAACTCGATTCCCAGCGGCTGGGAGCTTCCAAGCGGCTGGGAGAGGACAACTCATTCTACCTAATCACGAACTCTAACTGCTTGCACACTCTCCTAGGCTGATCTAGTACATATGCATTGGTCCAATGGACCTTATTACATTATGAAGTCAAACATGCTAAAAATAGACTAATGTCCTGTCATGCGGACAATATCCTGTCTTGTAGGGGTGCTCCTGCACCATACTCCCCAGAAGAAGAAATCTCAAGTCCACTTGAGATGAGAGTATGAAGATCTGCACCATGTTTCTGGATCCGCTCTTCAGTCATCCATACTTCTTCAGAATTAGGTGTTCCCTTCCAAGATACTAGATACTCCAAGTACTGTTTGTTCCGGGTCTGTTTGACCACTCGGGTGTCCAAAACCTTCTGCAACTATGGAGGATCATGCTTGGGAATGTTATCATGGACTGTATCCTGTAGGAGTTCCTGGTTTGCATCTGGATAAGACTTGTAGGGAGTTAAATCACATACATTGAATATAGGGGACAAACCAAGATCAGGGGGGAGTTGTATCTCATAAGCATTCTGTCCATGCTTGTGCAAGATCTGACATGGTCCAACTTTTCTCTGCATGAGTTTAGTATATTTTACCTTAGGAAGTCTGTCCTTCTTCAAATGAACCCATACCAAATCTCCAACATCAAACTGTACATCCTTCTTCTTTTTATCAGCATATTCCTTATACTTCAAGGTGGTTTGCTGCAGTTGGGTCTTGACTTGATCATGAACCTCTTTTATGGCTTCTGCAAAAGCTTCTCCTTCTGCACTAATAGGGTCTACTGTAGGTAGATCTCGCAATTCCAAAATTCCTTTTGGATGCATACCATAAACTATCTGGAAAGGTGATTTCCCTGTGCTCCTATTGACAGTATCATTATAGGAAAATTCAGCTTGAGATAGAATATTATCCCACTTTTCTCCATGTTGTTTTGTCAAACATCTAAGCAAATTTCCTAAGGAACGGTTCACTACTTCAGTCTGTCCATCTATTTGAGGATGATATGCAGAGGAAAAAGACAAATTTGTTCCAAGTTTCTTCCAAAGAGTTCTCCAGAAGTGACCAATAAACTTCACATCCCTATCTGACACTATACTCAATGGCAATCGATGGATTCTGACAATCTCCCTGAAAAACAAACCTGCAATGTATGAAGCATCAGTAGTGGTTTTGCATGGCAAGAAATGTGCCATTTTGCTGAATCTATCCACTACAACAAAAACACTGTCAAATCCTTTCCTTGTCCTTGGTAAACCCAAGACAAAATCCATACTTATGCTTTCCCATGGTCTGGAAGGAATGGGTAAGGGCTGATATAAACCTGCATTAGTTGACCTGCCTTTAGCTTTCTGACATATCACACATGTCTCTACGAACTTTCTAACATCTGATTGTAACTTAGGCCAAAAGTAATGTCTTCGGACAAGATCAAGAGTCTTATCTAGACCAAAATGACCTGCCATAGCTCCATAATGTTTCTCCTTAATGATGTTTAACCTCATAGAACACCTTGGAATACATAACTGTCCACCTTTGAACAACAATCCATCCTGAATCAAAAATTCAGAGAATTCAGCATGATATTTCTCTCCAAAAGAAGTACATACATGATATATCTCCCCAAAATCTTCATCAGTCTCATACATGGTCTTTAGTGAATCAATGCCAACACTTTCTAACTGAATCTGGTTGACTATGAGAACTCTCCTGCTCAAAGCATCTGCAACTTTATTCTTGACTCCTTTCTTATGCTTCAATGTAAAAGTAAAAGCTTGTAAGGTTTCTACCCATTTCATGTGTCTGTGGTTCAGCTTTTCCTGGCTGTTTATGAAACTTAGAGCCTGGTTATCTGTGAATACTATGAATTCCTTTGGCATCAAGTAATGCCTCCATTTCTTGAGTGATTGGACTAAAGCATACATTTCCAAATCATATGAGGAATACCTCTTTTTAGCATCATTGAGCTTCTCACTGAAAAATGCAATAGGTCTACCTTCTTGGCTGAGTACTGCTCCAATGGCCATGTGACTGGCATCACATTCCACCTGAAAGATTTTGTTAAAGTCTGGAAGTGCAAGGACTGGCTGTTGTGCCACCTTCTTCTTCAATGTTTCAAAAGAATCATCTGCTCCTTGAGTCCAAACAAATCTGCACTTCTGTCCTCCTTTGATGGTATCAAGCATGGGTGCACAAATATAACTAAACCCTCTTATAAACTTCCTGTAGAAGGTTGCTAACCCATGGAAACTTCTGACATCATTCATAGTCCTTGGGGTTGGCCAAGACAATATGGCACTTACCTTCTCCTTATCCATTTGTAACTTTCCTTGTGAAATGACAAAACCCAAATATGTGATCTCCTCTTGCATAAACAAACACTTGTCTAAGTTTATCAGCAGCTGCTCTTCATGTAACCTCTTAAGAACCAAATCTATGTGTCTGAGATGTTCTTCTTTTGTGTTGCTGAAAATTAGAATGTCATCTAGATATACTATGACAAACTTACCAATGAAATCTTGCAAAACCTCATTCATCAACCTCATAAAAGTACTAGGTGCATTAGATAAACCAAAAGGCATAACCTTCCACTCATATAACCCTTCATTAGTTTTGAATGCTATTTTCCATTCATCTCCTGGTCTAATCCTGATCTGATGATATCCACTCTTCAAATCTATTTTTTTAAAATACTTAGCACCTCCCAAACAGTCAAGTAAATCCTCTATCCTAGGGATTGGAAACCTATACCTGATTGTGATCTTGTTAATAGCTCTGGAATCTGTGCAAAACCTCCAAGTACCTTCCTTCTTTGGTGCTAGTACAGCTGGTACTGCACATGGACTTAAACTTTTCCCAATCAGACCTGAGTCCAATAATTCTTCAATTTGTCTGGCTACTTCTGCATTCTGTTCTGGAGTTAGCTTATAGGCTGCTTTGTTTGGAAGTGTTGACCCTGGAATTAAGTCTATGCAGTGACTAATATCCCTGACAGGTGGTAGGGATCTTGGCATTCCTTCTGAGATGATACCTTTGTACTTATCCAATAGCTCTTGGATAGCTGGGTCTATGAACCTTTGCTTCTTCTCTTCCTTGACTTCTTGCTGCTGTTCTTTATTCATCCTCATACATGGGATTAGGGCATATGCAACTGCACCTTCTGCTGCTACTTCTTTCATGAACTGTTTACCTTCCATCAGCATTACCTTCACCTCTTTTCCTTTAGATTTCTCCTCCTTCTCCGTCAATGGTAGTAACTTTATATCCTTACCATCTTTAGTGATTGTATAGATGTTTCTAACACCATCATGTTGTGCCTTCAAATCATACTGCCATGGTCTACCAAATAAAATATTACAAGCATCCATTGTGGTAATATCAAATAACAACTTATCCTTATATGCTCCAATCTGAAATTCTACCCAAGCCTGCTCTTCTACAGTTGTCTGCTGACCTTGGGTATGCCATGAGACTTTATATGGGGATGGGTGAGGCAATCTCCTAAGCTTAAGCTTTGTCACCATTTCTTCAGACACAAAATTTTCAGTAGAACCAGAATCAATCAAAACTTTACATGACTTACCTCCTGCTTTGCAAATAGTCCTGAAAAGAGACTTTCTTTGAGGGGATTCTTTGTCAGGTACCTTCATGGTAGTCATTGTTCTTCTCATCATTAGGGACTCTCCACTTTCTGGGTATCCATAATTATCAGGAGCACTCACACTCTGAAAAGCATTAGAGCCTGTCATACTTTGATTATCAGGTTCTTGGATCAGATTTGTTCTCCTTTCTCCTGTTGAGCTTGTGGCCTTTTCTGGACATCTGCTGGCTATATGGCCTTCTTTGTTACAGTTATAACATCTGATGGATCCTCTGCCCTGGGATCTTCCTCTGAAAGGTCTTCTACCTCTGAAGTTTCCTTGCTGACTATAATTTTCCCTCTGGTTCTGACTATTGTTTCCCTTACTATTGTCATGACTGGATTCTCCTTGATATCCATGTCCATGTCCTCTACCTCTAAAAGGACCTCTTCCACCTCTTTGTTGTCTTCCTCTTCCTCTATTGTGTTGTTCCTGTTTTCTCTTTAACTTCTCTTCCACTTTCAATGCCAACTGAAAGCATTTCTGAACTGTATCTGGATTATGCAGACTTAAATCTTCCTGAATGTTGAACCTCAATCCATTAAGGTATCTGGCTACCTTCTCTTCTTCACTTTCCTTTACCTTTGTTTTCATACAAAGTTTCATGAATTCTTCTGTATATGAGCTGACATCTAGCTCCTTTTGCTTCAGGTTTTGCTTCCTCTTGTGTAATTGGATACTGTAATCCAATGGGACATAAGCTTCCTTTACTAATGCCATCATCTTCTTCCATGTAGCGACTCTACGCTTTCCTTCTTGTACTCTATCATCTTGGATGAAATTCCACCATGTCAAGGCAGCTTCTTTCATTTTTGACTGGGCTATTTTCACCCTCTGTTGTTCTGGTATCTCCTCTGTTTCAAAGAAATTGTTCAAGGAGTCTATCCACTCCATCACTGAATCAGGTTCCATCTTTCCTGTAAACACTGGCAAATCCAGTTTCACATCCATGGTTCTCCTCTCCATGGCCTTGAGGGTGTTCAACAGTGGTCTCTGGTCTGCAGGAACGACCTCCTCGCTCCAACTAGGGATCTCTTCTTCTTCCCTATCTTCTTCTCTACCAGAACCTACTCTGCTCCTCAACTTCTCTAACTCATCCTTCAATTCCTGATTCTGAGCCTTCACGGCCTTGCTCTCTGCAATCTATTTCTTTACCAGAACTACCAACTCAACGTTGGTCATCCTTGTCAGAATCTCAGATGTTCCTTCGTCACCTGACATCCTGCTATATCCTGATCTTTTCCAGAAGATCCTTCCTTTGCTCTGATACCACTATGATGCAGAGGTAAACGCAACGGGAGCTTACAAATGGGAAGGAGGAGTCATTAACACAACCAGCATGTTAAAATCCTATCGGCTTATCATCATCATCATATTTCTTGCTAACACAGACAGCATCATCATATTTCAAAGAGGCATGAAATATCCTCCTGCTAACTACTGTTCACTTCCTCTGCCTTTCGCCTTTCGCCTGTCAGCAGTATCATGATATTCGGCAAGCACAAACATCCTCCTAATGTTCACTGTTCATCTTACCGCCGAACTCTATCTTCATCATCATGATGTTTAGCATCACCTTCATCAGCAGGATATAAAATATCCGGTTCCTCCAATATATCCTGATGACGACAACTTCAAGCACCTTTCCTTCGATGCTTACGTCACCCTGATATCTAACTACTCAACCAACAGCATCAGGATATGACTTATCCAGTCATATTGAAACATCCTGATGATGTTAACCAAACTTTATGCCGATGACTTACGCCGATGCCAAAACACTTAGCGACAGCAGGATAAACTTGCATAGGGTGATATTCGCAATATCCTGATGACGATGACGTCACATGCACCTGATGATGATGTCAATGCACCTGATGATGATGTCAACAGGATATAAGACACTTATATCCTCTGCAACATGATAATGAATATCCGGTGATCTCTTAATATCCTGATGATGATCTTTCCGGTCCTTAGCCAAAAAATGAACTTTCACTTCCGCATACGATAGCGATATGCAGATGATGGATACACATGAAAGATGATCCTGACGATGATATATACACTAAGTATATATCCAACCTATATCATCCTGATGCACTTGAAACATACAGTCTTCATCAACTTCATAACCCGATCCGGATAGCGATATACTCACAGATGTCGATGCGATTCACTCCAACTGGAAAAGCACATGCAGACCCCTGTATATCCATCTGCTACATGCAAACTCACAGAACCGCACAATTTCACAAAGAAAACATGATGATCGGGCCGGATCACCTTCAGATCAAAACTTAACAGTTTATCTTCCTAAATCCTAGCACATGAGGATGCTAGGTTGATTCACAGCATGCTACCAATCGATCTCCCACACAATGAAATGCATAAACAGAAAACTAAAATGCAACCTAAACTAATAGGCATGACCATTCCACCGATTCACAGAATCAACCGGTGGAAGGGTTAAAAAAATCCATCAACTTGTAATCAGAATGGAAATCAAAACATAAACAGCTGATAAACCAGATAATGCAATTGATGAGATCTTATTTAGATGAAACACAAATGTCCTATTTCTTCAACAATGTTTCACAATGTCTAGACTGATCTCTGGATCTCACTCAATCACCAGTACAACATAACACAACTACTACTCTCTCTCTGATATGATATTCTCTGATATGATCTCAAACCCTACTAATCTGAGTTATTTATAGCAATATCCTACGAGTACTACCAACTCGATTCCCAGCGGCTGGGAGCTTCCAAGCGGCTGGGAGAGGATAGCTCATTCTACTTGATCACGAACTCTAACTGCCTGCACACTCTCCTAGGCTGATCTAGTACATATGCATTGGTCCAATGGACCTTATTACATTATGAAGTCAAACATGCTAAAAATAGACTAATGTCCTGTCATGCGGACAATATCCTGTCTTGTAGGGGTGCTCCTGCACCAGTATCATGTAATTAAATCCATTTATTCCCTCAACTATATTATAGTGGGGATGATAAGACGTTCCTTGGCACATGATGTCTCCATGCAAGCACTTACAGGGGGCACGGTAGATCACATGTTTAGTTCCTCCATACAGGCCCTATGGGGGTTTGGCAAGATCAAGCTATCATTCAAAGCCTCCATACAGGCCCTTACGGGGGGTATGGTAGGGGTGCAGATCAGACTTGCCCCCAAACAAGCCTTAGGGGGGTATGGTAGAACTAGGTACCTTTGGTCTATTTATCATTTCGCTCTTGTGATGGGTGATCATATTAAAGATAACAAGAAATATTTATATGGATTCAAAGTTGACATGTTGCACTATTCTATATGATGCTCAATGATATAAATATGCTTGCAGATCTAGTTCTATAATAAGTTGGTATGCCTTTATATTCCATAGACCAATTATTCTTTCAATTATAACTACTTTCTTGTAGATCTGATTCTTTCTATATAAGAATCTTATGTATATCGTATCAGTTATTCCCCTCTCTCTTGTATGCTCAAATATATTTATCTAAAATCAGAAATGCATCTTTTCTTTTGACTTGTGCAGATCTGTATATATTCTTAGTCATATCTCTACTATATGACTCCCTAATTTATATAAATTAGATATTTTCTATTCTCCTTATATTAAAAAAATATCATTCATTGCTTCTTGTAATTTATGTGTTTTTATATCTGAATCTCCATAAAAGCCAATATGTTCCTTGTTCCTCTAACTTCACATTTCCATGCCTTTATATAGTCTATCGTACCTTTTTATGAATGGAGGTGACTCTAACAAGGGGACGCATTATTTAGTTTTTTAGCGCTGCCTTTAATCTTTTCTTAATCGCTGTCTTAGGATATTTTTGTCTTATCTGATCCTTGTCTTATATGGTTTTTAATTTCATTCTTTAATCCTGCCTTCCTTTGTCTCATGTTGATCACTACTTTTGGGAGATTATTAATCGCAGGCCATGGACTTCTTTAATCTAGGTGATCACATTTATCTTTAACAATCTGCTTTTAATATATTAATATCAAATTGTTAACATTTATAATTATATTATATTGTTATTTATTTAATTTTATTTATTTATTTGCATTTTAATGCTTGCAGTTTTGGGGCCATGACAGTCCACCCTACTTAGGATTGCTTGTCTTCAAGTAATCACAACTAAGATGCTCCTAAAATAATCAGCATCCCAAATCTATGGTTGTTAGACTATTTGTCTCCATGTCGACATAACCCTTTCTAAAGTATGAGGATAATGTATTGTCTAAGATCCTTCTGGTTCATATACTTGTATTTTCTAATATCTCAACACAAAAAAAAGAGTTGGCAATAAGTAGGGTTCATGACAAGTTTTTTTTTCTCCTCCTTAGAGAGAAAAAACCAAACGACACCCTGTATTAGCTAGTTTGAAACCAAGTGATGAAATATCATTATGAAGATCATTTTTTTTCTTTTGGCAGGTCAACCCATGGGGTGGGATTTGTCTTTGTGAGGATACTCCTAGAAGAATGGACTAATATAGAAGTGTATTTGGTCCTTCAATTTTGTAGGTTACAAGTTTGATCCATGTATTGCCATCATTTCTATGAGTATGGGATAGAACGTATAATTTGTACCTTTGACCTTATTCCAAGGGAATAGAACAATTACTCTTAATGTTCCTCCTCCTCTAGGAAGTTTGATGGATATATCTTTTGATAGATTTCCAACATTTCTCATAAGATCAAGAGTCTAAATTTGTAGATTCCTAAAGAATTGAGTTGTCTTCATTACATTCTCTCAAAAATTGTTGTTTTGGTTTCTAAGAGATTGACCACCCTAGGTCAAGGTGATGCCATAGTGTACCTAAATCTCAAGGTTTGAAAGATAACCCTAATCCATCCTTGTATCTAAGTTTGGAAGTCAAATTATATCATTAGATTTTATCCTTAACTATGTCGAGTTGTTATGATTGTTCCCTCCTTGGGAATCTTTTGGATATTTTGATTTCTTGATTTCTTTGGATAGATGAGTGATGATGTCAATGAATTGATTTATCCTTATATCCCTTTTGGGAAGTCACCCTCTTTCATAGTTATTGAATCACTACTCTTCATGGCTGCCTTGAGAATGACACTTTACTTCAAGTTGATTGATAGGTTTCTTTCCTATTGATGATTTTTACAAGGAAGTGATTCCCCTTTTTTAATTCATTGTTGAGGAGTTTCCTATATTCGAAGGGTCACACTTTTTGTATATGGGGTTTCATCCTTTCTCACATCATTTTATTCTTGAGAACCTAATTTAGTTTACCTACAAAATTACTTAGGGTTATATTCTCAATCAAATTTCTCAATGATGTTTTGGATGTCTTTCTTAAATGAAATATCTTCTCCTTTTATACCTCAAGTTTTAAGGGAGTTTCATTAGTTACAACCCAAGAAGGGTTTGACAGATGATTTTGGTATTTTCATAATTTTTAAGCATCTTAATACACCCATGAAGTAGGCTTTTGGGGAAACACATAGATATATGATGCATACGCGATACATAAGACATGAAGTATACCCTTAAATACATGTGAAGCATGAATCATACACATAAGTACACATGATGCACGAAGTATACACATATGAAGCACGGAATATGTGCAGTGTACGCACACAAATATATGTGATATATGAAGTATACCCATAAAACACAATGCATAAATACACATAGTACATGAAGCATACACAAAGCATATATTCTTAATACATGGGGTATGGAACACACACGTAATACACAAAAGTATACAAAGTATGAAGCATGAACATAGTATGCAATACACAAATATACGCATGTAAAACATATAGCCTACATTTGATACACAAAGCATGAAGCATACAAAATATACATAATACACAAGCATGAATCATACATGCACGTAGCACATGAAGCATGCACATAATTCACAAAGTATATGCACGTAATACATAAGGCATGAAGCATACATGTAATATGCAAAGTATATGCACATAATACACGAGTATGAAATATACACATGAATACAAGTAAGTCATAAAGTGTGCATTTGAACATACATAAGTTATAGAGTACACATAAGTCATGTAGTATACACTTGAACATACAAAGTCGTAGAGTATACACTCGAATACACGAAGTCATAAAGTATACAATTGAATACACAAAGTCATCAAGTATACAATTGAATACACAAAGTCATGGAGTAAACAATTGAATACATGTATACACGAAGTCATAAAGTATACTATCAAATACATAAAGTCATGGAGTATACACTCGAATACATAGTCATGAAGTATGCACTTGAATACAAAGTCATAGAGTATACACTTGAATACAAATACAAGGTCATAGAATATACACTCAAATACATAGTCATGAAGTATACACTTGAATACAAAGTCATAGAGTTACACTCAAATACAATTACAAAGTCATAGAGTATACACTCGAATACATAATCATACTTGAATACAAAGTCATAGAGCATACACTTGAATACATAATCATACTTGAATACCAAGTCATAGAGCATACACTTGAATACACTCAAATACACATAAATCACAAGGTATACCCTTGAATACACTTGAATACACATAAGTCACAAGGTATGAATTCACATAAGTTACATTTAATGCATGTAAGTATACCATCGGACAACTAGAAGGGGGATTTAGTGCATCCCATACTACATTGTGGATCTGTCCATCCCTATCCCAAGGTCGCCAAGTATACACATGAGTACATGTAATACTAAAATATACACAACAAGCATGAAGCATACACGTAATGCACAAAGTATTCACAGGATGGCAGGAAAGATGCTCTGATACCATTTGTAATGTCCCCTTATTGGAACAATACTAATTTTACCCTAAAAATTCAATTACCACAAGTTTAAGGTTAGGGTTTCGGAGGTATCATGTAATTAAATCTATTTATTCCCTCAACTCCATTATAGTGGGGATGATAAGACATTCCTTGGCACATGATGTCTCCATGCAAGCACTTACGGGGGGCATGGCAGATCACATGTTTAGTTTCTCCATATAGGCCCTACAAGGGTTTGGCAGGATCAAGCTATCATTCAAAGCCTCCATACAAGCCCTTAGGGGGGGTATGTTAGGGGTGCAGATCAGACTTGCCCCCAAACAAGCCTTAGTGGGGTATGGCAGAACTGGGTGCCTTTGGTCTATTTATCATTTCCCTCTTGTGATGGGTGATCATATTAAAGATAACAAGAAATATTTATATGGATTCAAAGTTAACCTATTGCACTATTCTATATGATGCTCAATGATATAAATATGCTTGTAGATTTGGTTCTATAATAAGTCGGTATGCCTTTATATTCCACAGACCGATTGTTCTTTCAATTATAACTGTTTGCTTGTAGATCTGATTCTTTCTATATAAGAATCTTATGTATATTGTATCAGTTATTCCCCTCTTTCTTGTATGCTCAAATATATCTATCTAAAATTAGAAATGTATCTTTTCTTTCTACTTGTGTAGATCTGTATATATTCTTAGTCATATCTCTGCTATATGACTCCCTAATTTGTATATATTAGATATTTTTTGTTCTCCTTATATTCATAAAATATCATTCATTACTTCTTGTAAGTTCTATGTTTTTATATCTGAATCTCCATAAAAGCCAATATGTTCCTTGTTCCTCTAACTTCACATTTCCATGCCTTTATATATTCTATCACACCTTTTTATGAATGGAGGTGACTCTAATAAGGGATGCATTATTTAGTTTTTTAGCACTGCCTTTAATCTTTTCTTAATCGTTGTCTTAGAATATTTTTGTCTTATCTGATCCTTGTCTTATATGGTTTTTAACTTCATTCTTTAATCCTGCCTTCCTTTGTCTCATGTTGATCACTACTTTTGGGAGATTATCAATCACAGGCCATGGACTTCTTTAATCTGGGTGATCATATTTATCTTTAACAATCTGCTTTTAATATATTAATATCAAATTGTTAACATTTATAATTATATTATATTGTTATTTATTTAATTTTATTTATTTATTTGCATTTTAATTCTTGCAATTTTGGGGCCATGACATCTTGTAATTTTATCATAGTATTCAGTGAAGACTTTGGGCTGCACCCAATTCTATCAATTTATAACTTCAAGTCAGCAAAAAGAAATTACAAAAGACTTTGTGCTTCTATGAATTTCTTAGTTATTTCATGCTGGTATCATTTTGAATATTCTTATGTTCATTCAATCTTGATATTGGTTATTACTATTCCAATAAGTGGTTATTGAGATTATCACACATTGTAAACTTTAAGTTGAAACATCATTTCTGAAAAAAGAGAAATAGATGATATGGGACCATCCATAAGTTAGTTTATAGTGTACATAAATTTAGTTAAGTACTTTTTGATTGTAGTGAGCAATAAGATGGGAACCTTCCCTTTCTAAGAGAAGAGATTAAAATATCATCATGTTGTGGTTGATATAACCATTTTGCCTTCATTTAGTTGAAGACAAAATATTCACCCAACAGTTTTTGGTGACTCTACTAGGGAACAAATATGCATCCAACAGCGTCACGCTCTTGGTTGAAGTATACCAGTCTCATATTGCTTGTAATAGGTTGTTGTGCTTTTAAATTTTATTAATTATTTTTCACTCTGGTTGAACCTAGGTATACCAGAAGTAGAAGAGCACAGAGAATTGTGGAACCTATCTTTGAGTTAATGCAACAAAATAATTTCTCTCTTCCACCTAAGAGATCTCTTTAGCATACACTAAGCTTTCCACCTACTAATGTGAGATATCCCATACCAAGTGAAGCATCAAGTGTTCCTAGAACTTTCCCTATCCCAAAAGTTTCTAGGTTTGTAATTCCACCTTTTAATCGGTGCACAATGGCTCTTCCTCATCCTATCGGTCCATGGGGAAATGCTATTAGGCCTTTGAATCTTACTCTACCATTGCATGATCTACCCCATAGTTCAAGAAAGAATTTTCTAAATTTTTATGGTTATGGAAAGGTTCACCTTAATGAACATATTGCAACTTTTTACATTCCATGTGGTGTTCTAGGGGTGGAATATGAAGATGTATTTGTAAGACTCTTTGTTGACACACTTCAGGGTGTCATTGTAGATTTATTCTATCATCTTCTCACTCAAACCATCACTGGATGGAATGCTCTATGAACCAAGCTTGAAGCTAGGTTCAAACCTATTAAAGATGCACACAATCCTTTGGCTTAGCTCACTCAAATGAAGAAAGAACTACAAGAACCCATGCGTGAGTTCATTGTGAAGTTTAATAAGCTGACCAACAGAATTTCTACAACTACTTAGCCTACAACTGAGAGTCTAAAGTGTTTCTTCATAAACACTCAACTACCAGAAGTGAGTTTTCTTCTATGACATACTAATCTGGTTGATTTGGCAGTAGCTCAAAGTTTGGCTACTAAAATCGAGGATGAATTGATCCTCACCGGTAATACAAGGAAGGATACAAATAGGGCCAAAGGGTAGCCTTCCACAAGTACACCTTCTGCAAGCCCCACGGATCCCATGGTGCAAAAGTTGGCTAATGAATTATTAGCCTTGAAGAAACAAGTTTCTCAAAATATGTCCTTTCCTTCCTACAAGGACATACCAAGGAGAACTTTCCCAAATACTCCATATCAATGTAATGCTACAAGAAACCAAGGGCAAAATAGGCTTCCTCCTACACAAGGGAGACTTGTTCTAGAAGCACCACCGGTTAATGAAATAGTTGGATACTATGAAGCTAAACAAGAAAATTCCCCCCAACTTGATCTTGATTAGGATAATATTGCCAACCTCTTCACGGAAAGAGAAGAAGAGTTGGTTGGTGACTCAAAAATTGGTTTCCTAAATGTTCAAGATGAAGTGGAACAAGGAGAAGATACATATGCTGAGTCATATGTTATTTTCACACAATCACAAAATTAGCTAAATCAACAAGTGGCCAATAAAGGAAAGTCTAAGGAAGATTCTCATCCTACAATCACCATTGCTAAGAGAGGCACACCTCTACCTTTTCAACCTAGGGAGTCAGCTCATGAAAAATAAGTAAGTACACAAAATATTCCTTCTTCTACTTTTGTTCCTCAGTCCAGTACTTCCCATCCTAGACCTCAAAATGAAAGTATTCCTTCTCCCATGTCTACTTCATATCAATTGTTTGATATAATAGATCATGCTAGGAAAACTAAAATTCAAATGTCTGAGGTCAAGTATTACAAGTTAATCTAGATCAATTTGAGCAGTTAGCTAAATTTGTAAAAAATAAGGTTGTCCTTGTAGGGAAAGATTCTTCCCAATATATTCCTATCATTTCTAAGAAAATAACCTCCAAGAACAACCTAGTTGTTACCCCTTCTACTGGTAAAATTGAACCATTTTATGTTTCTTTGTTGATAAATGGTCATAAACTTAGTAACTATGTCATAGACTTGGAAGCCTCTAACAATGTTATGCCTACCAAAGTGGTAGATGCCCCGGGTTTAACTTTGACAAAGACTTTTTGTAGATGATTTTTAATGGAAACCAAGTAAGTGCCTCTTATAGGGTAAATTAAGGATGCACAGTTTGCATTCACTACCATTCTAGAGAAAAGGATTAAAATGACTATCTTTGTGGCTGATGTTCCTGCCTCGTATGTAATTTTATTGGGGTAGAATTTATGTAAAGATGTTGGTGAGGAAATTATCATGGACTTATCTAAAGCAAGGATACCTATTAAGGGTGTTATACAAATGCTACTTCCTGAAAGGGAAGCAAAATATATTGTAACAACACCTAAGGATCCAAAGGCACAAATTCTTTTTGAATCTTCAGGTATGGGGAAATATTTAATGACTACTGACGATGTTTTTGATGCATAAGATGATAGTTTCAATGAAGATATGATAATGGAAGGTTAATCTTCTTCAAATGAAGAGTCCCCTAGTCATGTAAATGTCAAATTAGAGAGTTCAAATGATGTTTGGACCTTAGAGTTTTATGGTAGCTATTCTTCCATAGGATCCGTGGCTGGAATAGTCGACATATCTCCTTAGGGAGATATTTTTCCTTTTTCTTATAAGTTGCAATTTAATAATACAAACAATATTGCTGAATATGAATCTTTGTTGCTAGGTATGGAAGCTTCTCGCACCAAAGGTGTCAAGAATCTCCATGCACAGGGTGATGCTGAACTTGTCATCTGTTAGGTGAGGAATTTGTACCAAACCAAAAATGAAAGGTTGAGGCATTATCGCAATTGTGTGTGGGATTGTATTGAGGACTTTGATGCCTTTAATATTTCAGTAGTACCAAGAGAGTTCAATGATTAGACAGATTCATTGGCCATCTCAGCTACCCTTATGGTTCCTCATAAGGATTTTAAGGGTAACAAATATACAATTGAGTTGGTATCCTTACCAAGTGTTCTAGATAATTCTGATAATTGACAAGTCTTCAATGGCAATGATCAAATTATCACATTCTTAGAAAAAGAAGATAGCTTCAATTAACTCTACTTTGAGGGAAGTTATTCTCCCCCTCGTTAATCTATTTCTGAAGTGGATTAAGAGATCAGAGAAGAGTTTCTACAATTAAAGGGGAATAAAATTCCCAAAGGCTTGGTTTCTCTTGAGAAACTATTTGACAAACATGATCAATACATCAAGCAACAACAATTGATTGAAACAGGTTCATCAACAAAAGTTGAATAGGTGAATTTAGGTATAGAAATTGATCCCAAAATGGTCAACATTAGGAAGTGTTGTACAAATGATGAAAGCTTCAAGTTTGTGACTCTTTTGTGTCATTATATTGATGTGTTGGCATATTCCTATGATGACTTGAAGTCATTCCGAGCAAAGGAAGTTCAACATGAGATTCCACTTAAGATGGGATCCTCACCTCATAAGTAAAAATAGTGGCAATACAACCCAAATATTTTAGGTACTATTAAAGTTGAAATTCAAAAGATATTGAATGCATGAATAATTTTCCCAATTCATCATTCTACATGGATTGCTAATATAGTGCCAGTAAGAAAAAAAATGGTGAGATCTGCATTTGCATGGATTTCTAAAATCTGAATTAGTCATCTCTTAAAGATAATTACCCACTTCCGATAATGGATCAAGTACTTCAAATGGTGACTAGTTCAAAAATGATATCTATGTTGGATGGCTTCTCAGGACATAACCAAGTGGAGGTCAGTGAAATGGATCAACACAAGACCACCTTCACAACTCCTTGAGGCACTTTTGCTTACCGTAGAATGTCATTCGGGTTGATCAATGCTCGTATGACTTTCCAAAGATCAATGGACTTGGCATTCAGAGATGAAATGGGTATGTTTATTATTGTCTATCTTGATGACTAAACTATTTTTTCAAAAAAATGTCAAGATCATGCATATCACTTGTGGCAAGTTCTGGAAAGGTGTTGTCAACATGGAATTTCCCTTAATCCCAAAATGTCTATTTTTGGGATAACAGAAGGCAAGCTTCATGGGCATATAGTTTCTAAAGAAGGTACCAAAATTGACTCAGAAAGAGTCAAATCCATTGAAGCTCTTACTTTGCCTTCAAGCAAGACAATTGTTCACTCTCTCTTCAAAAAGATGAATTTTCTGTGAAGGTTCATTCCTAAATTTATAGAGAAAACTCGTCATATTGTAAATATGATGAAAGGTAAGTCCACTTTACATTGGAGTGCAGAAGGTAAGGAAGCTTTTGAGGACATTAAAAGAGCCATTACCCACGCTCCAGTTTTTGTTTGTCCTGATTATACCAAAGACTTCATTATGTATAGTTATGCTTCAAAGCATACACTGTTGGCTATCCTGGTTCAACAGATTAAGGAGGGTATTGAATCTCCTATTGAATTCATGAGTTGTCCTTTTAAGACCCATGAGCTTAAGTATTTAGCTATGGAGAAGCATGTGTATGCCATGGTGAAAGCTGTCAAGCATTTCAAGTTTACATTTTGAATTCCCATACTGTTGCGTTGGTTCCACATTCAACAGTCAAATCTATCCTAACCCAACAAGAGTTTGGGAGCAAGAGAGGCAACTAGATTGCTAAGATCCATGAATATGATCTTGATATTAAACTCACCAAGCTTGTGAGTGGGAAAGTATTATGTCAGCTTCTTGCTGATAATGTACCCAAGGAAACTGGTGATGAAGAAGTAGAGATTGAAGATGTTCCCACTATTCTTTTTGTTAGCACAATAGATGAATGGTATCGAAATATAGCTTACTTTCTCACTTATGGTGAATGTCCTGAACATTTGTCTTATAAAGAGAAAAGGACCATCAAGCTTAAAACTACAAATTTTGTTCTTTGGGACAATTACTTGTATAAAAGAAACATTGATGGGATTTTCCTCCATTGTGTTGATAAGGCACAACAAAGAAAATTATTGGAATCTTTTCATAGTTTGGCATATGGTAGACATTTTTCAGCACCTCTAACAACTCATAGGATTTTGAGAGCTAGATACTATTTGCCTACACTATTTCAAGATGTGTATGATTGGGTACATAAATGTGAGCTTTGTCAGTGGTTTGTGAGGAAATCCAAGTTGGCTGCCCTAAACTAGTTATTATTGAGGAGCCTTTTTAGCAGTCGGGTATTGACTTTGTTGGTGTGGTGTATCCATCATCAAGTATAGGACACAGTTACATTCTTATAGCCACTGACTACTTCACAAAGTGGGTGTAGGCTATTCCTGTGCAGCAAGCTACTTATAAGGTAATTTGTAGGTTTCTCATAGAAAACATCATATCAAGGTTTGGCATTCAAAACAAGATTGTAGTAGATAACGCTACATGTTTTTCTTCTTAGGAAATTACTAGTTTCTATTTTGAATATGGCATTATTCTTTCTCATTCATCTGACAATTACCCCCAAGGGAATGGTCAAGTTGAATCCAGTAACAAGAATCTGGTCATTATCATCAGAAAGCTAGTAGATGAAAATCAAAGAACTTGGCACAAGGCATTGTTTGATGCATTGTGGACAGACCGTATTACCCCAAAGAGAGAAATTGATATGTCTCCTTTTCAGTTATTGTATGGATTGAATGCTGAAATACCAATTACATTAGAGCTGCCAGCTTTCAAGTTGGCAAAAGTAGTTTAAGATGGAACTTTTGAGAGTTCAATTGACAAGTGCGTGATGTTCCTTTCTGAACTTGAGGAACAACGTGTCAAAGTGGTGGATCACATTGCAGAACACCAAAGTCAAGTGAAGAAGCTATTTGAAAAGAAGGCCAAATTTAGATATTTTCAAGTTAGGGATCAAGTCTTGTTATGGGACAAGATACGAGAGCAAAAAGGAATGCACAGGAAGTTTGATTCCCTATGGAGCGGCCCTTTCATCATTCATCAATGTTATGGTGAAAATAGTTTCATTCTGGAGTATCAAGATGGGACACCTTTCTTACTTCCACATAGTGGGCAACATCTGAAGCTTTTCACTCAATAAAGCAACAGGTAAGTTCGTGCATTTTTGTATAGTTTTGTGTCTTTTTGTTTTAGTGTTTTTGTGTCGCTTGACTCTATAACCCAATGGAATGTGATGGGTTCAAATGTTGACTTCTTTTATGTTATTTCTTATGCTTTTAGACTTTATACCTATGGTATTTTAGTTACTTTTCTAAGACATTACCATCATAATATGTTGTTTTTTATATATACTCTACAAACCTTGAACCTAATCTGCCAATATGAAACACGGTGATAATATTTGTCAATTGAATGAGTTAGACATAAGTATGTATGTATATAAATGAGATTTTATAGATTAATTATGAAGGCATTTTGTATGCATATGTTCTATGGATTAACCCTATGCAACAACAAGTTGGTAGCATTGAGGAAATGAGAATTCATAGCACATTACAAAATAGGGCATTAAAGGAAATCATAGTTAAGCACCAACTGAAGCTGAACGTGATCATCATGGAATAATAAATACAAGAGAAGAAGAAGACTTGTTGTAGGATTCTAATTGCAACTTATGTGTCTTCATCCATGAACCGTTGTATAGGAATTTTTGTTTGAATATGACTTTATTTCCTTTGTTTTAGCTAGATTAATAAATTGATCTCAAACCTATACCCTAATATCTATGGATGAATTGATGATCAAAGTTAGTTGGTAGTTACATCATACTCTCCCATTTCTATATAAGTTAGGAGGGATGTGTTCGATGTTAAAGTATTTTTTTTTTCAAAGTTACATTTTTTATAGTTGCTCAATTATTATTCTATTTTTATGTTGGAAGATCTAGACATGTTTTATTGAATACAATCTAAAAAGATCCTTTTCTTATGAATTGAATACAACTATGTGTAATGAGAATCTGAAGTAGATTTTATTTCTAGATTAAGTGAGATAGTTCCCTGAGTTGGCCAATCAAGGTACTAACCCTCACGTCATATATTTCCTTATTTATTTATGCATTCCTAGTTAGAATTGTTTTTTCTATGGTTTCATAAGTTGTATTGTGAGACATGTAAAATATCTTGATTGCTACTTCTAGTAGTTGTGATTCATGAACAAGTGCATATTTTAAGTCCTCTAGAGGTTAGTGTTAGTTCTTTTATCATTCCAAATATTTTGAGTTAATCCTATAATTCCCTATTGAATATAGTTATCTTCAGCTTGTGCTATAGGTACCCATAGCCACTAGGTTCTATAGTCATTTTTACTATTTTTGTATTTCTAGGAATTCCAACCCAATAAAATATTCTGAATAGGTCTGTATGAGTTAGTTTAGGATAGAAATGAGTCTTGAAGGCATATATAATGAGAGCATCATCATAAGCTTACGCTTCTTGGTCGATAATTCAATCTAGGAATGCAATGATAGAGTGTATTGTTCAGATAGGTTTACCCCTGAATTTTGTTAAAGTGTACAATGCATTAGTTTTCCTCTATATTTTTGGCATCATTGTCAGGGATGGTGCTACCTTCATAATCTCATTAGTTTTGTATGGTTTCATAGTTTAAATTTTGATTTTAGTATTAGACTTAATAAATTTACTTTTCAAGAAACACCAGACATTCTACTAACATTGTGCAAGATAGTTGAAACATAAAGTTCAAATTACTATATGTGGAGGCAAAGAGATCACTGAGGTAGATTCCTCCCTTCGACTTCTCAGGACAATGAGGACACAACTGACTTTATCAATTATATAGTAGAAAGTGTTGAAGAAGAGTTTCCTCTTACATCTTCATCATCTTCTACATCTCCATCAACTTCCTCCACAGCTACAGAAGGGACTTTTAGAACCATGGCAGATGCTATAGCAGAGGATCCTCCAAGACAAGCAATGTTTGAATTCCCTATCCTGGACCAAGAATGGGCTGCTACTCTAAATAATATACCACCTTCTGCATTGCCTGTTTTCTATGGCTTGGTGACTGAAAATCTTTACACTTTCCTGTTTGAGTTTGATGTCTTGTGTAGAAGTTATGACTACACCATTGACCCTTACAGACTCAAACTACTCCCTACCACACTAAAAGATGCTTCTTTAAGATGGTTTATGGGGTTAGGGAAAGATGTCATTCTAGACTGGGATACCACAAAGACAAAGTTCTTGGAAAAGTATAAAGACTATTACAGAGGACATGATAGGAGGAGAGATGACATTTTTAGGATATCATAGAAAGAGGATGAGTCACATGCCCCATTTTGACTTGGCAAAACAGGGACCAAACTTCTTTTTTGCTTGGTTTGTGTTTCTTGCTTTCTGGCGGTTTGGTAAAAATCAGTCGAGTGCATCATCACGTTGAGTTAGGATGAGGTAAGTCCCCAATATGAGGTTAGGTTGTCAAAATTTGCATTTCGTAGCTGTGATCTTATATTCTGAAAGAACACTAAAATTCATGCAGGTTTGCCTTTCACATCACCCTGATATTCATCAGAATGTGAGAGTTATGAACAGTCAAAGTCTCGGTCAAACCTGATCAGAATCAGATTCTCAGCGGAGGAGGCAGCCAAATCAGGATCAAAATCAGATTCTCCTCCAAAGCCCAAGAAAACCAAGATAGCAGAGGCTGGAATCACGGAGACCCAAGAAGTGGGTCAGTCATCCAAGCAACCAGGCAAAGATATCCTCATGGAGGAGGAGCCTGAAGAAGAGGAGGAAGCTCCACTGGTAATTAGAAGAAAGAGGAGAGCTCCGCAGGTGTTGGTTCCTACCACACCTAAGAAACCAAGAACCTCCATGAGAGGTGAAATAAGTCACCCCCCAGCACAAGTACAAGGGGCAGGTAGTGAAGTGCAGAAGGAACTTCAGCATAACATTCCACTTCCTACCATTGTCAAGTTCAAAACTGAACTGGCAGAAGAGCAACAAAAGGAAGCATCTCAGGCACAAGCAGAAAAGCATGTCTCGCTAGACGAGACAATAAACTTGTCTGATGATGAGGTGGTGCAGGATGTGGCTGCACAAGAAATGGAAACACTTGCAGCTGCTGGCATCAGTGTGACTCCTCACAAGCCTCCATCTATCCAATCAATGCTTGAGGAGATGAAACAAGCAGAAGCAGAGTGAGAAAAGAGCCTGGAACCAGAGAAGAGCCCAGAGCAGGTAGCACAGGACATAGGGCTGGACACACTGATCACCGACGTGACAAGTCCTGTAGTGGTAGACTTAACAAAGAAGCAGGATGCAAGTCCTGAGAAACCAGCAGGATCACCTGATAAGGGCCACCTGACAGAGGAGATAGAGATGGTCGAAGCAGAGGGCCTTGCTCTTAAATTAGGCCAGCAGAGCCCACAAGATACATCAGCAGGACCCGCTATAGTAGAGGTCCAAGAAATAAGGGCTGATGAAGAGGAAAAAGAAGAAATAAAGGATCCAGCTGCTAAGGCACAAGAGGTGGATAGTGCAGGCACAGAACAGGTAGCAACTGCAGAACAGATGCCATCACCTCGGGCGGATCCTATGATAACCGGTAAGGTGGACATGCCACTAGAAATTGAGAAACAAAAGGAGGATGATCAACCTCCACAAGGGGAAGAACTGGGGACAGGTGAAGTAATAACGGAGAAAGATCATGGTCATCATGATCTACATACAGGTACACCGCAGGGTTCCCCACACAAAGAAGATGCTCCCCCAGAAAAGGAAGTTCCTCAACAGGAGGAGGCACCTCAGGATCAACAGCAGCAAGGCGAGCATCAGGATAAAGAAAAAGAAAAATCACCATCTCCACAACACATATTGATGGAAACAGGAGATAGAGGTGAACAGCATCATGATGCTGAGAAGCATGATCGGGTGCCTCCATGGTTAGAAAAGGAGGTAAATGTTGAGGAGGAACTCGAAATCCAAGAGTTTGATGTCTAAACCCTGTTCTCTGCAGATATAATGAAGCCAAGGAGAAAGGCCAGAATGACTTCGGCCATCAAAAGAGATCCAACGACAGGGAGAAGGACCGCACAAATTGTTGTGCCTGCCGTAGAGAAAGAGAAAGGCAAAATCACTGTGGATGAATTCTAGATAAGCACAGTTGATTTGGGTTTTGCCAATGAAGAGCAGGAAGGTCAGGAGGGAAAAGACATCATAGACTCTCTAATTCAGAAAGTGAAAAGAGAGGAGAAAAATAAGCAACATAAAGAGTACATTTCTCAGTTGCATGCATACATTAAAGGTTTAACCAACCCTGAGGATACCACAGGTGAAGCTGCAGTCCCATTGACTGCCATTTCTCAGGAAGAAGTAAATAAACTGGACCTCATGAAACATGAGGCTTCCGTAATAAGGAAATGGATGTCATCCACATTAGATGATGCCATAGAAATAATGAAGGGTTCTTTGAAGAGATGGAGCATGTTGAGTGACTCCAAAACCAAGGTGGACAAATTGCAGATGCAGACCGGAAAAAGGTCTTATAAACTGGAGAAAGTCCTCAGCCTATTGGGAGAGATAAGGAAGATAAATCCACAACTGCTTATCAGTAAGTAGGTATTGAATAATAATACTGCATTATTAGTGGATATCTGGTATAAAGATGTATAGTTTGAATGCGGAGTCCTCAAGAGATGCAATAATAAGCTGAGGGAGATCAGCATGAGGCTACGCGATTTAATGGGCATTGAAGCAGACATGCTTGAAACATTGGAGGGCAAAGTGGAAGGGAAGATAGAGAATCAAGATGAAGATTCTGCCCTTAAGGCTCTACGCAATAACTTCCAAATGGAAGATGATGGTCTGCTCATCCACTTGACAGAAGAAGTGATAAATAAAATGATGAGGATCAAGGTCAAGATGGAGACCTATAATGAGACATTGCAGGACAGAGAAAATAAGCTGGATAACAGCAGGGATAAGTATGAGGCACACAAGCACGCCATTATCAAGGCAAAGACTCAAGATGGCGGAGGAATAGATCAGGTTGTGCAGTCATATGAGCAAATCCAAAGCAGCATGCAACCCCATATGCAGCCACGTCATCATCCAGATAGCGAAAGTTCAGAGAGCAATGCACATGATGATGACCCGCATGCATCAGATGAAGAGCATGATGGAGATACATCATGAAGGGGGAATATTTTGCATATGCAGTATAGATAGTTGCCAGCTGGCAACTTGTGCCTTTTTGTAAAATTGACAAGTCATGAAGTGATGACCGTTGATTTGTATTGACATATCAGATCCATGGATCTTTTGTAATGGATTCCTCACCTTATTCTATAAAAGGTGGTGGAATGCCTTGTTGTATTCATTCGAAACTTAATTAAAATCTGTTTGCTGAAATATTCAGGGCTCATTTCAAAGCTGCTGTATATGTACATGTCTTTTGCATACTTAATGAAAGGGAAGAGTATTTTGATTACAAATCTTCGTAAATCTTGAGTAATCTGTGTCTGAATTCTGGATATGTGCTTTGATTTGCTGCATCCCTTGGAGTGCTCATCATGTTGCATGTATTATTTTCATTCATTATCCTCTGAAGTTTGCATCAACTGTATCTAGCTGTGGAATGTCCTGGTGAACATATGGTTTGATTTCTTCTCCTCATGACAGTATCAAGCATGTATGTGGATCAAAAGCTAAAGGTTCAACTTAATTAGAAGTATTTTCTTTAATTTCTTTCAATTTCAGAACATCTCACTGTCATAATTGCAAATAACTGACAATCTTAAGCAAACAACCCAAAATATGCAGACATCTCGTAGATAATCACAAATATTTAGCATATTTGAACTCTAAGCGTGCACAATCAAAAATATCATGCAAAGATCTAGGAATTTTACTTCTTTTCATCAAATAACTACATAATTTGACTTCTCTGTAAAGAATTTCTGTAGGAATGTCATGATGATAGTATGTTTTCACGTAAGGCCCCAAAATGGAAACAACAATTCACATTAACTACTGAGTAACGTCAGTCGATTAAGACCTAATCACTGGAGACTTGGGATCATGAATTCTTTGAATTCACTGTATCTTTCAAGATGAATAAAGGTTAATGTGTACTTTTATTCTATGTTTGTTTGTGACTAACATCATGACCAACACAAATTGGCGCTAGAAGGAGGGCCAGTCTGGAAAACCACGCTCACCATCATTATTTTCAGGTTTGATTGACGCATAGAGTAAGGTAACCTCAGATCGCCTGTGAATTTCAATAAATTCCGTAAATATTTGCTGTGAGAAGTTTGTATGTGTTTATTCTACGTAAAGATTTCCAGATCTCACGTAAATATTGCAAGCTTTACAGTAGATCTTCTTGAATTCACTAAATATTGACCAAAGATACTTAAATTTGTTCAAGTCTCGCAGAATTTAAGCCTTAAACACTTGAGATCTCGTGCTACGATTAAGATACCCCAATATCCTGTCATATTTACAGTATCTTCGCAAATATGTCGTAAATATTCAGTCTGATTTGTCATTTGACCGCAAATATCACCTCATCCGGTGGAATCTAGCCAATATTTGCAAAGTTTCAGCCAATTTGCCTCCAAATCGAGAAATCCTGGCTCACAGGATAAATACCAAGTCCAGACCTAGTGAAATTTTTGAAGAATTGCCTGTTAGAGGTTTTAGACCTAGGACTGTGGACATTCATCATACTCCAGGGTCTAGTGCGTCTAGAGATTCACCGGGACCTCCTCTTGTAACTCCTGTTGGTTTGCAAATACCTTCCGGTATATCCGCGACACCTCCTGTTCAAACCCAGGGTATACCTTTAGTTCAACCTCAGCCAACTGCACCACCAGTTCAGCCCCCTCAGGTTGCAATGTCTTTCTTTGCAGCAGAGTCACCCTTGACCTTTAATGCATATCACGAGTTACCAAAGAATCTGGACAAGCTTTGTCCAAAATATCATCCTTATCAAGATGCTGATGATCATATCAGGACATTTAAAGAAGCTTGCTGCAGAGCTAGAATAGAACATCAGGACGTGGTGTGCAGATTATTTCCTTTTTCCTTAGGGGAAGAGGCTTATAATTGGTTCATCAGTCTTGGCCAAGCCTCTGTTGGTTCATGGGCTATCTTAGAGAAAGATTTTCTTGATAGGTTCAAGGTCCCTATTGATCCATCCATGAATTATCACATGTTTGCTACAATCAAAAGATTTGAGAATGAGCCTATTGCTAATTTCAATGCTAGGTTCCAGAAAATGTTGTCTAAACTAGTTGCCCCATATGTAGTAGCTGATGCTGCTGCTAGGAGTATCTATTATTCAGCCCTGGATCCATTAACTTCCATGTTCATCAAGAGAACACATCCTGAGATCACTACATTGACAGGGGCTTTTCAAGAAGCTATCAAGGTAAATCAGCAGTTGATACCTGCCCCTACTCTGAATATAGTATTTCCTACTTTGCCTGGCATGCAGTCACAATATCCTGCACAGTATCCTGCACCATATTCACCACAGTATCCTGCACAATATCTGAATGGGGCAGTGATACCTCCAATAGTCATGCCTGCACCTTTGCAAGTACCGCCATTGAGCATCATGCCTCCTCCTAATGGAAATGGCCAACTACCACAATATCCTGCACATGCTCAGACACCTCAGGGTACTAATCTATCCAACAGTAACCAGGGATCTTCTTTTTTCAAGCCTCAGACTGAAAATGTAGTTGCCAAAGCTCAAGAGGAAAAGGAAGAAATCAAAGAAGTTTCTGCTCAGTTGAGAAAACTCACCACAGAAGTAACACATTTGAGAAATCAGGGTTTTTATTCCCAGTCAGGTCAGAATAGGAGTTATCCCAATGACAGACCAAACTACCCTGACAGAGGATATAACAACAATAACTTCAACAATAATGGTGGAACCAATAATAATCCTCCTAGACAGCCTAGAATATGGAACTCCAGGCCAAATAATGGTTCATTACCATCACCCCTGGATAATCAGCTTCCAGGTGAAGCTAAACAGACTACTAGAGTCAATCTTGCTGAGGCAGCCCTTACCAATTGGTGTAGGATCCACAATACAAATGCACATGCAGAATTAGATTGCCCACAATTTAGGATTGCTGCTAGCATCTTTCAGACTGAAGTGTCTAATACTTCTGGAAATCCACCTCAGGCAGAAGGAAATGAGATAGTTCCTTGTGGATATGACTCAGCTTTTGTGTTAGAAACATACACTAACCAGCCTCATCTGAGTTATGATCAGACTTGTGAGGAATCTGCCTTAAGCTTTGAAACAAATTATGTTTTTCCCTTTGAGGATGAAAATGAACCTGCAAGAGAGCATGAGGAAGTACATGCATATCAGCAGCAATACCCTGGTAAGCACAATTATAACCTGAGGAGCAATGCCAATAGACCTGCTGGTCCATTGACATCATCTCTACCTCCAAACAACTTCAACACACCTCCTGATCCTAAGGCTAGCAATAACCCTGGGTTTCCTAAGGTGAATGCTCAATACTTGTCTCCTCAAAACACAGTAACAAAAGTCGTAAATACACCTCAAGAGTCTGACAAGTTAGTCAGCTATTTGGCTGATGAAATGAAGAAAATCAAGATCAGCCTGTCCTTATCGAAGTTACTGAAAACTCCTGCCATCAAAAAGGCATTCATGAAGTCACTAGATGATCCTGCCCCTAAAGAGGATAATCATCTTTCAAGTCAATCCAATGGCAAAGAGCATGCTGCTAAGGATAATATTGTCAAGCCTAAAGTGTCAGCTACAGTCCAAGCCGCCGAAACCTCCCACATGACCTTGTATAGAGATAAAACTAAATCACCTCCGTTTCTCCTTACCATAAGAATGTTCAGCAAGAACTTGCACAACTATTTGGTTGATTCAGGAGCCTCAACAAATGTTATGCCTTTGTCAATATGTAACGCATTAGGACTGCATCCTGCTAAATCCTTAAAGAAGGTCACTCAACTGGACAAGACGGAAGTAAGTGTAGTAGGGGAACTAATTCACATCCACATGCAGCTAGCGTCTGATCCTAGGATACAGTATTACATTGACATTCAGGTAGTTGACATACCTGATACTTATGGGATGTTACTTAGCCGAGATTGGTCTAAAACGCTTAACGGATACATGTCCACAGATTTCAGTCACATGTGGTTGCTATGGAAAGGTATACCTAATCAAATCAGGATTGATGCTAAACCTAGGATGAAACATATGATCACGGAATATAACAAAACAAATGAGATCATGTACGTAAACGTAGAGCTTGGAGTTTATTGCATCAGGCCACAGACCGTTAAAATAGAGGAGATCCTGATGCTTGATGTTCATCATCATCATGATGATGATTATCATGAGGACATGCCAAGTGTGGAATTTGATAATAATCCAGATAATGAGAACTAAATAGATCACTTCAGAGATTTTGAGATGCATTTATCTACTCAGGTAAAATGTTGCCAGTTATTGAATATACCTGCTAATGACATTTTGATTGATGGATGGTGCAGATTACATGCCGAAGCACACTCAGAAAAGACTTGTGAACCATGCTTAGACATGATGATGCTGGAGCAGACGTATAGTGAAGCATCATCATCATATTCCGAGGTGAGTGTTACATCTGATGATGATGACGATACTAATTCTTATTTGTCTTCTACAGGAACAGAAGAGTCGATAGATCATGATGAAGATCATATCCTAAAAGTAGAAGAGATCCTGGTAAATGATGCAGAAAAAGAAAAGATCACTCCTCGTAGCGATTGCTTCATGGAACCGGATTATGAGTTGTCTGATGAAGACAAAGGTAGTGATCTGATGAAGTTCGAAGAATTTCTGATAAAAGAAATAGAGAAAATGACACGACAGCATAAACCTCCCCACGAGGTGTTGATTAAAGGTTGGTGTAGACTGCATAAGGCACTTCACTCAGAAACAACTTGCTCACTATGCTTACATATTTTGAAGAAGCATGCAGCTGTAGATCTTGAACATCATCCTCTTGCTGATATGAAAGAGAAAACAGAAAAGCCATTAGGCTCACAAAATAAAGGAAAAAAGAAACTGGAGGATGATGACATCCCTAAGTTAAAGTGGATATCAGGCGGAGCAATAGCCAGAGCTGCCAAGAGAAAGGAAAGTTTAGCTAAGTGTCCTGCTAAGGATAAACCTTGGGTCCTAAGGTTTGATGGATCCAAATCTAAGCAAGGTGCTGGGGTAGGAATTGACCTTATTGATCCATCAGGGAAGCCCTATTTAGCAGCTTACAGGTTACAGTTCCCCTGTACTAACAATGTAGCAGAGTATGAAGCTCTAATTCATGGAATGTTATTTGCTCATAAGAAGAAGGTAAAGATCCTGCATGTCTTTGGGGATTCAGAACTAGTTGTGAGGCAAGTAAGAGGAATTTACTCCTGTAACTACAGAAAACTATCAAATTACAGGCATCGAGTGTGGGACCTGATTGAAGACTTTGATGCCTTTAATATCATTCACGTACCAAGGGAATAGAACTAGAGGGCAGATGCACTCGTCCAGGCCGCCAGTACGTTGGAACTGCTGTCTATATCTGGTCTAAAGAGATTTTCAGTAGAATTGGTGTCAGTACCTTCAGTACCTGACAATGTGACTAATCTCCAGGTGTTTGATGATGATCAGCACATCCTGGACTTTATATCAAACTGAGACATATTTGAAGCTCAGATTATAGATGAGAATGGTATGGAAGATCATGTCTAGGAAGAAGATGAGATATTAGAGTTGCCTAGTAACAGAATTCCCAAGGGTATGATTGAATTAGAAAGAGCCTTTGATCTAGATAATATGCTTAAACATAAAGACTTGCCTAAGGCAGATGGAGGTCAGTATTCACAAGTGAATATTGGACAAGCTGATGACAAGAGAAATGTCTTATTGGGTAAGGTTTGTACACCAGAAGAGTTAAAAGGAATAACTCAGGCCCTTAAGGATTACATACACGTAATTGCATGGACTTATGATGAGCTAAAGACATATGACACTTCTGTCATAACTCATACCATACCTCTCAAGCCAGATGCAAAACCTTTCAGATAGAAGCAGAGGCCAGTTAATGCTCTGCTTGAACCAATCATCCTTGAAGAAGTCAAGAAATTGTTAAATGCCCAGATAATATTTCCTGTAAGGCACTCCACTTGGGTGGCAAATCTTGTGCCAGTCAGAAAGAAGAATGGAGACATCAGGTTATGTGTAGATTTTAGGAACCTGAACAGAGCATCAGAAAAGGATAATTATCCTTTGCCCTCTTTGGATGAAGTTCTGCAGATTGTAAATGGAGCTAAAATGATGTCCTTCTTAGATGGTTTTTCAGGATACAACCAAGTGATGGTAGATAAAATTGACAGATTGAAAACTGCTTTCACCACAAAGTGGGGTATATTTGCATATAGACGTATGCCATTTGGACTTATAAATGCTGGAGCTACATTCCAGCGAGCAATGGACATAGCCTTCAGAGGCTTAATAGGAAAGTGTATAGTCATCTACATGGATGACCTGATGGTTTTCTCCAAGGAAAGGGGAAATCATGCTGCTGATCTCAGAAGTGTACTAAAGAAATGTGAAGAATATGGAATATCTTTGAATCCTAAGAAGTGCATATTTGGAGTCACAACAGGAAAGTTACTAGGCCACCTGATCACAGAAGATGGAATTATCATTGATCCTGATAGGGTGGAGTCTATTATGAAGTTACAACTTCCAGGAAGCAAAAAGGAACTTAAGTCCTACTTTGGTAAGATAAACTTTGTGAGGAAGTTCATCACCGACTTTGCTGAAATTGTCAGACCACTAAATGCCATGTTGAAAAAGGATGCACAAATTGAGTGGACACCAAAAGCCAAGGCTGCCTTTGAAGATATAAAGAAGGCCATTTCAGATGCTCCTATCCTCATTAGTCCAGATTATACAAGGGATTTCTACATCTACTCATTTGCCTTAGAACATACTTCTGCAGCAGTGTTAACTCAAAGAAATGAAGAGAAAGAAGAGAAACCAATTGCTTTCATGAGCTGTCCTTTCAGGGATGCTGAGTTGAGATATGTAGATGTTGAAAGACAGGCACTTGCATTAGTCAGAGCAGTCAAGAAATTTAGACATTATATACTAAGAAGTAAAGTGATCGCTGTGGTACCAGATGCAGCAGTAAAGATGCTGCTGATGCAGAGCGAACCTGGTGAAAAAAGAGCCAAATGGATTACTGTATTACAAGAATATGACATGGAGACCACACCAATGAAGCTGGTAAGAGGACAAGCTCTGAGCCAGATGATATCCGAAACTAATCCAAACATCATCAGTCAGCAGTATGTGATCAATGAGAAAGACAATAGAGAATGGTATTCAGACATCAGGCACATCCTGATCACTGGAGGATGTCCTTCAAGAATGCAAGCTTCACAGAGAAGAGCCTTGAAGATAAGATCCCAGAAGTATATGATGAAGGAGGGAACCTTGTTTAAGAAGAATTATGAAGGAATATACCTAAGATGCTTAGAGAAACCAGAAGCAAATAAAGTTTTGATAGAGTTACATGACAAGTTTGGAACGGCACACGGATCAGCGTTGGCCACAACACATGCAATCCTCAGAGCAGGATATTACTGGCCTACAATTTTTAAGGACACGGCTGATCATGTTAAATGTTGTCATGTTTGCCAGGTTGCTGCCAATAGAGAGAAATATGCTGCGCAACCGTTGCAGCCAGTGGTGGAAGAGCGCCCATTCACACAGTGGGGCATGGATTTCATAGGACCGATCAATACTCCGTCTTCCTCAGGCCATAGGTATGTCCTAACAATTACTGACTATTGTACTAGATGGACTGAGGCTACCAATAGAAAAACTTGCACTGCAAATGATGTCATTAGGTTTCTGGAAAGCAACATTGTCACCAGGTATGGAATTCCTTATGCATTGGTAAGTGATAATGGTTCTGCCTTCATTTCCACCAAATTGTCAAGTTGGGCTTTTGATCATGGGATCATACTTAAATTTTCATCCAACTACTATCCCCAAGGAAATGGATTAGCAGAATCCACCAACAAGAATTTACTAAGTATCATAAGAAAACTGATAGAGAAAAATCCCAGGGAATGGAACTCATTTCTGAAATATGCCTTATGGGTAGACAGAACTAGAATGAAAATTGCATTAGGAAACTCACCCTTCCAACTAGTGTATGGGGTAGATCCTATCCTCCCTGTAAACTTGAAAATTCCTACTCTACAGTTTGCCCAAGAATATCTAGGCATAGATAATAAGCAGGAAGTTAGGTTGCTTCAGTTGATGCACCTAGAAGAAAAGCGGAGTCAAGCGATTGACCAATTTGCAAAACATTAGGCTGTTGTCAAATGCTGGTTTGACAAGAGAGCCAGAGTTAAAGCTTTCAGGATATCCGATTTAGTCCTGATGTGGGATAAAGCCCATGAGAAGAAAGGTGATCATGGTAAGTTTGATAGATTATGGATAGGTCCCTTTCAGATTTCTGAGATCTTAGGAGACAGCACTTATAGGCTTAAGAACCTGACAGGTGAGGATGTTCCGTTGCCAGTCAATGGACAATTCCTCAAACATTATTTCCAGGCCTGAATGACTTCGTCACAGACATATGTATCATAATGTATATTTGTATAGTTGTTTGTACAGTTTGTTTGTTGTGCGTGTTTTGGTTTTGCTGGTTGGGACCTTTGTTCTGGTAAGTCAGGATGATGCACTTCATCACCCTAGAAAATAATTAAGTTGTTGAGATTCAGATGATGAGATCACATTTAAACATAGGTTATGATTCATTCTAAGAAGTGTTCATGATCAGGTTTATGATGTCTTTTCATCAGGGTGCTTTTTCTTGGTCAAAGTGAATCCATCACAATGAAACACCTAACAGCCTTGGGTTTGTTGAACACACTAGTATAGCTGTTAAGTGAAAAATCTAAAGGGACTCCCTTGCTACCAGTGCAATCTCCAACCTAAAGCTACAAGTAATGGTACCTTGTACAAATGAGCTGACATAATGATATCAGATATAAATTTTAAAGAGAAAATCAGAAAAGAAATAAAATTAGGCCATCTAAGTAACTCTACCGGGGCTATGGACGCCTGCTGGCAGTGGGGCTCTACTTAGGGAGATTGTATAGATAACCTTGCCGAGGCTATAGACGCCTGCTGGCAGCAAGGCTCTATCCAGGTTGGCTATGAGGGATGATCTCCAACTATGTAGTTTAACACCAGTTACTTACGTTTTCAACTTACTTTCAAGATGAGGATAATCAATCATATGCACACACCTGATCCTTTGTTAGCATTATCACCATGATGAAATTTTATCATTCCGAGGATCATGATGCTTACGCTTAGACGGAATTAGAATACTATAGATAAATGTGATCACATCACTTGAATCATTGGAATTTGTTTATTTTCTTTGGTGGCAAGTTGTTGTGTGGTTACACAACACGCCCCATTTTGACTTGGCAAAATAGGGACCCAACTTCTTTTTTGCTTGGTTTGTGTTTCTTGCTTTCTGGCAGTTTGGTAAAAATCAGTCGAGTGTATCATCACGTTGAGTCAGGATGAGGTAAGTCCCCAATATGAGGTCAGGTTGTCAAAATTTGTATTTTGTAGCTGTGATCTTATATTCTGAAAGAACACTAAAATTCATGTAGGTTTGCCTTTCACATCACCCTGATATTCATCAGGATGTGAGAGTTATGAACAGTCAAAGTCTCGGTCAAACCTGATATTCGCAAAAGGGGGGGTCATATTTTATAACCTCATTCATGTTGTTTCGGAACAACATCATCATATTTGAGACATCCCCTGATATATCCTATGGCTCAAATATCCGGACATCAACTTTAAATGGTAGTAAGTCTTTCCCGTCAATCGGTCTTTTATATCGCGAACATCATGTTTTGAAAGTAACCCGATATTCGTTAATATCCTCCTGACGCGAAATATCACCCTTAGCAAACATCCTGATGACATCATCTGAATATGATAAATGAAGAAACAAACATCCTGATGACATCATCATCATATTTACATTTCGACAGGATATTTTGTAAACACGATCATGTTCGCCTAATATCATGATGACGTCATGAAGCATTTCTGATACAAAGAACGAATATCATGATGATGTCATCCTGATATTCCAAAAAGAGGATGAGCAAGCTTGGCTCATCATCATCATTTTATTTTGAAACATCACCTGATAAACCGAAATATCCTCCTGATGTGCTAAAATGTAAACAAAGGGTGCATTGTCACCCGAATCTTGTAGCGATAATAGTTCCAATGTTAAGGAGGATGATATCGAAACTCAACCCGATATTTGTGAAATGCCATCCTGCTCTCATGATATCTTGTCATGTGGATATCCCCCCACTCCCTTTGCCACCATTATCATTAAATACGCGCAGACATGGTAGGTGATTCCTGCCGATCCCAGAACCCAATGAAATACCTGGCGAGATCCTGAGTTTTCGCACGAATGATCAAAGATTGCAATCTAACTTGTTAGAGTTGCCCTAAATTCACCCTAACTGCGAGGTTAAAAGGTAATTCAATCGCCATTGTTACATTTACCTGCGTTAAAATTGTTTTACAGAGCACTAGCCTCCATATCCGCATAATAGCTACCGTTGCGCAATTCGAGCTCACAGATAGAAGGAAGGAAGTGATCAGCAGTTGAATTAAGAACGTCTTGACGATATACTGGTATAAAGAAAAATCTGCATAACCAGGTAAGTGAACTAAAACCCTCATCATGTTGTTTCTAAGTGATTGTTGAAAGTTCTGGTTATGTATCCATGTAAGTAAGTAATGTGAAATTGATGCAATAGGCATGATATTTGCAATATATATGCATGCATATACCTGTTGTGAGAAGAAATGTTGTTAATTACAGGTACCCATGGCTGAAAAATGTTTAGTCAAGAATCAGGAAGAATTCAGCAGGCCTATGTTCTCTTCTCAGAGAGGGGTCCTGTTCAAATTTGGGGCAATTACAGATACCCATCAGGGGAGTACCAACCTGGAAGCTTGGTCAGCCAAGCTGAATGATGGACAAGATAAGAGTCCAGTGCTGGATGCCGTGTTTGTATCAGGTATGTGGAACGCTATTGGCTTCCCATACTCCATGGAGTCTCTGGAGCTAGTCATTGAATGCGCCTGGAATTATAACCCTCAGACGAGGCAAGTGGTGAAGCATGGGAGGGTATACGCAGACCTCTCCATCAAAGGTCTCTCTCGGACATTTGGACTGCCAATGGGCAGTAAGGTAAAGAGTGTAGGCTTAAAGAAGTCTGAAAGAGAATATGAGGCCAACAAGAAGACGGCCAGAAAGAATATGTATGCTTGGCGGGCTGAGAACAACACATACAATGCAGCGGCCAAGCTCCCTGTGCACATGTTCAAGTTTGATTTTAATGAGGAATATCAGTATGTGATTGCCCTACTGAACAGGGTGACTGGCCAGCCTGATACTGGAGAATTCAGAGATTGGATGTATGGCGTGATAATGATGTGCCTGTATGCAGACATCAAGCCACTGTGGGGCCAAATCATAAGCGACGCTCTGCATGAGCAGCTGCTGAACCTGGGAGGTTCAGATTGTGCCTTCTACATGACCTCTTATATTGTTTATTCCTATGCTTATAGAGGCACTTTTGACACCCTGGTCACAGATGGAAAACTGATGGGCACAAATGCAGCGTATATATGGGATCATCATCCTCAGCTGCAAAGAACCAAATATATCAAGGATTACAAACTGGTCAATGATGCATTCTCCATGCATCTGGTAAGGACCATGGAAGATGACAGGACAAAAAGACTGAGCATGGAGGCTCAGGAGGCAGTATATAGGCATGGGGCATGGTACATCCAATTTGCCACCTTTTCCTACATCAGGATAGAAGGTTTTGAAGGGCATCCCCTGATGCTGCCAAGGTATCCTACTGATGCAGTAGTTTTAATGGAATTTATCAGGCAGGGCTCCACCATCATACAGATGTATAAGGATGCCAAGAAGCTGCCACCAATTTTGTTCCCAGTCAGCATTGGCAACTACATGTGCCCTGACTCGGATAATATAAAGAAGGTGATGGTCAGTCTGAATAAGATGAATTTACTACCCTTCCCAGTAACGAGACCATATGATCCTTACGGCCGAATGCAGAAGATTCTAGGAAAGCCTATTCATCAGAGGCACCTAGAGGACCTTTGGGCCGACTGCGAAGATGAGGCAGAGGCTAGGAGGAGGAGGTATCAGAGGTTGACTCTGAACCAGATCAGGACATTTGACTGCATACCCCTCCCTCAGTAGCTGAAGAGTGATGACGACAGAATCATGGCAGATGAATACGAGCAGAAGAAGATCTACAATGATACCATCTCTGCACCTGACCTCACCATGCAGGAGGATATGTCCTTGGACCCATTCTTTGCCAGAACCATACACTTGACCCAAGCTTGGGTAGATGCACAGGTAGAGGTACTGAAGAAGAAAGGTGTTGCCATCACGGTGGACAACAAAAAGAAGGGGCAGGACATTCCTGCAGATGAATATGATGACTTCCTGCTGGAGAAGCGGAAGACTAAGGGAGAGAGGATCCCTCCACCACAGCAGCCTAGCAAAAGGGCCCCAAGGGGCAAGAAGGTGGAGAAAGGACCAAAAGGGGTCACAATTGACCAGGCAATATTCACAGCGGAGGAGGCAGCCAAATCAGGATCAGAATTAGATTCTCCTCCAAAGCCCAAGAAAACCAAGACAGCAGAGGCTGGAATCACGGAGACCCAAGAAGTGGGTCAGTCGTCCAAGCAACCAGGCAAAGATATCCTCATGGAGGAGGAGCCTGAAGAAGAGGAGGAAGCTCCACTGGTAATTAGAAGAAAGAGGAGAGCTCCGCAGGTGTTGGTTCCTACCACACCTAAGAAACCAAGAACCTCCATGAGAGGTGAAATAAGTCACCCCCCAGCACAAGTACAAGGGGCAGGTAGTGAAGTGTAGAAGGAACTTCAGCATAACGTTCCACTTCCTACCATTGTCAAGTTCAAAACTAAACTGGCAGAAGAGCAACAAAAGGAAGCATCTCAGGCACAAGCAGAAAAGCATGTCTCGCTAGACGAGATAATAAACTTGTCTGATGATGAGGTGGTGCAGGATGTGGCTGCACAAGAAATGGAAACACTTGCAGCTGCTAGCATCAGTGTGACTCCTCACAAGCCTCCATCTGTCCAATCAATGCTTGAGGAGATGAAACAAGCAGAAGCAGAGCAAGAAAAGAGCCTGGAACTAGAGAAGAGCCCGGAGTAGGTAGCACAGGACATAGGGCTGGACACACTGATCGCCGAGGTGACAAGTCCTGCAGTGGTAGACTTAACAGAGAAGCAGGATGCAAGTCCTGAGAAACCAGCAAGATCACCTGATAAGGGCCACCTGACAGAGGAGATAGAGATGGTCGAAGCAGAGGGCCTTGCTCTTGAATCAGGCCAGCAGAGCCCACAAGATACATCAGCAGGACCCGCTATAGTAGAGGTCCAAGAAATAAGGGCTGATGAAGAGGAAAAAGAAGAAATAAAGGATCCAGCTGCTAAGGCACAAGAGGTGGATAGTGCAGGCACAGAACAGGTAGCAGTTGCAGAAAAGATGCCATCACCTCGGGCGGATCCTACGATAGCCGGTACGGTGGACATGCCACTAGAAATTGAGAAACAAAAGGAGGACGATCAACCTCCACAAGGGGAAGAACTGGGGACAGGTGAAGTAATAACGGAGAAAGATCATGGTCATCATGATCTACATACAGGTACACCGCAGGGTTCCCCACACAAAGAAGATGCTCCCCCAGAAAAGGAAGTTCCTCAACAGGAGGAGGCACCTCAGGATCAACAGTAGCAAGGCGAGCATCAGGAGAAAGAAAAAGAAAAATCACCATCTCCACAACACATATTGATGGAAACATGAGATAGAGGTGAACAGCATCATGATGCTGAGAAGCATGATCAGGTGCCTCCATGGTTAGAAAAGGAGGTAAATGTTGAGGAGGAACTCGAAATCCAAGAGTTCGATGTCTCCACCCTATTCTTCGCAGATATAATGAAGCCAAGGAGAAAGGCCAGAATGACTTCGGCCATCAAAAGAGATCCGGCGACAGGGAGAAGGACCGCACAAATTGCTGTGCCTGCCGTAGAGAAAGAGAAAGGCAAAATCACTGTGGATGAATTCCAGATAAGCACAGTTGATTTGGGTTTTGCCAATGAAGAGCAGGAAGGTCAGGAGGGAAAAGACATCATAGACTCTCTAATTTAGAAAGTGAAAAGAGAGAAGGAGAAAAATAAGCAACATAAAGAGCACATTGCTCAGTTGCATGCATACATTAAAGGTTTAACCAACCCTGAGGATACCACAGGTGAAGCTGCAGTCCCATTGACTGCCATTTCTCAGGAAGAAGTAAATAAACTGGACCTCATGAAACATGAGGCTTCCGTAATAAGGAAATGGATGTCATCCACATTGGATGATGCCATAGAAATAATGAAGGGTTCTTTGAAGAGATGGAGCATGTTGAGTGACTCCAAAACCAAGGTGGACAGATTGCAGATGCAGACCGGAAAAAGGTCTTATAAACTGGAGAAAGTCCTCAGCCTATTGGGAGAGATAAGGAAGATAAATCCACAACTGCTTATCAGTAAGCAGGTATTGAATAATAATACTGCATTATTAGTGGATATCTAGTATAAAGATGTACAGTTTGAATGCGGAGTCCTCAAGAGATGCAATAATAAGCTGAGGGAGATCAGCATGAGGCTACGTGATTTAATGGGCATTGAAGCAGACATGCTTGAAACATTGGAGGGAAAAGTGGAAGGGAAGATAGAAAATCAAGATGAAGATTCTGCCCTTAAGGCTCTACGCAATAACTTCCAAATGGAAGATGATGGTCTGCTCGTCCACTTGACAGAAGAAGTGATAAATAAAATGATGAGGATCAAGGTCAAGATGGAGACTTTTAATGAGACATTACAGGACAGAGAAAATAAGCTGGATAATAGCAGGGATAAGTATGAGGCACACAAGCACGCCATTATCAAGGTAAAGACTCAAGATGGCGGAGGAATAGATCAAGTTGTGCAGTCATATGAGCAAATCCAAAGCAGCATGCAACCCCATATGCAGCCACGTCATCATCCGGATAGCAAAAGTTCAAAGAGCGATGCACATGATGATGATCCGCATGCATCAGATGAAGAGCATGATGGATATACATCATGAAGGGGGAATATTTTGCATATGTAGTATAGATAGTTGCCAGCTGGCAACTTGTGCCTTTTTGTAAAATTGACAAGTCATGAAGTGATGACCGTTGATTTGTATTGACATATCAGATCCATGGATCTTTTGTAACTGATTCCTCACCTTATTCTATAAAAGGTGGTGGAATGCCTTGTTGTATTCATTCAAAACTTAATTGAAATCTGTTTGCTGAAATATTTAGGGCTCATTTCAAAGCTGCTGTATATGTACATGTCTTTTGCATACTTAATGAAAGGGAAGAGTATTTTGATTAGAAATCTTCGTAAATCTTGAGTAATCTATGTCTGAATTCTGGATATGTGCTTTGATTTGCTGCGTCCCTTGGAGTGCTCATCATGTTGCATGTATTGTTTTCATTCATTATCCTCTAAAGTTTGCATCAACTGTATCTAGCTGTGGAATGTCCTGGTGAACATTTGGTTTGATTTCTTCTCCTCATGACAGTATCAAGCATGTATGTGGATCAAAAGCTAAAGGTTCAACTTAATTAGAAGTATTTTCTTTAATTTCTTTCAATTTCAGAACATCTCACTGTCATAATTGCAAATAACTGACAATCTTAAGCAAACAACCCAAAATATGCAGACATCTCATAGATAATCGCAAATATTTAGCATATTTGAACTCTAAGTGTGCACAATCAAAAATATCATGCAAAGATCTAGGAATTTTACTTCTTTTCATCAAATAACTGCATAATTTGACTTCTCTGTAAAGAATTTCTGCAGGAACGTCATGATGATAGTATGTTTTCACGTAAGGCCCCAAAATGGAAACAGCAATTCACATTAACTACTGAGTAACGTCAGTCGATTAAGACCTAATCACCGGAGACTTGGGATCATGAATTCTTTGAATTCACTGTATCTTTCAAGATGAATAAAGGTTAATGTGTACTTTTATTCTATGTTTGTTTGTGACTAACATCATGACCAACACTACCCCAGTTGTAGATAGAGGAAGACCAATTGTAAATGCAAGAGGGTGGCCAATATCCAACAAGAAAAGATTGAAAGGCCAGAATTACAGCCATTTGAAGGAGATGGTGGGCAACTATTCTTCATAGCCCAAAGAAGACCTTGGTAGTAAAAATAAGGTATACCCTCTGATCCACTTAATCATAATTCTCCCATTCCTATTGCAAACCAAAATTTCTCTGCTTGGAATACTCAACAGTGCCCTAGTAATCCAAATGCATGGAAAAACCTACAATGGCCTACTCCACAATGACCTACCCCACAAATTGGTTGGAGTCAACAATAGCCAAATCTATAGCCTCAACAAAATTTCCAAGGTCCCAACTATAACCCCCAGTGGCCTACTCAGCAGCAACAATGGCAGTCTCAATGGAACAAGGGCCAACAATGGTAGCAAAATGCACAATTTCAGCAACTAATGATTCCATCTCAGCCACAACAGCCAGCCATAATGCTACCATCAACACCTCAAAATCTACCTCCTAGATCTACCCAAATCCCTGCCCAACCTACACCTAACCCTAACAGCAAGCTTGTCCAACAAGCTTATACTAATAAGGTAATGCAATATCCCACTTATGGGGTGGAAGTGAGTAATGTCCATCTTAGATTAGGGAAACAACTTGTAGGTCCTTCATCTCCACAAATCATAGAACTTGAAGATGAAGAACCCATAGAGAAAGCCTTAGATAAACCACCTTTGGAACTTGAATCAACCAAAGATGCCCAAACTACCTTACATCAGAAGTCTCCTCCTTTTCCTGAGTGCTTGGCCATGCAAAAATAAACTACCCAAACTGATAATGTCCTTCTCAACCGGCTAAAAGATATAAGCATCAAGATTCCCTTAATCCAAGACATCAAGGATATTCCTATCTACACTAAGACTAGTAGGGATCTTTGCATAAAGAAGCCAGGGAGGAAGAGAATAGACCCTCAGACAGTGCATGTTTTAGGTAATCTTGCTGATATCATGTTGGGTAATATAACTGTTCCCAAACATACAGATCCAGGTAGTCCAGTGGTGGATGTCAAGATCAATGGGACTTTGATTAAGAAAACTCGAATAGATTTAGGAGCTGCAATTAATGTCATGACCAAGGAAACAATGTAGACACTCCAATTGAACGACCTTAGGCCTACTCAGATAGTCTTGCAATTAGCTGGTAGGTCTACAGTTAAACCTGAAGGAATCATAGAAGATTTGGTTATTGCATTAGATTCTTAGGAATACCCTACTAATTTTATAGTGTTGCAGCCAAAGGTTAATCTTGTTGGTTATCCTCTTATACTAGGTAGACCATGGCTTGCCATTGCTAATGTATTTATAGGTTGCTGGTCTGGTAACATGATCATATCCAATGGGACTGTGACCAAGAATTTAGTTTTATATCCACTAGCCCAGCCATACCATGAGATTGAGCAGACCATTTGGCCTATGTTGGAAGATCAAGACACCTATTCCTTGCAAACCCTAATGATTATTAAATGTAGCCCATTATTGGATATTCTAGATGAAGATGAGCTAATTGCTCATGTTATACAAAATCACTGTGGGAGGCACCCACAGTAACAAGACTACCTATCTTGCTTACAAGACCCTTTAAGCAACATAATACCCAGCAATTCCTCATAAGAGGTATCCCAAATATTTCATGCATTATTACCCTAGCAATGCTTACCCGTATTACCCAGCCTTGATTTGTGTTTTGTGCAAGTACTGTCCAAACAATTTGAAGTCAAGCCAGGAAAGATGTTGAATATTATCAATGCATTGACTAATGAACAACAATGATCCCTAAATGAAGTATTGCATACACACTCAACAACATTAGCCTGGGATTACAGTGACATGAAAGGCATTGATCCTACCTTATGTATGCACAAAATATACATTGATGATGGCTATAGACCCATCAGGTAGCAGCAGAAGCACATGAACCTTGCCCTCATAGAGATTGTGAAAGTTGAGCTTTAAAAGCTTTTGGATGCAGGTTTATATACCCCATTTCAGATAGTGAATGGGTTTCACCATTGGTCATAATGCCTAAGAAAGGTGGAAAATGGAGAGTTTGTGTTGATTATAGGGAACTAAATACTGCTACTAGGAAAGATCACTTTCCCTTGCCATTTATTGACCAAGTTCTTCTTTGGCAGGCAAGAAATATTTTTCCTTTCTTGATGGCTTTAGTGGCTATAACCAGATTAAGATTGATCTAGAGGATCAGGATAAGACAACATTTACATGCCCTTGGGGGACATATGCATACTTTGTCTTACCCTTTGGTTTGTGCAACACTTCAGCTACATTTTAAAGAGCAGTCCTTAGTATTTTCTCTAATTTTTCCCATGATAGCATGGAGATTTATATGGATGACTTCACCACATATGGTGACACATATGATGAATCTTTACACAATTTAGAGAAAGTGTTGAAGAGATGCACAGAGCACAACCTCTCTTTGAGTAATGAAAACTATTTTCTGATGATGACACAAGGAATAGTTTTGGGACATTTTATCTCAAGTGCAGGCATACAAGTGGACCCAAAGAAGATTGAAGTTATTTCCACCCTACCTATTCCACAGAAACAAAAGGATGTAAGGAGCTTCCTGGGACATGCAAGATACTACAGGAGGTTCATTCAAGATTTTAGCAAGTTTGTTGCACCTCTGTTTACTCTATTGACCAAGGACAGTGAATTTGATTGGACACTACCTTGTCAAACTTCTTTTGAAAAGATAAAATCATCCTTAACACAAGCTCTAGTTCTTAGAGGTCCAAATTGGACACTACCTTTTCACATCCACATAGATGCATCAGACTTTTCCATTGGAATAGTTCTAGGCCAACAAGAAGGAACTAAGGAATATGCAATATACTATGTAAGTAAAAGTCTGTAAGGAGCTGAGTTAAACTATATTGTGACAAAGAAAGAGATGTTGGTAGTTGTTTATGCAATTAACAAATTTAGACACTACATTACTGGTTATCAAGTATTCATACACACAGATCATGTTGCAATTAGATATTTGATAAATAAGCCCATAGTGGGTGGCAAGCTTGTCAGATGGTTGTTGTTACTACAAGAATTTGACATAAAAATTGTTGACAAGCCAAGTAAGGCTAATGTAGTTGCTAATTTCCTGTCAAGACTACCCACACAATCAATAGAAGGGGTGGTTGATGACTCTTTTTCTAATGAGCATCTCTTTGATCTCACTATACACACTCATTGGTATGCAGATATAGCTAATTATTTGGTTTTAGGGTAGATTCTAGGATACTTTTCTCCAAGTGAGAAAAGACAACTAGTTGACAAATATTTTCCTTCTTCTTGGATTTCTAGATTTCCATTTTATACTGGCCCAGATAATATTATGAGAAGATGTATCAGAGAAGATGATGTGTTTGACATATTGAAGGCTTGTCATGATGAACCTTGTGGGGGACATTTTGCAGCCAAAAGGATAGCCTTCAAAATACTGATAGCAGGATATTACTGGCCAACAGTTCATAAAGATGCTATCAAGTACACTAGAAGCTGTGATAGATGTCAAAGAATGGGAAGAACTATAAGAAGTGATGAAATGCCTTTGCAGCCATAGATCTCATTAGCTCCTTTTGACAAGTGGGGACTCAATTTTGTGGGTCCTATATCTCCTACATCCAACAAAAAAGAATATATCTTGGTATGTATTGATTACTTAACTAAATGGGTTGAAGTTAAGGCATTATAGTTTGCCAGAGATGGCAATGTGGCCAAATTCCTGTATGAGGACATCTTCACTAGGTATGGTATGCCAAGGGAGATAGTAATTGATGAAGGACCACAATTTACATCTGATTTAATCACCAAATTGGTAGAGGAATATCATGTCAGACATAAGAAATCCACTCCCTACCATCCTCAAGCTAATGGTCAGGTGGAAGTCACAAATAGGGAAATTGAGAACATCTTGACAAAGACAATACAACTTCATAGAAGAGATTGGGTTTCTAGGCTCCCAGAAGCTGTTTGGGTATACAAAACTACCTGGAAGACTACTACAGGGTTTACACCTTATGAATTGGTCTATGGCAAGACAACAACCGTTCCTATAGAATTTGAACACAAAACCCTGAGGATAGCAGTGGAACTAGGGATGGATTTGACAACAGCTCAATAGGACAAGCTACAATATTTGAACACTCTAGATTAAATGTTATTGGAGGCCATTCATCACATAGAGATCATACCAACAAAGAGCCAAATGGCATGACATTACATCAAGACTAAAGAATTCTCTGTTGGTGACCTAGGCACTCCTTTATGATTCAAGATACAAGGATTTCAAGGGCAAGCTTTAGTCCCGATGGTTAGGCCCATACAATATTAAACAATTCTTTCCTAATGGTGCAGTTCAATTGTAGACCATTGATGAAGTTTGGTTTTCACTATTAGTAAATGGGCATAGGCTAAAACTATATAAAAAGCCACTTCAAAAGAATGACTTTCTTGTTTCTTTAGTTGCTCAATATGGTACTCCTGATACTCCTGATGAAGATGCTGTGACACCAACTGATACACCTTCAGAAGCTAATCCATCAACATTGTCCAGTGATGTGAAGGTTGAGTTACAATACTCAACCCTTGTCACTGAAACATAATTTTCTTTGCTTTATAAATCACATGCACACATAGCACATTATACATGATGACCACAGTAAACTTCAAAGGAACCTATTTTTCACATGCCATAGGGATCTGTTGCAGTTGGGCCTTGGTTTAGTGTTTTTTAACAAATCTAGTCGAGACCTGTGTTGTGGGTGCCTGTAGCAACAAGTGTCTGTGGATATTTTCAACAATTTGGCAACATTCCATTCTTCTTCCCATGCATTTTCTTACTACTACATATGTTTCATCCAACTTCAATAATCCAATGGTTATGACATGCTTGTTTATATTGCATTCACAAGCTGTTACATCAACTATTGTGTTCTGTCACATCGCATAAGTCTGACGTACCCACCACCCTCCCTTCTACTCTATGCATATCACTCTGCTCATGCTAAATAAATGCCAATGTACTGATCTCCTTTTCCAAGGTGAATGGGTCAATTGTCTCCATAACCAATGCACATAACGTAACCTTTCAATGATTATCTTAAAATTTATATTTATATTCATTATTATGTAGTGTTTATCTCATGCATGTGGCAATATATCACCCTTTTCATGTAATCATTACTCTTTCATCCTTGCACATTCATTCATGAAGTATGGTCACTTCATATTTCAGTTGGAGGGAGGGGTATATGGTTAGTTTTTATGGGTTTTATTTTTACCATCAATCAAAGTTTTTAGTTAACAAGGTTTTCCTATGTTGTTTTCCATGATACTCAATGTGCCCTATTTTGTGAGCTTGTTATTTCCCTGTGAATGAGCTGACATTTCAATTTTTTACTAACAAAGAGCTCTAAAAAGCTGAAAGGTAGTTTTTTGAAGGTGGTAAAATTCAAATTAGGTAGAATTAAGAATTGATAAGAGTACAGAATACAAGTACAATGGGGGGTGATGTAATCAGAAGAGAACCATCAGTGCATAAGGAGATATTGGAAGATGTATTGGTTCTCCCACTCTTTACTAGAATGGGGTGGTTAGACTATTTTATGAAATTAACAGAGTATGATAATAATATGGCAAGGGATTTTATAACAACTTTGCAGTATGATGAAGTGATAGTGATGGGATTAGTTATGGATGCCTCTAAAATAGCTATTGCCCAAGTCACTAGACTACCTTGAATAGGGTCTGAGTATCTAGCCCATGCTGATGCAGCAACAACGAGGGAGGAATTTTGTGAGCGTGGTGACAAACTGGATTCAATCACACAAGATACAAAAAGATTATCCCTTCCATTCTTCTGGGGGAAATGTGCCTCATATATTATCAAATATATTACCTGTGATGGTTGACATAACTTGTTGTATACTGTACATTTTAAGTTGTTGAATCACCTGTGCCATGACAAACTGTTTAATGTTCCCAATTATCTATATGATATGTTGAAGAGAATGGAATTTGAGTATCAAAAAGGACAAACATAGACTATATTGTCTCATCATTGTTTGATAGCTCTATTGGTTAAAAGGAGTTTGAGAATCCAGTACCCATAAGTTAGCTGGGATACTTTTAAACAATGCAAGGATATTTTAGAATTATTGGAAGTAGATGAACCTCAACAAGAGCCAGAACTAGAAGTTGAACCTAATGTTGAACCAGACGTTGAGCTTGAATGAGAAGAGCCGTAGGATGAAATTCCTCCAGAAACTAGGCTGGTGACAGTAGAAGAAATCTCAATTCCTAACCCTAGACCTTTAAGAGGAACTATGAGAAGTGATGCTTCTACTTCTTCTAAGAAGAAGAGTAAGAAGAATGTAGAGAAGTATAAGAGCATTGAGTAAGAGAAGGGTGCAGTGGAGAGGAAGAAGAGTAGAAGTCAGAAAAAAATAAAAAGTGAAGAGAAGCCAGAAACTGTCACACCTAGGCATTTAAGAAGGCTAAGGAAGTAGAATATAGGAAAAAGAGTTGATGAGGAATAAGGGGAAGCAGAAAAGGAAGAAGCATAGTAGCAGCAAGATCCAACATTATTGGACACAACTTCAGAGAAGGAAGGAAATGTCCCTGGGAATATTCCTATTGATGCTAGTATACCTACCAAATGAAGAAGGTATGTTTCTTTATCCTCTAGTTCTAATTTAGAGGAGAAAGATGGGAAAAACGGTCCCTGGCAGCCCTGTTAGAGAAGATTTTGATGTTACTAAAAACAAGGATGAAAGTTTTGATTTTGAACAAGAAACAGAGTTGTTAGAAGATAGAAATATAAGGAAAGAACTTTAGAAAGCCCTTAATAGAGTCAAACAATTAGAAGAACAAGTGAAACAGTATGAGGAAAAGGATAGGGAAAAAGAGATAAGAGTAAAAGAATTGGAGGAGAAAATTCAGACATATGGTCACACACTAATATGGATCTATTAGCACAAGTGGTTGAGAGTAAAATGGAAAATGAGGAAAAAGAAGTCCCAATCCTATAACCTCTTGTAATAAGACCTCCAACATGCCTCACTGTTCTATCTATGGGTTTTGAATTGATGAAAATCAATGATGAATTCAAGCAAGAAAAGGAAAATTGGGAGGAGGAGAAACAAATTCTTAATGCATCATTAGAAAGTAAAAATGCTAAGCTAAAAAGGTTGGTAGGGAAGCTGATAGAGGTAGTTGATAGGGCAATTCAAATCATAGAATGCAGACCTCCACCAAGAGTTTATGCATTATTTCTCAAGGAAAATTTTATCAGCTTTCAATTCAATAGATTCATCAATGATTAGCCTATTTTTATCTATTCAAGGCATAATTTTTTTTAGTTATTTCAAGAAGTCTGTTTGGAAGAACAAGATTAGTTATGTGAATAATATTTGCACAATTATTTGATGGAAGAAGATATAGAGTGGAATCTCTTGATCTATGTTGTTGATTTTCAAGTTAGAGCATTGTTATCTTACTTCAGAAATGAGTAGCTTAGAGGGGAACTAATGGATAAGTATGAAGAACAAGAAAAGAAATTGCCACTATAGATTAGGAAAGAATCCTTAAATCTTGAAGTGATCCTGACCCAATGGCTAACACTACTTTCTCATAAGGGTCCAAGTAAGGTAATTATGGATTTAAGACTTATGGATTATAGAAGGATACAATTATTAGCAGTGTCTTTTATTTAGAATTGCTAGAGGTATGTGCAGAACAGATCAGATAGTATGACCCCAGAATTGCAAAAGAAAGAGCCTCACTCTTTCCACAACTTTATGAATATGTTTGAGAGGTTGTACAAGTATGTTAGGAACCTATGTTTAACCCTTCTCTTTACTTTGTTAATATATTACATTTGGATGCATATGCTTTGTAAGTCATCCCGTGAGCTTATTGTATTATCCCACATTCATGGGAAGTAATAGTTATTTAGATTTGACTTAGTATATAAGTACATGTTGAGGCCAATGAAGGCATCAAGAATTTATTATATTGATCTTTCTCAAAGGAGATTGCCCCCTCGAAGTGGCCTGTGATCAATAAATTCGTTTTGTGTTTATGTTATTTCTATTATTTCATGCATTTTTCATTATATTGTTATAGGAGGTTTCTCTCATCTTGTATCAGAGCGCTTCCTTGGGCTCATTGGGTGGAATTTATGCCAAATTTGTTTTCCGCAGTGCCCTCCAGGCGATGTGATTATTGCAGTAGTTCTTTTTTTTTGCATCTGTATTGTTCATTTTAATTGCAGGTTTGGATCAGGGAATAATCCCTATCCACTTAACTGTGAGAAGTGCCTAGGCATAGTCCTAAAACTCATTGTGAGGAGTACCATAGGAACCCTGAAGTAGCTGGCCCATTGAGAGGACTTGCTAGCAAAAAGGGTAACGACCCCTACTTGATTGACTAGTTCACATCCATGAGGTAAACCAAGAGCTGTCATTTGTGGCAAAGAGGTTATCATTTTTACCTAAACCTTGGAGTGAAGGGTACTTCCCTAATATGCAAGCCATTAGACATTAGCTGAGTGAATCCCCTGAACCTTTAGGAATCTGAACATACTTGGGGCCCATATCTATTGAAAACTGGTAACTCACAAATTGAATCTGTCCAGAGTAGTTTGCAGATCATTTCCAAAAAAAATCTATTTTTTCACCATATCTCCCTTGCTTTAGCTCCATTTCCTCTCAAAATTCACTAGAACCCCTGAAATTTCATTATGCATATTTCATTCCTTGAGGACCCTATCCCAAATTCCACTTATAGAAGCCAGAAATCCCACATTTGTCTATTTTTAGGGTTTGCCATTACTTCTTCAATTTTTACCCAATAGCCTTCAAATTTTTCCACAGTGTTCATTTCTTATTTCTACTCCTTTGCTCCTCTTGGACAAATTTTCCCACTTGTTGTGCCTCACACACATGCCCCATTTCAAAATAGGGACCCCCTCTCTCAATTTTGGTGTAGGATGTCAAGTGGATTTTCACCTCCTAAGTGGTCAAGTGGTCAAAGTGCATTTTGGCCATGATTGAATGATGATGTTGAAAAATCACGTCAGGAATCTACTAAGTTGGATTTTCAGATCCGTTTTGATGGCCTTGAATAGCCCTTTTGCACTAAATTTCTCTCTAATCGACCTTTGTACTGATTTGCCTCCCAATTGGCTTTGCGTTAAAATCCTTTATCACCGACTTCAGTGCTAGTTTTCCTCCTGACAGACTTTTGCGCTAAAATCAATTGCCTCTGACTTGCGCTGTGTCATTTGACCACTGACTAAGTCAGATGAAGCCAAAATTCCTGCAAGCCCGAAGGACCATAAAGTCCTGCAAACTGCATAAAGCCTATGGTCACAGCGCTAAAAAGATCTCTCACCGACCAGGTCCATCATGTCTAATTTCCTCGCCAAGTTTGAGCAAATGAAAAGCTGAAAAAACCTTAATTTGTCGACTGTACGTCACGCATTAATGGCAACTTGGTTGGGATAATAAAAGGGATAACCTCCTTTGTTTAATTTTTTTTGCATTTGATAGAGATTTCAAAGCCCCTTTGCAATCTTTCCTGCCTGATTGAGCATTTCACTGTCATTGTCTAAGTTTGATCTCGTGATCACTTCCTGCCTATGCAATCTGGACATATTTTCTGCAAACTAACCAGGTAGGATTCTAAATCTCCTCTTTTGAGCTTTCACTGTATGCGGTCAGGGTTTGATTTCAAAGTACATTTTCTTCCAAGCAACACATTTAGGGTTTTGACTAGGGTTTTGTGCATGAACTGCTTATTTTTCCCTTTGAAACCTAGTTTGGATTTCCCTTTGAAAACGTAGATGGATTGTTATGAGCTAAAAAAATAACAACTTAACCAGACTGGCTGAAGTTTTCATAAACTAGAAAGACATTTAGTCTTTGCACTAAACTTGAGTCCGACCGACCTGTAAACATTGCAAACTCGTCTAGTGAGTCAGTGACCATTAAAACCTGCACCGCACTTTGAAACCCACTTCAGCACTAAAAACATTAACTTCCAACCCACATAGTTTTGTCATGTTAACCGATTAGATCAGCGAGACCTCAAAACCCTGTAAGATTTGAAAAGATATTTAGCGCTAAAAACCTCTTGTATGAACCATGCTCTAAATGACCCAGTCTCTGACTTGGTCAAACACCTTGAATATCTCCGCAAATTGGTGACATCCAAAGTCCCGCTAAAAATGACCCCATCTGACCTTACACTGAAACACTCATTCACTGACTTAGTTGGTTGACCTCAAAACTCATGCAAGTCGGACAAAGCCAAATCCTGCGCAAGAGTAGTAAAACGAGATCTCAAAGAGACTTGCACTAAAACCCGACCAACTAACTAAACAACCAATGAAAGGTTGGTCACTTTGAAAATTCGTGCAAGTCGGTAACATCCAAAATCTATGCAAAAGCTAGAAGAGACTGAACACTAATAAAACAATGAGTCAGACAAGCCCATTTTTCCTGCTGAGGTCAGTAGACCTCAATTTTAGCGCTTTTCTACCTACAAGTCGGTTGATCCTAAAACTAGCACAAACACTGCAAAAAGATTGTGTTTTAAGAATTTTTAAAGGGAAAATGCTAAGAATGATGAAGTTAATGTTGTGATACATAGATAATGATGATTTTCATGCTTTCAATTAGATGTCTTGCAACATTAAATGTTTTTTGCATGCATTAATGGTGAATTACTAAGAAGTAGGTGCAATGGTAATAACTGTTAGATTTGTGATTCTTTAAAAATGGCATATCAGTATTATTAGCAGATTCATTAAAGTTCATCTCAAACTTAGGAGTGTGTGAAAGAATTCTCAAGGTGTCAAACTTATAAGGTCCGGTCCTGCAGATTAAATGACTACCCGAGCCCAAGCCATGAAGTACGAATTTAAGGGAATCCCTCTAGAGACCAAGATTCACTCTGGATGGAGTGATGTAGGAGACACAAATCTGGGTCACATAGACTTAGATGACTACAGATTCAAAATCTTTGGTCCAAACCCAACTCCTAGGGCCAAAACAGTTAGAGATAGTGGTATATCACAAGTTGCTGCCTTCCCTATGTCAGTACAATGTGCAGAATTAATGGTAACCTGTGCAGATAAGTATAATGTCATGACAAGGACAATTTAAATTAGTAATGGGGATATCCTGGCTAATTTAAGTCCACCCTCTCTAGCTAAGATCTTTGATATTCCATGGCACAAAGTTATGACTATGCCAGACAAATAAGGATCAGAGGGGACTTACAACAAAGATGTGGAGCGATGTAGGAAACACATGAATGACAATTGGCCCAAAAACAAAAGGTCTACCCTCATTAAATTTCACCAAGTGCTATATAGAATGATTTTCATGATGAAATTGGAGATTTGTTAACTTTTCTTAGCAGAATATATGGATTACCCACAACCTCCACTTTTGAGGGGTGGATGTTTGTTATCATAATTGAGATATTGAAAGGAACTAAGTTTCATTGGGCCTAAATCCTTAGTGACAACATTCACAAGGACTTTAGCAACTTCAAAGAGAAGAGGTACTTTAGATGGACATCTTACGTTGTCTATGCCTTAGCAAGGAAAAATCACTACGTTGGGTTATCCAAGATTGGAGAAGTTGGAAATGATGAGCAAACCCAAATAAAAGTATATGAATGTTACCCGCAGCTGATCTCATCTCAATCTTTGATACATTTTAAAAGGGTAAATGATGCTTTCATAATGTATATAGCCAGACTGCTGCAAGGTAATACAACCTTGAGGATTTCTACTGAAGCAATGAATGAAATAACTAAATATGGCAGGTGGTATATTCAATTTGAGAAATTTATGTATCTAAGAGTACAAGGCTTCACTAGGATGGATTATAGACTGACCAGATATCCTGATGACAAGACAGTGCTTCTAGAATTATCTAGACAGTTGATACCCTGTGCTGAGAAACTCAAACACTTACATAGAACATTCTGACAAAGAACTTCAACTCCTCAATTTACACTACTACAATGCAAGGGATCATTTCGATCGAAATAAGGTGATGGAAAGGTTTGTAAGTAAGAAGTTGTTTCACAAGATACATATTGAAGACTTTTGGGCCAATTGCCCAGATGATTATGAAGTTATGAAGAAGGCACACTCAAGCCTGCCTCTAGCCTTCATCAAGAAGTTCCACATTATTGCAGTGCCAGATCAGTTAGAGGATGATGAAAATGTTATGGTTAGAGGACCTTGGGAAGCTCAATACCATCAACCCATCCCACTACCAAATTGGGCAAATGCAGAAGAAAGCTCTTTGGATACCATCATGAGAGAACCCATCAGATTGAGCAAGGCCTAGGTAAGGGGTCAGGTGGCTTTTTTGGAAGGGAAAGGAGTACTGTTCACTTATACTACATTAGAATCAGATAAGGATTTTAGAGGTGAGGAGGATGAACTGATAAATGTCATAGATGAGGTAGAGCCGATTGAGAAATAGAAATCAGACAGTAAAGAACACACATCTTTGGCAGAAAAAATAAAGAAAATTAAGAAGCCATCTGCAAAGCCTCTTTCAAAGAAAGACCAACATCTCTCCACCAGGACAAGGGCTTCCAAGAAAAGAGATATGCCAAGTGGCCTTGGGGAAGGTTCTAAGACCAAGAAAGCAAGGGTAAAAGAGGTAACTAAGTGGGATGTTGTAACACAAGAAGACACTAATCCTCCAACTTCCCTATCTCCTACCACTCAAAATGTAAGCATGGCTGCCACAACCCCTGCAACTTCTGTTGCCATTTCTTCCACTACTATTGCATCCACTTCACCTATGACCTTAGCTACCATTATCTAAGAAGCATCCCCTACTACCACCTCTCCCACCTCTACTATTTCAACTACTTCTTGCTCTTTGGCAATTTCTTCCAATGCCCCTAGCAGCCCTCTTTCCTCCACTGTTGCCACTTCATGCCCTTCCGCTACTACTACACTTACACCTTCTATTTTTTCCAATCAATTATCTACCCCTAATACATTACCTCCTATTTCCACCATCCTTTCACCTTCTCTTCCTCTACCTTCACTACCTTTTCCTTCACCTCTTGTCATCTCTTCTTCCTTGTCAGCAATATTAGGAAATTTAACATAGATTAATGTGCCTTCATTATCCATATCCTCTGCAGTTCCTATTTGACAAATGCCTGTAGATTTTTTGGTTGTACCTCTGCTGCTTGGAATTGAGAAAATATGTGCAGAGTTGGGTTTGGAGGAGCCTGAAACAACATTATTAATTGGGGAGGAGAAAGAGGTATTGGCGGAAGAAAGTAATGAAGACTCCAATGAACTTCTAACCAATATTGAGGTCATTGATGTATCTGACAGTCCTCCAGATAAAGGTCAAATGGGGGAAGTTCTCAAGGCAGCCCAAGAAAGTATAGTGATAAACTAGGAAAACTTGGCCTAAGAAGAAGAGAAAGAAGAATAGATGAATACAGATAAAGATGAAGAACCAGGGAAAAAACAAGAGCCACTTGAAGAATTGGCTGTAATTAATAATGACAAAGCCACTGAGTTGAATAAATCTTCATCACCCGAATGGTTAAAAAGTAGAGTGGCATATCCTGAGCCACAAGTGGAAATAATGCAGCTAGACTTGAGTATAATTTAGTCACAAGCTCAGAAGCCTAAGAAACAAAAGAAGGTAAAGATACAATCTAGGATTTATAAGGATGAATCAGGATCTAGAATTGTAGAGATAGCAGTCCCGCTAATTGATACAATAAAAGAACAAATTAGAGCAGAGGATTATGTGATCTCTACAATTGATTTAGGACCCGCCACTCATGCTCAAAGAGTAGATGACTTCAAAGAATTAGTTACATCAATTTTGGAATAGTTAGACAAGGATGAGATGTCTAAGAAGGATTTAAAACATCAAAATGAAGAGCTCTGCACTTGCCTCTAGTTTTTGGTTAAGCCAGTAGATGCAGGAGAAGATATAAGGATAGTGCCCACTTTCTTGTCAATTGACGAAATGGCCAAACTAAGCGAGGTAAGGTCTAAATCCCAAAGTATAGAAAAATGGTTATTTAGAGTTTTTGAGATGGGATACGATAGTATCAATGCTTCCACTCAAATGCACAAGAATTTGGTAGAACTGCATAAGAAATGGAAAAATCTGCATGAGGAATGTGACTCCTTTGATGAATATTACTCACATATGTATCCGCAGATAAAGAGCATCATGGATTTGCCTACCCAAACTCTGGTTGTAGAAAATATTCTAACTGGGAACCAGCTGCCTAAGGCCATTGAATGGTATCAACAGCTACTTTTGAGAAAAGAAACTTTTGAAAACATAAAAGGAGCATATAAGCCAGGGGATGAGGAGCTATAGTCAATTATATATGATATCAATAATTCTTTGAAGGATTACCTGGAAGCATCCTATGACAACTATGCCCCTTATGATATCAAAAAATGTAAAGACAAATTACATAAGGTAATTTTTGAAAACACCGATCTCAGTATGGAAGACAGGTTAGATAAGGTAAGCGACCTCAGAGCCAAATTCAAAGCATTCCACAAGGTTGGTGTAGAGATAGAGAAGATATATAGCAGATTTAGTCAAGAACTGGAGATGTTCGACTATTAGATCAATCATTTGAAGGATCGAGATCCGTTGGAGATTAACACTACACTTGACGCACGGCTGACTTACCATAACAAGCTCGCTGGTTGAGACAAAATTGATTTAGATGAAGAGTCTTGATATTATTTTGAAAATTTTGAGGATGTAATCACGTCATAATTGTAAATTATTGTATTTGAGGTAGCGTGTGACTCTATTTTGTCCTTTCTATGCTTTTAAAATGTTCATTTCTATTAATATATTGAGTTGGCTAGTCAAATTGACAAGATTCAATGTCTCTGGAGGTTATTTTTCATCTTTTTCATAGAAGACAAAATGTAATCCAAGAATTGATGTGAGCTATTGCAATTACATTTATTTATGTAATCTAGACCATCGGTGTTGAGTTAATCTCCACCATTCATTTGAAAACTCGGTATGCTACTTTTCTATATAAAGGGTTGCCATTTCCACTTTTTGTAAGAGAGAATTTGATGCTGAATTGTTGACATTCTTGTTGGCAAGAGACACTATATGGATTCATGGTTGTTGTCATTGATGGCAACAAAGGTCATCCCACATATCCGCAAGTCATGATATGTCTCTACCGGAAGTCAGATTGAAGATTGTGGTGGTCCGGTGAACAAGAACAGAGCATGTGGCAAGGTCCGACAGATTGGTCCGGATCTCTCAGAGGAAGTGTCTTGGTGCAGTGCGGATCTGGGGAAGTCAAGAGGACTATCTTGAGTAGTATATTCCAAGGATTTAGCCTCCGGAGATGGACAAGGAAAAAGATATGAATAGTTGAGTACCGGATTCCTGAGAGACAGTGAAAACAGAGGAAGAACTGACTGACTGAGTATCAAACTACTTTCCGGATGTGTTACAGATGATGATAAAGGTTGCGGAGGCATGAATCATGTTTGGCCGACATAATTGATGATATCTACAAGTATATGCTTGATCCGCATTGCTTGGTGAGCAAGGATTCAGCCGACAGAACTAAGTTTGTAAGAAACTAGACTGTTCCGGATGCCGACTAGAAAGATGATGAAATTACTTGTGCGGATATATATAGAGGATGGATTTAGTGGTAAAGGGTGCGAATGTGTGTGAGGATATGCGAACAAGTCCAGAGTAGAGCAGGAGTAACAAGAAAGATCCGGTATGTGAAAGGACAGCAGACTAAAGAACAGAGGAAAGATGAAGTGCAGCAGATCAGTATACTGAACCTAACCGGAACTGAACTCCAGCATATGCAGATGCTTCCAATCAGTTCAAGACTGTGATTCTAATCACTTTGTAAGACAGTGTGTCTTCTTGTAGGCAGTGAGCCTCTTGTGAGCAGTGTGCTCGGGCAGTGAGCCCTAATTGGCAAGTGCCATTTTTGTAATTTCCTATTCTTCTAACAGAGAATAATTCTTGGGTTAATCACCCCGTGGTTTTCTCCCTTAACAGGGTTTCCACGTCAAAAATACTGTGTCATGTGTTTCTTATTTCATGGTTTATGTTTGTGTTTGATTTTATGCTGCTTCAATTAAAAGGAAAGTTTAATAAGGGAAATAATTAGGATAACTGATTCACCCCCCCCTCTCAGTTATCAACAATTGGTATCAGAGCTAAGTTCCTCCTAATAGAGCCTAACAGCTTGAGGAAGATCTGGGATTTCAAATGGATGCATATGGTTTAAGGGAGCAACTCAAGACTGCCCTTGAGGATCTTGAACAGTCAAATTCTGAAGTCAGTGAATTAAAGGAAAGACTCAAACAGGCTGATGAATTCATGAGAGAATTAAAAGACAAATTAAGTCTCTCTATGAAAAAGAGAAAGGAGCTGCTTCAACAGTTGGCAAGACAAAGTGAAGAAAGCAATACAAGTGAGGAATTGACTGAGCAAACCAAGTTATGTGAAAAGTTATCAAAAGAAGTCATTATGTTAAGACATGAAATGGAATCAGGAACTATAAAGTTTACTCAAGAGATTGAAGAAAAAAGAAAGGCTGAAGACAATCTAAGACAATCTCTTAAAGAAAAATCAGAAGAATGCCACCAGATGGACAGGATTATCAGACACCTTGAATCTGATCTTGAAGATTCCAAAGATAATGAAGGAAAACTTGAGGATCAAATTGCCTCTCTCAAAAGAGACCTTCAAACAGCAAATGAATATAAAGAGAAATTCAAGATAAGTTCTGCTCAACTTGAAATTCTTCTTGGAAGTCAAAAGAGAACAGATGACAAGTATGGCTTGGGATATGAGAAAGGAGAAAGCTCCGGATCCGGTCAGAGGAATCTTGGATCAGAAAATCCAAGGAGCAGGCCTAGAAGACCTCCGGTAAGACAGCCAAATGCTCAAAAATATCCATCCTTCAATGGATACTGCCACAGCTGCAACCATTTTGGTCACAAAGCTAATCAGTGCAGAATGAGAATGAATCAGATTAATTCATCCTTCTCCGGACAGTGCTTCAACTGCAAAAGGTATGGACACAAATCCCATGAATGCAGAATTATGCAAGTAAACAAATCATTCAAAGGTAGATGCTTTACATGCAATAGAGTAGGTCATATGGCTAATCAATGCAGATCAAGGGGATATCAGTTAAATATGCAAAGAAATGTTATTTGCCAAATCTGCAATAGGTCCGGTCATAATGCTAAAGTCTGCAGAAACAAGAATCAGGACAAAAGAGGTCCGGTGTATAATCAGAATCAAGACAAGGGTAAACAAAAGATGAATGCGGATGAAGTTAGGAATCAGATGAGCAAGATTTGGGTGAAGAAAAGCTCAGAGAATGTAGAGGTTGGATCCGCACCAGATTCTGGTGCTGATATTCCTTCCGGAAATTAAAAGGTGAGCTCAGGCTCAGGGGGACTCAAAGAAGATTCTGTTCCCCCAGCCAAACAAGTTGTGCCGGATGTGGCACAAGATGCGGATTAAAGGGTTTGTAGATATAAGTCCTGAGATGCTTCAGTCAAGTTTTCAGAGGTCCGCATGGAGTTATGAAGAAGCTGTGTTCGATTAAGTTAGACCTGTTCAGGGAGGTGCTCCGGTATGATAAAGGATTACAAAAAGGTCCGGAGAGATCCGGAAGTGCACGATCTTGTCTTGCGGATTGGACAGAGTGTTTGGGATGTTCTTGTAATATGTTACCTAGATTTATTCATGATTTAAAGATTCGGATGATATTCAGTGATCAGGACTAATCCGGGATACTCCAAGCTGTCCAGACATGGTAAACCGGAATAATGCAGGTGAAGCATTTATTGCAGACAGATATTAGGGTTTGCGGAGCAATATAAGGGATTTCTCAAAAGTTATCTGCTCATTCTACACTTGAGAAGAAGCGAATAGTGGAGCTCTGCAACAAGGTTCATCAAGCACACCAAGGATCTCCTGCCGAAGCTATTGCATAAAGAAATCAATCCAACCACTCCGTGCAAACCGAAGGCGCATAAGGTATTCTTCGTTTTTCATTGCCTCACTGCAAATCTTTGAAGAATGGCTACTCCAAACATAGTTAAGATCTCTGATAGACCTCGCCCCTCATTCAAGAAACATCCCTACAAATCGTTGGAGGTAGATCCACTAGGAGCCTTCTCTAGTGTTCCCCACAGAGTCTTACATACTGAAGATATTAGGGTTTACATACACGCAAACATTGAGGAATTTGGGGAATTCAAATTAAGAGACCTCTATCACAAGCAACTGATAGACAATGCTTTTGAGCTCAAACCAGAGTATAAGGGTATCCAGAAGAAACTATTTGAGCAATTCATTCATTTCCCTAGCTTTGAAGAAAATGAATGGGTCCGGTATGTACTGAGCAGGATGCATGACAACTTCCTTTGGCTAGATAGACCCTGCAAGATCACAAAAGAAGCAATTAGAGCAGTAACTGGTCTATACTCTTCCGGGGGGGTACCTATCCTCAAATCTGTCAAGAACAACGTTGTAACTGAGGCCACCGGATCAAAATATAATAAGAGAGCAATGACCATTGAAGATATTTCGGATCCGGATATCAAATATGCATCAATGATAATAGGATACAAGATCTATCACTCCAGCAGGGAGAATTCTGTATCCGGAACTGCAATATACACAGCATATGAAATGCTAAGAAAGAATGCAGATTATGATCTTTGTGAACTACTACTAAGCCAATTGATGGAAAATGTACAGAAAATCAAGAAAGACAAGAAGAACTCCTTTAAGTATGGTACTCTCATTGTATGTCTATTCTTTTACTTCATGAATGAGCTACCCGGAACAAGTGGATGGGTATGGCAGAATGACAAACCTGTTGCAGTCCAGATAAGAGACTATCTGCATGGACTTGGGGATGCAAAAGCGAGGAATACAGCTCTATGGGGATACTTCAAAAACTTTCAGAGCATGATGCAAGCAAGAGAGAGAATTCCCCAGTCACTCATTGAGAAATACAAGGACTCAGTATGTTTTATGGTTGACACTGATCAGTGCCTAATGGAGGCAGTGGAGCCAAGGACTGTCTGGATCATGCCCATGGGGTATGAAGTTGATGAACAGATAGTAGAGCTGCATGTTCAACACATGCTAAGTCAGCCCAAAGATCCTAAGGCAGAAAGGTTTGGAACCTTTGAGGAGCTGAGTGTGAAATTACATGTAGAACTCAGGGAACCTGAGATTAAGAGAAAAGTGAGAAAAGAAGTAGAGCACATTGCTCAAGGCCTGGGCATCTCAAAAGAGGCACTTGATGCCAGCCGGGAAAAGAGGAGAAAGGCTGAGGAAGAAGAGAAAAGCAAAGAAAGTGCTCCGGTTGAAACCCCCACCCGGACCAGATCATCAAAGAGATCTGCACCTTCCACAACCAAAAGCTCAAAACCGGAAGTCCAGGCATCCGGTAAAAGATCCAAGACAAAAGCATCAAGGGCTTATGAAAGCCAAAAGGATGAAGAGGAGACAGAATCAGATGAAGGAGTAAGAGAAGTAAAGAAACAGAAAAAGAAAGGATCCGGTAAGCCCTCCACAGGCCAAGACAAGGAGGAAATGGCAGAGGTAACTGTTGAAAAGCCCACTCTGTCACTAGAGAGCATAATCAAGTCGGTCACGGTGGATGGAAACCTTCAACCAATGACTGAATCCTATGATGACTTCAGTGAGGCAGACCAAAAGACTCTGCAGGAAGCCACAGTTAAATATCTGAACACATACAATAAGGCTTTCATTGAGATCATATCACTCATTCCTAAAAGCCTAGAGAAGGAAATGGAAGTAAGAAAGAATAATGCTCATGCCAAAGATCTTGAGATCCGGGAGCAGATAGCTATTCAGCTATATCCTCAAATTGATCCCAAGACAATGAACATGATCTTCAAGGACTGCAGAGATGAGTTCAGAAGTAAAGCCAGGATGAATCAGCTCATGCTTGGTGAGACTGACAAAGTGGCACAAGAGACAGAAGAGATCCTCCGGAAGGCCTTCAAAAGGTTCAATCTTCCTGTTGTAGAGGACTTACGTGCAGAAACAGCTGCTGATTTGGAATCTTCTGTTCCGGAAGAAGTGAGCCATGAACAGACAAGTGAGGACTTGGAACCCTCTGCTCCAGAAGAAGTGGCCCATGAGCAAGCAAGCATCTCTCCTCCGGTTTCCCCTACAGTCTCCGGATCCAAAGAAGAAGAGCAATTGCAGGAGAAGGAAGCAGTGTGACAGACAAAGAGGTTGACAGTTCTAAGACTGCAGAAGAAAAGAAACATCTGTCTCCGGCAAGAGACACTGCACAAACTGTTCAACAATTTTTGAGCAAAGAAACTCTAGAGATTGATGAACCGGAGCTTCTAAAAGGTCCATTTGATTTTGACTCTCTCTCTCCGGTACAAACAATGAAGATAGCTTCATTTGCAAATGCCAAGGCAAATGAAAAACTCCTGAAGTCTCATATGGAAGACTGTGAGTTGATAGAGGCTGCTTCCGGAGTACTTGTAAAGATCATGCCATCAATCCAGATAGATCCGACAGCCTCCACTTCCGGTAATCTAAAAACCTTAGTCAGCAGTATTGATACACATTTTAATTCTCTAGAAAAATCAGCTGAAGAAAAGGTCCGGAAGGAATTTTTGGATAAGAGATTTTCTGAAATATTAGAATTAATCTCTAAGGATAGGAAGATTGTAAGCATTGGAATAAAGAGTTTAGAAAATGCTCTTAAGGATGGCGGTGACATCTACAAATTTTGTATATCTTGGTCAAAGGCAACAGCAGCAATTGACAAGAAAATAAAAGAGGAACAGGACAAGCTTCAAAGCTTATCTCAAAATTTTGATCCTCTCTCTTCCTCTATAATAAATCAAGAATGTCAGACTATTGCAGTCTTGAATGAAATAAAGAATCTTGAGAAGGAGAGGAAGAACATTATCAACCGGATGGGAGAACTTAGAAGGATTATAGTCCCTAAGTTGGAAACTATGCATGAGGCCATCAGTGATGCCCAGACCACCGCCCATACAAAAGATCCGACAGATCTCAGGCGGGCAGAAGCTTTTGCATTTTTGTTGAGTGGTCACATTTCAATCTTGGACAGAATGAAGCTAAGTTGGGCTACTGAAATGGTTCAACTGCAGACATCCTTTGCAGACATTCTGCAGTATATGTGAGTATGTAAATATGCGGCTATATATAGAAAATTTTTGAAAATTTTGGTGTGCGGACCCTACCCTTTGCCATTGATGTCAAAGGGGGAGTGAGGAGCAGTGAAAAATGAGGAATCCAACTCAGGGGGAGTTCCGGAAATTGTATATAAAGACAGAGCATCAGCAGAGGGGGAGCATAGTGTAAACACTTAGTCATTTTTCACTAAGTGTTGCCATCAATGCCAAAGGGGGAGATTGTTGGCAAGAGACACTATATGGATTCATGGTTGTTGTCATTGATGGCAACAAAGGTCATCCCACATATCCGCAAGTCATGATATGTCTCTACCGGAAGTCAGATTGAAGATTGTGGTGGTCCGGTGAACAAGAACAGAGCATGTGGCAAGGTCCGACAGATTGGTCCGGATCTCTCAGAGGAAGTGTCTTGGTGCAGTGCGGATCTGGGGAAGTCAAGAGGACTATCTTGAGTAGTATATTCCAAGGATTTAGCCTCCGGAGATGGACAAGGAAAAAGATATGAATAGTTGAGTACCGGATTCCTGAGAGACAGTGAAAACAGAGGAAGAACTGACTGACTGAGTATCAAACTACTTTCCGGATGTGTTACAGATGATGATAAAGGTTGCGGAGGCATGAATCATGTTTGGCCGACATAATTGATGATATCTACAAGTATATGCTTGATCCGCATTGCTTGGTGAGCAAGGATTCAGCCGACAGAACTAAGTTTGTAAGAAACTAGACTGTTCCGGATGCCGACTAGAAAGATGATGAAATTACTTGTGCGGATATATATAGAGGATGGATTTAGTGGTAAAGGGTGCGAATGTGTGTGAGGATATGCGAACAAGTCCAGAGTAGAGCAGGAGTAACAAGAAAGATCCGGTATGTGAAAGGACAGCAGACTAAAGAACAGAGGAAAGATGAAGTGCAGCAGATCAGTATACTGAACCTAACCGGAACTGAACTCCAGCATATGCAGATGCTTCCAATCAGTTCAAGACTGTGATTCTAATCACTTTGTAAGACAGTGTGTCTTCTTGTAGGCAGTGAGCCTCTTGTGAGCAGTGTGCTCGGGCAGTGAGCCCTAATTGGCAAGTGCCATTTTTGTAATTTCCTATTCTTCTAACAGAGAATAATTCTTGGGTTAATCACCCCGTGGTTTTCTCCCTTAACAGGGTTTCCACGTCAAAAATACTGTGTCATGTGTTTCTTATTTCATGGTTTATGTTTGTGTTTGATTTTATGCTGCTTCAATTAAAAGGAAAGTTTAATAAGGGAAATAATTAGGATAACTGATTCACCCCCCCTCTCAGTTATCAACAATTCTGCCATTTGAAATAATACAAAGCAAGTTTCTGCAGTGTTTCTGAGAATTTGTGTATTGTGTTCTTTACTTGGTTTTCATGGTTCACTTCTTGCTCTCCCATAGTTAGTTAGTTGTGCTTTTATAATGGTCATGGTTTGTTGAAAGTATTTGATAAATATTCTAAGTCCATACTTTTAGTTATTTGCTGATGGTAGATAGTTGTGCAAAGTTAGTCTAGGATGATCACTTGTGCTAAAGTTCAATTGCATTTCATAAGTTAAATTGTGCCATTTAATGGGTATTTAACAAATAAATGTAATCTAAAAATCTATTGACTTCCATTGAAGATAGCACCATTTTCTGTAGAACTGTAACACCCATTTTAGTTTGGTAACTCAGAAAAATGGTTAAGTTCTAGAGTATTTGTCTACTTAAGGTAACCCATACATTGTGAATGTCACTTAGGATTTCTCTAAGGCCCTATACCCTTTGCATTTTCTTAAAAAAAAATCCATCGTTAGATTAGGAATTTCAGCAACATTTTACATCATTTTATTAGCTAAAAACCATAAAAGGGTTTATGTGTATTTGTTGTCCCAACTTGAAAATCTATAGATTGCATGTAATACCCCTTGTAGGCATAGCTAGAACATAACAACTAAGAGATTCCAACCAAGCTAAGACTTAGTTGTATTATCCTTGGAGTAGTCTTACCTAGGGTAAGATATTTTTCAAGAGAGGTGTAAAACCAGCAATCACACCTACGTTGTTGTGTGCTAAAACCACCATCAATAGAATTGGTTCTAGAAGGAGGGCAAAGAACTATTTCCCTCTACTTAAAAATCAGCAAGTCTAGGAACTAGATAGAGGCATACTAGATCCAACTCAGCTGGAGAAGAGTTGATGTCTCTAACAAAGTTTAGATGAACAAGAAGGGATCAAGGGATACCGAGGGCCCCAAGAGCTTAGTGAGCCCCAAGGAACATAGCTGCAACTCCATTTAATCCTCCTCTCATGGATTTCTTTGCAAGAAATAACTAGTCTCCTTTTCTGTTCAATGCTTACCATGATATGCCAAAAAACCCAGATAAGTTCTATTCAAAGTTTAGAGTAAACGATCCAGACAGGACTGCAAATGAGCATATTAAAATCTTTAAGGCTAACATGTTCATGTTGTAAGTATAGTATGAGGATGTGATATGTAGGTTGTTCCCTTATTCTTTGTAGGATGAAGCTTATTATTGGTTTGCTAACCTCCCTGCAACATCCATAAACTCATGGCTAAACCTAAAGAACACATTTCTGGATAGCTTTCAGATGCCTACCACTCCAGCTGATCTTTATCGGTCTTTTGTCAAAATCTGCCGAGGCAAAGGAGAGATGATAAGTTCCTTTAACAATAGATTTTAGAAAGCTTTCAGTCATTTGCAAGATCCTTACACTGTAGGACAGGCCACTACCTTGCCTATTTACTATGTTGCCCTAGACAAACTTACCTCCATGTTTGCAAGGAGAGCTGATCCAATCCCTACTACTTTGGCTCGGGCATATTTTGTAGCTATCACTGTAAGTACCTAGTTAGGATAGATAGCTTCTAGTCCACTAAACCATATGGGGCCTGTAGCCATGCCTAATCAAATACCTATGGTAAATCAACCTTTGGCCAATCATACTCCTATGATGAATCTGATTCCAAACCAAGCTGCAATGCAAGCTTTAGTAATCCACCCAGGTAACCCAGTAGCTGAAATGCCCCCAGCACAAATGCCTTTCTTACAGTCTTCAGAAGAAGCCAAGACAAAAGAAGACATAGATGATATCAAAGAACTAGTTGAGCAAATGAAGAAGCTAATTGCCAAAGTTACCCATCTCAAGAACCAGAATGCTTATCTACAGCAAAGGGGACAAAATCAACAACATTTCTAGAATCAAGATAAGTCTCAGTTTTAAAATCAGAGTCAGTACCAAAATCAAAATTTTTAATAGCGGTCGAACTGATCTTGTAACACTAGGCCGAACAACCAAGGGGTGCCATCGCCCTTGGAAAACCAAAGCAATGATACCAGACCTCCTGGCTGTGTGACGTTAACTGAAGTAACTTTGTCTACTTGGTGCAGACTGCATAACACAAATGCCCACTGTGAACTAGATTGCCTAGAATTTTAGATCGCATCCAGTATCTTCCAGATGGAGATTTAGAATGCTGAAACTTAGGAGACCCCACCAATAGGGTATGAAATTATTCTTTCTCAAAGGTATGATGATGCTCTAGTGCTTGATAGTTATACACTTCCATTCCAAGATGATAATTAGCCTAAGGAAGAAGAGTCTGAAGAAGTCAATGCTTATCAGCAGTATAATAAGACTCCCTACAACTTGAGAAGTAGCAAGCCTAAAGGTCCTTTCACCACATCCATTCCTCCAAATAGCTATCAGATTCCACCAAACCTAAAAATTTCTAATAACCCTAAACCCCCAAAAGTCACTCATCAACCAATATATCAGGGGGCTACTGCTGAAGGTTCTCAATGGTCTGACATAGTGAAAATGGGGTAATATGTTGCTAAGGAACTCAAGAAAATGAAGGTTAGTCTTTATGTATATGAGTTACTTAAAATACCTGAGGTTAGGACATCTTTCTTCCAAGATATGGGTGCTGGAACCAAAATTGACTATTTACAAAAAGAAAATGTCACCAAAGATAATGTTGACAAAGGGAAAGAAAGAGTACATGTGACTGATGTGGAACAAAAGATAACATTGTATAAAGACAAGAGGGAAAGTCCTCCTTTCCTCTTAGCACTTAGGATATTCAATAGAAATCTTCATAACTATTTAGTAGATTCTGGTGCTTCCACGAATGTAATGCCATTATCAGTCTGTAAAGCACTTGGTATCACTCCAGCCAAGTCTTCCAGAAAGGTGACACAACTAGATAAGACTGAAGTGAATGTAGTAGGTGAGTTGAATAAGATACACATGTAGTTGGCTTTTGATCCAAGGGTGCAACAATATATAGATATTTAGGTAGTGGACATTCTGGATCAATATGGTATGCTTTTGAGTAGAGATTGGTCTAGAACTTTGAATGGTTACATGGAAACTGACTTTCTCATATGTGGCTACCATGGAAAGGATTGGCCAACCAGATATGTATTGAAAGAGAACCCAAGATGAAACATATGATTACGGAGCATAATCAATGCAATGAGGTTCTATTCTCAGAAGTTGATTTGGGAGTTTATCTTCCACATGTCAATTAGACAAAGGAAATCCTTATGCTAAGTTGCTTAAGATCCCCTAACCCTCCACTTATAGAAAAATTGGAAAGTACAGAAGCATACGTTCAATCAGATTTAGGAGACTCTTCAGAAGAAGATGAACCAAGGATATTCGAAGGATTCCATGATTTCATAGCCAAATTTGTACAAGATCAAACTATTGTTGGAAAGTAGGTTCAAATGGGGGAGTTATTACTGCCCAACTGGTGCCACATACATGATACATCACATTCTAAATTTACTTGCCAGCTGTGTCAAGAGGCAGTCAAACAAGTGCAAAGACAATTGAAAATCCCCATAATTCCGAAGAAGGAACTAGTTGTTGAAAAGGAAGAAATGGAGCTTCTGCTTGATAAGAAGAAATCAGTGAAACAGAATGATAATAGTAAAGACCTTTGCTTATGGACCTTAAGATTTGATGGCTCAAGTTGTAGACAAGGGTCTAGAGCAGGGGTCAAATTAATCAGCCCTACTGGGAGCTCATATTTGATGTCACAAAGGCTGCAATTTCCATGCACAAACAACGTAACTGAGTATGAAGCATTGGTGCAGGATTGCTGCTAGCACTACAGAAGAAAATCAGAATGATCCAGGTGTTCGGTGATTCTGAGTTAGTGGTAAAACAAGTAAGAAAGTAGTACTCATGTAAAGATAAGAGGTTGAATCGGTATAGAACTAGAGTCTGGGATCTGATAGAATGCTTTGATAGTTTTAATATCCAATTGATCATGAGGAGACAGAACCATGTTGTAAATGCCCTAGCTCAAATAGTAAGTACATTAGAGCCAACATCCATGATAGGATTAAAGAAATTTTCTATTGAATTTGTCACTACCCCATCTGTACCTGATAATGTTATGAATTTTCAAGTTTTTGAAGATGATTAGCACATAATTAACTTCCTTACTTCATCTAATGTTTTCCCTACTCAGATAATAGATGAAGAAGAAATGGAACCTATTGAAATGGATTTAGGAGTATTGAACCTAAAAACAAATACGATTCCACGGGGAATGGTAGAATTGGAAAGATTGTTTGATGTGGACAATTTAGGAACCCAAAGAAAAGAGGGAGAATCTCTAGGGGACAAGTGTGACCCATTTAAATTGGGAACATAAGAAAATGTTAAGAATGTGTTCATTGGGAAAGCTAGTACTAAAGAAGAAAAGACAGGAATCATACATGCAATAAGAGATTACCATGAGGATATAGCCTAGAGTTACAAAGATTTAAAGACATATGATACCTCGATCATCATGCACACCATCCCATTAAAGCCAGGAGCAAAGCCATTCAGACAAAGACAGTGGCCGATGAATGCCTTACTAGAACCACTGATTTTCAAAGAAGTTCAGAAGATATTATTAGCACATATAATATTCCCAGTCAGACATTCTGCCTAGGTGGTAAATTTAGTTCCAGTCTGAAAGAAAAATGGAGAAATCAGGCTTTGTGTGGACTTCCGTAACTTAAACAGAGCATCTGAAAAGGATAATTACCCACTGCCTTCATTAGATGAAGTATTATAGATTGTTAATGGGTCCTAGATGATGTCATTCCTGGACGGATATTCTAGTTATAACTAGGTGATGCTGGAATATGAAGACAGATTGAAGACATCTTTCACCTACAAATGGGGCATCTATGCATATCATCGAATGCCATTTGGTTTAATAAACACTGGTGCAACTTTTCAACGTGCAACAGATGTTTCTTTCAAAGGATTAGTTGGAAAATGTATTATCATCTACATGGACAACCTCATGGTATTCTCAAAAGGGTAGGAAGATCATGTAGCAGATTTAAGAAAGGTGTTGCAGTGATGCAAAGATTATGGTATATCACTCAATCCCAAGAAGTGCATCTTTGGGGTAACTAAGGGGAAGTTGCTAGGACATGTGATATCTAAGTAAGGAATATCTATTAACCTAGACCAAATACAAGCAATACTAAACATACCTCCTCCAGCCAGCAAGAAAGAGCTTAAGTCATATTTTGGTAATTTATCAACTTCGTGTGCAAATTTATCATAGGTTTTGCTGAGATTGTTTGACCTCTTAACACCATGCTGAAAAGGGATGCTAAAATGGATTGGAATCTAGAAGCCAAGGCTACCTTTGCATAAATTAAACAAGCTATAGCCAATGTACCTGTCTTGGTAAGTCTTGATTACACTTTGCCATTTTAGATTAACTCATTTGCTTTTGAGCATACTTGTGTTACAATGTTGATGTAGAGGAGATTAGTTGATGATGAAAGGCCCATTGCTTTCATGAGTACTTCATTAAAGGATGTAGAACTAAGGTATCCAAATGTAGAAAAACAAGCATATGCTCTAGTGAAGGCAGTCAAGAAGTTCTATCACTACATCTTAAGAAGTCAAGTAATCACCATAGTCCCAGACGCAGTAGTCAAAGCATTACTGATGCAAAGTGAATTGGGAGAAAGAAGAGGGAAATGGGTCACCATCCTGCAAGAGTTTGATATAGATATTCAACCCATGAAATTGGCAAGAGTTTAGGCTCTAACTCGAACAATGGCTGAAGTAGGACTATGTATAGTATCCCAACAGTACCTATTAGAGGACATTTCAAAAGATGAATGGTATGGAGATATCATATTTTATCTACTTAATCAACGCTGTCCACCTTAGATGAATTCAATTCAAAGGAGAGCACTTAGTCTAAAAAGCAACAGCTAGATGATAAAAGGATCAGTCCTTTACAAGAAGAATCACGAGGGGATCTATCTGAGGTCTTTGGATAAGTTAGAAGTAAATCAAGTATTAACTAGTTTTCATGAGAAATTCAGGATAGGTCACATATCAGCCCACTCAACAACTAATCAAGTTCTTCATGATGGATATTATTGGCCAACCTTGTTTAAAGATGCATATTCACATGTAAGAACTTGTCATATATGCCTGACTGCTGCACATAGAGAGCAACATGCTACCATGCCCTTGCAACCAGTAGTGGAGGTATGACCATTTTCTCAGTGGGGCCTTGACTTTATCGATATGATCAATCTACCTTCCTCTACAGGCCACATGCATATTCTGACTGGTACTAATTACTGCACTTGATGGTCTGAGGCAATAGCTTGTAAACAATGCACCACAAAGGTAGTTGTTGAATTTTTTGAAAAGCATATTATCACTCGATTCGATTGTCCATTTTCTTTAGTTTGTGATAATGGCCCCGCCTTTTCGTCATTACATTTTTCTAACTGGGCATTTGATTATGGGATCACTCTCAAGTTCTCATCTAATTACTATCCACAAGGGAGTGGGGTAGTTGAATCAATGAACAAAAAGCTACTCGAAGTCATTAAGAAATGGTTAGACAAAAACCCTAGAGACTGGCATACTCAACTTAAATTCGCCTTATGGTCTGATAGAATCTGACACAAACTGGCCTTGGGTACATCGCCCTACCACTTAGTCTATGGGATTGAACCCATCTTTCCCATCCATTTGAGGATTCCTGTATTGCAATTCATGCAAGACTACCTTGAAATTGATGATCAACTGTCCTCTAGGTTAGCTCAGTTGCTGCACCTTGAAGAGAAACATGCTGCTACTATAGAAAACTTTGCTAAACATTAGTGAGTAGCCAAATGATGGTTCGACAAAAGAGCCAAGGGCAAGGCTTTCTGCATTTCTGATTTGGTCCTATATTGGGATAAGGCACATCAGAAGAAAGGATAACATGGTAAGTTTGATAAACTTTGGTTAGGTCCCTATCAGATCTATGAGATCCTTGGAGATAAAATGTATCAACTCAAGGACCTTACTGGTGAGGAGCTCCCATTGCCTGTCAATGGCCAGTTCCTAAAGCACTACTTCTAGGCCAGAGGGGCAATCACGCCTCATCTTAGTGTACATAGTTAGAGGTTTGTTTGCTTTGGTTAGCATAGGTTGCCTTTAGTTTAGTCTTCCTTTCTTGCCTTTGCTTTCCGTAGTTGTTAGATCCTTTGCTTAGGATTAGTTGTCCTTTCAATTTTGCTTCTGCTTGCTGTGCTCACTTTTGCATGGGATCTTTGTTTTAGGAAGTGGTGGTAGTTGTGTGGACCTACAAGTGCTTCTCTAATGGGTGAATAATCTTGATTTTTCTTTGAGAAGCCAAGGTTCAGCCTAAATCCTGTCATGGTTTCTGCTGTTAGGCTAAGAGGTATGATGCCTATTCATAGAAAATGAGCCATTAGTTGGTGCACCTGAAGTATTTTCTAACCATATATCTCTTACACTTTAAATGATCCTAAAGTAGCTAAGCAAGTCTAAGTGATCTTGTGTCAAGTGAGAGGTTGACTCCTACGACATGCACTATCAATCGAGAAAGAAGACAGGTGACACTAAGTGTTGCTAGCCTATATTGGGTAAAAATAAAATGTGTTTTTCAACACCAGACTTGTTATAGTGCAATTAAAAAGAGACTATCAATTGAAAATTCTCATAAGAGGCACTATCCAAAAATAATTATCATCAATTACCATCGTGTAAAAAGTATTATCTACCATTTATTTTTCTCAAGGCTCATCACATCTCAAATATTTGAGCATTTCTTAGTGGTAGAATGGTCTCAACTTCCTAGCTTGTCATAGAGGATCTTGGATGAACTTAGTTGCCGAAGGATGGGAATGAATACAATTGCACAAACTTAGGTTTTCAGGATGTGGATGGTTGCACTAGTTGGTGATCTTGGATTCTTTGATAGGGTATCTTGATTTTTCATTTAATATGTGGGGAACATAGAGATTCTGGGTTCAAACTGAAGTTTATCATTGAAATGCTTGAGAGCATTTCCTAGCAGAGTTGTCATTTGTTGTGCCTTGCACACACACTCCATTTCAAAATAGTGACCTCCTCTCTCAAATTTTGGTCTAAGATGTCAAGTGAATTTTCACCTCCTAAGTGGTCAAGTGGTCAAAGTGCATTTTTGCTATGATTGAATGATGATGTTGAAAAATCACTTTAGGAATCTACTAAGTTGGATTTTCATATCCCTTTTGATGGCCTTGAATAGCCCTTTTGCACTTAATTGCTCTCCAACCGACTTCAACCGACCTTTGCACTAAATTACCTCCTAACTGACTTTGTGTTAAAATGTTTTATCACCAACTTTGGTGTTGGTTTTCCTTTTCATGGACTTTTGTGCGAAAATCAATCGCCTCTGACTTGCGCTATGTTGTTTGACCACTGACTAAGTTGGATGAAGCCAAAATTTCCACAAGCCTAAAGGACCATAAAGTCCCACAAACTACACAAAACCTATGGTCACAGTGCTAAAAAGATCTCTCATCGACTAGGTTCGTCATGTCCAATTTCCCCGCCAAGTCTGAGCAAATGAAAAGTTGCACAAAACCCTAATCTATCGACTGTACGTCACGCATTAATGGTGACTTGGCCAGCATAATAAAAGGGATAACCTTGTTTGTTTAAAATGTTTTTTCATTTGATAGAGATTTCAGAGCCCCTTTGCAATCTATGCTGCCTGATTGAGCATTTTCGCTGCTGTTGCCTGAGTTCGATCCCGCGACTGCTTCTTGCCTGTGCAATCTGGACATATTTTTTGCAAACTAACGAAGTATGGTTCTAAATCTCCTCTTTTGAGCTTTCACTGTATGTGGTTAGGGTTTGATTTCAAAGTACATTTTCTTCCAAGAAACACATTTAGGGTTTTAGCTAGGGTTTTGTGCATGAACTGCTTGGTTTTCCTTTTGAAACCTAGTTTGGATTTCCCTTTGAAAACGTAGATGGATTGTTATGAGCTAAAAAGAATAAGAACTTAACCAGACCAGCTGAAGTTTTCATAAACTAGAAAGACATTTGGTCTTGCTGCTAAACTTGAGTCTGACTGACCTGTAAACATTGCAAACTTGTCTAGTCAGTCGGTGACCATTAAAACCTATGCCGCGCTTTAAAACCCACTTCAGCACTAAAAACATTAACTTCTGACCTACATAGTTTTGTTGTGTTAACCGATTAGATCGGTAGGACCTCAAAACTCCACAAGCTTTGAAAAGATATTTAGTGCTAAAAACCTCTTTTACCCACCATGCACTAAATGACCTAGTCTCTGACTTGGTTAGACATCTCAAATATTTCTGCAAATCAGTGACATCCAAAGTCCTGCTGAAAATAAGAAAATGGCTCTACGCTAAAAATGACCCCATCCGACCTTGCGCTGAAACACTCTTTCACTAACTTTGTTGGTTGACCTCAAAACTCATGCAAGTCAGACAAAGTCAAATCCTATGCAATAGTAGTGTTGTCACATAGAATTGCACCCTGCTTGGAGAGAGTCCAAGCATTCTAATGACACAATAGGAATGATCTCGAAGTGTGGGACCTTGTGAACTGAGATCAGACCTCTAGAGAAGGCTGGTTCCTCATTCTAAGCCTAATGCTTAGAGGAATATATCTAAACCTAGTGCTAATGCTGCAGGGGAAAAGGGGTAGAAGGAAACATAAATAGAAAATAGGTGATACACCAGGTTGAATAAAAGAACCCTCACAGAACTGAGAAAATGCACAAAATGACTAGATACAACCAATAAACATACATAGATAAAGCTAATTTTAACAGAGGCAAGGAGCAAGAGATGATTAGAAGGAATTAAACATTCACAAACACATCATTCTTAGATCACACAGAGTCAAAATAGCATGAAGAGGTAAAATAACCAGCATGTATTTAATCAGAAGGCAAGGTTACAGTAGAGGAATGCTCTGTTTGAAATCAGAAGCATAGATTACTAAATCTTTCAACCCCCCATTTTACATTTAAGTTTCAATGTCCTTTATATCAAATTCTTGTGCTAGGGACATTGAAATAGTTGCACAGGATCCCAAGAATGCAGAATGTATTCATCAATCCAGGAACAGGGACACAAAGGTAGGGGCATGGTGAAAGGATAGGAACCATGTCGCTGGCAGGTCCACAACCATTAGAAAATGGTTTCCCAAATGCAAGATAGGACAGGGCATTGAAGAGAAGAGCCCCAAATTCATTGTCAAACACATGAAGATTTGCCAACAAGACACAGAGCCCATACGCATTGAAGAGTGAAGCCATCTACCATGAATCCACCTACAAACCCTACCAACTAGAATAAATGCAATAGTATCAGCCCCTGCATATGCTAAATCAGTCGCTGAAATGTCCAGTCGATCGAGCCTATAGATTTGCATCAAATTCTGAAAGTGAAGATATCCTCATCAAATCCTGCCAGATGAAAGAGAAGGCAAAAATAAGCACATTTGCCTTTTGGAGCATGCAGAAATTCCTCGGGATGAAGGAGATATGGGCGGTCAAAGTTATGGTCAACTACATCTTGCATCTGTATATCGCTTTGCATCTGCAATGGTATACTGTTGTATCTTGCAATTGTATATACAATTGCACATGCACTTTTAAGTTCACTTGGTGCAATATACAAAATCTCCTTCACTTTTCTGTATATACAATTTTTGTATATATCAAGCTGTTGGGGAGACCTTAGAAAGTGCCTCACCAATGTGTATTTCATCTTGTATTAGCTGTTGTATATGCAACTTGAATCACCATCTAAGTCAGCCTGTGAATCTACCTGACACATGGCACTATCTGATTGGCCGTTGAGCTGAACCTGGGACCCATTACTGAACATTTGCCTCTTTATCGGCCATCGGAGAGACCTCAAACTGAGCCACCGATAAGGCCTATCTTGCCAAAAATCCTTTGTATGTGACTTTGTATATGAGATACAATCGCATGTACATACAATTGTAGAACTAAAAGGATTATCAACTAGAATGGAACTTTAGAACAAGTCCGATCTTATATCCTTGTTTTTTTGCATATTGGCATATAAATACACTTCAACATACAACTGCGGACCCCAACTGAAGTTTGCCAAATTTAATTTCCCAGTCGGGTCCACATTGTATATCCTTGTTGTATCTAACTTTTGTATATGCAATTGTATATAGGATTGTATATGGGATGATACAATCACATATACATACAATAGGTGGACCCCAACTTGAAATCCGCCACATTTGACTCTTCATTCACGTCCAGATTGTATGTATTCCCTTCTGCATCACCTTTTGTATCTACAAATGTACAACATGAATATACATGCAAAGATGCATACAATCACCTGTACCTTTCTAAACCAAATTGTAGCCTCTTTCAGGTCCTTTTGTATCTCCCCCTTATATATTGCCTTATATATGCATTTGTATATGCAATTGCATATACAAAGATAACCTAATGCACATTCACTTTTGTATCCCGCCTTTTGTATCTGACTTTGCATCTTCCTTTATGTCTACAATTGTCTATGTGATTGTAGATGCAATACAATAGATATACATACAACGATACATACAAAGATGCATACAAAAATGACTATGTATAAAACTAAGAATTATCTCCAATGGAAGGCACTTGAAGACAAAAGATTTCTGGGTTTTTTTGGGTTTTCTGCAAGAATTCTCAAGGTGAGATTTTGGGAAATTTTGTAAGGTACAGTATGGGGAAATGTAGGATTTAAGACTTTCCTCTTTCTATTTAAGCTTTCTCTGATCGGATTTCTTTGATAGAAAGAGGGCGACAGGAATATTTTGGGGTGAGGAAAAATATGACAACATTTTGGCAACCTCTTAGGGATGTTTGCCTACTAAACAAATTGATCAGTGGCCTTATACATCCATTGGGCATGGAGTCAAAAGAGACTGCAACAAGAATAGAGGAGTTGGAACACTAAGCAAGCTACCAAGCCAAAACAAAAAACAACAAGCAAGCATGTATCTCCTAATGAGAATACATCAAAGTTCAAGGGCACTTATTGAAAGGAAACCTAAAACTGAAATAAAACCTACTCTAATCCTAAACTAACCAGTCAGAGATGACCTTGAACAAAGCCATTAACTAGTTCTTGAAAGTAACTGCCCTTCCTTAACAATTTACAATGTTTCTCATGCATGTGGGTAGTTAAAAAATGGTGAGAGAGGGATGGGCATATGACAAATTGATAAAACATCCCCCACAAAATCAAGATAAACTCACCTATCCACTTGGACTGATTATTGATGCTGCTAACTTGTAGTGAATAAATAGGTTGATCCCACCCATTTTGATGTTCAACTTCATGCTTAAAGGTAAGTATGACAAGTGGTGACTCCTCTTGATGTGTCTCCAGCTGGGCTAGATGCCTGATTGGGCATCCTCTTGAAGTGACATGCAAATTATCATGGTTGATCTCATGTCTCTATTCTGATTCTTTCTCTTCTTGTTGGTCTAAATACTCTAGCTCTTTTATCTCAATTAGAGATATGGTTGTCTCCACCTCATTAACAAGATGCTCATGATTTTCTAACTTAGGCTTAGAAAATGAGCCATGCACATGCTCAAAATAGAAGACTTCCCCACCAAGAAGCTGATATCCCTGTTGGATAATAAAGAACAAATCTTCAATTTGCTCTTGCCCATGTTCAGTCTCCTCATTATTTTCAATAAAGCATGGAAGCTCCTCAAGTATATCAGCATCATCAGCTTCTGCATCATCTAGCATAGGGCAACATGCTTGCCCTTCTTTATGGTTTGGAACCTCACTGTCATGCTCAGCCTCAACCTACAACAATTTGCCATCATTTTCATAGTTTCCATGCTGTTGCATATCCATGAACAACTGCCCATTCTCTTCATCTTCAACATAATTAGGTAGCTCATGAAGTAGGGCAGCATCATCCACATTTGAAGTGACCTTAAAAACATTTTCCTCTATGCCTCCATCCTTTGACTGCAACTCCACTAGATTGTGTTTAAGTTGCCTCTACAGCTGAAGGTTTTCCCCATGCACTCTTTGCATTTCAACCTTGTTTGCTTGATCGGATGCATGAGAAAAGGCTTCAAAAGAACTAAAGTCTAGAGGACTCAATCCCTTATTTAGGTTAATAGTACTCACAGGTGCAATAGGTTCAAACAATTCTATCTCTGTGAGTGTAGGAATAAACTGCTCCTCATTAGTTTTATCTTCTTCCACCTCCTCTTTTGGCTCTTCTTTCCAATTATCTTGGTAGACAACAGGTCCACACTTGAGGATTGAAATAGCATCAGGGAAAGAGGCCTGAATATCTTGTTGAATTTCTTAGAGGGGAGAGGGTTTTAGACAAAATTTTTTTCTAGGGAGTGATAATTTGAGTTTGCATTGGAACAGGGGCTTGTGGAGGGATACAGGCTCTTGTGGAGTCTAGGTTGCTCTTCTATAGACCGAACATGTACAGAAGAAAGGGACTGCTTGAATTTTAGGATTGTAAACACATGCTCTTTCAACTTAGCAATTTCATCATAACTATCCATGCTAGGTCCATCTGATAAGGGGATTTGAAGGGGCTACAAATAGGAGATAGGGGTTGAATTTATTCTAGAACAGGCCCTTGTGAATGCCAAGGGCCTCTAAAACTTGGGATTTCAAAATTGGGAAGCAGTTTTGGAGGTGCAGATGGATTATCCTGCCTAAAGCTTGGACTCTTAAATTTTGGGGCTTCTTCTGCAGTAGGCTGAGCAGGGGTGAAAGGGAGAGGATGTTTGAAACTGGGAAAGGAGGGGATTACTTGGATTTCACACCATTTTTGATATTGATAATCTGAGTAAGCTCGACTACTTTGCACCTAAGCAGATAAAAGATTCATTTGCTCCTTTTTAGCAGCTATCTCTCCTTCAAGATTTCTTTCAAACTGTATTCTTTTTGTCACCCACTCTTGATTATAAACAACAGATTGCTCAGCCAACTCTTGCTGCTGCAAGATAACCTCTTGTTGCTTCTCAATTTCAACCAACATCTAGTACATGTGTGAGAACTCCTTACTAATATCACTGATCTTCATAAGTTCAAGCTTTTAGCTCAAATCCCACAAAAAATAGTCAAACTTTTGGATCAGATCCAATACATTCTGGTAAGGGTACTCTTGAGACTGACTATGTGAATAGTCATGTTGTTTGGCATCAAAAACCTCTTCTTGGGGTTGAACTTGATCATATATCAATTGATATTGAGGTTGAGTAGGGATGGGAGGGTGGAAAACATGATAGGACTGCTGGTAATCTGTTGTTACAGGGTCATTTGGAATAAAACTAGCAAGCTGTTCTATGTGATATGATTGGTAAGAGGGTATACATGCATGATCTTCATGGAATGGAGGTGACAAACAATCATAGTACTGATAACTAGACATTGCAAGAGTAAAGTATGAAACATAGGCAAGTCTAGATAACTGATTTGGAATGTATATAGACAACATGATCTTGAAACACTAAGAAATGAGTTATAACACCAAATAGAGTCACCAGGTACTGAGAAAATACTTTCAAATGGTAGAAAAACTAACAAGTAGCACCAACCTCATTAGTTGTTTGTACCTAAACTACTAAAACTAGCTGATTCTTCGCTTGTAGAGTCACCAGGTGTATGAATATTGCCATATTGCCTCTACAGGCTGATGTTGTCGACATACACACCAAATATCAATAATGAATAAAGGACTTGTGGACTATGATAGTCCAATAAGTCCCACCAGGCATGCCAGAAACTGTTGTCACATAGAATTGCACCCTACTTGGAGAGAGTCCAAGCATTCTAATGACATAATGGGAATGATCTCAAAGTGTGGGACCTTGTGAACTAAGATCAGACCTTTAGAGAAGGCTGGTTCCTCATTCTAAGCCTTATGCTTAGAGGAATATATCTAAACCTAGTGGTAATGCTTTAGGGGAAAAGGGGTAGAAGGAAACATAAATAGAAAATAGGTGATACACCAGGTTAAATAAAAGAACCCTCACAAAACTAAGAAAATGTACAAAATGACTAGATACAACCAATAAACATACACAGATCAAGATGATTTTAACAGAGGCAAGGAGCAAGAGATGATTAGAAGAAATTAAACATTCACAAACACATCATTCTTAGATCACACAGAGTCAAAATAGCATGAAGAGGTAAAATAACTAGCATGTATTTAATCAAAAGGCAAGGTTACAGTAGAGGAATGCTCTATTTGGAATCAGAAGCATAGATTACTAAATCTTCGAACCCCCCTTTTTACATTTAAGTTACAATGTCCTTTATATCAAATTCCTGTGCTAGGGACGTTGAAACAGTTGCATAGGATCCCAGGAATGCAGAATGTATTCATCAATGTCGGAACAGGGACGCAAAGGCAGGGGCATGGTGAAAGGATAGGAACCATGTCGCTGGTAGGTCCACAATCATCAAAAAATGGTTTCCCAAATGCAAGATAGGACAGGGCATTGAAGAGAAGAGCCCCAAAGTCGTCACCAAACACATGAAGATCTGCCAGCAAGACACAGAGCCCATATGCATTAAAAAGTGAAGCCATCTGCCATGAATCCACCTGGAAAGCCTACCAACTGGAACAAATGCAATAATATCAGCCCCTGCATATGCCAAATCGGTTGCTAAAACGTCTAGTCGATCGAGCCTGTAGATTTGCATCAAATTCTAAAAGTGAAGATATCCTCCTCAAAGCCCACCAGATGAAAGAGGAGGCAAAAACAAGCACATTTGCCTTTTGGAGCATGCAGAAATTCCTTAGGATGAAGGAGATATGGGCAGTCAAAGTTACGGTCAACTACATCTTGCATCTGTATATCACTTTGCATCTACAATGGTATACTATTGTATCTTGCAATTGTATATACAATTGCACATGCACTTTTAGGTTCACTTGGTGCAAGATACAAAATCTCCTTCACTTTTTTGCATATACAAATTTTGTATATATCAGGTGGGAGACCTCGGAAAGTGCCTCACCAATGTGTATTTCATCTTGTATCGGCCATTGTATATGTGACTTGAATCCCCATCTAAATCAGCCTTTGAATCTGCTTGACACATGGCACTACCTCACTGGCTACTGAGATGAACTTGGGACCCATCGCTGAACATTTGCATCTTTATCGACCATCGAAGAGACCTCAAACTAAGCCACCAATAAGGCTTGTCTCACCAAAAATCCTTTGTATGTGACTTTGCATATGGGATTGGATATGAGATACAATCGCATGTACATACAATTGTAGAACTCAAAGGATTATCAACTAGAATGGAACTTTAGAACAAGTCTGGCCTTGTATCCTTGCTTTTTTGCATATTGGCATATACATGCACTTCAACATACAATTGTGGACCCTAACTATAGTCCACCAAATTTAATTTCCCAGTCAGGTCCGCATTGTATATGCTTGTTGTATCTAACTTTTGTATATGCAATTGTATATAGGATTGTATATGGGATGATACAATCGCATATACATACAATAGGTGGACCTCAACTCGAAATCCGCTACATTTGACTCTTCATTTGCGTCCAGATTGTATGTATTCCCTTCTGAATCACCTTTTGTATCTGCAAATGTACAACTTGAATATATATGCAAAGATGCATACAATCGCCTGTACCTTTCTAAACCAAATTGTAGCCTCTGTCGGGTCCTTATGTATCTCCCCCTTGTATATTGCCTTATATATGCATTTGTATATGAAATTGCATACACAAAGATAACATGATGCACATTCACTTTTGTATCCTGCCTTTTGTATCTGACTTTGCATCTTCCTTTCTATATACAATTGTATATGCGATACAACATATATACATACAGCGATACATACAAAGATGCATACAAAAATGACTAAGTATAAAACTAAGAATTATCTCCAATGGAAGGCACTTGAAGACAAAAGATTTCTGGAATTTTTTGGGTTTTCTGCAAGGATTCTCAAAGTGAGATTTTGAGAAATTTTGCAAGGTATAGCATGGGGAAATGTAAGATTTAAGACTTTCCTCTTTCTATTTAGGCTTTCTCTAATTAGATTTCTTTGATAGAAAGAGGGGGATAGGAATATTTTGGGGCTAGGCAAAATATGACAATAAGTAGTAAAAGAGATCTCAACGAGACTTGCACTAAAACCCGACCCACTAACTAAACAACCAATGAAAGGTCAGTGACTTTGAAAAGTCAAGCAAGTTGGTAACATCCAAAACCCACACAAAAGCCAAAAGAGATTAAACACTAATAAAACAATTAGTCAGACAAGCCCATTTTTCCTGCTGAGATCAGTAGACCTCAATTTTAGTGGTTTTCTACCTACAAGTTGATTGATCCTAAAACTAACCCAAACACTGCAAAATGATTGTGTTGTAAGAATTTTCAAAGGGAAAATGCCAGGAATGATGAAATTAATGTTGTGATACATAGATAATGATGATTTTCATGCTTTCAATTAGATGTCTTGCAACATTAAATATTTTTTGCATGCATTAATAGTGAATTACTAATAAGTAGATGGAATGGTAATAACTGTTAGATTTGTGATTATTTAAAAAGGGCATATTAGTAGTATTAGCAAATTCATTAAAGTTCATCTCAAACTTAGGAGTGTGTGAAAGAATTCTCAAGGTGTCAAACTTATAAGGTCTGGTCCTGCAGATTAAATGACTGCCCGAGCCCAAACCATGAAGCACGAATTCAAGGGAATCCCTCTAGAGATCAAGATTCACTCTGGATGGAGTGATGTAGGAGACATAGATCTAGGTCACATAGACTTAGATGACTTCATATTGAGAATCTTTGGTCCAAACCCAACTCCTAGGGCTAAAACACTCAGAGACAGTGGTATATCACAAGCTAATACCTTCCCTACCTGAGTACAATGTGTAGAATTGATGATAACCTATGTAGATAGGTATGATGTCTTGACAAGGACCATTCAAACTACTAATGGGGATATCCTAGCTGATTTAAGTCCACACTCTCTAGCTGAGATCTTTGATATTCTATGGCACAAAGTCATGACTATGTTAGACAAACAAGGATCAGAGGGGACTTACAACAAAGATGTGGAGGGATGTAGGAAACACATGACTAACAATTGGGCCAAAAATAGAAGGTCTGCCCTCAGTAAATTTACCCAAGTGCTATATAGGAGTGATTTCCATGATGAAATTGGAGATTTGATAAATTTTCTGAGCAGAATATATGGATTACCCACAGCATCCACTTTTCAGGGGTGAATGTTTGTTATCATAGTTGAGATATTGAAAGGAACTAAATTTCACTAGGCCCAAATCCTTAGTGACAACATTCATGAGGCCTTCAACAACTTCAAAGAGAAGAGGCACTTCAGATGGACATTTTACATTGTCTATGCATTAGCGAGGAAAAATCACTATGTTGGGTTATCCAAGATTGGAGATGTTGGAAATGATGAGCAAGCCCAAATAAAAGTATATGAATGTTAACTATAGTTGACCTCATCTCAATCTTTGATACATTTTAAAAGGGTAAATGATGCTTTGAGAATGTATATAGCCAGACTACTACAAGGTAATACAGTCTTGAGGATTTCTATTAAAGTAATGAATGAAATAACTAAATATGGCAGGTGGTATATTCAATTTGAGAAATTTACATATCTAAGAGTACAAGGCTTCACTGGGATGGCATATAGACTTCCCATATATCCTGATGACAAGATAGTGCTTCTAGAATTGTATAGACAGTTGATACCCTGTGCTAAGAAACTCAAACACTTACATAGAACCAATGTGCAGTTTCCTATCAGATTCAGCAAGGCGAATTATGTATGCCCTTCTTTAGCATCAGTAAAACATTTTGACAAAGAACTTCAACTCCTCAATTTACACTACTACAATGCAAGGGATCATTTCGATCGAAATAAGGTAATGGAAAGGTTCGTAAGTAAGAAGTTGTTTCACAAGATACATATTGAAGACTTTTGGGCCAACTGCCGGGATGATTATGAAGTTATGAAGAAGGCACACTCAAGGCTACCTCTAGCCTTCATCAAGAAGTTCCACATTATTGCAGTGCCAGATTAGTTAGACAATGATGAAAATGTTATGGTCAGAGGACCTTGGGAAGCTCAATACCATCAACTCATCCCACTATCAAATTGGACAAATGCAGAACAAAGCTCTTTGGTTACCATCATGAGAGAACCCATTAGATTGAGCAAGGACTGGGTAAGGGGTTAGGTGGCTTCTTTGGAAGGGCAAGGAGTACAGCTCACTTATACTGCATTAGAATCAGATAAGGATTCTAGAGGTGAGGAGGCTGAACTAATAAATGTCACAGATGAGGTAGAGCCGGTTGAGAAATAGAAATCAAATAGTAAAGAACACACATCTCTGGTAGAAAAGTAAAGAAAATTAAGAAGCCATCTACAAATCCTCCTTCAAAGAAAGACCAACCTCCCTCCACTAGGACAAGGGCTTCCAAGAAAAGAGATATGCCAAGTGGCCCTGGGGAAGGCTCTAAGACCAAGAAAGCAAGGGTAAAAGAGGTAACTAAGGGGGATACTGCAACACAAGAAGACACTAATCCTCCAACTTCCCTATCTCCTGCCACTCAAATTGTAAGCATGGCTACCACAACCCCTGTAGCTTCTCCTACCACTTCTTCCACTACTGCTGCATTCACTTCACCTATGACCTCAGCTGCCATTATCCAAGAAGCATCCCTTGCTACCACCTCTCCCACCTTTACCATTTCAACTACTTCCTACTCTTTGGCAATTTCTTCCAATGCCCCTAGTAACCCTCTTTCCTCCACTGTTGTCACTTCATGCCCTTCCACTACTACACTCACACCTTCTACTTCTTGCACTCAATTATCCACCCCTACAACATTACCTCCTATTTCCACCATCCTTTCACCTCCTCTTCTTCTACCTTCACTACCTTTTCCGTCACCTCTTGTCATCTCTTCTTCCTTGTCAGTAGTATTAGCTAATTTAATGTAGATTAACATGCCTTCATTATCCATATCCTTTGCAGTTCCTATTTCACAAATGCCTGCAGATTCTTTGGATGTACCTCTGCTACCTGGAATTGAGAAAGTATGTGCAGAGTTGGGTTTGCAAGAGCCTGAAACAACATTATTACTTGGGGAGGAGAAAGAGGTATTACCAGAAGTAAGTAATGAAGACTCCAATAAACCTCTAACCAATATTCAGGTCATTGATGTATCTGACAGTCCTCCAGATAAAGGTCAAATAGGGGAAGTTCTCAAGGCAGCCCAAGAAAGTATAGTGATAAACCAGGAAAACTTGGCCCAAGAAGAAGAGAAAGAAGAAGAGATGAATACAAATAAAGATGAAGAACCAGGGAAAGAACAAGAACCACTTGAAGAATTGGCTATAATTAATAATGACGGAGCCACTGAGTTTAATAAATCTTCAGCACCCGAATGGTTACAAAGTAGAGTGGCATATCCTAAGCCACAAGTGGAAATAATGCAGCTAGACTTGAATAAAATTTAGTCACAAGCTCATAAGCCTAAGAAACAAAAGAAGGCAAAGATATAATCTAGGATTTATAAGGATGAATCAGGATCCAGAATTACAGAGATAGCAGTCCTACCAATTGATACAACAAAAGAACAAATCAGAGCGGACGATTATGTGATCTCTAAAATTGATTTGGGACCCGCCACTCGTCGTCAAAGAGTGGATGACTTCAAAGAATCAGTTACATCAATTTTGGAATAGTTAGACAAGGTCAAGATGTCCAAAAAGGATTTAAAATAGCAAAATGAAGAGCTCTGCACTTGCCTCCAGTTTTTGGTTAAGCCAGTAGATGCAGGAGGAGATATAAGGACAGTACCCACTTTCCTATCAACTAATGAAATGGCCAATCTAGGCAAGGTAAGGTCTAAATCCCAAGTTATAGAAAAATGGCTATTTAGAGTTTTTGAGATGGGATGTGATGCTATGAATGCCTCCACTCAAACACAAAAGAAGCTGGTAGAACTGCATAAGAAATGGAAAGATCTACATGAAGAATGTGACTCCTTTGATCACTATTACTCACATATGTATCCGCGGATAAAGAGCATCAGGGATTGGCCACCCAGACTCTGGTTGTAGAAAATATTCTAACTGGGAACCAGCTACCTAAGGCCATTGAATTGTATCAACAGCTACTTTTGAGAAAAGAAACTTTTGAAAACATAAAAGAAGCATATAAGCTAACAGATGAGGAGCTACGGTCAACTATATATGATATCAATGATTCTTTGAATGATTTCCTGGAAGCATCCTATGATGACTACGCCCCTTATGATATCAAAAAATGTAAAGACAAATTATATAAGGTTATTTTTGAAAAAACCAAGCTTAGTATGGAAGATAGGTTAGATAAGGTAAGCGACCTCAGAGCCGAATTCAAAGCATTCCACAAGGCTGGTGCAAAGATAGAGAAGATGTACAGTAGATTTAGTTAGGAACTGGAGATGTTCGAGGATCTAGAGATTAACCGCAACAAGCTGGCTGGCGAAGACAAAATTGATTTAGATGAAGAGTCTTGATATTATTTTGAATATTTTAAGGATGTAATCACATCATAATTGTAAATTGTTGTATTCAGGGCAGCATGTGACTCTATTTTGTCCTTTCTATGCTTTTAAAATGTTCTTTTCTATTAATATATTGAGTTGGCTAGTCAAATTGACTAGATTCAATGTATCTGGAGGCTATTTTTCATCTTTTTCATAGAAGACAAAATGTAATCCAAGAATTGATGTGAGCTATTGCAATTGCATTTATTGATGTAATCTAGACCATCGGTGTTGAGTTAATCTCCACCATTCATTTGAAAACTTGGTATGCTACTTTTCTATATAAAGGGCTGCCATTTCCACTTTTCGTAAGAGAGAATTTGATGCCAAATTGTTGACATTCTGCCATTTGAAATAATACAAAGAAAGTTTTTGCAGTGTTTATGAAATTTATGTATTGTGTTCTTTACTTGGTTTTCATGGTTTGCTTCTTGCTCTCCCATAGTTAGTTAGTTGTGCTTTTATAATGATCATGGTTTGCTAAAAGTATTTGATGAATATTCTAAGTCCATACTTTTTGTTATTTGTTAATGGTAGATAGCTGTGCATAGTTAGTCTAGGCTGATCACTTGTGTTAAAGTTCAATTACATTTCACAAGTTAAATTGCATCATTTAATGGGTATTTAACAAATAAATGTAATCTAAAAATCTATTGACTTCCATTGAAGATAGCACCATTTTCTGTAGAACTGTAACACCCATTTTAGTTTGGTAACTTAGAAAACTAGTTAAGTTCTAGAGTATTTGTCTACTTAAGGTAACCCATACATTGTGAATGTCACTTAGGATTTCTCTAAATCCCTATACCCTTTGCATTTTCTTAAAAAAACCATCATTAGATTAGGAATTTCAACAGCATTTTACATCTTTTTATCAGCTGAAAACCATAAAAGGGTTTATGTGTATTTGCTGTCCCAACTTGAAAATCTACAGATTGCATGTAAGACCCCTTATAGGCACAGCTAGAACATACCAAATGAGAGATTCCAAGCAAGTTAAGACCTAGCTGTATTATCCTTGGAGTAGTCTTACCTAGGGTAAGATACTTTTCAAGAGAGGTGTGAAACCAGCAATCACACTTGTGTTGTTGTGTGCTAAAACCACCATCAACACCACTCTTTCACCCTGCTTCTGAAATCCCCATTTTCTAGTCCCTTGTCCCTTAGAAAGTGTCCAAAACCTAGTCAAACCCCAATTACCCATCAGAGTTTTTCCCAAATCTAAATTCTCCTATACTAAACAAGTTTCTATTTTTGTTTTTCTACCCATTCCTCCCACCAAAAAAACTCCTAGTTATGTTTGTCACCCGCGTAGGAGAAAAAAAATGGAGGATGAACCTACAGCCCTGAAGACCAAACTCCAAGATCCAAATGAAAAAATTCTCAGCCTCAATCTTTAGCATTTAGCCATGCATAATAGACGACAGCCAGAGTCTTCTGTAGACACTGGGTTTTCTTCTTCCAACAATTTTTGTGGCCCGAAGCTGGATTTTCCTTGCTTCATTAGTGATGATCCGAATGGATGGATATACTGGGCAGAACAATATTTCAGTATGCATAATACTTTTGATGTCAACAAAGTTTCACTTGTCTCCTTTCATTGGGAACATGAAGCCCTTCAATGGTTTCGTTGGTACATCAAGGCTCATGAAGAGCCAAAATGGACAGATTTTTGCAAACTCATTTTGCAATAATTTGGCCCTATTGCTTTTGATGACTTCATAGGAGCACTCACTAAACTACACCAAACATGCACTCTGAGAGAATATCAAATAGAATTTGAAAAACTAGCCAATCACACAGAGGGATTATTTGATGAATTCTTCAGGAGTTATTTTGTCAGTGAATTGAAGGATGCAATTTGCTTTGAGGTTAAAATGTTTCATCCTAGCACAATGATAGAAGCCCTAGGGTAGGCTAAGTTGGTGGAGGACAAGATCACAGCTCAATAGAGATCCAAATCCAATTTTGTTCCATTCAAAAATATGGCTTCCCAATGACCTCAAATAATGCCAGCCCCTAGAACAACTCCAATCAAGCATTTGATTGAAGCAGAAATGAGGGCATGCAGAGAAAAAGGGCTTTGTTATAATTGTGATGAGAAATTCACTTAGGAACATAAATGTGTTGAGCAAAAGCTCTATCTCTTGGATGTAGATTCTCCACTTGAAACTAAAGTTTATGTGGATGCCCAGGATATAGTGGATGATCAGGTCAACACTCAATAGCCAATTGTTGACCCTACTTCTCAGGAAGACCACCCAGAGATATCTCTCCATGCTTTAGCAAGAGTCACCACCCCACAAACCATGCAGGTCAAGGGTTTCTTCAAGAAGCTCCCTCTTACAATACTCATTGATTCTAGTAGCACTCATAACTTCATTGACCCTCGGATTGCCAAACAGGCTGATTGTTTTGTCCATCCTTGCTCCAACTTTGAAGTCATGATTGCCAATGGGGGTACATTACCTTGCAAAGAGAAGTGTCGCAATGTGCATATCTCTATGAGAGATTATAACCTATGCTATGAAATGTTTGCCTTGCCCTTAATGTGGTTTTGGGTGCCCAATGGTTACACACACTTAGACCCATCTTATGGGATTTTGCTAAACTTTGGATGCAGTTTTCTGACAATGGACAAAAACACATATTGAAGGGATTACAACTGGGGTCTCTTAGCATCATAAGTTCACATCACATGGAAAAGCTTCTTAAAGAGAATTCACATGGTGTCATCGCTCAGCTTCATTCCATTCAGATGTAACCATCAGTAGTCTCCACTACTCCTTCAAATCTACAATGAATTTTGGATAGGTATGCATGTGTCTTTGCCAAACCCATGGGAATGCCACCTTCACAACCAAAGGACCACCATATTCAGCTCCTTCCTAGAAGTGTTCCTCCCAAAACCAGGCCCTACTGCTACCCATTTCACCAAAAGACAGAGATTGAGATGCTTGTTCGAGACTTACTGAAGCAAGGTATTATTTGCCCTAGTACCAGTTCCTTTTCTTCACCAGTTCTTCTTGTCTAAAAAAAAATATGGGTCATGGCACCTTTGCATTGACTTCTAAGCACTTAATCACATCACAATCAAGGATAAGTTTCTGATTCCTGTTGTTGATGAGCTTCATGGCACTCATTTTTTCTCCAAGTTGGATCTTTGTTCTGGCTATCACCAAATTTGGGTTCATGAAGATGATATCCCTAAAATGGCTTTCCACATGCATGATGGCCACTATGAATTTTTGGTCATGCCCTTTGGCCTCACTAATATTCCTTCAACCTTCTAGGCATTGATGAATAAAATATTTTGGCCCTACCTGCAGAAATTCATCCTAGTCTTCTTCAATGATATCCTCATCTATAGTAACATGGGCTGAGTATCTCCAACATTTGGATCTCATACTGCAACTTCTCTCTAATCACCATCTCTCTACAAAGCAGTCTAAATGTGTTCCACATAAAATAGATGCGATGAAAAATTGGTTGCATCCTCAGACACTCAAGAGCTTCCATGGTTTTTTTGGGCTAACTAGCTACTATCGCAAGTTTGTCAAGGATTACGGGAAGATTGCAACTCCATTAATAGCTATGTTAAAAAATGATGCTTTTATCTAGACACAAGATGTTGAGTGTGCATTTGAAAAAATGAAACAAGCTATGTGTACTACAATTGTTCTAGGTATGCCAGATTTTTCCAAGACCTTCACTATTGAGACTGATGCTTATGGCAATGGACTTGGTGCTGTTCTCCTTTGAGAAGAACATCCCATTGTATTTACTAGCAAAGCCCTTTTTGGAAAGAATTTAGTACTCTCTACATATGAGAAGGAAATGATGGCTATTTTACATGCAGTATAGAAGTGACGGCCATACCTACTAGGGAATCCATTTTGCATCAGGACTGATCACCAGAGTCTTAAATATTTCCTGGAACAAAGGGTCGCCTCCCCAGCACAACAGAAATGGGTCAGCAAACTCATGGGTTATGACTATGAGATCACTTATAAGAAGGGTAAGGACAATATTGTGGTAGATGCTCTTTCTTAGACATTTGATGACCAAGTTTCCCTTTCAGCTATTTCTATGCATGTTCCAAATTGGTTGGAATTTGTCTAGCAGGGCTATGTCAATGACTCTTCATTATCTCAAATCATTTAATAGTTGGCCACTAGCCCTTCTATTGTACTGCATTACTCTAGGGATGGTGCTTCTCTATGATACAAGGGTCATCTGGTGCTTCCCCAGAGCACAGATCTTCAGCAGGCTATCTTCTATGAACTCCATGCTTCTCCATCGGTAGGGCACTCTAGGTTTCTCAAAACTTATGAGCGGGCACAACATAACTTCTTTTGGAAGGGAATGAAAAGGGAAATTAAACAAATGGTGACTGGATGTGATACCTGCAAACACAACAAGGGTGAAATGACACTCATTCTGAGATTTCTGCAACCCTTACCCCTCCCTACATGGATTTGGATAGATATTTTTATGGATTTCATTGAGGGGCTCCCTAAATTTGGAGGAAAGACAGTGATCTTGGTTGTGGCTGATTGCCTCTCCAAATATAGTCATTTTTGTGCCCTTAGCCATCCCTATACAGCCTCCTTAGTTGCAAAAATTTTCATGTACCAGATCTTCCATCTTCATGGCATTCCTTCTTCCATTGTCTCAGATCATGAAGCAACTTTCACCAGTCATTTTTGGACAACTATTTCGACACACTGGCACCAAACTGAACATGAGTTACCAATATCACCCACAAATAGATGGTCAGACTGAAATTATCAACAAATGTTTGGAAACTTATCTTCATTGCTTCACCTCAGAACAACAGCATCAGTGGGCAAAGTGGCTCCCTCTCATTGAATGGTGGTACAATACCTCCTACCACACTGCATCTAAAATGACTCCATATGAAGAAGTCTATGGTTAGGTACCACCAGTGCTCCTTCCATACACCCCTCGTAGTTCACTAGTTCAAGCAGTCAACATGGTTCTCTGAACCCAGGATTAGATTCTTCGTATCTTGTGGGAAAATCTTCACATGGCAAGAAATCGCATGAAACAACAAGCTGATCAGCACCGCTCTGAGTGCACTTTTCAAGTAGGGATATGGTTTTTCTTCATCTACAGCCATACAAGAAATCATCCCTGAAACTCAAAGGGTGTCATAAGTTGGCTCCAAAGTTCTATGGGCCATATAAGGTTTTTCAGAAGACTGGGTCAGTTGCTTATAAATTGGAGCTTCCTCCTTCGCGCGTTCATCCAGTATTTCATGTCTGTTATCTAAAGAAAGTTCTTGGCACCAATGCTAGAGCACAAACTATTTTACCAGAACTGGATAATGAAGGATCCATCATCTTGGAGCTAGAGGCAATCCTTGATAGACACACTCATTAGCTTTTCTCCAGATCCATCACATAGGTCTTAATTTAGTGGTACGGAATGCAACCAGAGGATGCTACATGGGAACCACTCCTTCAAATTTAGCAACAATTTCCACATCTTAAGATTTAAGGATAAATCTTTTCTAAGAGGGAGGGGATGTTAGGAACCCGTGTTTAACCCCTCTTTACTTTGTTAGTATCTTACATTTGGACGCATATGCTATGCAAGTCGTACTGTGAGCATATTGTATTATCCCACATTCATGGGAAGTAATAATTGTTTAGATTTGACTTAGTATATAAATATGTGTTGAGGCCAATGAAGGCATCCATGAATTTATTGTATTGAGCTTGCTCAAAGGAGGTTGCCCCCTCGAAGTGGCCTACGATCAATAAATTCCTTTTATGTTTCTGCTATTTTAATTATTTCGTGCATTTTTCATTATATTGTTGTAGGAGGTTCTTCTCAAAGTATATCTAGATCTCAGAGAAAAAAGGAGTGGCATGGTTACCCCTTACTTATCACCCTCCTATTCTTCTTTATCCAGTACCAAATGGGCAGGAGGAAGAGGTGATGAGTGTAGGCATGTTGAATCAATCAGGATGGAGAAACTTACATGCTACAATGGTTTTTATCTCAAACAGGGATAGGGGGTCAAAGAAGATATGGAGCTAAGGCAGATAAATTTGCATTATAACCTTTTCCCCTAGGAATTCTATTGAATATTTTGCTTGAGGACAAGAAAAAGTCTAAGTTGGGGGGAAATGATGGGTTCAAATGTTGACTTCTTTTATGTTATTTCTTATGTTTTCAGATTTTATACCTATGATATTTCAAATACTTGTCTAAGACATTACCATAAAAAAATATTGTCTTTTATATATACTCTACAAACCTTGAACCTAATCTGCCAATATGAAACATGGTGATAATATTTGTCAGTTGGATGAGCTAGACATAGGTATGTATGTATATAAATGAGATTTTATAGATTAATTATGAAGGCTATTTTGTATGCATATGTTCTATGGATTAACCCTATACAACAATGAGTTGGTAGTATTGAGGAAAGGAGAATTCATAGCACATTGCAAAATAGGGCATTAAAGGAAGTCACAGTTAAGTGCCAACTGAAGCTGAACATGATCATCATGGAAGAATAAATACAAGAGAAGAAGAAGACTTGTTCTAGGATTCTAAACGCATATTATGTGTTTTCATCCATGAACCATTGTATAGGAATTTTTGTTTGAATAGGACTCTGCTTCCTTTGTTTTAGCTAGATTAATAAATTGATCTCAAACCTATACCCTGATATCTAGGGATGAATTGATGATCAAAGTTAGTTGGTAGTTACATCGTACTCTCCCATTTCTGTATAAGTTAGGAGGGACGAGTTTGATGGTAAAGTAGTTTTTTTTTCAAACTTACTTTATTTTATAGTTGCTCAATGGTTACTCTATTTTTATGTTGGAAGATCCAGACATGTTTTATTGAATACAATCTGAAAAGATCTTGTTTCTGATATGAACTGAATACAACTATGTGTTATGAGAATCTGAAGTAGATTTGGTTTTTAGATTAAGTGAGATAGTTCCCTAAGCTAGCCACTCAAGGTACTAACCCTCACTTCATATATTTCCTTATTTATTTATGCATTCTCAGTTAGAATTTTTTTTCTACTGTTTCATAAGTTGCATTGTGAGACAAGTATAATATCTTGATTGCTATTTCTAGTAGGTGTGATTCATGAGCAAGTGCATATTTCAAGTCCTCCAGAGGTTAGTGTTAGTTCTTTTATCATTTTGAATATTTTGAGTTAATCATGTAATTCTCAGTTGAATATAGTTATCTTCAGCTTGTGCTGCAGGTACTCGTAGCCATTGGGTTCTGTAGTCAATTTTACTATTTTTGTATTTCTGGGAATTCCAGCCCAGTAAAATATTCTAAATAGGTCTATATGAGATAGTTTAGGATAGAAATGAGTCTTGAAGGCATATATAATGTAGGCATAATCATAAGCTTACGCTCCTTGGTCGATAATTCAATGTAGGAATGTAATGATAGAGTGGACTATTCAGATAGGTTTACCCCTAAATTTTGTTAAAGTCTACAACACATTAGTTTTTGTCTACATAATGGATGAAGGCACTTAAAGACTATAGTTCTTCTCCCTTTGATCATTTCAAAGAATGATCAAAGGAAGCTCCCCAGATAGAGCCAACTGTTATCCTCAAAATTAGCTGTGCTCAACTTCTAGGATGACCCCTATGAAACTTGTCTATTTTGTAGCCTAGAACTCTAAGCATGCAAATCGAGATAAATCTTCTTTCCCTTGTGCATGGTCCTCTAGCCTTGGAGAGTCTATTTGAGTATCTTCTCATCTTGGTTTCTCAAAGTTTGCAAAAATTAAACAAGTAACAAGCCTATCAAACTAGTAAGTTTGATAGTTTTAAGGTGTTAGAAAAAAAAATTATTTCACATGTAAGGGTGCTGATTTTTACCACCATTGCATTTTTGGTGTTATTCTCTAGTTGCAAGAGTAGTAAAAATCATCACCATTGCATGTTAAGTATTGATACCCCCTAAGTACAAGGGCAGCAAAAAGTGCCACCCATGCATCTCATAGTTCACACTAAGTGCATTTAATGCACTTCGTGTGAATTTTTAATGAGGCATTTTATATGTTTTGTTCACTTTTATTTTTCATTTTATCCTTGTTTATTTGCCTCTGTGATTCCTCTGAGCTCATGAAAACCTTTGAACCTTCCTAGCACGCGTATTGAATCAAACTTCCCACATATTCGAGGTAGGCTTTTGTCGTCCTCTTATTATTCAGGTAAGTTTTATCCATCTTCTTCTTCTTTTGTGACTTTTTTTGTTTGAATCGTTCTTTCTTTTTCCTTTTGTTAAAAGAATTAGATTTATACTTTTTTTGTTGGTTAAAATCTCTAAAATCATTTATAATTTTCATGTTTACCTTTCCAAGATGTTTTTTCATGTTTTCGAATTAGGGTTTTTGTGTTAGGTTTTTATTTTAGTTTTTAGACTTCTATATGAATGGCAATTAGTGCTAACCATTTTTCCTTTCTTTTGTCTATGTTTCTTGATATGTAAAGGTGGGATTTTCAACCGTCAATCCATGGTTTTTGTTGTAAGAAATACCTAGATTAGTAGGGGCAGTGATTTTCACCGCCTATGCTAAATGCTTTTAGAACTTCCCTAAGTGTAGGGGAAGCTATAATCACCACCCATATGTATTGTTCCTAATCATCATAAGTGTAAGGGCATCAATTTTTTCCACCCATACATAGGTATATACTTTCTTCCTAGATGCATGGGTAGTGATTTTCACCACCAATGCATATATTGCATTTTTACCAAGCAATGCATGAGCGGTGAAAATCATTGCCCATGCCTTTTAAAATACATTTGTCCCTACGTGTAGGGGTGGTGAAATTCACCACTCATACACAAATTTGTAATTCTCCTAAGTGTAAGGGTGGAAAATTTTGCCGCCCATACATAAAGTTTGTAATATGAAGTTTTACCCAAGAAAAATCCCATATGCATAAGAGGGTACTTTTCTACTCAAACACTACAACTTTTAAGTTCACAATATACATGAGTGGGTATTTTTTCTTCTCATGCACAAAATGCATTTCCTTCTACATGCAAGGGCGGTGATTTTTGCTGCTTGTGCATCAATGTCCCAAAATTCTTTAAGTCTAGAGAAATTTCACATCTGTTATCCTTAGCCTACTTTCACTCAGTTCTTTGCATCGATTGCTCTCTAGATCCTTCAAGCTTGCACTTTTGATCATGATTTTCAATATTGTAGTTTCCCCAATTGCCAATTTTTCCCTAACACTGTAAAATCATGCTTCTTATTGTTGCAGTTGCTTCTGCAAGATTGTCAAGCTCCCTTTCTTAATCAAAGGAGTTCATCTTTCAAATGACTAGTCCCTCTCCAAAGAAAACCAAAGCTATGAAGTACAAGTACCATGGTGTGTTCCCTATATCTTTAGTCACACCAAATGTGGATGAGATATGGGATACAGAGATTGGCCATGTTGATATGGTAGAATTGGTAGAAAGGATAAAGAAAGATAATCCAAGTCACTACATGAAAAGGATTATAAACAACAATATTCATTTAGCCGCGTCTTTTCCCGTAGCAACTCACAACACTAATTTTGTTCTTCAAGTAGCTCATTTCTATAATAAAGATAATAGAACAGTGGCAGATGCGCAAGGCAATGTAATAATGTGGTTGGATGCAAAGTTCATAGACAAGGTTTTCATGTGTCCTAGTGCGGAGGAAAGTGCAGACTTGGACTTCAATATTGCTCAAAAGGAATATGACAAGGATACTGAGAAATCCAAAAGCATTATAAACACTAAACGGTTGAAAACTTCCAAGTCTAATCTCTCTAGATGGCCCAGGAGTTTTCCAAGGAGTGACTTTGTAGAAAAGGTTAGTGATTTGATAACTCTTCTAAATAGAGTTAGAGGGCTACCTTCTTCTTCCACTTTCCATGAGTGGATGTATCCCTATATCAAAATCATCCTTCAAAGTAGACAAAATAATTTCTATGGTAAGCAGATTAGTAATGCTCTTCACGAACAATTAACCAAGGTGTCAACCACTTCCAAATTTTATATGACATCTTACTTGGTATATGTAGCTACATCTATGAGAAGTTTTCCAGGGTTAACCTCAGAAGGAGATCAAAGAGTCATTCTTGTATATTAGTATTACCCACAATTGAATTTGAAGGGACCCATTCATCACTTCTGGAGGGTAAATGATGCTTTCTTTGCAATGTTCTTGTGTATTTTTGATCCACAACTAGAATAGAAGAGAGTATTAGATGAAGTCTGGGAGTTGTAAAAAGGTTTGGTTATCTGTATTTTCAATTGCCAACCTTTACTTATTTGAGGGTTGGTTACTTTCAAGGATATCCATATATGCTAGCCAAGTTCCCTAGTAACAAAATTGTTTTGATGGAGCTATGCCAACAAATGATTGTTGTGCATAACAAGCAGATGGAACTAAAGAAGACTGGTTTCAAGTTTTCTATGGAGATTGGCAGGTACTCTATTGCTACTACTACAAAGGCTAAGGCTCTTGAAACTGAAATGCAATTGGTAACAATGCAGCATTTCAAATGAGGAAACCATTTTGACTTTTGGGAGGTGAAGGACAAGATCAAGAGGAAAACTCCATCACATGTCTCAATGGTAGAAGATGCATGAGCTGATATGAGGACTAAGGAAGAGATCAAATAATTGGATTACTACAGATTGACTCTTATTCAAATTAAGGACTTAAAACTGGCAGATATTCCTCAAGGCATGGCAGATGATGAAGATATTGTAAGTCCCAGGTATGTGAGTGAAAATGTTGTTGGTTCTCCTTTGCCTATAGTCTTATGGTCAAAGAAGGAGTTGACTTCGATAAGGAAAAGGTTTGAACTCATCCTAGCAAATACTAATGTGTGGCTACAAAGCAAGGGGATTGAATTGAAGGATTTTGTCACTAGTTTAGAAGAGGATACCTTAGAGAAAATAGGCAAAAAGTCTAAAATAAGAACCAAGAATAAAACTAATGCACCAAGCTCATCTAAGGCCTCTAAGCCTAAGATAAAATTTGTATCAAAAAGTGGCAAAGCGAAAGTAATGGAAGAAGAGCCAAGTACAAAAGAAATGGAAATAGATGAACATGCCACTAAAGAGCCTATTGTTGAAAAGATGGACACTAAAGAAAGACCTTGAGGGGATAAAGAGGATGAATGAGAATTAGAGAAGGAAGTTGAGTAGGAACAACTAGAGGGACCTACCATGTCTCCTACAGAAGACATTATATTAGAACCTCTAGTTTCTTCTTCCTCTCCTACTAAACTTGTTTTCGATTATGTGCTAGTTGTTTCTAGTACTCTTGTTACTCCTATTGTTATACCATCTTCTATCTCTACTATACCATCTTCCTCGAGGACACTTTTTGATAGTCCTAAAGCCATTTTTGATGATATTTTTGGTTCTTCAGGATCTCTACCAAGTTTGTCTTCTCCTTCATATGACATTGGTGACCAAGCAATTCTGGACCAATTTGTTTCAAGAACTAAGCAAGTTGCTAATGTTCATGTGTTAGGTGCAGTTTTTACAAACACCTCTCCAATCATCACTACAACTAGTGTGGGTGTAACTCCTCCTAGGAAAGCAATGGGCTTGAACTTGGATACTAGTTCATCAGTGCTTCCTCCATGGCTCTCACCCTACACTCCAAAAGGGAAAAAGCAAGCAATCTCCTCGAATGACTTTGATTTTGAAAAGCTAGTACCGGTTAACGCAAAGACTAAGAAGAAGCCAAGACTCTTTCTCAATTGTTAGAAGACAAAGGTCATAAGTATGTTGAAATTGCTCAACCACCACCATATGCTACCATCGAGAATTTTGGGTGTAGCCACAATAATGGGTTACACTTTCTTAGACATCCTAATTTTTGTTGAAATCACATGGTTTTAGAAAATAGAATGATTTAAGCCTTGAAAGGTTCCATTGAAAGAATTTTAATTTAAGAGAGTTTGATCAAACCTCCTTAGATTCAAACCCCCTTGGATAGAACTCCGCTAGTTTTAAACCATACCTATAATGGAGTCTACTCTACACCTATCAAAATGCTGAAAAAAAACCACTTTTGATTTACATTTTGGGGCATCAAATGAATTCATTTAAAATTTGTTTTGTAAGTATGTAGTCCTTATTATAAGCTTCGTAAAAAGTATAATTTAAAATATATTTAATTTGATTATTATATTTTTTTATTTCTTATGAATGTAGGTTTTTCACCGGACATCAAGTTCTATATTCTACACACACGGAAAATTAGTATATTAGTGAAAAAAATTCTAAAAAATATCTATGCCCTAGGTATTGATGTCTTTGCTTAAATAAAAAATAAATAAATTGAATTTCAATACATACAGAAAAACTTATGTTTTACGGAATATGCCTATGTCTAAATTATAATTGGTTTGACTTCAAAACTTAATTAAAAATAAATATTCAACAAAACATTATGAAACCAAATGCATGCCCTATATATCAATGTTAACAATCTAAATTCAAAAGAATCAAAATTTTATCCTTTGTAGAAAAAAAGGTATGTGCTACAGAATACACATCACTTTAAAAAATGTTGTTTACTATTAAAAACTAGTTAACAAAGGAGATGCAAAAAAATTTACAATTTAACTCCAAATTTTTTTAAAATATATATATTTAGAATCTACAAACAAAATCTCACAAATTGCTAGTTTGCATCATCTTCAAATTCCTAATGGTTTAGCAGCTATAGGTGTTAGAAAGTGAAGATTTAGTTCAAAATGTTGATTTCAATGTCAAGTTTGGCCAAAAAGTGTAACCCATTATTGTGGGATGACCCTTGCAATATGAGTGATTATTCAATCTCTAGGATTGAATTAGGGAGAATTACTCATGAAATTGCTAAGGCTGATGTATAGTCAACTCTCAATTCCTTGATTATGAAATTTGATCATGAGAGGGAAATGTAGCAATACAAAGAAAGAGTAGAGTAGTTAGCTGCAGTGTCACGAAAGATTACTTTGTCATCTGAGTCAGTAACACTTGAGGGAATCACTATAGAAGATCCTATTATCTAGAAGGCAGAAAAGACTCATGTCAAGGGAAGAGTAGTTGAAGAATATCTTGAATGAATGCATTCACAAGGAGTGTCTCTTCTTACAAGTACAACTGAGAAGAAAAGAAAAATGGAAAAGATAAGAGCTAAGATGGATGATTTGTTTGATGCAATATCTCAATACATTGAGTAATTGGATACTAGCCTTGAGAAGTGGAGTGATATGAAGAAGTTGAAGGTGAAAACTTTGATATCAATTGGCATTATTTCAAATCATGAATCTTATGTAGAAACCAAAGAGTCATTGATTCACCAAACTAATGTTTTAAAGGAATTGATCAAAGATTTTGAGAGTGCTAGGGAACTGAGTGAAGACAATGATGTTGATCTTCTACACAAATTAGAGGAACTGCCATGTAAGTTGACAACTGATGATCATCATTTTCTTCTTGCTGATGAGAAGATCTGAGTGTAGACACCCAAATTTGGCCCAACCTTGTCCATGTCCTACAACACCTTGTTAAAACATTACCCTAAAAATCATAAGTGATTTTTGTCCTAAATCCCACTCTTAATACCATTTATCCATTAGCCAATTAATTAAATAAATTTTATTTATTTAATTAATTTCCACATCATATCTTATCCCATCCTATTCATATTTCAAATTAATTAAATAAATCTTATTTATTTAATTAATTTCCAACTCATATCCCAACTAATTCAAATATTTTATTTGAATTAAACACTCATCTTTCATCACATTCCAACACTTGTCCAGTCAATCATGTGTTACAACTTTTATCCTTCACATGCACAACTAATGGGACCTAATTTTAGTATTGGTCTACACAAGCACACCTAAGCCTTATCTTCCCTTGCCACATGTTAATTGACTACAATTTCTTAATGTGTAAGATAACCGAATCAATCATATCCATCCATTTCATGTAAAGCCCTAATTGATCCTAGCCATCCATTGGAACCAAGCCTTTCCTATAAAACAAGCCTCTCTTGAGCCATTAGAGGAGAATTTCAGGATTCTTCTTCATGCAACCTCACTCTGCTAAATTTTCATCTCAAGCCATTATCTATGCTCTTTCATCTACCTAGCTTGCATCTATCAACCACCAATCATCCATCATCTATCTCCTTATCAATGTTATGCTGCAGAATCAAGCAATCAACACAACAAAGTGATCAATCAATCGAGCTCATCTTGCATCTTTGAGGTATTGAATGATTTGGGTTTAGGTTATGTATTTCAATTGTTTGATCATTTCCGTTTGCAAATCTAAATTTTTTGATATACATTTTGGCACGCCCGGTGGGACTCACTTCGCTTGATCTTTTTTGTAGGTTTTTGTAGTAAAAATTTGCATTCATATAACCCCCATTGTTGAGTTTTGCAGGTTTAATTAACTTTTTGTTGCAGATCTGCTACTTTTTGGACAAAACCCTAGGTTTTAAAGATTTCATCATATATTCCAAAAAACTATGAATTTTTCTACAAGATTTTAGTAGGACTTTGTCCATGATATAAGGAAGCTACAAAAGAAAAATTTTGAGTTATCGTGATTTTTATGGGATTTATCATGTTTTTATGTTTTTTCATAAAATCACAATTCTGGGTGTAAATCAGTGAATTTTTCAAAATAATTAATATTTCTAGAAACCTCTCAAAATTCTAATGGGGGTCTATGTTTCACAGATTTAATTTGGAGCTCGTTTATAGTGCAAAAAAATTAGATCTTTGCCGACTGTACCATTTCCATAAATCCACTTTTTTGGGTGCAAATAAGGGAATTTCTCTAATTTCTTTACATTTTCAGAAATCTTTCTAAAAATTAATAGGGGTCTCTTCTTTGATTTTTTAATTTTCAAACAAAAAATGTATCAAAATAATCAAATCTAATTCAGCTATGTATCTAAAATTACAATTTTCCTTTCCTGATGAGCTTTTTTTTATGCCTGCATTATAATATCATTTTTTGATATTGTAGGTGATCATAAGGAGCTTTAGCAGCAGTAATATCAATCATATACACTAGCTTAGAAATTGAAAAATAATCCAAGTGCATTCATTTCTATCTTTCATCTTTTCATTTCAATCAATCATGTTTGCAAACACATTTCAATTTGGGCATAAAATGAATAATTGTTTGCAAATTCACATCAAAAAATTGGGCTTAAACAAACCATTGTCTTTCATCACATTTAGATTTGGTCTTTAAAACAAACAAGTGCTTGCATTGCCTTCCACATATTGAATTTCTAAGGTTAATGAACCCCATGCGAGTGTGACCAAGTAAATGTGTATGCTCTCTCCTCGCATCCCAACACGAACTTGGAGATCAAAAATATTTACTTGTGTTGCTTTTGTTTAGCCTTAGAAAGGCCTGCCTTGGTATCCACCCCAAGGAAATGACCTCAAGTGGTACTTTCATCCGGTCCGCTATAAAAATTAGAGGATAAGGTAAAAGCCAAGTCTAACTGGTATTAGCACTCACCATACAGTGCTAACTTGAAAGGAGGTGTACCTTTGTGTATATTAAAACTCCTATTAGGGTTAGTTAAAGTCTTAAGTGGCTTGCTGGATGCTCATGGGGTGCCAGTCCCCCAGATTTTCACTAGAACCTCCTTGTGATAGTGGCCTTGCCTTAACTAGGATTTGTTGAAGTGTCTTCACATGCTTGCTTGACCATCATCATATTATCCCAAACTAAAACTTGCTTATGTGTCTTGTGTGAGTGATTCATGTGTGTATATGCATAATCATTTGTTTGAACATTGCCAAATCAAGCTATAAACACCAAACACATAAAAAATCAATATAAACTTTCATCCTAGTCACCTTCATCCTAATCAACTTCATCCAAACAATCCACATCATCATCGAATCATAATCAAGCACTTGCAAAAAGGATTTAAGACTTAAACACTTGTGTGATATCATGTCAACCTTAGAGGACCTCCAAAAACTCCTTCATATGCTTCGCCACATGCATGCAAGCTAATCACCTTTAGAGTAGCAAAGATTTCAAAGTATTTAAGAACTGATTCAAATATGTTGAACAAACCAATCCTCACACATACAATACCTCTTGGCAGAAATCCAACACCTCTTGACCACTTGCAAAGTCCAACGACCATCCTATCTAGCACCTATCCCATCTTATCTATCCACTGATCAACCCAATTTGATACTAACTTATTCCATTTCTTCAAATGTTATCTCTTATCCACATCAACACATCACATCACAACAACAACCAATTCAACAATTCCAACAACAATAAATCATATCACAACAACAAATCCAAACACCATCCCAACCTCAACAAATTCCACCTCAATCGTATGTGTCATCCACCTTAACTTCATACCAACCTCATCTATCTACACATCATGTCAATGCCACATCAACATATCAACCTCCACCTCAACATTATCCAATTCCTCATTCTAACATTCCAACACATCACCAAACCCATCCACAAGGCAACCAAGTGTCATCACAACAAAAACATATAAGCCCAAGTCCACCTTGTCAACAAGATCAAATGCCATCAACTTCATATCAATCCCAAGACCTTTTATCTACACATCCTACCATTACACCTAGCTACCAAGACTATCACTGGCCTCCACAACAACCACAAGTGAGCCTAAGTGCACCTTTGCAACAAGAAGCACATGAAAGTCCAAGTGATCCTATGCAAGATCTAATAACCTTTGACAAGGGAGATACCAATCTAGAGTGGCATCCACCATCCAATCCCATGCCAACACATGAGCCAACAAGTCCTATCCCAACACCACCATGTGATCCCATTCCTAGTCCATTAATCCCTCTACCTTCCAAACCACCAAGCCCTCCATCACCTTCATCACCATGTCATTCTAATCCTTCACCAAAGGATGCAGCTGAGATAGTTTTACAAAGAATGCTTGAAGCAAAACTCATTAAACTTCCTAAAGTCAAACCATGTGAAGAAATTCCATATGATGAACATGATTATCGTGCATACCATAGGACCAAAGGCCATAATATGAATAAATGCCCAATATCTGTCCCAATTGTTTACAAGGTATACCCACCTATAATGGGAAATCATGCCACATCATTCAAATCCCATGTATCACCCTCCTTTAATCTTAATCCATCCAATCCAGTTAGCCCCCAACCTAATTCTAAACCTACAACATCATCTGCTATTATTGCTCATCCATTATATTGCCCATCCACTCATACCCTTGCGAAGGATGTGATCCATTGGCTACTAGATAGGAATAAACTACCTCCATGTCAAACACCCATTCATGAGCCTACCAAAGAACTTCCAAAGGTCATGTCCAATCCTATAATCCCATCATGTGGTCCACCTATCCTTGAGCCTATCCAAGAGTCCTCAATTAACATTCTTAGCCCTTTAAGCCCATCATGTGACCTATAAGCCATCAAGCCTATTTGTGAACATTCTATCATTAATCCAAGTCAAGAGTCATCATGTTCTCATGTTGTTGACCAAGAGCCTATCCAAGAGCCTTCCACTTCCATTCAAGTAACCCAAGAGGTATGTCAAAGGTTTAATCCTAAGCATGTGGAAACATTAAGCCCTAGTCCAACTCAAGATCAAAACACTTTCATTCAACTCATCCATAACATTTACCTTATGTATGATCAAGATGATACCTATGAAGAAGCTATCCATGAGCACCTTGATCCTATCCATAATCCTATATCCATGCATGAGCAAGATATCCAAATTGCTCCTAGTCATATGCCATCTAGCCCTATCCATAATGAACAAGCATCCACTTGTCATGATGAGACACTTGTCCCCCAAGTAAGCATAAAAGATCAAACAAATAACTTGGATCTTAGTGAACATAATGCTAATCAAGATCCTAATGATCCCCCTTCCACATCCATCATTGATCCCATTTCAAATCCATCATGTCCTATTGGTCTATCCACCCTTATACTTGAGTGTTTTTCCTTAGGACAACAACAACCTTTGTCCTCCACTTCACCTTCTCCATCCAATAAAGAACTCAAGTCTAGCTCCCGAAACACATCTTGTCCCATAGTCAATCGCATCCTCCAAAACATGAACTACCAAAGCAAAGGCCTAGGCCTTTATGAACAATGTATTTTGGAGCCAAACCATGTCAAAGTTCCTCCATGCTCATATGGCCTTGGATACACACCCCAAGGTAAACAAGGCCAAGATGTTGGTAATCCCTTCATGCATCCTAAATCTACCACTTTCCATCACACCCCCCATCATCTACCCAAAACATATGTTATCATTTCACCTCCATCATCCTATAAATGTCAAAAGCATGTGACCATACACCTTCCGCCATCCATTTTTCCTCCACTCCTACCAACTCCAAATATCCCTCCATCCACTCTTCCACCATTGCTTCCAACACCTAACATACATATCATTCGCAAGTATCCTTACATCCCTAATCATGACCAACAAATGCACACATTACCTAAGCATAAAGCTTCCAATCATTCCATCCACTCCACCCACCCCATGGGATTCAAAAGAAAAAAATGTGATGCCTTTATCTATAAAGCCAAAAATCTAAGTAAAACTCCTAAGGACCCTCATGCCTTAGGGCATCAATGTGAAAAGTCTCTAAATCATCCATCTTCTAAGCAATGTACATTCACAAAGCTATCCAAGCCCACACCTCCAAAAGCAAAGCCCGAAAGCAAAATGGTTTGGGTTCCTAAGCAAAAAATTAGCAAAGCAAATGAGACATCCTCATCCACATCTCAAGAATCCCAATCACCTATCTCCATCCAAGAGCCTATTTCCATCCAAAACTTCCATTCCCTTCAAAAATCCCACAAGAAAAGCAAAAGCACTAAAAATACTAAATCTATGTGGGTTCCTAAATCACTTCATCAACCATCTCCTAAGAAACAACCCCATTGCTTCCTACACCACCATCCAATCAAAAGCTTCAATGTTTATCACGGTGTGTGCAACCATTGGTCATGGTTCCCTTCCATTCCAAAACATTTCCACATGCCTCTATCTCCCCATCTTCCATCCATTATCCTACATACCTCCCCCATACTAACCCTATGGTCCATGCTTTGGCATAAGCCTTTCATCCATGTTTTTCCATAAGCCTACATAAATCCACACCATAAGCCACTAGCCTACCCTACCGTAATTCGACATCATAATCCATTATCTACCTAATCCATCTCCCATCCACACAATCCCTTATCAACATCTATAAGCATAATGACATGGTCCATGCGATGACATCCATCTCCAACGGGACTACCAACATTCATAGCACTAGACACTTGAGTCCCTCCTATCCATTACCATGGTGAAAACCTGGCAAACAGGGGCCATGTGTAATTGTCAACCAATCTAAAAAGAAAGAAAACAAAAAAAATAAAATAAAATAAAAAATCAAAAAAGTAAAGAGAAAGGCCCTTCGTCCAACAGTGAAAACCTGGTAAACAGGCACCTTGGATATGTACCATGATGAAAACTTGGCAAACAGGCATCATGTGTAGGTTGATTTTCTATGTCACTTACACTTGGGGGCACATTGTCGCATCCATCTTATCATATCCAACCCATCATTTTCCATCCTATCCTATCCTACCATTACTATACCATCCTACCATCCTTAGCCATTACATAAACATGCCTATCCTATTGAGCCCATTTATCCATCCTTCCTCCTTTTGGTTTTGATGGAGACATAAAGGCAAAATGTTGAAATATGCTTTGGATATCTCTTAATATACCTCACCCTTTCCAAACAATCCTATCATTATCCACCTATCATAAGCCTTGCCATGTAAAATCCAATCTTATCATCCCTTGGTCATGAGCCTTGTCATGCAAAGAATCTTAAGCATTACCACCTAGAATGGGGCAAGTTCTTCCTGCAACATAGCCTTTGAAGATCACATCCTAGCTCCCTTATGATCCATCCACTATGGCGTATCCTTATCATGAGCTTTACATCTATCATGAGCTTTCCACTATAGCCTACCTATCCATTTTTCATGAGGCATGCATACATCCCTTATATGGCCTATCCTCTTATCTATCCATCTATCATGAACCTTCCATCCCATTTACTATGAGCCCATCCTTTTATCCATCCTTGCACCTAGACTGGGTTTTTTCCCTTGTCATTGGTATCAAGCACAAAGGCTACCCAAATTGTAAATCCATTGACATTCAAAACATTTCAAAAAATCCAAAAAAATAAAATATGTCAAAAAAACACAAAAAATCAAATATCCAAAACAACACAAGCAATAAGATCAATCATCATCCAAAACAATCCATTCCATCAACATTCAATCAAAATCAAATCATCATCATCATCAATTCTTCCTATCAATAACATTCAATCATCCATTTCAGTCAATCACTTCTTCCAATCATATCAATCAAATCAATCTAACCAATGATCTTAAATCCAAGTCACATTAATCTGTATCAAGCAAGCTAATCAATCAAGGAACATTATCCAATCACATCAACAAGTTTTTGATCCGAATCTTGTCATGATCCAAATCACTCATCATCAATCATTATCAATGGGATATAGCGCTCCCACATCCTTGTGTTGATCTAGGGATATAGCTTTCCCCACAATGGCAACACTATCATTATCAATGACATAATCAATCATTAGTTTATGACTTGACAAGGGCAATACCTTATTTTTTTTACATCCTTTGAGCACACTAAGAACACTTGCTTATGCTTAGATTGAGTGGACACTCTAATCATCACACCATCACTATCATCATTCAAAACAATCCAATCATCAAAAACAATCAATCCAACAATAGAAAACATCAAAACCAAAGCACATCAAGCCAACCGTCAAAACAAATCCTATCAATCATCAATATCAACACCAAAGCAAATCAACTCAAGCACATCAAGCCAACCATCAAAATAAATCCAACTACTCCAACAAATCAAAAGAAACTCAATCCACCACATATCATCCCATCATCCACATTTCATCAAACCAAATCAATCTAATCATTTTCTCATCTTCAAATCATTCTAAACAATGATCCAAATGCAAGTCATCATTAAGCTATACCAATCAAGTTAATCAATCAAGCCAAGTTATCCAAACACAATCAATGGTCTTGATCCTAACCTTGTTGTAAGCCAACTCAATCAGCCAATCATCCAACCAACTCAGCAAACAAACTTGTGTTGATCTAGGGATATAGCTTTCCCTGCAATGACAACACTCTCAACCATCATCAATCAACAATTAATCACTGGTTTACAGCTTGACAGGGGCAATACCTTGTTTGTTTTTGAATCATTTGTGCATGCTTGCTTGCTTGCTTGTGTGTGTTATCATTTTAACTTGCATTTGTATCAAATCCTTATCATTTCCAGCTAATATTCATATCTTGTGTATGTTGGAATAGCTTTTTGCACTATCCTTTGCATCTAAGGTCATATCATACCTTTTATGCATTAGGACTTCAATGCTCTAAGTTTTCTTCCTCATACGTCAGACAAGGTTGTATTACACTGGGGCACGAGACACATCACCCTGGATCCTTATACCTTGGTGCATAATGTCTAGTGCTATATCAAACATCATGGCTGCTCACCTTCATTGCAGCATAACACATCATCCATTTCTTCTATCCATTCCCTTATCTTTCTTTTGTAGCCAAGCCATTTCTTTTCGAGAGCATACCCATGTTTGTCCAACACACCTATCCTCTCAAGGGGGCATCACCAACCTATTCTTTCTATCATCATCATCATCATCATCATCATCAGCAACCCTATCAATTATCCATACCTTAACTTCTTTGAAATGATGTTACTCGACACAAAGCTCATCATCTCGAACATCATCTCAAAGAGGGGCAAAATGTAGACACCCAAATTTTTTCCCAACCTTGTCCATGTCCTACAACACCTTGTTAAAACATTACCCTAAACATCATAAGTGATTTTTGTCCTAAATCCCACTCTTAATACCATTTATCCATTAGCCAATTAATTAAATAAATTTTATTTATTTAATTAATTTCACATTCATAATCCCACTTTCCAATTAATTAAATAAATCTTATTTATTTAATTAATTGGAAACTCATATCCCAACTAATTCAAATATTTTATTTGAATTAAGTCCTCCATATCTTATCCCATCCTATTCATTTATCCAATTAATTAAATAATTTTTATTTATTTAATTAATATCCAACTCATATCCCAACTAATTCAAATATTTTATTTGAATTAAACACTCATCTTTCATCACATTCCAACACTTGTCCAGTCAATCATGTGTTACAACTTTTATCCTTCACATGCACAACTAATGGGACCTAATTTTAGTATTTGTCTACACAAGCACACCTAAGCCTTATCTTCCCTTGCCACATGTCAATTGACTACAATTTCTTAATGTGCAAGATAACTAAATCAATCCTATCCATCCATTTCATGTAAAGCCCTAATTGATCCTAGCCAGCCATTGGAACCAAGCCTTTCCTATAAAACAATCCTCTCTTGAGCCATTAGAGGAGAATTTTAGGATTCTTCTTCAGGCAACCTCACTCTGCTAAATTTTCATCTCAAGCCATTATCTATCCTCTTTCATCTACCTAGCTTGCATCTATCAACCACCAATCATCCATCATCTATCTCCTTATCAATGTTATGCTGCGGAATCGAGCAATCAACACAACAAAGTGATCAATCAATCGAACTCATCTTGCATTTTTGAGGTATTGAATGATTTGGGTTTAGGTTATGCATTTCAATTGTTTGATCATTTCTGTTTGCAAATCCAAATTTTTCAGTATACACCAAGAATTTAAGAGTATGGTTTGGAGGGAATTTGAAGACAAATATTTTTTAGTCACTTCTCTGAATAATATTCTGGATAGCCAATTGACTCTGGATAATCTGAAGGCCAAGTTGACAAGTCATGAAAAGATGGTTACTACAGTAAAAGATGCAATAACCAGATCTTGAGTGATTTCCAAAAACACTGTTGGTCTTGACAGCCTAGAAATGCAAGCAGTGTTCACCATGTATGAAGCTTTTCTAAAGAAAAATGGGAGTTCAAGTTGATTCAAGTTTTCATGCCTTAGTATATTTTTGTATTTTCATATGTACTTTGTTTGTAGTTTTGGACATTTTCACATGTACTTTTTCAAGATGCAATTACATGTAAAAACAAGGAAAGTCCCAAATCAATAAGGACTCTTCTTGTTGAAAGAGTCAAGTTAGTTGTATTTTCTCTATTTTTGCTCATGGCCTCTCACTATAAATAAAGAGGGCCTCTATATAATTTTTTATCATTTAGTTATTGAAACAAAAATCTACCAAAATTGAGAAGCATTTTTTGAGACTTTGTGTTCAATTTTTAAATCAAGATTTTAGCAATAATAAGAAAGCAAGTGAGCATTCAAACTTTGTTTTGAGAATATACTTGTAGTGTACGAGAGATGTTCTTATGTCTTTTCTCTTGCACCATCTTATGTAATTGATCAAATAAGTAGTGTGAATTCATATAATCTGGGAGGTGATCTAAAGATGATTTTGGAGTCCAATAAGCTGCTACTATCTTTTATGTTCTTGTGATTTTATCATAGTATTCAGTGAACACTTTGTGCTGCACCCATTTCTACCAGTCTATAACTTCAAGTCAGGAAAAAGAAATTACAGAAGACTTTGTGCTTCTATGAATTTCTTAGTTATTTCAAGCTAGTATCATTTTGAATATTCTTATGTTCATTCAATCTTGATATTGGTTATTATTGTTCCAATAAGTGGTTATTGAGATTATCATACATTGTAAAGTTTAAGTTGAAACATCATTTCTGAAAAAGAAGAAATAGATGATATGGCACCATCCACAAGTTAGTTTATAGTGTACATAAATCTAGTTAAGTACTTGTTGATTGTAGTGAGCAATAAGAAGAGAGCCTCCCCTTTCTGAGAGGAGAGATTAAAATCTCATCGTAGTATGGTTGATATAACCATTTTGCCTTCAATTATTTGAAGACAAAATATTCACCCAACACGTTGTTCATCCCATTATACCCTTCTTGGTGATACACTTTATTCAAGGACACTCAATGGAATCCTCCTTAGATGTCTTAACATGTAAGATGCCCAAATTGCTTTAAGAGAGGTACATGAGGGCATTTGCGGTCCAAACTCTAGTGGTCCAACCTTAGTTAAAACATTGTTGAGAACATGATATTATTGGCTGACTATGGAACAGGATGCACAACAATTTTTCAAGAAGTGTATTCCTTTCCAATAACACAGTGATTTGATTGATGCACCTGCACAAGAATTGTAGATAATTACAATTCCATGGCCCTTTTCACAATGGGAACTTGATGTCATTGGTAAAATTCATCCACCCTCATTAAATGGTCATAAATTCATTATCACCTTCACATAGTATTTTACAATGTCATTTGAAGCCATCCCTCTTACCTACATTACTGGTAAACAAATCTCCAAGTTTATCCTTCATTACATTATTTGTCAATATTGTATACCCCAATCCATTATTATTGACAATTGTAAGACCTTCAAAAACCAATATTTTCACCATATTCACCATCAATTCAACATCCAACACCACTTTTACATTCTATATTATCCCTAAAGAAATGGTCACATTAAGGCTTCAAACAAAACTATCCTTAAAATTTTGAAGAAAACAATCAATGAAGCTGGTTCTAATTGGCACTTACAACTTAATCCTTATTTATGGGCATATGATACTAGCATCCATACCCCTATATGAGCCACACCATATTCCCTTGTCTTTGGATTAGAATCTATTTTACCAATCGAGGTTAATCTCCCTTCTTTAAGGGTATCATTGCAACATCTCATTGATGAGGAAGACTACAGAGTATCATGATTACAAGAATTGGAATTTCTAGATGAAAGACATCTCAATGATCTCAATCATCTCAAATCTTATCAAAATCATCTTCATCATAGCTACAACAAGAAACTCAAATCTTGCAGATTTGAAGTTGGTGACCTGTACTTAAAGAAAACCAAAAGAATCTTCAAGATCAAGATCAAATAGGGAAATTTGAACCAAATTGGTTAGGACCCTTTATCATTACAAGTTGTTATGCTTTTGGGGCCTATCAACTTTCTACACTTGAAGGAAAACCACTTGAGGAGCCTATCAACATCATCCACCTTAAGAGGTTCTATGCTTAAGCCATGGAGTATCCTGATTGTACATAAAAAAATTAAAAAAATAGTAAAGAGATATAATCCATCCTATTGTGAAAACCACTTTGGTGGTGCCTTGGATAAGTACCATTGTGAAAACCTATTTATAGGTGCCATGTGTAGTAGCCTTACATTTACCATCTACTATATAACCACTTTGACTTCCACTTTCCATATCACTCATCCATTTTTGCATCCATCTATGATATCATCATTCTATCATGACTTGATGTTGTCACTTAGTGTCATTTACTATTATACCATAATAAGTTATTCATTCACAATACCTACCATAATAACTCATCCATGCATATCATAATAAAATCCCTTTCTTTCATATCACTTAGGGGGCACATTACCTACACATAGTTGTGGTTTGGATTGTTTTCCCAATTTCCATAAGATGTTGGAGACTGAGTCTTCAACTTAAATATATGGAATCTAATAATAAATAGTTTCCATATCATATCCATAATAAATGTCACATTGTCATTATTCATGCATTCCATAATAAAACACTTGGCATTTAAACAAAACAACAAATCATGCAATACCTCATGTATTAACAAAAATCACACACATTATTCTATATTTTGAAATGTAATAACCAATCACTTTATTTGTTTTCATATCAATTGATATCAAACATCATCATCAAACCTTATCTAGAGATATCATTCCCATAATATGAACCTATCCAAACAACATCCAAATCTTTGGCAAGAGATATAATGGTTGTGTGACTTGTGTCAACATTTGGTCTTTTGTTTTGATTTTTATCTTTTTTGTCTCCTTCTCATCCTTCCTCAAGACCACCTAGATCCATTCATATCTTGGTGTGTTATGACTAGTAGGGAATGGAGCATAGCATTTTACATGTTTGTTGGATGTTCTTATTACTCCATCTAATATTCATATCTTGTGTGTAGTGGAGGAGATTTTTCCATGTTGTCCTTTGCATCTAAGATCATTTAATTTACCTTTTGTGCACTTGGACATTAATGCTCTAATTTTCCTTCCTCACACATCTAGAAAAGGTTGTATTACATTGTGCATGTATAAGGACACCTTTTTGTTTGTAGTGTTAGGTCCATGGAAAGGATACAATGTCACCTTGGTTCCTATACCTTGGTACACATAATCCTCTTCCTATATTAAATATTGGAATTTCTTTCAACATTATAGCAATATAACCATACCCCTTTTTATCCATTACCTACATCTATAACCTATCCATTTTCCTATCCTATTCTAGAGAATTCTTTTTTTCCTCACTTTTCACTTTCTTTTCATTGTATACACCTTTTGACCTCTTAGTATTCTCATTTTCACTCCACCATTCCTTTGAGATTTTACCCAATTTATTTTATTTTTTAATTAACTCTAAAGGAGAGATCCATCATCCATTATTCCCTTTTTCATCACTAATTGGGACATATTTTTTCACACGAATCCACCTTAATGGGATGCCATATCAAAGAGGGGCAAAATGTAGACACCTAAAAATGACCATGTGTTCACTATCATTTTTGACATGGACCTAACACCACCTTTCATCCTAACATGTCTTCTAAATTAATTAAATAATTTTATTAGTTAATTAATTTATCCCTCTTTCATTAATCCATTTTCCCATATTAAATAAATGAATTTTATTTATTTATTTAATTTACTATTTCCTCTTAAATTAATTAATAAATTCTATTTATTTAATTATTTATCATTTACTAACAACTTGCTCTACATAAATTAATTAAATAATTTTATTAGTTAATTAATTTACCCTCTTGCATGTCCTCATCCTTATCACTTGCCACAATTATTAAATTATTGATCCAAAATTAAATTAACTTTTCATCTCAACCATCCATTATCATAATACATATTTTAATCTCAACTGTTCACATAAAAGAATGCTCTAGAAATCCTTATCCATGTCCTATAATCCTCTCTTCTAATATTAGCCATCCATTTCATCTCTTAATCCTATTCTTCCATCCTATCACTCAACACCCTATAAATTGAGCCTCTAACATCATTATCACAATACATGAGCCATATGCAAGTACATGTCAAATTCTATATCATTATCATTATCATTGCCTTCATTATTGCCATTGTCATACCTAGGTTATGTTGATTTTTGAGTAGTCCACATGCATTATATTTCAAAAGAAAAAAGCTAGTAGACCTAGGGGTGCACTCTAATCCATTCTATCAAGTGTGAAGGGGTGATTGAAGGTGAAGGTATTGAGTTATATTGCATTATTTACCTTGAGCCATTTTCTCATCCACATGTCTTATAGGGGGCATTTCTCACTATGAACAACTACTTCAAAAAATATGAGGGCTAGTTACTATTAGCCTAACCTATTCAAGGATGCAAATAAATGGTTGTGAAGTTGTAAGAGTGTGCCTATTTTATAGGGAAACCAAAATTAGTAGCTCTTCTCCTTCATCCCATCCAAGTGTATCAACCATTTGTTCAATGGGGTTTTGATTTCATTGGTGCAATACACCAACCATCTAGTGCTAGTCATAAGTAGGTCTTAACAACCACTGATTACTTTACTAAGTGGATATAGGTGGTTGCATTGAAGGATGATATTGAAACTTCTATTCTAGAGTTCATTGAAGGGATAGTTACCAGGTTTTGTGTTTCTTTTACTATTATTTCATAAAATGCTAATGATTTATAAGACACTCAAATCAGTGAAAGGGTAGTTAAACATGGAGTTTACTTGAAAACATCTTCAAAATATTACCCTCGAGGTAATGGTTTAACTAAGTCCACAAACAAGAACCTGATAAGGATGATCAAAATGACAATAGAAGCTAATCAAAGGACTTGGCATACAAATCTCAAGAGAATCCTTTGGGATAATAGAATCACACCTAAAGAGTTCCTAGTAATTCCCCATTCATGTTGAATTGTAGAAGAGAGGTAAAACTTCCATTGTCACTTGAGTTACCCTCTATTGAACTTGCACAATAGCTAGAGATGTTGGAGAATGAGGGAATGCAAGTAAAATGAGCTGAGTTGATGGAGTTGGAAGAGACAAAATATCAATCCATGCAAACTCTTGAAGCATATGAAGAACAAGTTAAGAGAACATTTGATAAAAGGCCAGATGATAGAGTGTTTAAGGAAGGTGATTTATTGTTGAAGTAGGTGTTGAGTCGTAAATTGTGTACACTTGTGTGTAGGTACAATTTCACTCTATTTAGCTCATCCCTTTTAGTGGTCTCAAGCCTACTTCTTTTTAGGTCCACCATTTTAGCTCTCTTTTAGCCTCATTTATAGAATAATTCATAATCCCAATTAAAATTCTATCATGACCTCAAAGGATAAATGAAGATTCAGAGTTAGCCCCACACTAACAACAAATTTGGGCCTTGAAATGGCCCCGGACCTAGGGTACCTGAGTGCCTTGGTCCCTCCCATGTTTCGAGGGACAATTTTAAGTGATAAGTTAGCCTTAATATTTCTTAGGCTAACCCTAAATCCAAATTTGAATTTGAGCATGTTATGTTGACATTTTAATTTGAATTACTCTCTTTCTATAGGCCTTGTATAAAGGTAAGTGAATGACATCATTTTGAAAGAAGACTTTAAGAAGCACTCTTGATGTGAAAAAGTTCTATGTAGCTATTTCTCTATATGCCATTCTTTATTGCAGGTTTTGATCAAGTCGAGATCGACTTGGCTCTTGGAAATATTTGAATGAATGCTAGGAGATGAGATCTTGACTCTATCTCATGAGCTCCTTAGTTGGAACAGTTTGCATGATTGGGAAAAGGGTTGGAACCACTAACTTGAGTTCAGATTGAGTACCCTCCAAGGGTATGGTTACATCACCTTCCTATTTTGTAGACCTTCCATGAATCTTGATCCTTGAGGTGAAGTTGTTATCTCCCTTGATTGGATCTTCATTTGCTTCATCGCTCTCTATTTTCTTAAGTCATATAGGGCTAGAGTTTGACATTATCTGGTTAGATCTTGCATGTTATTACTCACACATAGGTTTTCTAAGTACACACAACATCTAGATTTAATCTTGACTATACGTGAGGTAGGAATACTGAAACGGGGGCTTGACTGTGGTAAACTCCTATATAGCCACAACACTTTTCCTCTTCTTTCTTGTGTTTAGATCTGACAAAGAGGTTTTGGGAGGTGAAAGGTGAGAAGACTGAAGAAATTGTAGGTAGAGATCTGATAATTATGATAGTTTTTGGAAACCCTAAAGGAGGCCTGGGGCACCCAAGCACCCTAGTCCTATGGCTTTCTATCATCTGGTCCAAGTTATGAACATTTTCCTTACCTATTTTTGGGTGAATATTTTGTTATCAACTAACTAATAACAAAATGGTTATATCAACCACGATGTGATGAGATATAATCTCTCCTCTCAGAAAGGGGAGGCTCCCTTCTTATTTCCCACTACAATCAACAAGTACTTAACTATGTTTATATACACCAAAAACTAACCTATGAATGTTGCCATATCATGTATTTCTCTTATATCAGAAAACATGTTCACTTATAGACTTTCAATATCAAAGCCTCGATTCTTAGAAAGTGTGATAAACTAAAAACCACATGTTGGAACAATAAAAACCAATATCCAAATTGAATAAACATAAGAATACTCAAAGTGATACCGGATTGGGTTAATACCAATAAACCCACAAAATTGCAAAGTCTTTGGTTGCTTCATTTGCTAACTTGAAGATAAAAATGTATAGAATAAGGTGCAGCCCAAAATCTCCACCATATGCTATAATGAGGTTAATGAACACATAAAATAACTAGCAGCTCAAAGTCTTCCAATATTTTCTACTCATGAACATAAAACATAAACCCAAAGATAATGTTGTAGTACAAAGTATCCAAAATCAGTTGTAGAATATCTCCCAGATTATCCAAACTCACAATATGATTTGATCAAATGCATAAGAAAGTACAAGAGAAAAGACATAAGAACATCTCCAATGCACCACAAGTTTGTTTCAAGACAAATAATGAATGCCCACTTGCTTCTCTTATTATTGAAAAAACATGATTTACAAATTGAACACAAAGTTTCAAAATGCTCTTCAATTTGGTGGCGTTTTGTTTCAATAACTAAAAGATAATATTTACATAAGAGCCCATCTTTATTTATAGGGAGAGGCTAAGAGAAAAAATAGGGAAATTACAAGTAATTTGGCTTCTTCAAAATTAGAATTCCAATTGAATTAGGACTTTGTCTCACAACTTCATGTAATCTGATTTTACAAAATGACATGGAGTTTGTCATCTACAAATTACAAAAAACAATACTAAATCATGGAAAAATAACAAAGTGTCCTCAGACACTTCATCATCTTGGTCCTTCTCCAAAAAATCTTCATATCTCTTCATGGTTGCTTGGACTTCATTATTGTCAGGCCCTAGTGTATGTTTAGAGATAGTCAACACTCAGATGCTGGAATCCATGAGGGTGTTAGGCATGCTCTTGTGCTTATTTAAAATCTCATGCAACCTATTGAGAGTTGTCTAAAATTCTACCAACTTGTGAATTGAAGCTAATGTGAAGACTTCTTTTTCTACCTCTATTTGTATCAGGTTGGCAAAATCTTGAATAACTACATCTTATGGGAGTGTTTGATGGTTATCATCTAGCATATGGTATGGAATCTCATCCAAATCATCTGAAATATCTAAAGCTTTACTTTCTCTCTTTTCTAGATCTTTGTTCAAATCTTGAATTAGGCCTTCAATGACTTATTTCTTGTGAATTGTGGTCTCTCTGTATTCTACATATTTCTTTATGTTGGGATTACCCCATGCTCAACCAACACTTCAATTTTGAATTCCCATAGCTTATTCCATGAAACCAAATCTTATTCCACAAGCTACATATCTTGAGAAAGGATCTCAAGTGTTTGGTTGATTTATTTTCCCACTTTACCCAGGTCATTATAAAGTTCAATGGATGACTTTATGAGCTGTAAACCTTGGGCAAGTATTCTTTCTATCTAGGCATCAACTGACTAACCCTTAGCACCAATCCTCTTAGCCTTTTGAATGGCTTCATTCTTTGTTAGAGTCTCAACATGTTCAACTTGTTCTAATGATTGACCAATTTTTGGAAGTACCAACTTCGACTGATCTACTACTACTTTGAGCCTATCTTTGATCACCTTATCTCTATCATATATGTCTAACAAAGTAGACAATTGTGCTAGAAAATCCTCTTTTGTGCTTTCATACATCAGTTTACCAAGCACAACTCTTGTTATAGTGTAATCTTTAGCATGAAATTCTGTAATACTCTTATCCGATAGAGGCACGACTACCTTAGCATATTTATTTCTTGATGCATCAATAAGCTCCCTGGATAAAGTCTTGGCTTTCTTGATTGCCTTTGACTTCACTGGAACTAGCTGACCAAAGTCAAAATATTCAAGTGACATAGCTTGTTTCTTCCTTTTTGGCTTTTGTGAAGTGAGCCATAGTAGAAGGACAAAATTATCACCTCTTATTTCTCTAGTGATGGCTTTGGAGGATGTAGGAGGAACTATGGAATCTTGTGACATAGGCAGAATGGGAGGATCTTGTATTGATGTAGACACAAGTAGTGTATGGGTGACAATTGATGGAGTCTATGTTTGCATGGTTGAGGTTTTAACATCTATAGTCACTTTGGAAGAAGTAGAGGCCAAAAATGTTTCAAACTTTGATTGTGTTATTGGATCAATCATTGATATGGGAACATCATATAAAACTAGGCATGGATGAAAGAGAACAAAAAACATTATCAACATTGTCAAGAGGATGATCAAACAATGACACGCTATTAGGTGTTGAAGGGGATGAATAAATAGAGTATATCAACACATTGGATGACTTAAGGTTCACAAAAATAGATGGTAACTATTATGCACTTGATGACACAGGATGTATAGGGGTTAATGAACATTTGAATCTAAAGGAGAGGAATGAGGAGGTGTCACATGAGTGGATTCAGTTTGAGAATTGATTTGATGTTCTTGTAACTCTTCTTCAGTTGTCTCCTCTTGATTGACATCTAGTTGTGCAAATATTCCTTCCTTCCCTTTCCTCTTCCCTTTATCTCCTATTTTCAAAACAAGCTTAACCCTTTTGTCATGAGTAGGAGTATCTTCTTTATTCTTTGTCCTTAGCTCCTCTCTCTTCCCTAAGGGTCCTTTTGTTTGTTCCTCCTCTGAACTTGTTTTGAAAGGTTTCAACTTTATACCTTTCTTTTGCAACCAAACATTTGTATTAGTAATAATTTTTTGAAATCTATCTCTTATCGAGACCATCTCCTTTCGTGACCATTAGATTGGAAGAAGAGGAGTATCAGAAATCTTGTTGCCCATATACACAACTTCAACTATATCACCTTCATCCTGCATGTCCTCTAGAATATCAACTAATTGAAAATTTTTCTTGATCCAAGGAGAGCCAACTATAGTCCATTCTCTTTACATCTTATTCAATCCAGCATTTTACCCAAACATCTTCATCTTTATGGACATTGATGTAATTTCCTTTCATCTTGTCCTTCATCCCTCTGTAATAAAAATCAAGCCATTTCCCAGGTATCTCTTCAAGGTAATCCACTGCAGCTCAGTCTCCATGGCTTTGGGTTTAGGAGTGGTAGAAATACCATATCTACCAATTCAAAATTGAAACTTGAAGCGACCTCTACAAGATCTTGCTTGGTTGATGTGTACATCCATGACTTGTTTGCATAATTCCATCAAAACCAACTTGTCTCCTAGATACCTTGGAAGCATGTATGGTTGTCCACTAAAACAATTGGCTCCAATGTATGTGAAGATAGGAAATTACAAGATACATCTAAACTTCTTTACCTACTCCTATGCTTCATCTAATACCTTCTTCTTCTCAAGATCTTTCTCGAACATGGAGTTGTAATTATAAAAGAGGGCATTATTCACCTCCTAAAATACTTGATACTTTCTTTCAAGGTGAGTTTGGGGTAATAATCATACAGAAGTATCAACATCCTGTCTACCTCTGATGTAAGTCTTGGGAAGTGTTTCATTGCTGCAACAGCATACACCAAGTATGAGGTAATGTAGAACCTCAATGTTGTTGACACCTTTGACAATTGTTCATAGATAGAGTCACTAATCTTTTGACCCCACCATTTCTTCTGATTTCCTTTCTTTATGACATGAATGTATTGATACATCCATTCTTGAAAGGTATTGATGTAGGAAGGCCTTTTACCTTACTGAGAAGGGTTATGAGATCACCCACTTCTCTGATGAACTCACTTGTAAAGATGTTCTTAGGGTCATCTTGAAATCCAAGAACTCAGACATGTCCACATGTCCAATCTTTGTATCCTTGACTTCATCAATGTTCGACTCTACAGAGGTTCCCAAAACAACACCTTGGAATTTGTACTTCATTTTCTTCTTTGGGGAGATTTCAAACATCTAACAAATAACTGCAAATATTTGACTTGTAGAAAATTCTTAGTGTTAGAAAAATTTCATGTAATCCATCTTTGTGCAATTGTGGGAAAAAATAGCACCTCCATACTTAGAAACATTCATGTGCAATAACAGAAAAAATCTCCCCTTTGAATACCATGAGTATTCCCAATGTTCGAAAAATTTAGACAATTTAGATGCACATTGGAGAAAAAAAACCTTGATTTACATCTTACAATGCAAAGGATAGATTAGATGCACATAGTAACTTTAAGTTTTTTATGACGGTAGTTCAAAATGTGTGGTGTGTACTTTAAACTCCACACAACATATTACTCTATGTGTTGTGCAAAGTTTAAAGTCCGCACAACACATAGAATTGTGTTCCTAAAAGGCAGCCAAAAGGATGTCATATGGGCTTTAAACTTCATTCAACATCTAAAAGTAGGTGTGATGTAGAGTTTAAAGTCCACACGACACTAAAATTAAAGTAAATGGTAACTTTAGAGTTTGTTGTGTAGAGTTTAAACTCCGTACAACAACTCACTTAAGAGTGTTGTGCAGAGTTTAAACTTCACACAACAAACTTTGTATTGTTGTGCCAAGTCATTAGGATGTAATGTGGAGTTTAAACTCCACACAACATCCTAAGCTGAATGTTATGTGGAGTTTAAACTCTGAATTACATCTTGTGGGGTATGCAATTCTTAAAAGGTCTCTTTAGGATGTCATACGAGGTTTGATCTCCCTACAACATCCTAAGCTTGGATGTTGTGCAAAGATCAAACTCCACATGCCATCTTGGTAAGGAATAGTGTGTATGATAAGTCACAGGGATCATAGGTTTGTTTAGAGTTTAATCTCTGAACATTATATGATAATTTGATCATGTTGTTTAGAGATTAAACTCTGAACAACCATGATCAAATCAAAAGCAATGATGCTAAAGTAAAGGTAATACACATCACTGAAACCTAGGGTTTCAGGAAGAAACATAGAATGAGACAAATAACATCTAAAACTAAACATGATGAACACAAAACAACATACAATGAGGAAACAAAACAAAAATGCTAGCTTCAAACACACACCTAGAACTAGGGGTTCAAAGGAAACGATAAGAAAATAATAAGGAAATAAAATACAAAGGATGGAAAATGAAAACATGTACCTTAAATTGAACTACAATTTGAAAGTGAAGCATGCAAATGATTAATTCACACATCTATGGCAAGGAGTCAACAAGTGAAATGACTTAAACAACAATAATAATGAAAAACAAATTGAAAATACAAAGATAAGGGGAAAACAGATTTGTGAAATTTTTTCATTAAATGTCATTAATGTTCAATCATGCTAGAGGAGTGTAATTATGGAAATTCTATAATTACATCCCATATGCAAATGTGTAGAGTTTTAGCACAATTACATCAAATGCTACCAAAAATCACAAACACTGAAAATACAAACCCACATAGATTACTAGAAATGAAATGTGACCTGAATCAAAGTGATTCTTTGAGGGATTAGACCACACTTGCGATGACCTAGAAAAGTCTCAATTTTTGTGCTTAGAGGGCATGGGCTATGAAATAGACAAGTTTCATAAGGGTTATCCCACAAATTCAGTAAGAATTTGAGGATAACAGCTCTGTTACTCTATTTTATACTCTAGTTTCAAGTTTGATAGTCATCTATAGCTTGATTTGGCTTAAATTAAGGTTTTAGATCTTATGTCCTAGTTAGATTTGTCAGACCTAGTTTTGACACTCATCTATATGACAAAGAGGCAAAACCCTTGTAGCTTAAGCTCTCCAAGGTAGAAGTTAAGCTCAGTTTATATCTCAATGTTTTGTAGAAGAGGGTTTTGACTTAGTTTGGCTCCTAAGGCTAGATCTCACTTTTCTACTTAATAGTAGGATGAGGGCAGAGCTAAAGTTGGGATATGCACCAAGTTTGATTCTTTGTGGAATGGTCCTTATATCATAACCAACTAGAAGGAGGCCAATGTATTTCACCTCTCAAAGTTAGATGGAGAAATTCTTCCTATTGAAGTCAATGGGATGCACCTCAAACCTTGTTTTTGAGCTTAGTTCATTCAAATATTACAAATATTAGGATAGTTTCTCATAGTGAATAAGTGTTATTACACATTGTAGTTTGTTTTGTTTCCTCCAAGTGTTTTTGTACATGTTTCTTTTCCATTAGGAGACTACATTTTGTTGTCCTTTAGGTTGTTTCTAGTGTTTGTCTTTTGTTTTATTTATTTTTTGAGGTAGTTGTAGCTATTTGGTTAGGTCTTGTGTCTTTTATTTCAAGGATGTCTTAGGTATTTTGTGACTCTATGTCCAATGGATGCTTAAGGCTACTATATTCCATGTGCTTAGCAGGCAAGTACTGCATAGAGGTTACTAAAATGTTGAGTTATTTTGAGTTCATCGGTCTTAAATAATTATAAAGATCCTTGGAGGAATTTGATGTTCATTTTATCATTTTCAAATATATACATAAATATGTAATAGGTCTTGTGAGGTCTTAAATAGTCTTTGAAAGGTATAAATCAAGGTTGTGTAATACATAAAGGTGATATATATGTTCCCCTTACCATGTCAAATGGTACATATTGAATTCAAAATCTTTTAAAAAAACTTTAAGTTCTCCAAAAACTTCACATACATGCTTTGGATGGAGTCTTTTTTGAAAAGTGGTTGAAACCTTATCAAGGTTTTAGGTTTAGGTTGAGTCTTTTTGGTACTTTTTTCATGTTATTAGGGTTTTTTCAGCTAATATGTAGGTTTTCCAGTTCATGGATGAAGTGCATCAGGTGTTGTAGGGTTCTCAAAACTTGACAATTCTATGAGAAGATATACAGTGGGTCATCAAATGGAAAGGTGGAAACAAGTGTATTGTCTTTACCCAACTCAAGGTATGCTAATATATGAAGATCTGCATAAATAATGGCATAAGGAGCATGTATAGTGGTTGCAGATGTTATTTTAGTGATATGGAGACTCTTGGCAAGAGACACTGCTATGCCTTACAGGTGTTGTCATTGATGGTAACTAAGTCTACCTTGTACATCCACATTACATAAGTTTTTCATACTGGAAGTCAATTGAACATTTGTCTAAGTCCAGGTAGTCAAAAACAGAGCATGAGATAGGGTCTGGTATCTTGGTCTAGATCTCTCCAGTGGTAAATCACAGGGTGTTGTAGATCTAAGGGAGTGATATGGAGACTCTTGGCAAGAGACACTGCTACGCCTTACAGGTGTTGTCATTGATGGCAACTAAGTCTACCTTGTACATCCACATTACATAAGTTTTTCATACTGGAAGTCAATTGAACATTTGTCTAAGTCCAGGTAGTCAGAAACAGAGCATGAGATAGGGTCTGGTATCTTGGTCTAGATCTCTCCAGTGGTAAATCACAGGGTGTTGTAGATCTAAGGATTCTTAGGACTATCTAAATCCATAGATTTAGCCTCTGGTGATAAAGGATTCAAAAGTTATAAGGATCTGAGTATTGGGTTCTAGTTAGTCTACACAATCAAAAGAGCAGAGTGACCTAGTATTGGATCTTGGTCTGGATATAGAAAAGTTTTTGGATAAGCAATTAGTGATAATTAGTGGTATTAGTCGACATGATTGATGATCTGAGAACACAAGTTTTTGGTCCGTGTGAATAATTGTGCATGGATTCAGCTAACAGAGCAGAGTTCTTAATAAATGTTCTAAGTACCTTTGAAGCTGACTATAGATGATTGAATTTCTTGATGTGGATATATATAGCCGATGGATTCAAGTGTTTTGGTGTGTGATAGTGAAGTGATAACTGAGGAAGAGTGAAAAAGAGCAGAAAGAAGTGCGAAAGACAGAGACCTAAGGTCCGGATCATGGTAAAGTAGTAAACAAGGTAGAGTAAGGATGAAGTGTGTAAAATTAGTATTTTGTGCTTAACCGGAACTAAATTCCTGCATTGGTAGATGTTGTTCATTAGTTCAAACATCTTGTAATCTCCTTGCAATCATTTCTATAGGCAGTGAGCCTCCTTTGGGTAGTGAGCTATGGGCAGTGAGCCTGAAGGCATGTGCCTTCACATTTGTAATAATACTTTTAACAGAGTATAAATTCTTGTGGGTTAACCCTCACTGTGGTTTTTCCCTTAACTGGGTTTCCATGTAAAATATTGGTGTTATGTGTGTTGATTCTATTTTGTCTATATGTTGCTAATTCATGTTTCCATGGTTACATCATTAATCAATTAATTAGTGGTAAAGAAGATTAAGTGCGGGAATTGTTAAATTTTTGAGACAACTAATTCACCCCCCCTCTTAGTTGTCTAGCCTAATTCCAACAATTGGTATCATAGCAAGGTTCATTGGAAGAAGCTTAACAGCTTAAGGAAGATCTGGAAAAGAGTTTCAATGGGTTCACTCCGAGATCAACTTCAATTGGCCTTAGAAGATCTTAATCAGTACAAAGTAGAAGTAAGTGAATTGAAAGAGAACCTTAAAGATGCTGATGATTGCATTGAGATGTTAAAAGAGAAACTTACGAAATCTATGGAAAAGAGGAAGGAGCTACTTTAGTAGCTACCTAATCTTACTGAAGAAAATGGCTTGAATGAGGCTTTGGAAGAAAAGACAAAGGAATGTGAGAAGCTGACAAAAGAAGTTTCTATTCTAAAACATGAAATGGAATCCGGGGTGATGAGGCTAACCAAAGAAATTGAGCAAAGGAAGAAGACTGAAGAAAAATTGAATCAAACTCTGAAGGAAAGAACTAAAGAATGTTGTAGAATGGATAGAACAATTGGTCACCTTAAATCTGATCTACAAGAATGTGGATATAATGAGGAGGAACTTGAAAGGCAAATTGTCAATCTCAGATATGACCTAGAAGTTGCAAATGAATATAAAAAGAAGTTCAACATAAGCTCAGCTAAACTTGAAGTGCTACTTTAGAGTCAAAAGAAGGCTGGTGATAAGCATGGTCTTGGGTATGAGAAAGGTGAAAGATCTAGATCTGGACAAAGAGATTCTCAATCAAGGAATGTGAGAAACAGACCTTCGGTAAGACAACCTAATGCTCAAAAGTATTCATCCTTCAATGGTAATTGTTTCAAATGTTATACATATGGTCATGGAGATAATCAATGCAGAAGTCAAGTGAATCAAAATGCATCATCTTTCTCTGGTCAATGTTTTAATTGCAAAAGGATAGGTCATAAGGCTAAGGAATGCGGAAATGGATCAATGAATCCTCCTAAGAACAAGCAAGTGTTTAATGGAAGATGTTTTAATTGCAATAAGGTTGGGCATATTGCAATGCAATGCAAATCTAAACCTGCTCCAACATGTGATTGTTAGAAAAATAAGATTGTGTGTTTTAACTGCAACAAATCCGGTCATATTGCAAGATTTTGCAGAAGTAGCAATAATGAAAGAAGAAGTTCAGTAAACAGAAAATTGGATCAGCAGAGACAAGACAAAGGTAAGGGAAAAGTAAATGTGAATGAGATCTAGAATGAAATGAGCAAGACATGGGTGAAGGAAGTTGCAATGAACAATGGTGATGGGTCCGCACCAGAAATCAGTGCTGGTAATTCCTCCAAGAATTGAATTAAAAGCTCTGGCTTAGGGGGAACTGCATTGAAAATCAAATTCCTCCATCCAGTAAGTGGGTTCCTGAATCTGGCATGATGAGAAAAGATACTTTGGGTCATTACAGATCATTTGGAAGGATTTATGGAAGAAAAGAAGTGGGTATGACAACTTACAGAGTGATTCATGAGAAACTGCATCAAGAAATAGAGTAACTGGATGAAGTTAGGGTAACACATTTATTACAATGATAAATTAGGTTTTGTGAAGGATAAAAGTCACTTGTTCAAGCATTTGAATCACTTTGCATTCAAAGAGAACAAGGAGAAGAGCATCTGAACTAAAAATCCTGAGACTTGAAGTGCAAAGAACGAATTCGATCAGCAAATTCATCAATTAACCCTAACTCCATGGAAGAAAAAGGTATTTTTATGTGAAGCTTCAAACCTGTAATCTTTTGAGATGGTTACTCCTCTTGTTGTTGATATTACTGAAAGGCCTCATCCAAAATTCAAGAAGCATCCACACAAGTCAGTCGAAGTTGAACCATTAAGAGCATTTTTTGGTGTCCCATATGAAGTGTTGCATGTTGAGGATATTAGGGCATACATCCATTATAACGTAGATGAATTTGGGAATCTAAAATTGCTAGACTTGTTTGAAAACTACCTAAAGGATGATAACTATGAATTGAAACTAGAATACAAAGCCCCAGAAAGCAAACATTTTCTACAAGTCATTGAATTTCTGACATTTGATGAGAGTGAGTGGGTTTGATATATCTTGAGCTGAATGCATGATGAGTTTATATGGCTATTGAAACCATTCAATATTACAAAGAATGTTATCAGGAGTGTAACTCGGTTAAATTCAACTTGTGGTTTATCCATGTTGAAATCTGTGAAAAAATAGACTGTTACTGATATAATTGGTGCCAAGTTTGACAAAGGGAAATGACTATCAATGATATTATTGATCCAAATGTTAAGTTTGCCTCAATGCTAATTGGTTACAAGATTTATCACTCCTGCATGGGGAATTTTGTGTCTAGAATGACCATATATGTTGCATACCAAATGTTGAAAGAAAATGTAGATTATGACCTATGTGAGCTATTACAAAACCCACTAATTGAGAACTTGAGAAAAATCAAGAAGGACAAGAAAAACACCTTCAAATATGGTTCTTTAGTTATATGCTTATTTTTCTACTTCATCAATGAAGTGCCTGGAGTAAAGGGTGTACACTAGAAAAATGACATGCCAGTTGCAATGCAAATAAGAGAACATCTACATAGCATTAGAGACTCTAAATCACAGAAAACTACAAGTTGGGGATACTTCAAAAAAATTTAGAGCATGATGCATTCTAGGGAAAGAATCCTTAAATCAATAGTTGAGAAATATAAGGATGAAATATGTTTTATGGTAGACATTGATCAGTGCCTAATGGAAGCTGTATAACCTAGAACTGTTTGGATTATGCCTATAGGTTATGAGGTAGATGAGAAGATTTTGGACATGTATGCTCAACATCTCTTGAGCAAGTCCAAGGATAACTCTGTTGAGAGGTTTTGAACTTATAAAGATCTTGGTGAAAAGCTACATTTTGAGCTCCTGAAGCTAGAGATCAAGAGAAAAGCTTAGAAGCAAGTGGAAATGTATGCTAAAAGCATTGGCATAACCAACGAAGCTATGAAGCAGAACAGAGAAAGAATAGAAAAAGAGGAGAAAGAGAAGTAGGATAAGAAACAAGGAAGTACTTAGGTAGAATCCTCCTCCACTTCAAGGACTAGTAGGAGCTTTGATGCTGCCTCTGTTCCCCCTAAACCTATAGAACCAAAAGATAAATCATCCAGTAAGGAAAAGAAAAGAACTAAAGTAATGGCAAAAGGATCATATAGTAGTATGGAAAAAGAAGATGAAGAAAAGACAGATTCTGATGTTGAGCTTAAAGAGCTAAAGGCTACAGGCACTAAAGTAGTAAAAGTGTCTATGGAGAAGTAAAGCAAAGTGACAAACAAGAAGCATAAATCAGAGGCTAATGTTGAGAAGGCAATCCCTTTTGTGGAGGATAGTATCAAAACAATCACTGTTGATGGCAATCTCAAACCAATTACTGAGTTCTATGATCTTTACAATGATGCTGACAAAAGACTTTTGGAGGAAGCCATTATCAAATACTTGAGTGTATTCAATTAGGCATTGGTAGAGATTTTGTCAGAAGTTCCAAGAGGTTTGAGAGATATTTTGGAAATGAGGAAAGAAGCTACCAAGACAAAAGATATGGAGCTGAGAGAACATGTGCTAAACACTCTATGTCCAGGGATCTCCAGCAAAGAAGTAGACAAAATTTTTAAGGTTAAAAATGAATTTAGAAGCAAGAAAAGGATGAACAAATTGATGATTGGTGACATAGAAGAAGTTGTCCAAGAAACTGAGAAAATTCTAAGGAAAGCATTGGACAAAATAAAGTTCTTTGTGGTTGCAGATGAACCTAATGATGACACATTAGTTCTGGATGAAGAAGAGTAGCAGAAGGATGAGCAACAATTTGGAATAAATGACTCCTCTATCCTAGAAGAGGAAACAATAACCAAGGAAGATGAAAAGATGACAGATGAAATTGCTGATGCAGGATGTATTCTAACTCCTCTAGATCATTCTGACAAAGCAAGTACATAGATGAATATAGAAATAGATGATCAAATTAAAGATGATTCATTAAAAATTGAAGAGCATGAAATAGAAAAGGCAAAGGACCAAGAAGAAGAAGGGATCAGGGAGAAAAATGCAAAAGAAGAAGAGATTGCAAAGAATGATGAAGAGCCCAAGCAAGACAATCCGGTTGACAATACGGATAAGAATCAAGTAGATACATCATCATCTTGGGCAAGAGACACTGCAGAGGTAGTGAAGGAAATTTTAGAAAGGGACAAACAAATTGAAGAAGATCAGGACATAATCCAAGGTCCAATAAATTTTGACACATTATCTCTGGTACGAAAGATAAAGCTGGCTTCTATTGCTAAAGCCAAGGCTAGAGAAGAAATTTTGAAGTCTCACATAGAGGACAATGAACTGCTTGGTCTGGCATCAGGGATTCTAGAGAAAATCATGCCAACATACTAGAAGGATTCTTCAACATCCCACTACAGACAGTTAAAGAACCTGATAAACTCAGTAAGTTCTCATTTTGAGTCTCTAGAGAAGTTTGCAGAGGTCAAGGTTCAAAAGGAATTCAATGATAAAAACATTGATGCTTTAAAAGGATTGATTGGTGTAGATAGAATGGTGTTGGATGCCAGTGTAAAGAGTATTCAAAATGCTTATACAGAAGGAGGAAATGTATACAAATTTTTCTTATCTTGTCCTAAAGTTATAGAGGATATAGAAGATAAAATAAAAGTGTCTAAGCAAAAATTATCTAGTGTATCCAATTCTTTTGATCCGGTGACACTTAGTAGCAAGTAAGGAGGGTCAAGTGATCAGCTTGATTGAAGATATAAAGAAATTGACAAAAGAGAAGGAGAGCATAGAGGCAAGAATGAGTGAGCTCTGGGAACTAATTTCCCCCAAAATGGAAGCAATGTTCAATGCTTTGACCAAAGCTCAAGCTGTAGCTCAGTCAAGTGACCCCATTAATCTACAGATGATAGAATCACAAGCACTTCTTTTCAGTGGTCACATCTCAATTTTGAACACTATAAAGAAGAGCTAGGATAGTGAGCTAGCACAATTGAAGAACATTTTTGGAGATGTACTCAATTATATGTAACTAAGACTTAAGGATTGTTTGTAGATATGTGGCTTGGTATGTAGAATTTTTATGTAAATTTTGGTTTGTTGACCCCACCCTTTGCCATTGACATCAAAGGGGGAGTGAAGAATAGTGAAAAATGAGGAATCTAGCAAAGGGGGAGCATTGGTGAACAATGAAAAGCATAAGTGTACATAGTAAGGATGAGTGTTCCGACACTTAGTCATTTTTCACTAAGTGTTGCCATCAATGCCAAAGGGGGAGATTGTTGGCAAGAGACACTGCTATGCCTGATAGGTGTTGTCATTAATGGAAACTAAGTCTACCTTGCACATCTACATTACATAAGTTGTTCATATCAGAAGTCGAGTGAACATTTGTCTAAGTCTGGGTATTTAAAAATAGAGCATGAGACAAGGTCTGGTATCTTGGTCTAAATCTCTCCAGTGGTAAATCATAGTGTGCTACAGATCTGAGGGAGTGATACAGATTGTTAGGACTATCTAAATCTAGAGATTTAGCCTCCAGTGATAAAGGATTCAAAAGTTATAAGGATCTGAGTATCAGGTTCCAGTTAGTCTACATAGTCAGAAGAAGAATAGGGTGACCTAGTATTTGATCTTGGTCCGGATGTAGAAAAGTTGTTGGATAAGAAATTAGTGATAATCAGTGGTATTGGTCGACATGATTGATGATCTGAGAACACAAGTTTTTGGTCTGCATTAATATTTGTGCATGGATTCAGCTGACAAAGTAGTGTTGTTAATAAATGTTCTAAGTACTTTTGAAACTGACTACACATGATTGAATTTCTTGATGTGGATATATATAGCCAATGGATTCAAGTGTTTTGGTGTGTGACAGTGAAGTGATAATTGAGGAAGAGTGAAAAAGAGTAGAAAGAAGTGGAAAAGAGAAGAGATCTAAGGTCTGGATCATGGCAAAGTAGTAAACAAGGCAGAGTAAGGATGAAGTGTGTAAAATCAGTATTATGTGCTTAAATGAAACTGAATTCCTGCATTGGTAGATGATGTCCATTAGTTCAAACATCCTATAATCTCCTTGTAATCATTTTTGTAGGCAGTGAGCCTCCTTTGCAATGAGCCCGAAGGCATGTGCCTTCCCATTTGTAATATTACTTTTAACAGAGTATAAATTCTTGTGGGTTAACCCCCACCGTGGTTTTTCCCTTAACCGGGTTTCCACATCAAATCTTAGTGTTATGTATGTTGATTTTGTTTTGTCTATATATTGCTAATTCATGCTTCCATGGTTACATCATTAATCAGTTAATTAGTGGTAAAGAAGATTAAGTGTAGGAATTGTTAAATTTTTGAGACAACTGATTCACCCCCCCTCTCAGTTGTCTGCCCTAATTAAAATAGAGACAAGATTAATAAAATTAGTCAAGCATGTTTATGTTATGAAGGAAAGGATTCATTGTTATGATTTGTGAGAATAAAGACTAGAGAAGCACATACAAGTTTCAAAACTCCTATTGGTGATCAAGGAGTATGGACAAAGAGGTATTTATGCCACATTAGGTGAGTGATAATATACTTACTCCTTAAACCTCATGCTCATTGAAGATAGAATCATGTAGATATAGATCAATGTAACATGTAGAGTCTTCTAGACTTTCTAAAAGACATAAATGTTGAATAGGAGCTTCACAAGTTTTAGTAAAGAAGATGAGGGTCCTGTAAGGATGTCAAGAAGAACAATAACTAGTTAAACATTATATGACACAATAGATGAAAACACTGAATGAGGTTATTTAAGAGTCTAATGAATAGATTGGAGAAGGGGACAAATCTTAGTTGACGTACCTATCATAAAGCAAAGCCATCATGATAGTCTTGTTTGCAAACTATGAGCTTGTAGTTTCATTAAGACTATGTAAGCTTTGAGAAGGCTTGTAAACCTACATAAGGAGGTGTAGATCAAGACATATCTGCAGATGAAAGCCTAATAATTCAACACTTATCATACTGCTTAAAGATTTATATCAGGCCTATATGTTATTGTTAAGCTCTATATACCATTTTGTCCTAATATATTATTTTAGGGTTTGCAAGAATAGTAAGATGTTTCACATGCATTTAAGAGGTGTTTATACCTTTGTAGAATATTGTCAAAGCATGCTAAAGCCTTCATGATCCAAAATAACTCTTTCAAGCTCTTATAATACTACCACCATCTTGAAACTCTTGTATAGACTCTAAAAATCCATTAAAACCCTAAGAATCCTAATAAGCCATACATGCACACATACATACATACATACATATATACATACATACATATATATATATATATATATATATATATATATATATATATATATATATATATATATATATATACCCATGAGGAGAGCTCTACCATATGTTCTACGGTCTACCTGATCATGTGGAACTCTACGGAGTTATTTAGGGTCTACCTCATTATTTTGAAAGCCTAAGAGTCATTGTTTAATGTCATGATCAATAAGTTTATCATTGCAAGATCTAGATCATACAAGACACAGAACCAAGACTCAAGAGTGTAGGTTTTGAGGAGAATGAGATATGAAGTGTATATATATCCAAAATAGGATATAGAACTTATACCTACTATATTATGGTATGTTAGGGATCTAAAGGGATTGTTAAGAGTTTAAGAGGTCTTCATGATTGTTTTAAGGGATGCTAGTAGTCTTTGAGGTTTGTTAACAATCATTGGAGTGTGTTAGGGATCAAGAAATATGTCAAGTCATCTAAGGGTCTATTAATTCCTTGAGGCTTTATTCTTCCTTCAGTTTTGTACCTTAATTATGAGAGCGTTGTGAAAATCCTAAAAAGTATGTAGAATTTTGATGAAGGTCTATATATCGTATAATGACCATACAGATGTACCAAATGGGAATAGAAAATGCACCATATACAGAGGTTTGTACCTGCTATGTGATCTACAAATACTTTTCAAGGTTTTTGAAACTTGCACAAATGTTAAGAGATCTATGGAAGGAAGGATAATTATATGAAACTTTAATCATTGTACTCCAAAGACATGTAGGAATCTTATTCTACCATTAGGGATTTTATAAATTGAATAGGGGTGGTGATAGGGTTCTAAAGGTATATCAAACTATAGTAAGGATATGGAATGAAGATAAAGGATTGTTAGACAATTGAAGACCCTATATGTACTCCAAAATGTCTTGCATAAATCTACAAGGCTGAATAGAGGTTATTGCAGAGTCAAAAAGCTTGTAAGTGTTAAAGGACTTGCACATAGTACAAAGAAAAAAGTGAGAAATTTACATTGTTGAAGAGCTACATAAATCTATCTATAAATTTGCATGGTAATGGGGATTCAAGACATGAAGGAATTCTCATATCTACCTCCAACTTCAAAAGATGTTTTTTCTGCCTTTGGAGATTTGTAATAGTAGGTAGGAAATAATGACCCATCTGATGCTAGGATTGAATGAGGATACAAAAGATAGTGGTTACAATTTCAAGAGCCATACCTCTAAGATTCTTATACTAGCTCATGAAACCCATGGATATAAAAGAAACTTGATTAGAAACCACCAATATAAAAGGATGAGAGGAGGACTTGGAAAACATCCTTAAAGGGTATGATCCATTCAAGGAGTTTATTCAATACTAAGGATTCGACATAGAAAACTACAACTCTATGAAAGACCCCAAAACAACATGTACAAGTTCAATAAACATATATCTATTCCAGAAACTATTTAAAGATAGTGAAGGTCATTAAGAGATCATTAAGTTATGAAGGCTATATATAGGACTGTGTAGGTCTGAGAAAACATGAAACCCTACAAGATAAGGTGTCTATAGACCTGCAATGTGATTGAAAGCCCTGAAGGAAAGAGGAAAATGATCCTAAAAGTTTTCTAGTTGTTAAATAGTTCAGTGTTGAAATACACACTATGTATTTAAACCTAGAGATTGATAGGAGAAATAAGGTTTTCTCCTCATTCCAAATATATTTAATTAATCACTCTTAAGATCCTATTCAAACTTGTGGAGTATGTCAAAGACTTGCAAGTGTGTTTAATGCAGAGCAAGTTGATTAGAGAAGCATGTAATGGTCATTAGTGATGCAATTTGAAAGACTAATGGTGGAAATAATTTACTCCCATGCCTCAAAAGGAACCTAGCAAGTCAAAGTCGAAAGGAACATGTCCTATTTGTATGCAAGAGGTAGTTCAAGAGATGATAACACCAGTAAAGTAGGTATGACAACACCTGAAGCAATTTTGACCATTAGCCACTTATCTAGGAAGTTGGAGGCAGTTGTACGAGCATTCTTAGGAGCATTTTCAGGACATCCAGTTACTCAGCTCAACCAACCTCCTTTTCTCATGCCATGATGGAGTTTTTGAAGCAGAAAATGGGGCATATATTTTTTCCAATGCCCAAGAAGAGGTTTGACCAACCTTGTTCAAAGAAAAGTTTTCTTTATTTCTTCAAAACAACACCATATATTCCCTTCAAGATGTTGGATCTGCATATGATATGCATTGTAACAAAATAATAAAGCATTATCTTTGTTTTTTTAGAAGGTATCTCTTAATTTTCTAAGAAAAAGTATTGTAAAAGACCCTGCACTAGTTGTAACATGCCTTGATGATTAAGAGAATCACCATTTTATTGCCTTTAGTATGTCTTTTGCACTGTGTTGTTGAAAACATATGAGATTGTCTTGTGAATTAGCTATTCCTTGTGATTTATATGTTATTTCTTGGAGCTCCATAAGTCATGTGCAATGTATAAATTGTGATAAATCATTTTGTGCATGTAAAACTAATGAGGAGTTCTTCAAATCTATATTGATGCATCACCACACTTGTCATTTTAGTTATGTTTCTTTTCTTTTTCCCATGATGAAAATTAGGTAGGATTAGGATTAGTTTCAGTTTACAAAACTTAGATAATCAAGTAACCAACCCTTCAACTGGAGGTTTGGCTTCAATCAGCAAGGTCCCACACCTTGAAGCCATTTCCATTGTATCACTAAATTTGTTGAATTAGGTTCAACAACGGTGCAATTTGAGTCATAATAGGTGAACACACATCATCTAGTGTGCATTCTCTAGGAGGATCACTCTCCTTGGTCTAGGAGAGCCAAAAGTTAACAGGAGCTACCCACTCCTACGAATTGGTCCATTACTAATTTTGGCCTGATCAAGAATCTTGCCCCTTGTACTAAGGTTGACATACAACATGTAGTGTGCATTCTCTAGGATTGCAAGGCACCCTGTTCTAGCGCCAACCAACACAAGTAATATAATACTTAGCTCCCTAAGAATAACAACATAAAAATTTTTAATAAAAGCCAATCAATAGAAAACTAAGATTTGCCATTTAAAATTCTACCTTAAATATCACTTTAAAAAATTGAAATTGAGTATCAACAATAAAAACCCAACACTTTGACCACTTAATCTCTAACCCCTTAGACTCACACATCTTACTTTTCAAAATCATTATCTATTGTTATTTCTTTAATTTTAAAATCGAAACTACGTTTTGAAAACGTTTCATTATATTTGTAATTTAGCTTTAATGAAAGAATACAATAATTGAAGTAAAACACACGCCCGCATACTTCACTGTTTAAGAATTAGAAGTTCTTTATTTTACAGTTCTATCGTCAGCCTCATACGTTCCAGTACTTTGATAAATTCTCCTTCTGTCGGCCTAAACTGGTCTATAATCTCCTTTTAGAAAATTGTATTATTAACGGACCATTCTCTGTATGTGTTTAAAACGTGCAATCGCATTCTTTTACGCTCGTAGGAAAGGAATCATATTGTTTTTATCCTCCATAAATACCACTTTTTATTATAGAGAATGTGGCTTTTTCTTTTCCTTTTGCTTTTGATCTCTTCCATCAATTCCAATTCCAGTTGTTTTCACATGCTCGCATCTTCTGAAGTAACACGTTACCCGCTTTGTTCTTTCAAAGTCCCTTGGAATATCTAAAATATGTGGGGCTGATCTTTGCTGTACTATTAAAAATATTACAACAGAACCAAAATGGAAGGAATAAGTAGCCATCCAGCTTTGCTTTTAAACATGATTGGTAAGTGCGGTCGGGTCCCAGATTCCCTGAATTTCCTTTTCTTGGATTATACAGAATAAAGCTGAAACAGCTCAAAATGAAAGCAAAAGTCATCAGAAACTTTGATATCTTCTCGTAAATTATGATTCTTCACATACTCTAGTCAAAATAATAAATTCTTTAATTTTCAATCATATTTATGGAATGATCATTAAAATTATGTAAAGAGTCTACATTTTACACTGTCTCGTTATTCGAGTTAAACTTCCCTAAAGAGGCTCGATAACTACCTACGTGTTTTGGATCTCCTTACACAACACTTAAATTTGACGGCTGTATGTAGTCATTTTAATTATGCCGAGAGGTATTCTACAATCACAGGCACTCATTTTTCCATGTAAATATATAGCAAAAAAATAAAATAAAATAAAAATCAAAAAGAAATTGAAACTGTTAAGAAAAAAAAAGGTGGAGAAAATCACAAAAGCTATGGAAAACACAAAAAACACTCACAAACCCTGAGAAGATATCTCTGGCATACTATAGATATATTTTTTTAAGTATAAATATACTAGTTTTAAAATACAATTTCATTTTTAAAAAGATTCTATCAATAGAAACTAAAGGTTTTGTGTTGACTGTTAAAATTTATATATAGTTATTTTTTTATATATTTAGTTTATATGTATTTTTATATGTAGTTATTTTTTACATATATATAGTTTATAAGATAGGCTTTAGTATTTGAAGGACAATTTCCAATAGATAACTATAAATTGCTTGACAGGTAGGGTCAACCATTAAATTTAGGCCTTGATCTCATGATGTAGGTTATATTTAATTGGAAAATAAGAAAAATTAGGTGATAATAGATAAATTTAAAAATTAGTTGTTTATTTGCTAAGGTTAGTTTTGCAAGTGTGGATTTGCCTTATGTGATTGTGAGAGTGGGTAACTTATATAAATCTGGTATGTGACAATATTTATTCTTGTGAAATGTTTGCCTTTGTGTCGAGACTTGTCTACAAAAAAATGGACTTGTCTAGAGTTTCCACGTGATAAGAATAGTACATCTCATATGTCAAATCCAATAAGGATACTAAATTAATGAATTTTACAAAGATCGAAGACAAAAAGTATTCAAGTAATATTCCTAGGATGTAATGAAAATAACAATTCTCCAAAGATAATATAGTGAGTAATGAGGTTTTCCCTACTAGGTGTTAGATGTGAATTGAGTGTTTTCTAGATATAACTGAATTAGGATTTCTCCTTAAATACAACACTCAAGCAAGCAATTCAAATATTTTTCACTTCAACTCAATAATAACAAATTGTGGAGGGAAAGCATTGGGCTCAAGATTTTAATTTGAATTTAAAAACTCTACTGTCATTTCAAAAAATCAAATTTAAAAAACTTTAGTGTCATTTCAAAAATTGTGCATCTAACCCTAGGTTAGGAATGAATAAAACTAAGGGTTGGGTCCAAACCATAGGGATGCCTATAAAGGTACCAAGCTAGGATGAAGTTATTTTCTAATTTCCACACAAAATCCATAGTTATGCACACTAATCATTGCATTAGGAACAAATAGGTTAAAGTAAATCCTCAAACAAAGGAGAAAGTGCAAGTTATCCAATTTTAAACATTATATTTTTCTGCTACTTTGACTTATATGTGAACTACTATGAAAATGCATGTAAAAATAAAACAAGCAACTGACATTAAATTAATTATCTAGGCATTCATAAAAAGGATACACATATGGATGTATGCACTAATCCAATACACACTTCCTTGTAATGAGTGTTCCAAAAGAAAATTGCAAGCACAAAGGAAGACGATACAGTTAGTACCATGCCTCAAAAGTCTAATATAAGCACAAAAATAACTACTAACTTATATGAACATAAAATTAAAATTTAAGATATTGCCTAAACATGGCTAGAAGACTACTAGTCAAAGACAACTATAGGGGAAACTAACATAATAATACTCTCCCTTAATAGAAGTAAGATATTACCACATCACAATTTGATAAGATACTACCTAATACTAGTGTACATGATATTACGTAAGAAGTGATATTGCACTCAATAGATGAAATGATATTACATTGAACTACAATTATAAAACTAAATGATCAAGTCTAATAGTCCTTCTGACCTTGAATCTAAAAGTGTGGCAGTAACAACCTTGTACACACTTACAATCAATCACACACATAAAATGTAATTAATTTGGAGAAGATTTCAAATAAGATATAAGCATGAGAGTGAAACCAAAATATAATATAATTTATGGCATGTCATGAAAAAAAAAGAGAATTAAGATGCCATATTGCTCCCAATGCTACCCCTAGTGAGGGTCATGGAGTAGTGAAAAGAGATACAAATGTTGGATATATGAGATCCTCTAACCACAAACCATATGTTGGATATCATCATAATAAGTATCTAAAAATATACTCATCACAATCAAGTTATAACAATATGGAAACATGGTTGTCTCAACATACATAAGCATAAGTTCATACAATATAAGTATGGCAAGAACTAGGAAACATGTTATTCTTGAATCATAAGGTAAGATAGTGTAATCATAAACATGGTACAATTCATGAATATTAGTGGCTAAGGGTCATAAAATGACCCCAATGCTTTGGAAATCTTAGTAAGAAATATGTGGAAATAGATTTAATAATCACTTGGAAACCTATAAAATTCCATAAAATATGATTAGAATTGGTGTAATAGAAAAATAAGGTCTACATATCTTATAACTATCTATGGCTTTTAGGACATCTTGAATTGGATTGAAAGGCTACATTCTAGGAATATTGTTGAGTTACATATGATTCCCTGATTGAGAATCCATACCTTCAAAGGTTAGCTATTTACCTCCTTGATAAATGGAGGTCCAAGGTTAAATTTTATTGCATTGAAGAAGAGGGGGAAAGTTTGGACTATCTAGGAAATATAAAACTCTCTTGAAGCCTCCTAATGTCTCTACTAAATCATTTTCCTAAATTTCTTCTCTAATGATTGGCTTTAGGCTGGGTGGGAGTAATAAGGAAGAACTTTTTTTGATGGATTCATATTGAGAGTGGAAGTTATACTAGGAAGGAGGGATATATGAAATTGGTGACACTAAGGAAAGATCTACCTAGACAATATTTTATTATGAAATAATATGGATCTCTAAGGCCTAGAATAAAGATAAATTCTTCTTTTGGTTTATCTTTGATGCTAGGAACCTTACTTGGGAGAAGCTCAAAAGGAAAGGTATCTCTAACCGAAGTCAATGTCCCTTTGTTTGAGCCAAGATGAGGAAAGTAGCTAGCTAATACTTTATTTTTATCTTATGATAGATGTACCTAGGGATGATTTATAGATGCTTTCAATCTCAATTACATGATTGGTAATCTTTCAGAGACCATTTTGAGCCATAAAAATACCCAATTACTCTCAATATCCTTCAAGACCTTCTGTACATGGCATCAAGTATGATTGTGTGGAATATATGGTTGGTGAGAAATAATAAATTCTCTAAATATAATGAGCAAAGTGGTTGTAGCATGTTCTTATAACTTCCTTATCTAAAAAATAGCTAAAAGCATAGAATCCAATTTTACTAAGGTGGCTAGTTTAATAAATTATCTATAACTAAAATTTTTTAAGGAAGCTAATGTAGAAAAATAACTTCCTACACAAATCTTGAGAGGAAGATTATGCAAAACTTTTTCAAATCTTTAGAACAACTACAAAAATTATACAGAAAAAAACATAAATAATAGTCATACCACAACACTATGATTTATTTGGGAAAACACCTTTTGGAAGAAAAACCCCACACTCCAAAAGTAGCCCAATATATTATTCAGAAATCATAACAAGATTACAATATACTTGTAGAGAAAGCCTTCATGAGAGTATCACCAACTAGAGATCTAGAGGTAATTTAATAATATCTATAAGAATCTCACACACAACCTCCATCTCAAGCACCTAATATATAGGAGATACAATACATGAAATTGTTAAATGGTAATTAGAAAACCATGAGTCGAAACCACCCAAAAAGTGTACCCAAATCCTTAGGGTTCCATTATCTCCAACCAAAGATGCCTTATGGTGTGTCATAACATGCATCAAAAGTTGGGAAACATGTGCAACTCCCTCTTACAACTCTTTTCCATGTCTAACACATTTTTACATTTTCCAATGTAGGAGGCCGAACTTCTAGAGGCCATAAATTTTGATCTGGGAGACCAATTAAGCTCTTTTTTTCTTAAATTTTAGAGTTTGAAGTGATCTACACACCAAACACCCCTGAGAGTGATTCCAAGCAACCTAGAACAATTTTTTTTGCCAAGAACCACTCTATAGCCCAGAAAATGTGTTTAATAATTTTTATAACAAAAAATTACACTTTCTGTAATCCCAAGGTTGAGACACTTCTCGAAACAAAAATACCAATAATGAAACTCCCACAAAGGATATATGTAAGAAATAACTAGTTTATTTGAGCATCCCCAAGATGGATAGATTAGGATAAATTTTGATTGAGCTACTAACAATAATTTGGGAATGATAGGTTCTAGTACTCTTATTAGAAATCATTGTATAGTAACCTGCTTAACTAGAGTTAATTCCAATGGCATTGTAGGAGATAAGATTTTGGTTCCTATTCTCAAATTAAGAGTTCAAATTCATGTTTACAAGCTAATTTGTGGAGGATATTAATCTACCATCATGAATGGTTTCAAAGATAAGAACATCTTCCATTGGAGGTTCTAGGGTCTTCTTTTTGAAGATAAGGACCTTATTGATAAGTTTGAAGACTATATATTTTTACAATTTAAATAGTTAAGGAATTGAAGAAATTATCTAGATAATCTTAACCTCATTGAAAATTTTCATTCTTTTTCCCAAGATGGAAGAAACATCTAGAATGAGGAAACTTTTTGATATTTTTAAAAATCACTAATGAGGATAAAAAGAAAAGTGTAATAAGGAATTTTTTATTTTATTTGTATTTCACCTCTTTTTTTCCTTCCTCCTTTATCCTAGTATGTAAAGAACCCTCTTTTCAATCTTTACTTCTCTCTACCCACTTCCCATCCCTTTTTGGTACCTCTCCCTTGGATTTGGTGATTTTTTCTCGTCATCTCCTTAATTTTATTTGGCAATTTCCCTTCATGGTTGTTGTAGTATTATTTAATCTATTCTCCATTCTTCCTTTGGTGTATTGTATATGATGGTCCTTGTTCTCCTCATTATCGTAGACTATTTTTTCCATTTTCTTTCTTCTTTAGCATCACATTCTAAGGTTCTCTATATTGCCTTTTTAATGGTGTGTCATATGTTGTCTTCTTTTCCTTTGGACCAAATCATTTCATGGTTTTTAAAATATTTGTCTTTATATTCTTCCCTTAGCTCCCTAGGTGCTCATAAAAATTTTACATAGTGATCTTTGAATCTTGTTAGGGATTTTCTAACACTAGCTAAAGAATAACAAGATGGTGGAAACTTAGAGTTATATTCAACTTGCATGGAGGCTCCTCCTCCTCTCCACCTATATACTTTTATTCCCAAGTATGGAGATATCCCTACAAGATCCATGTTGAGACATTGTTCTAATGTATAATTATAACAAAAGGAGTGCAAGGAGAAATAATTTCTCTACTCTAATTTCTCAAAAGGATGATGGTGGCTTGGTTCCCCTTTCATGTTCCAAATTAGAAGGAGAACACAAATCTTTCTTCCCTAATTAGTCACCCTACAAAAAAATCACTCTATTCATGAACTAGTCCAAATTCAAAGGAATAGTTGTTCTACTAGTTCTTTGTTGACTTAATTAGTTCTCCCTAGTTGGATCTTACTCTTAGTGTAATCTCTATACTCTAAGAAGTATGTGATTTAGGTTTGAAATTTCATCTAGGAGTCTACATAGGAAAGGATAAGAAGATAATATGCTTTAATCTTTGGTGAGTACTCCAAATTCATCGAGTCTAAGTAATCCTCTACATCACAATTCTCCACCTATGTGTTCAGAAGGTGTGATGAGTGTGGTTGGAAATACTAATGCTTCCTCTTCCTACCCTACCTAGATGAGGAAAGTAGTAGAGAAAAAGAAATGGTACACTCCTATGGTAGACACTAGCATAGATATTCTAGCCAAGCTCCTACAAGAAACACCTAAGCCTAAACAGGCTAGGCGGATGTCAATGATGGTGGCCAATTTTTCCATAGGACACCATATTCTTGAGATTGTTGACCCGGTGGGAAATAAAAATGAAGATGAAGTAACTAAAGCAAATTTCAATCTGAGTAGAGTGGACATGGGCCCCTCAACTATTGAGGGGGACATCTAACATGCAAAATTCTTAGTTAGTAATTTGTCAAAAAGGGTAAAAAAGGAACAAGAGGAAAATGCTAAATTGTGAGCACAAGTAAGTTCCTTGTCTCTTTTTATTCAATCTATTTTGAAGATTACAACATAGTCAGTAGATGCCTTCCCTGACATGAGTGTTAGTGGTCCTGACCCCAATTTATTACAACAAATTAAATGATCTCAAGCTATGAGTAGTGTTGTAGAACAGTGGATAGAGAAAGTAACTTTAGATGCCCTTATATACATAGAGGATGTTGTTAAGTTATTTTACTCTATTTCCAGCAAAAGGGAGGCCATGATAATTGATTTTTAAAACATCAAGAAAAATAGCAATAGCCTTTCCTTAGTTTCCAAAGAAGTACAGGATATGGCCCATATGGATGTTAATATTCTAGTGCATGAAAAAGTTCTAAATTATTGTAAGGAAATGGATTTTGTTGCATGGGCGGATATGGTTGAATGGAAATTGCCTATCATGGGAGCAATCATAGAAGAGATGACAAGTACCCTTGCCCACTACTACTCAGAACTGAGGTACCTCAAAGGCAATTTTGCCATTCTAGAAGTATAATTTGTTGGAGATGATCTGAAGACAAGTTGCTCGAGGTCAAGGAGATTAAATAAAATCTTAAGCAGATGTTGACTAAAGAAATGGTGATTTATGATATTATCATAGGGGATTCAATTGGAAATCTTGCAAGGACAACTACCTATATCAAAATGCTCAAAGGTGGGCTAGATCATATGCATTAGAGGGTGACTCATGTTGATAGAATGGTAAGTAAGAGAAAGCTTTGAGTTAGCATGACCGAAAGTCCAAGAAACATAGCATTGTCTCCAATCATCAACAAGTATTGGGCGTATAAGGCAAAGCTAAGGGTGTAGGCAACTCAAATAGTACAAACAGATTCGAGAGCTAGAGATAGGAAAACCAAAGAAAAGGAAGCAACACACAAGAAAGATGAATTAGATGTTGATGTGGTAATAATCAATTGATTTACTTTTCTCATGCTTTAGTAATTTCATATTTGCAAACAACTATTGGCTCTGGAGAGATCTTTATTTTAATTATGTTAAATTTAAAGACTTCTTTTAAATCAGATGCCCTCAACAAGCCATTATGTTTTATAGATAGTTATTGGTGACATGGCTATAAATTTAGTTAGCCTATTGATGTTGAGGATCTTTTGGCAAACATTGTTTTGGTGATAGATCAAATTTTGTTACTTTCCTGTTCAATTACTTTTATATATGGAATAGAAATCAATACAGTGGAGTTTGGGTGATCATAAACTTTGTGTTAGGGTTGTTTGAATTCTTATTCTTCCTACATTGAATATAATGTTGTAGATTGGTCATCTTTCTATATTGAAGTAGGTGGATATTTTAATTCTTCCTTACTGTTGTGAAGTATTTATCTTTCGGTGAGTGGCTTATGCTGGTGAATGTATAATATATGGTCTAATTATTTATTGTTTCATTGAAGTTATTGTTGTTCGAGTCTCTGCACTTCTTTTGAATTTAGTTGATATTGGGATATATTGCCTTTATTGCTTTATGGTTAAAAGTTCAACTTTTTTTTTCTTTCTAGTTAAAAGCAATTTAAGTTTTCATTCATTGGATATCATAAGAAGGTAGCTATGTCTTGTTAAATGAGCAACAAATTGTTGTAAAATATCATTACAACTAATTCAATTGTTTTTGTATTTGTCACTTATATGGGCATGAGAATATAGAGGTAGGTGGCAAATCTATAAACCAACATAGAGACGGATTTAACTTCTATGACATGTCAGTTACATCATATTTACATTTCAAGAGATTTGGATTCATCTACAAAAATTATCACTATTAGAAGATCATCAACTTTCACAAAGCAGATCATTCATGTAGTCAGTTGAGCATAGAAGGTTTGTGAAGCACTTCTGTGAAATGTGGAGCCTAATGGAACATCATACATGGCAAATAAGGATTAGATAGACCTTCCTTGTGGTTTGCATTATGTTTCATTCATTTGTGGAGCGATGCTGTGAGTTGTAGGCTGACCTACTTATTCCTACACATTTTATCATTCATTGAAATTTATAACCTCTTGTGGCTGACGTGGAAGATTCTATGAGTTTTAAGATGATATACATATATATACATATATATACATATATACACATATATATATCTATATATCTATATATATACATATATACATATATCTATATATTTATACATATATATTTATGCATTTATATATATATATATATGCATAAATATATATATGTATATATATATATATATATCTATAAATATATATATGTATAAATATATAGATATATGTATATATATATATGTGTATATATATATTAGATGCATTAGGAAGTGAGTTAGCGAATAGGAGAAGATAGATAGTTAAATTATTTTTGAAAGGCACTTTAGTGCCATATCTTTCATTTCTATTGTATCTCAGAAAGTAGGTCTGTGAGCCCTTTGATTGGAGCCCGCATGTTGCCGACATATAAGCATTGTGACTATCTAATAGATTGAGCATTTGAATCCTCCATTGCATTCTATTAATGTGTTGTTTCTATTGTGTTTACTCTTGCCACATGGTTTGGGCAGTCCCTTCTTAGGACCTTCCATCCATGACTACACTAGTACCAAATAACTTAACTATATATCTTCTCCTATTCAATAACTCACTTCCTCCTGTATCTAAGAGATGTATATATATCATCTTCAAGCTCATAGAATCCTTCGCATTGGCTAGAAGAGGTTACAAACTCCAATGAATGATAAAATGTGTAGGAACCAGTAGGTCAGCCTATAACTCACGGTATCGTTCCACAAATGAATGAAACATGGTATAGACCACAAGAAGGTCTATCTAGTCCTTATTTTCTGTGTATGATGCTCCATTAGGCTCCACAAGTCATGTAAGTTCTCCACAAATCTTCTATTCTCAATTGACTACATGAATGCTCTACTATGTGAAAGTTGATGATCTTCTGATAGGGATAACTTTCTATAGACAAGTCCAAATCTCCTAAAATTTGAGTATGATGTATCTGACATGGAATAGAATTTAAATCCTACTCCTTGAGATCTGATATGAAAATGCAGTAAAATGCGGTAGAAAGTGTTGAACTACAAATCACTAAACTATAATTGAAATGAAGAAAAGAAAAAAATGCAAATATTTTTGGTTGATACAAGATTGCTCTACAACCTAGGATGCTCCTGCATCAACTATCCTAGCATCTCAAAACCCCTATGGCTATTACTCTCTACTCATCTTGCTCATTGTGACTGCTTCTTTGATTGTTGTAAAAAAAATGTTGTTCTAATTTTTTTATTACTATCACAAGACTTCATGACTCTTGATAGAGGTTAGGATGCTTCTAAGACTCATAGGCTACACCTCATTCCCACTATCTTCATGAACTTTAGTATTTACAAGATATAGATCCTTACATTTTTTTTATGACTATGCTATATAAGTTTCACAATCCTCTTCATGCATGTTTTCATCTTTAATAAGAGTGGTATTTGCTTCATGTGGCACCCAATTTTCTACTTATCGACATTCTTTCAATCTTAGATCTCTATCAGGCTTGAACAAACCTTTGTTGTCTTGTATTCCTTGTACCTTCATAATGTTGGAAAGAAACACTACTAGGCATGTTAGGCATTGTCATTGATGGAAACAAAATCAATCTTACACATCCACATTATATCATTTGATCATACCAGAAGTCAAATTGCAGATTTGTCTAAGTCCGGATAGACAGGAACAGAGCATATGATAGGGTTCAACATTTTGGTCCATATTTCTCCAAAGGTGATCATAGTGTGTTACAGATCTGAGGGAATGTTAAGGGATGTAAGGGCTACCTAAATCCAAAGTTTTAGCCTCTGGTGATGAAGGGATTGAAAGTTGCAAGCATCTGAGTATCAGGTTTTGGTTAGACAGTTCAATCCGGTGAAGAACAAGCTGACTTGGTGTTTGATCCTTGTGTGGATTAAGAGAAGTGGTTGGTTGACTAATTAATAAGATCTAGTGGTATTGGCCAACATGTGTGGTGACTTGAATACATAGGTTTTGGTCGGCATTGATGCTTGTGCATGGATTCAGCTGACAGAATAGTGATCTTGAAAACATTTCTAAGTTTTCTTGAGGCTGACTGCAGTTGATGAAATTACATGTTGCGGATATATATGATTGATGGGTTCAAGCATTTTGAGACATGGTTGTGTGAATATGAGGTGATAAGTGAGAAGTGTGGTAGTATCAAGTGTGAAGCAAAGAGATCTAAGCTCTGGATCATGGCAGAATAGTAAAAGAGGGCAGTGAGAGATGAAGTGTGTGAAGTCATTATATTGATCCTAATCAGAACTATAATCTTGCATTGTTAGATGCTATTCTTCAGTTCAAGTATTTCAGTGAACTTTTTGTAATTGATCTTGTAGACAGTGAGCCTCCTTTAAGCAATGAGCTCTGGGAAGTGTGCCCAAAGGCATGTGCCTTCCCATTTGTAATACTTTTAACATAGTATAAAATCTTGTGGGTTAACCCCCGCCGTGGTTTTCCCTTAACTAGGTTTCCATGTAAAAATCCTGGTGTTCATGTGTGATGATCTTGTTGTTGTTGTTGTTCTTAAGTTCATGCTTCTTTCTTTTGAATGTATGTGGTAAATTAATAAAGGAACATAATAATAAGTTTTGTAGAACATTGATTCAGCCCCCCTCTTAGCGTTCGTTAATTTCAATAATTGGTATCAGAGAAAGGTTCCTTGGAATATGTTTAACAACTTGAGGAAGATTTGGGAAGGTGTTTCAATGGGTTCATTAAGGTATTCTAATGGCATCAATGAATAACTTCAAGTTGCTTTAGAAGATCTTGATCAGTCTAGAGTAGAAGTCAAAGAACTGCAAGAGAACTTTAAAGATGTTGAGGATTTCATTCAAACTTTAAAATGGCAACTAAGCAAATCTATGGAAAAGAGGAAGGAGCTACTTCAGCAATTAGTAAATTAGAAGGAAGACAATAACATGGATGATGCTTTGAAGGAGAAGATAAAGGAATGTGAGAAGCTAGCAAAAGAAGTTGTCCTAAAACATGAGATGGAATCCAGGGTGATGAGGCTAACCAAGGAAATCGAGGAAAGCAAGAAGACTGAAGAAAACCTGAATCAGTCTCTAAAAGAAAGAATAGAAGAGTGCTGTAGATTGGACATAATAATTGGCCATCTAGAGTCTAATCTACAAGAAACTAGGTATAATGAGGAACAACTTGAAAGCCAAATTGTCATTCTCAAACATGACTTAGAAGCTGCAAATGAATACAAAGAGAAGTTCAAGATAAGCTCAGCTAAACTTGAGGTGTTGCTTGATAGTCAGAAGAATGCATATGATAGCCATGGTCTAGGATATGAGAAAGGAGAAAGCTTTGGATCCAATCAAAGAAATTCTGAATCAAATAATCAGAGAAACAAACCTAGAAGACATCTGGTCAAACAACTTAATACTCAAAGGTATCCATCCTTCAATGGAAATTATTTCAATTGCAATAAATTTGGTCATAGAGCTACTCAGTGCAGAAGTAGAGTGAATCAAAGTGGTCCATCCTTCTCCAGTCAATGCTTCAATTGTAAAAGGTATGGTCATAGATCCAATGAATGCAGAAGTATGACGATGAATAACTCTAACAATAGAGGAAATGTCAATGCTTTCAACGGAAAACGTTTTGCATGCAATAGATTTGGACACATGGCTAATCAGTGCATATCAAGAGGAAACCAAGTAAATGAGCAAAGAAATGTTGTGTGCTTTAATTGCAATAGATCTGATCTTATTGCAAGATTCTGCAGAAGCAGGAATGATGATACAAAAGGTCAAGTAAATAGAAACCAGAATGTGCAGAGACAAGATAAAGGCAAGGGCAAAGTAGATGTGAACCATATCCAAAATCAAATGAACAAAACATGGGTAAAGAAAGGTGTAATGAATAATGGTGATGGGTCCACACTGGAATCTGGTGTTGGTAATTCCTCCAAGAATTGAAATAAGAGCTATGGCTCAGGGGGAGCTGCATTGAAAATCTAATTCCCCCTACCAGTAAGTGGGTGCTTGAATCTGGCATCATGAGAGAAGATAGAGTCACCTATTGCAAATTGTCTAATAGAATTTATGGAATAAAAGAGGTTATTGTGGCAACTTGCAGAGCAATCTATGAGAAACTGTATCAAGAAACAGGGTATCTAGAAGAGTTAGGCCCAAAGCATTTATTACATCAAAAAGTAGGTGTGCAAAGGTTAAAAAGAAACTCAAGTGACTTTAGAATCACTTTTCATCCAAGAAGAAAGAAGGAAGGTGAGCTCTATGCAAAGATTCCCAAGAGACTGATGTGTGAAGAAGATATCTAAGTGAAAGCCCTAACTGGTCAAATAAGGTATTCTCTGTAAAGATTTCTGAATTTGCAATCTTTGGATATGGCTACTCCATTGGTTGTTAACATCACTGAAAGACCCTGACCTAAATTCAAAAAGCATCCATACAAATTTGTAGAGGTCAATTTGTTAGGTGCCCTTTCTAATGTTCTACATGGTGTGTTGCATGTAGAAGATATTAGGGCTTACATTCATGCTAGCATAGATGAGTTTGGGAATTCAAAGTTATTAGATTTGTTTGAGAATCACCTGAGGGATGAGATTTATCATCTTAAACTTGAGTATAAGGCACTGGAAGACAAACATTTCATTCAGGTTTTGGAGTTCCCGTCCTTCGATAAAGTTGAGTGGGTTTGGTATGTATTGAGTCAGATGCATGTTGAATTTATGTGGTTGATGAAACCCTTTAAGATCACTAAGGATGCCATTAAGGCTATAATAGGATTAAACTTATCTGTTGGACTGCCAATGCTAAAACTAGTGAAGAATCTGACTGTAACTAAAGCTACCGGCTCAAAGTTTGATATGAGGGTAATGACAAAAAATGATATAACTGATCTAGATGTCAAATTTGCATCTATGGTGATTGGGTATAAAATATATCACTCCAGCAGGAAAAACTTAGTGTTTGGTACAACCATTTATGCTGCTTATCAGATGTTAAAAGAAAATGCTAACTATGATTTGTGCGAGCTACTACAAAACTAGCTAATGGAGAATCTAAACAAGATCAAGAAGGATAAGAAGAATACATTCAAGTATGGTATGTTGGTTTTGTGCTTGTTCTTTTATTTCATGAATGAGTTGCCTAGGATGAAAAGCATGTATTGGACCAGTGACAAGCCTGTTGCCATACAAATAAGAGAGAACTTGCACAATATTGGTGACTTCAATGCCTAAAGGACTGCTCTTTGGGGATATTTCAAGAATTTCTAGAATATGATGCAATCAAGGGAAAGAATACCTAAGTCTATGGTGAAAAGTACAAGGATACAATTTGTTTCATGGTGGAAACAGATCAATGCTTGATGGAACCAGTTGAACCAAGGACTGTGTAGATCATGCCCATGGGGTATGAAGTTGATGAACAAATACTAGAAATGTATGCTCAACACCTTCTGAGCAAACCAAAAGATACCTTAGTTGAGAGATTCGGTACATATGGTGAGATTAATTTGAAACTGTATGTTGAGCTTTGGAGACCTGAAACTAAGAAAAAGGTCCAAAGGCAAGTTGAAATGTATGTAGAAAGTATTGGAATAAACAAAGAAGTTGTGAGAGAAGCCAGGAAGATAACCAAGCAAGTTGAAGAAGAAAATCCAGACAATGAACAACCCTATGCTCCGGAAGCCTCCCCTAGCCAACAAAGAAGAACAAGAAGTTCTGCTGCTATCTCTGGTCACTCAAAGTCTACTAGTACAGAGAAGCTAGAAGATAAATCATCTGGTAAAGAAGGAAAGAGAAAGAAGACAAAAGCCTCCAGAATGTACATGAGCCTAAAAGATGATGAGGAGATAGAATCGGATGAAGTAATGAAAGAAATAAAGTCAAAGAAAGAAGAAGCATCAAGGGTTGCCAAAGACAAGCCCACTGGAAGTGTAAAGGTGAGCAAAAGACAAAAGATTGAGACTCATGTTAAAAAATCCACCTTGTCAGTTGAAGATATTATGAATGCAGTAACTGTTCATGGGAATTTGAAGCCCATAATAGAATATTATGAAAACCTTGATGATGCCAACAAGAAAATTTTGGAGGATGCTACTGTTGAGTACTTGAATACATTCAACTGAGCACTTGTGGAAATTTTGTTAGAAATCCCTAAGAGTCTAAGTGACATTTTGGAGATGAGAAAAGAAGCTGCTAAAGCAAAGGATTTGGAGCTCAGAGAACATGTGTTTGCCAGTTTGTGTTTGGTAGTCTGTAGGATGGAAGCAAATAAAATTTACAAAGAAGTTAAAGATGGATTCAGAAGCAAAATTAGGATGAATAAGCTAATGCTTGGAGACACTGATGAAGTGGTTAAAGAAATAGAACACATTCTAAAGAAATCCCTCGACAAGAATAAGTTTTATGTGGTAACTAAAGAACTTGTTGATGTTGATGATACATCCATTCTGAATGATGAAGAGTTAAAAAAAAATGAGAAACAAGATGAGACAGATGATTTCTCTATTCTAGAAGAGGAAATATTAAATAAAGGAGATGAAGAGATGGTGAAGGAAGATTATGTTGATGGTGCAAAGGATACTCAAATTCCTCCAGACCAATCCGGTGAAGAAAATGCAAAGATGAATATGGAAATAAATGGTCCTACTAAAGGTGATTGTGAGAAGAATAAAGAGAAAAAAGAAGAAGTTAAGGACAAGGAAGATCAAAAAGAAGAAACAACTTAGAGTGTTGAAGAACAAAAGTAAGATAATCTTGATGATGATACCAACAAGGATCTAAATTGTGAATCTCAGGAGAAGAAAGATGGAACTACATGCATGGCAAGAGACACTGTAGATGTAGTGAAAAAATTTCTTGAAAAAAATAAGCTTGAATTTGAGGAACCAGATCTAATTCAAGGGCCTATCAGTTTGGATACGCTTTCCCCTATTTAAAAGATGAATTTAGCATCATTTTCACAAGCAAAGGCAAGAGAGGAGATCCTAAAATCTCACATTGAGGACAGTGAGTTGCTTGGTCTTTCTTCTATCATTTTGGAAAAGATTATGCCAACTTTTCAGAAGGATTCATTTGATTCTCCTTCCAGTCAACTGAAGAACTTAAAAAATTATGTAAGTACTCACTTTGAATCTTTTGAAAAGTTGGCGGAAGTCAAAGTCTAGAATGAATTTAAGGATAAAAGATCTAGTGAACTGAAAGAAATGATTGATAATGATAGAATTGGGTTGGACACTAGTGTAAAGAGTATTCAAAATGCCCTCATTGAAGGAGGAGATGTGTACAAATTTTGTTTTTCTTGGCCAAATGTTGTAGAGGATATTGAGAAGAAAATAAAGGAGTCTGAGAAAAAATTGTCAAATGTATCTCAATCCCTTGATCCTTTGATAGTATCTACAGCAAGTCAAGAATGTCAAGTAATTAGCTTGATTGATGAAATAAAGAAATTGGTGAAAGAAAAAGAAAACATTGTGGCAAGGATGCATGAACTTTGGGGAGTGATTTCCCCTAAGTTAGAAACAATGTTCAATGCATTGATAGAAGCTCAAGTTGCTACTTTGACAAGTGATCCCACTGATCTACAGAAGGAAGAGTCACATACATTTTTATTTAGTGGTCATATTTCAATTTTGGATAGCATGAAGAAAAGTTGGGATAGTGAATTGGCACTGTTGAAAAACATTTTTGGTGATGTGTTTAAGTTCATGTAGACAAGACATAAGGATTGTTTGTATATATGTGCCCATGTACATAGAGTTTTTGTGTGAATTTTGGTATGCACATCTTAGCCTTTTCCATTGATATCAAAGGGGGAGTGGAAAGTAGTGAAAAATGAGGAATTTGTCCAAGGGGGAGCATTGGAAATCACAAGTGTACATAGTAAGGGGGAGCTGCTCTAACACTTAGTCATTTTTCACTATGTGTTTCCATCAATGCCAAAGGGGGAGATTGTTGGCAAGAGACACTGTTGGGCATGTTAGGTGTTGACATTGATGACAACTGAATCTATCTTACACATCCTCATTGTATCATTTGACCATACCGAGAGTCAAATTGCAGATTTGTATAAGTCCTGATAGATAGGAACAAAGCATATGATAGGATTCAACATTTTGGTCCACATTTATCCATAGGTAATCATATTGTGCTGTAGATCTGAGGGAATGTTAAGAGATGTTAGGGCTACCTAAATCCAAAGTTTTAGTCTCTAGTGATGAATTGATTTAAAGTTACAAACATCTGAGTATCAGGTTTTGGTTAGATAGTTCAGTCCAGTTAAGAACAGGCTGACTTGGTGTTTGATCCTTGTGCAGATTAAGAGAGGTGGTTGGTTGAGTAATTTATGAGATCTAGTGGTATTGGCCAACATGTGTGATGACTTGAATACAAAGGTTTTGGTCTGCATTGATGTTTGTGCATGGATTTAGCTGACAGAACGGTGATCTTGAAAAAGTTTCTAAATTTTCTTGAGGCCAACTATAGTTGATGAAATTTCATGTTGCGGATATATATGATCGATTGGTTTGAGCATTTTGAGACATGGTTGTGTGAATATGAGGTGATAAGAGTGAAGTGTGGTAGTATCAAGTGCAAAGAAAAGAGATCTAAGCTCCAGATCATGGTAGAACAGTGAAACAGGTAGTGAAAGATGAAGTGTGTGTAATTAGTATATTGAGCCTAACCGAAACTGTAATCTTGCATTGTTAGATGCTATTCTTCAGTTCAAGTATTACAATAAACTCTTTGTAATTGATCTTGTAGGCAGTGAGCCTCCTTTGAGTAGTGATCTCTAGGTAGTGTGCTCGAAGGCATGTGCCTTCCCATTTGTAATACTTTTAACAAAGTATTAAATCTTGTGGGTTAACCCCCACCATGGTTTTTCCCTTAACTAGATTTCCACGTAAAAATCTTGGTGTTCATGTGTGATGATCTTGTTGTTGTTTTTCTTAACTTCATGCTTCTTTCTTTTGAATGTATGCAGTAAATTAATAAAGGAACATAATAATAAGTTTTGTAGAACACTGATTCACTCCCCCCTCTCAGTGTCCTTAATTTCAACACATTATATGTGTACTTGACTATGATAATACAAGGTATTGATCTTACCACAAATGAGTCTCAAAACATGTATCTACTGACTTCATTGATCTGTTGCACTTGCATTTGCTTCATTACTAATCTCATGTTATATTCAAATACCCACTACCATGAAACCTTCCGTTCTACCCTATGTGTTTGTCATCACCTCCACCTGATCACTCTTATCTTCTCACTATTAACATCTCTTGTATTCATTTAAGACCCATTACATAGTTTTCAACATTATCTAGATCTTTAGAAGAATGGTGAACAAGCCTTCATTTTCTATCCTTTGAGCTATAGGTCTCTTTCTTTTACTGATGTCTCTATGTCTAAGATCTCTTGAAGAACCAGAAGGATGACTATCCTCTATGTTTTGTGACAGATATTTCTAGCTTCTTCTCTACTTGAACACATTCATATAGGACTGTTCCTCTTCCATTGCAATCATCTTGACTATTTCCTTTATTGTTATGATAATAAACAACACAGTCTATGTTGTTTTGGACTATTTTCTAGGACTATTATATTTCTCTTGTGTCTTTCATGAATATCATGACTGCTCTAGACAGTGTTCTTATGACTGTTCCTTCCCTGCAGGGTCCTACGAGCCTTCATAAGCAACCTTGTGTACTTCACATGTATTTATCACTTATACTACCTAAAAAAATGTTTTGCTTGTATATTTATTCACAATAGGTTTGCATCTCTGAGGGGTTCATGAATATATGGTGCTTTAGTCTCAATAAGTAGGTAACCTTATACATCTTTCAACATTAACATAATACAAAACTCCTACCTCACATAATGTGGATTTTACTGATTTGAAACCCACTGTATATACTTTAGTTCATGATAGTCTATGAGATATTATTCTTGCACATACATAGTGAACTGCTTCTAGAAGATGCAACAGTCCTATGATTGTACCTTTATGGATTATGACCATTAAAGACCTCCTTTGATCACAGTTGATGACTCTTCCTTCATAGTCATGACTGCTCTTTAAACTATCTACTTGCCTCTAGATACTAGTGGAATAATGAGGAAATCATCATTGCTTTATGCACTATCACAAATACCTGTATCTAGACCTTATTTCCCTATATACCTTATTTTGATGCTCTCTACCTATGCTACCATTTTCCTATGCTTTTGAAAGCTCTATCATCTTTACAATTTGCTCCTCAAAAGTCTTTGTCCTTTGAAACCCTATCCATTATTATTAGACTCATTATAATGATGCAAGAATGCTACTCACTACCCACTTGAAGATCCTTGCATTTATTTACTTAGGGTCACTTTTCCAAGATCATGTAGACTCTCCTACAATGTTCCTCACTCATGACTATCTCCACTTTTGGAAATGATTTCTTCTAACTCAACAGTGGCTACTCTTCTTTCTTTTTCGATAGGGTATTTAACTCTATATCTTTTCCAACTATGTATCTTTTCATGAAACTTATCTAAAGTCCCTTCACATTTCTCTACAATGATTCATTCATAGCCTCTGCACACTTGTAGATCTTTATTTTGTTGTGACTTTGAATCATCTCTTTAAAACATCTATATCATAGAACATTCACCTTTTCTCTGTCTATGTCAATGACCTTGCATGCAGTCTTATGTTTGATAAGTTTGTGAGTATTCTGGAGTGAGCAATCTTGTAGGAATTTGGCTTGGAATCCATTCCCTCTTATTCTTTTATCCCCACTGTTTGACAAGGCACAGATCACTGTGCCTTCTTCAAACTATACCATATGTCTCTATGAACACTATTTTAGAAAGAAAACATGCTTGATCATAGACCTCAAAACCTCAGGAGCATCATTCACATGAGAGATTTTGCCTAGGATAGAAGAAACTTTAGAATCTCTATCTTGACAAAAACAATGCCTTGTATGAATACAAGATTGTTTCTCATGGAATAGACACTAATATGAGATCATGATATCATAATAGTGCCACCTCCATGCCTTTTCCTACAAAACAAGAGTAAGAAACCCTAAAGGAGGCATGAAGCATAGAGAAAGAAAACACAAACAATGGAAACTAAACCTAAATATTGACCTACAAAACCTTAATCTTCTACAAGATCCACCTAACTCAACTCAAACTTATTCTAACCCTTGTAAACCTACAGTTAGACACCAAAACATTAGAAAAAATTCAAACAAAACTCTTCCCTCCATCCATTATATACATGTATTGTAGAATTTTTAAGGTTTTTAGTCATTCAAAAATGCTTTTTTACTCATTTGACTTATTACAAGAATAAAATTCTAAGTGGATGGAATTTTTTTAGAAGAAAGTAAGGTACTTTTGACAAGTCTCACTAACTTAAAGGCAATTTAAACACCTCCCTAATGATCCTTAACAAAAATTATTGGCAAGACAAAACCTATTTAACCATTCAAACACATTATCTTGAGAAAGGACTCGAACTTGAAAAATGCCAAAGGAAGAAGGTCAAAAAACTTTGAAATTTACCTTATACCTCTCTACTAGGACCCTTAAAACAAATTTTTTGATATCCAAGTTGCTTATTTGGGCCAAGGAGTGCAAATAGGTAACAAGAATATTGACCTAGTATCCAAGTCCATAAGTGGCTTATTACCTAGAGTAAGTCCTTCAGTAAACCTTTGATACTCCAAAAATATTTTTGGACTTCTACAAAAATATGTATACCCCTGACACACAAGATCTTAAACTATGGAAATAGATTGAAACTGGCTTACAATTTTAAAAGCCAAATTTATTTTTTGGGCCATGCAGTGTATGTAGACCACGTACGATGAACATGATGTCTGCAAATTACTAATAAGCCCATTTTTGTGATCCTACATTTTTTGTGCCCCATCTAGACCAATGCAGACTAGCTTCCTTGTGATCACCAATTCATCCAATCCTCCAATATTGATCAAACTATTTTTTACTATTCCGATAAGGTTAGTAGTGGTAGAATTTTCTTTCATTTTATGAACCACAAGTAGATGGGACTAGTAAATTATATGATTTTCTACAATATAAACATGCATACACACCCAATATGTATTTTCAATGGCCATCACCTCATTTAGAGATAAGGAAAATAAAGTCAACTAACTTAATTTTTCCTTTATAACATGCATCTCCACCATATCCAGACACTAAACCCATTCTCAACTGCTATTGAAATGCCAATTAGAGAGTCAAATGTTGGGCACTCCAATAAATTTAATTGAATTACTATATTCTACAAAGTATGCCAATGATTGACATCTATTTAAATATGGAATATAATTGTGAGTTGTACAATTTTTTATAATTGACTTGCTTCCATGACCTTTCCAAATAGACAAGATATGGAACCTCCAATTGTGGTAAGCTATGCATACAATTGCATATATTCTTTTCACTTAATTACATTTTGAGCATGAGCACATTCATCTTTCATTTTCTAGTGCATCACTGACTTCAACTCTCCATTTACATTTACCTTTTCTTAAACTTTACCTACATGCTTCTCAATAGTGTCTAGTTTCAATTGCAATGTCTTGTCTTCTTTAATTTCCAACTATAAATCTTATATTGACATAGTTTTGGCATGTCCTCTCCATCTTCATTCTTCACAGGTTCAATGAACAGATACTTTGAAACACATTCAAGACGCAAATTTTATGGCATGTCCCACTGATGTGCTTTAGGTTTGTTCAAAAGGATTTGAGACTCAAGTTCACCACTAGGTGCACCACCAGCAACACTATAAATATTTTCCCTCTATGTGATCATCATCACATTATTCAAACTTTCACTAGGCACATATTGATTCATTCAACACCTCTTTATCCTCAAGATCATTCCAATAGAACTCCTCAATCTTAGGTAACTTTTCATTGTTATTTCATCTTGATAGACCCTCACGCACTGCAGAATATCATTGTTGTTGAATAAATAGGACTTTATGGTGGCCTTATTTCTCTTTGATGGGGCTGCTCTCACTCTTTTAATTTTTAGATTTGAGGATGACACCTTTCTTTGACAGTGTTAAAAAAGTGTTAAAGTAGTGTTCTCAAAGTTGCAAATATAAAATATTTGTGTTATGTATATGTGAATCACTACTAAATGAAATGAATAAAATTTAATTAATTATAGAGAAAGAGAAGAATATGACACATGCAATTTAATATTTAATCACTATCACATAGAATCAAAGTATTAATTTAATCATTTACATTTAATAAAAAATACTCCACACACAACCAATTGCAATGTCACCATTTCTTACCAATGGTATGGGCTCCCACTCTAACTATCTTCATTTTATGCTTGGAGTACCATGAGCCATAACTTTAGTTTGATCACATGAGCATGAAATAAATTAAAATTTCAATAGTTTTATATGAAATTATTGTGGGACATGACATCTAGCATGTCACATTTTTCTAGCAAATGGTACTCCCCCTACTCTGACCATCTTTATTTTCTAATTAAAGCCTTGCAAGACATTGAATTAATTTGATCCAACAACTCTAAATAAAGAAAACATGTGGCTTTAGTTGATTAATATGAGTTGATTATGAATAGATAGCATTAAGAAATAATTACAAATGGGACCCAATAGCTATGAAAAATACACCAAATACTATGGGCATGTCGATTAATATTGAAGAGAGAAAAGCTAAAAGGCATGAAAACAATGAGAAAGTGAAAGCAAACACACAAATTATAACTTCAACACCTTGAAGCCTCCACACTCCTTGATAAGGTGGAAGGAGATGCACCCAATTCTCCTTAGCTTTACCCAACTAGCCTATTCAAATGTGGATTTCTCTCAAGTACAACACAAAATAGGCATTATCTAGCTATGAAAGTGGAGATTTTAGAGGTATTTTGGCATGATTAACTTTCTCTAAAATTGTATGTGTAAATGGCTTGTGGAGTGTTGTATTTATAGGCAAATTTGGGGGAGATTGATCCAATGGTGGAGATTAAAAGTTGAGATCAATGGTGGAGGATGAAAGATGATATCAAAGGCTAAGATCTCATCAACAAAAAATGGAGGGCTAGGAATAAAAATGAATTTAAAATTTGTTTTTGGGGAAGGCTTTGCATTAAATGTGATGAGGACACATGAGGAAATAAAAAATTATTTCCTTGGGAGGATGTGGAATTTTTAATTCCATTTTATGTGGAAATGTGAGGGACATGTGACACGAGGACAATTTTAGAACTCACATGTGTGAGCTCATGCAATAGTGAAGAGCTTAGCATGGAAATAGTAAGGTGAGGTGGAAGGGTGATGTGAGCCATGGGATTATTTTGGAATTTTTAATATGTGGGTGATGGGAGAATAAGTTAATGATGCTTTGACCAAGTTAATCAGGGTGATTAACTTAATTAATGTGGCTAGAAAAAATAGTGAATGGGTTAAACAAGGTTTAGGATTAACTAAATAATGATTTATTTAATTAATCCATGTCTAGGGGCTAGGTAGGCTAGGGTAGCTAATTAAATATTGGATATTTAATCAACTAGGCTAGATGTAAGCTGATTAGTAGGGTAGATTAAGTAAATAATTGTGATTTATTTAATTAATCAAGTTTAGGAAAGTGGACAAATTAATCAAATAAATATTTATCATATTTATTTAGTTTATTGGATGATGTTAGTAAGGTATAATTCTAAATTAATTGAATTAATTCAGTTTTAAGGGTGATTTATTGATCCAAGGTAAGTTAGAATAATTAATTAAATAAAAAATTAATTAATTAATTGGATGTGAAATTAGTGATGTAGATGGTGGTCTAAGGGTAGTTGAAGGGTAAGAAATTTTTAGGTGTCTACATTTGCCCATCTTTGATGTGGCATCGTGACCTAGTAGGAAAATGGTGTCAAGCCAAAGAATTTTGCTTGAGCTACTAGGAAGGAGTGAAATAGATGAGGGATGCCCCCTCGAGAGGTAAGAGAAAGAATTAAATTTTTTAGGTGAACTCTTGAATGGAGGAAATATTGCAGAAAAATGGGTAGAGGATGGAAAATTAGGTGGATAGGAAGAAAAATGGAGGTAAAAGGATAAATTTTGTGACTTGAGGAGAGAAAAAGGTGCATGGGGGTATGACATGGTGGCTATATATAGCAAGTGTGGGCCCAAAGTGCCATATTTACACACTCTAATCTTATTGGATGAGAGAAGAGAAGGAAAGATCGTACAAACTACATTCTTGTGATTTTGACACTGACCTGAGAGGGTGCATGACTATGAAAGATTGATAGAGGCTAACCCATAGGTATGTTGATTAACCCTGCTTTTGTGATTTCAAGTTTTCAGATAGTTTATGGGCATAGGAAATTGGTAGTTAGGTAGATTGGTGCCATCGTACAACCACATAACACCATTAGGAAGTGAACTAGCATAACCGTCTAGATTAGCACTAGGGGAAAAACAAAGTTTCAGATGGTTAATTGCCATATGTATATGGTTTAGTTCTAAGCTCTCTTTTAGTGCCATGGATAAAAAGGAAATTTTGAATGGTTTAGAGCCATCTATCTAGGGTTTAGCGCTAAGCACTCATTGAGCACCAAGGTTGGAGTTTTCATGGTTTAGAGCTATCTACTAGCGCTTTAGGGCTGAGCTCTCATTTAGCACCATAAGGGTGGGATTTAGTGCAGTCCTTTCAATTAGCACTAGGGAAATTGGATTTTCTAGGTCAAATGGCATTTTAGCGCCATATGGTCATTTTTAGAGCTAAGCTCTCATTTAGTGCAATAAGGTGGGGAATTAGCACTATCTCTTAAAATAGTGCTATATTATGAAAGTGTAGGTTGATCCTCTGAATCAACACAATATGGCTAGGGATTAGCACCTTGCTCTAAATTGGCACCACAAGGTTATGAAATAGCACCCTAGCATTATTTTGAGAAAAAGAGCTAATTTTTAGTGATTTTTGGATGTAGATTACAGGAAGGATCTTGTAATCACACAAGTGCAAAGTTCCATCAGTGATGGCATTGAGGAGACAATTTGATAAAATGGATCTAGCTCAGTTAGGGAGGATAGTGTTGTAGACAATCTATGAGATGTCCTAGATACATGTGCATAGGGCTATGATGTCAGCCCTGGTGGAGAGGTGGAGGAGTGAGACATGCTCCTTTTTACTTCCTACGGGTGAGATCATGATCACCCTAGAGAACATGTGGAGGATCCTTAGGATCCCCATATGGGGAGAGAGTGTGACATATGATGTACCCTTAGGAGAAGTAGCTTTGGATAGTATATTTGTGCATGCACATCCAGTGAATGTACAAGAGTGATGGTAGATGAGATATACATAGATGTTGTTGGATGGGGTGGATTAGTTTACATTGTATCTTTGTACATTGATCAGAGTTATATTGATTCTAGATCAATGGTCAAAGGACTTTCTAGTTTGTTAGGGGAGAGTGATCGAGGCTATGATTACTCAAGATGTAGTGTTTACATGGGGGCCATGCCTATTATCCTAGTTTTATCATGAGATGCATTTGGTAGTCTATCATTTGGATAAGAGTTTGGGGGCTAGATTTACACTACTCCATGTGTGGGCAAAGGAGCATATTATGATTATGATGCCTATTTCATCTTATCACATGAGATAGTTTAAGGTATATGTGTTTCTATATAGGGAAACTATCATACATACACATATGGGACAATTGCAGTATTGGCAGAAATAGCTCGATGACTTCAATATGATCATCTGGTGACCATATATAGATGTGAAGGCGTGGGTTGATAATGATATATATATGTCCTTTACATTTCAGCTTTGATATCTAATGGGATGAGGAGACAACATCATAGATAGGTACATTCCATCGCGAGTGATGTGATAGTTTGGGTAGGTTCAAGAATTGCCCCAGGTGATGGTAATTTTTAGTCAGATGCCTTAGGATATACCAGGATGGCCCAGACATATTCAACCATAGGTGGATTTATTAGATTGGGTAGGACTAGTGCCAGTGTAGTGGGACTGGGATAATGAGATAGTGGATTCGAGGATAACCCTTACCTATGATTGATGGTGGCAGTAGACGAGGCATGTTCGTATGATGGATCTAGCAACATAGCCTAATTTGATAGTCGACATAGAGGAGGAGGGAGAGGAGGGAGAGGAAGTTACAGTGGAATATGTTATGGAGGAGGTACTTGTTGATTGTCAAGAACACTGAGAGGGGGGTGAATCAGTGTTCTAATAAATTTTTCATGCACTTTAACTTTCAGTTGTTTCCCAAATCTAATTAAACATAAACACAATATACATATGAACAACAACCATGAAAACATGACACATGAACACCAAGATTTTTATGTGGAAAACGCAAAAAGGGAAAAACCATGGAGAGGATTAGCTCTCATATATATATATATATATATATATATATATATATATATATATATATATATATATATTGTAATCTTTACAAAAATAATGTTCAGGCTTGGTCACTCCACGGGCCTAAACATACTGGCTCACTACCATGAAGTACAACTAGGTCTGGCAAGCTCACTGTCTCAACCCTAAACCTAGCAAGATTACAATAAGGGTTGTTAAACCATGATGAAGGCTTACTGCCAGCTCACCGCAATGATTTACTCTAACCAATTTGCACATGAAGCTGAATACTGCTTAAGCATCTACCTTTATGCAAGGTGCAACCATTTAATGCTTGAACTCTGAATCCCAAGTCTTCATTCTCTTTGATCTGTGTCACTACTCTGCTATTCACATATTCACATCCACCTCTTCTCTACACACACACCACAACTAAATTTCATCACCTTTATATATCCACATCATAAATACTTGAATAAATCTTTCACACACTAACCTTTCTCTACACCATGATTTATCTCACCAATCAGCATGTTCCTCAAGAGCATGCTTAATAGGTTCATCTGTTGACTTACAACTTCTACTACAGATCATAAAACACTTCCAAAATCATATCAAAGACTCTTTACATATTCCCAATCTTACCTTTAGAACCACAAGGCCTGATATCATCTTGCGGAGAAATGCGAACCATCAGATGTTAGACTCTGTCTCTATCAAACTCTGTCAAACACTGTGTCGATACCTAGCAACTTGTAGCCAACCTTCTGGTGAACTTTAGATCTCCTAACTCTAGAATAAGACACTTCATATATGTGTTTACAATACCTCAAAATCACATAACGAATTTCTTGTCTGCGGAGGAATGTGGATCACTGCACTAGACCCTGTTCACTATTCCTACTATACCTTTGCTTACCCAGACTTAGACATTTCTTCAAGATGAATTCTAGAGAAGATCAGGGCTTAATCTCTGAAGAATAACACTATCAAATACCAACTATCATCATACCTGAACTGCAACTGCAAGTCTTCAATAGCAAAGGCATACTATCCAACTTACTGTCAACCAGAATTGGAATCCAACATGTTCTTCCAGAGATATCTTTTCATGCAATGGTGATATTTTCTCTTAGCCTTGTTGCCATTAGTGACAACATATAGGTCAATAGCAGAGTAGTGTCTCTTGCCAACAATCTCCCCCTTTGGCATTGATGGAAACACTTAGTGAAAAATGCTTGACTCCTTCCCCTTACTATATACACTTTATTTTCCTGTTCCCCCTGAGATGATTATCCATTTTTCACCGATCTACTTCTTCCCCTTGCATCAATTGCAAATGGTGTGATCCAGAACCCAAAATCTTTCAAAATTTAAAAAATTTGTACTCTACTGCATATTTACAAGTACAATCTTTAACTTAACTTGTGACTGGAGGAAAAATTTCACTATAGATAGTTTTTATTGTAGCTATTTCTCCATTCCGCCTATTCTTTGCACTATCCAAAATAAGAATGTGACCACTCAACAAAAATACTAACTTCTCTACTTTCTGGACATCTAATGGTGTGTTAACTATTGCTTGAGATTTCAAGGCCTCATCCACCAGAAAGGTCATGGAATCAATTTTTGGACTTATCAGTTCTTTTAGTTGGCACAACCTATCTTTAATGTCTCCCTTTTTCTTCATTAGAGTGTATAACTCATTATGAATATTGGCAAATTGTGTTTCTTTTTCCTTTATCGACTCTATTGCTAGATTATATGTTTCAGAGATATTTAGCAGTTTGAGTTCCAAGTCTTTGATTTTGTCTTCTAGCTCCTTTGTGATTTTTGGCCAAGATAGACATAATTTGTATATTCTACTAGATTCTTCAATGACACTTTGTATTATCTTGATGCCTTTATCTAATGATGTTTTGTCATGAGCTATCATGGATTTTAACTCTACCAGTCTTTTCTCATCAAATTATTTTCTAACTTTTGCTTCTGTAGATTTTTCAAATGACTCAAAATGTGTACTTATAGATTTCATTAGCTTCTCAAGATGATTAGCAGGAGATAACGAGATATCTTTTTGAAATGATGGCGTCAACTTTTCTAGAACAATTGTTGCATCATTGATCAATTTACTATCTTTATCATGAGATTTCAGCACTTCTTCCCATGCCCTGGCCTAAACAATGAAGACTAATTCGAACTTTTGTGCAGGTGACAATGAATCCAAATTGATTGGTCCTTGAAGAAGTTTGGACTCATCTACAGCTTATTCCCTTCCAGCACCAACTATGACATTTGCAGTGTCTCTTTCTCTCTCAGACAATTCTTCTGGACTTTGTTCCAGAGGATTTATGTCCATATTTTCTTGTAGTTTTGTGTTTTTCTCTATTGTAGGGCTCCTTAACTATTCCCTATCTTCAACATCCTCAGCTTGTTGCTCAAGAAATAGATTCATTTCAGTTCTGCCTATATTCAATGTGTTTGTGTTAGGGGCTTGATCAGTGTATTTTGGTCCTTGATCAAGGCTTATCTCTAGTAGAGATGTGTCTTCATCTTTTGTTTCCTTACTGTCATAGATAGTGGAAATATTATGTTTCTTTAGTATGTCCAAAATGATCTCCTCTGTTTCCTTGACAACCTTGGCAACTTCTCCTATCATCAATGCATTCATTCTTTTCTTTGACCTGAACTCATTGTTAAGAGCCTTCGATATTTTTCTCTTCTCTTCTAGAGTGATATCCAGACATAATTTTATCAGCGTGTGTTCTCTGAGCTCAATATCTTTAGCCATAGCAGTTTCCTTCTTGATTGATAGAATATTGCCTAAGGTATCTAGGAGATCAATGATCTCAATGATGGCTCTGTTGTATATGTTCATATACTCTACAATAGCTTCTTCCAAAATCCTCTTGTCAGCATCATTATAATCATCATAAAATTTAGCCATAGGTTTCAAGTTACCATCAACAATGACAAACCTTAATACATCTTCAATCTTTAATATGGCATGAGACTCATCTTCTTCCTATTATTCGTTGGGTGTCTTCCTTCCAAATAACTTCTCCTTGCTACTTTTGGATGCTTTAGTAACCTCAATTTTCATTTTCTTTACCTCCTTATTTATCAACAATTATGTTTGCATGCATTCTCTTGGATTTAGTCTTCTTTCTTTTGGAGCTGGTGGAAGGAGTTTCCATATTTGTAGATGGTGTGGAACTAGAGGGAGTGGATGTGGCTTTAATAGAAGTAGAGGCTTTGGTCTTTCTTTTTGCCTTCTCTAGATGAATTTTGGGTTCTTTTGGAGCCTCAAATGATTCCCCTTTTCTCTTTTCTTCTATTTCCCTAATAGCCTGTGCCTTTGCCACTTCTTCTTTTGTGAATCGATGTTTCATGGCAATTTCTTCTACCACTTTCCTCATTTTCCTAGAGATTTTAGGTTTTCTTACCTCAACATGAATTTTGGCATGCAATTCATCTTAAGTCCCAAATCTTTCTTCCTTGGGATCTCTGGGTTTGCTCAGCATATATTCAACATAGTTTTCCAGTATAGCTCCATCTACCTCATATCCCATAGGCATAATCTAGACCATTCTAGATTCTACAACCTCCATCAAACACTGATCTTTTTTCACAATGAAGTAGATTGTATCCTTATATTTTTTGACAATTATTTTGGGGATTCTTTCTGTGACTTGCATTGATATTTGGAAATTCTTGGAATAGCCCCATAGGACTACATTCTTCTTTTGTCTTCTTCAGATTATCCATTACTTGCTATCGGAGCAATTCATAGATGTCGTAATCAACATTTTCCTTAATCATTTGATAGGCTATGTAAATGGCCATGCCTGAAATAGAGTTCTCTCGATTGGTGAAATAGACTTTGTATCCCAATACCATTGAGGCAAATTGATGTAGAGGGTTCAGTGGAAGTGTAGGTTTGATCAACATACTGATCAGGGAGGGAGTGATTTCTTTCTTGGCGATATGTTCTTATTGGCCAAACATACCCTGTCAGCCACCTTGTTATTTATCCGGCCGATCTCTTAACTTTCCCTAACGGACGATCCTAGGTTTCTCACCCATCGGTAGGACTTAACACTGTCGGCCAACTCAAAGACCATTTCACTGACACACCTATCTCCCCAATGTCACTTTCAAGCACATCCTTCGACAAGACTTCCTTCATCAGTGGGATCTTACACTTGTCCCCCAATATTACCACTCACGCCAATATCGCAAACTATTGTATATACAAGACATGACTTGCTACTACCGGTGGACCAATGTATCTTTACCCTATTCTCACCATTGCTACCGGTCCTCCTTTGTATCCAATGAAATGTATATTCTCACATACATTCTCAACATACATTTGCAATATGCATTCACAATACACCTTCGGTGAGACTAAAGTCGTTCCTCACCAATGAACCTTCGAACTCACTCATCGGTAAGACTTATATCATCGGCAGAACTTTTCCTGTATGTGCTGATACACTTGGTCACCCCGATCACTACTTTAGGTAGACTAAAAATATCACTCTGAGATTCAAATCTCCTACCGACGACCACTGTCTCGTCGATGATGCCTTCACAAAACTGTAAGTCCTTAAATCATCTAACTTCCAACCCAGACCCTAGCACATGGAGATGCTAGATCTCCTACTATATGGATTGTTCCATTTCAATCACCTACACCACCAACCTCAACACAAAACAAAAGAATAAAAACAAATATATATACACTAAAGCCATCCCACCGATCTCAATGAGAGTCGAACTAGTGGAATGCCTCAACAAGCTATTTTGTGACAAACCACAGGAAGGTAAAATCTACAACAAACAAATTATGAAAACTTTGAACAAAAATAGGAAAAACTAAACTGACAAAACAGAGTCTTATTCTTCTTTAGCACAGAATTGAACTTACATAACCGAATCCAAAACCAAACTCAAATGTTTGTTCTGCTACCAATTTATCCCAACACATTGGGAGATTAAACAGTTCATGATAGTTGGGGAAGGCCAACCGCTTGATATCCCCAAACTATTTTTATTACAACTGAACAAAACAAAATTGAAAATGAACAATTGGTCAGTTTGACCTTATCCAAACAAAAACAAAAGATTTGTTAGGTGCCCCTACACCATACTCCCGGGGCTTAAAAGAACTCAAGTCCCTTGAGGAACCAAGTCTGAAATATTAACCCCGTGCTTGATGATGTCTTCCTCGCTCATCCAGGTAGCATCCTCATCAGGCAAACCATGCCATTTGACTAGACACTGCTTATAGGTTTTATGTCTGGTCTTCTTCTAAACTTTGGTGTCCAAAATACATTCTAGCTATGCTGGCTGACTCGATGGAAGATCATAAATCCATTCTGCATCCCTTGCTCCTGTCACATTTGAATCTGTAACATTGTCTCCCCTGAATGGAAACAGTTCTAACACATTGAAAATGGGTGATATTGCTAAACCTGGAGGAAGTTCAATTTCATATGCATTAGGTCCAAATTTGTGTACAATCTTGCATGGACCTATCTTCTTCATAAGAAGCTTCATGGGCTGTCCTTTCAGAAGTCTCTCCTTCTTTAGATATGCCATTATCAGATCCCCAACTTTGTATTGGACATCCCTTTTCTTCTGATCAACTCTCTCTTTGTATTTCCCTATGTTCTTCTGGATAGTTTCCCTTACAACATCATGGATATCCTTCATACTAACTACAAAATCTTCTCCTTGTGCACTTCTTTTCTCTGTATTCTGGAGATCTCTCAACTCCAAAATTCCCCTTGGGTGAAAGGACTCTTTCTTGTGCTCCGATTGACAAAATCATTATATGCAAATTCTTCTTGTGGGATGACCATATCCCATGCTTCTCCATGCTATTTAGTCAAACACCTCAAAAGATTACCCAGTGATCTATTCACGGCCTCAGTCTGTCCATTTGTCTAAGGGTGATAGGCTAATGTGAAAGATAATTGAGCGCCCAATTTCTTCCACAAAGTGCATAAAAAATGTCCCACAAATTTGGGATCTTTGTTAGTGACAATATTCAATGGCAAACCATGAATTTGAACAATCTTCTTAAAGAATAGACCAGCAATGTGTGAAGCATCATTGGTACATTTGCATGGCACAAAATGAGCCATTTTACTGAATCTATCAACTACAACAAATACACTGTCAAAACCTCTTTGAGTCTGTGGAAGACCCAAAACAAAATCCATACTAATTCACTCCCATGGCCTTTGCAGAATTGGAAGTGGTTGATAACGACTAGCATTGGATGAAGTTCCTTTTGCCCTCTGACAAATGCTACAAGTTTTTACAAATTTCTTAACATCTGTTTGCATCTTAGGCTAGAAGTAAAGTCTTCTCACTTGTTCCAACATCTTGTCCAATCCAAAATGACCTCCAAGACTACTGCAATGCTTCTCTTTTATGATGTTCTCCCTCATGGAACACCTAGGCACACACAGTTGGCTTCCTTTGAATAGTAGCTCTTGCTGTAACAAATATTCAGAAAATTTAGAATGATACGAATCTAAAAATTGTGAACAAAATGCATATATCTCTTTGAAGTCCTCATCATCCTGGTACATATTTTTGAGAGAATTCACTCCCACACTTTGCAACTAGATTTCCTGTATAGTGCACACTCTTCTGCTCAGAGCATCTACCACCTTGTTAGCTTGTCCCTTCTTATGTTTGATGGAAAAAGTGTATGCCTAGAGTTGTTTAACCCACTTCATGTGTTAGTGGTTTAACTTCTCCTGGGAATTCATAAAACTCAGTGCATGGTTGTCAGTATAAACAATGAATTCTTTCAGTAAGAGATAGTGTCTCCATTTTTTCAATGCTTGAACCATTGCATACAATTCTAAATCATACTTGGAATACTTTCTTTTAGCATCATTCAACTTTTCGCTAAAGAAAGCAATAGGTCTACCTTCCTGACTCAAGACAGCACCAATGGCAAGGTTATTGGCATCACATTCCACAGTAAACTTATTAAAATTAGGCAAAACCAAAATGGGTTTCTCTGCTACCTTCTGTTTAAGAATCTCAAAAGATTCATCTGCTGCTTTATTCCAAACAAACTTACATTTCTGTCCTCCTTTTATGGTATCCAGAATGGGTGCACAAATGTGACTGAATCCCCTTATGAATTTCCAATAAAAGGTTGCTAAACCATGAAAACTTCTTACATCACTTACAGTTTTAGGTGCTGGCCAAGATAGAATAGCATCTACCTTTTCCGGATCCATTTTCAAATTGCCCTGGGATATCACAAATCCAATGTATGTGAGTTCTTCCTTCATGAAGACACTCTTCTCCATGTTGATCATTAGTTTCTCCTCATGTAGCTTCTTCAACACCTGTTCCAAATGCTACAAATGTTCTTCCTTTGTCTTCCTAAAAATCATAATATTGTCAAGATAGACAACAAATTTGCCAATAAAATCTTTCAATACCTCATTCATTAGATGCATGAAAGTGCTTGGAGCATTGGACAGTCCAAATGGCATCACCACCCACTCATAAAGACCCTCATTAGTCTTAAAGGTTGTCTTCCATTCATCCCCTTGTCTAATCATGATCTGACGGTATCCACTTTTGAGATCAATTTTAGAAAAGTATCGAGCTCTACCCAAATAATCCATTAGGTCCTCTATTCGGGGCATAGGAAACCTATATCTGATGGTGATCTTATTTATGGCTCTCGAATGAGTACATAACCTCCATTTTCCATCCTTCTTGGGAGCTAAAACTATAGGTACAACACATGAACTAAGACTTTTCTTCACCAAGCCCTTATCTAACAGTTCTTGCACTTGTTTAGCAATTTCCTCATTCTAAGCAGGTGTCATTTTATAGGTTGGTTTATTTGGTAATGTGGATCTTGGGATGAAATCAATCTGATGACTTATGTCTCTCACAGGGGGTAGTGTATTAGGCATATCCTCCACCATGATACTCTTATACTTGTCTAACAATTCCTGCACTTCCTTAGGGACTTTTTCCTTGTTGTTTTTAGACAAATCAAAATTGTCTTTAGGTTTCAAAATTAGAGCATACCCCTGGGTTCCCTCTTCTTTCAAAGTATGGAGAAACTCTTTTCCACTCACTAACATGATACTTGAGCCTACATTATTGTCTACACCCTATTCTGGTAAAGGATCCATCTTATACTGTCTACCATTCTTGGTGATAACAAAGGAATTGTATTTACCATCATGCTGGGCTTGTACATCATACTGCCAAGGTCTTCCTAACAGTAAATGGCATGCATCCATGGGAATTATATCACACAACAGTTTGTCCCTATATTCCCCTATCTGAAATTCTACCCAAGCTTGTTCATCAACCAAGACTTGTTTCCCTTTGTTTAGCCAAGACACTTTGTATGGACTAACATGTGGCAATCTTTTCAAATTCAATTTCTCTACCATTTCTACTAAAACTAAATTTTTAGTTGAGCCAAAATCAACAATTACCTTACACCTTTTGCCGGAAACTTTACACAGAGTTCTTAATAGTGTCTTCCTCTGGGGTGGTTCCTTGTTCTGTGGCACTTTCAACATTGTTCTTCTCATCATTAGACTCTCTCCATCTTGTGCTGCAGCTGCACTTCCCATAGGTGAAGTCACACTCTGACAATCTTCTTCCTAAATCAGTTGGCTCCTTCTCTCTCGTACATGAGAGCTTGAGGCTTTCTCCGGACACTTGCCTGTTGTGTGCCCAATTTGGTAACAACTATAACATCTTCGAGTGAAGACATTAGGACCTCTGCCTGGTCCACCAAATCTGCCTCTTCCATTGGGCCTCCTTCCTCTGAAGCCCCCTTTGGAACCAGATTTTCCACTATGTTCTTGTTGACTGAACTCCCCTTGATTTTTCTGGAGCTAGTTTCTACCACCGAAATTATTTATTCCTCTGAAATTCCTTCCACCTCTGCCTATGTTCTTCTGTTCTCCTTTTCTTTTCAATTTCTCTTCTACTCTCAGTGCCACCTAGAAGCTCTTGTCCACTGTCTCGGGTGTCAAAATGGTAATTTCATCTTGAATACTATATTTCAGGCCATTAATATACCTAGCAACTCTTCCCTTTTCATACTCAACAAGTCGACACCTTAGAGACAATTTGTGAAATTCCTCTGTATAGGTGGATACATCCATATCCTTCTGTCTAAGATTCTACATTTTCCTATATATTTGTACTTTGTAATCTATAGGAAGGAACTGAGCCTTGATCCTCTCTACCATCCGACTCCAAGATGAGATCATGCTCTTGCCACTCTTCACCCTTTCTCCTTGGGTGTAGTTCCACCATGTGAGTGCAGCACCTTTCAATTTTGTCTTTACAAACTTGACTCTTTTATTCTCCGGTACCTCCTTGTACTTGAAGTAATTGTTCAAAGCTTCGACCCATTCGATGACTTCATCTGTGTCCAACTTTTTGCTGAAAATCAAAATCTCCATTTTTAATTCAGATGACTCCTTACCGATTGTCCTTATGGCCTCCAGAAAGTGTTTTTGGTCTGCAGATATTTTTGCTTGTTCTGGGGTTGTTTCCTCTTCCCCATGTTCTTTTTCTTCATTAGACTCCTCATCTGATTTCCTATCTTTTCTCAAGGTTTTTAACTCAACCTAGATTGCTTCCCTAACCCTAGCTTTAATTTTCTCTTCCATTTCCCAAAATTTCTTGGCCACCTTAGTGGTCATTCCTTTTGGAGGCATGGCACTGGCCTCTCCTTCACTCTCATCTGCTGACATACACAAATCTTTCAGAACACGTCACACACAAAATGTCCAAAGCTCTGGTACCAAAATGATGTAGAGGGATTAGTGGAAGCATAGGTTTGATCAACAAACTGATTGGCAAGGGAGTAATTTATGTCTTGGTGATATGTTTTATCAGCCAAACATACTCCGTTGGCCACCTTGTTATTTATCTAGCTGATCTCTTAACTTTCCCCGATTGACAATCCTAGGTTTCTCACCCATCAGTAGGACTCAACACTGTCAGCCAACTCAAATACCATTTCACCAACACACCTATCTCACATCCTTCATCGGTGGGATCTTGCACTTGTCCCCTGATATTACCACTCATGCCAATATCGCAAAATATTGTATATACAAGACATGACTTGCTACTACCGGTGGACCAATGTATCTTTACCCTATTCTCACCATTGCTACTGGTCCCCCTTTATATCCAACGAAATGTATATTCTCACATACATTCTCAACATACATTTGCAATATGCATTTGCAATACACCTTCGGTGAGACTAAAGCCGTTCCTCACCGATGAACCTTTGAAATCACTTGTCAGTAAGACTTATATCATCAGCGGAACTTTTCCTATATGTGCCGATACACTTGGTCACCCCGATCACTTCTTCGAGTAGACTAAAACTATCACTCCAAGATTCAAATCTCCTATCGACGACCACTGTCTCACCGATGATCCCTTCACAAGACTGCAAGTCCTCAAATCGTCTAACTTCCAATCCAGACCCTAACACATAGAGATGCTAGGTCTCCTACTATATGGATTGTTCCATTTCAATCCCCTGCACTACCAACCTCAACACAAAACAAAAGAATATATATATATATATATATATATATATATATATATATATATATATATATATATATATACACACTAAAGCCATCCCACCAATCTCAATGAGAGTCAAACCAGTGGAATGCCTCAATAATCCATTTTGTGACAAACCATAGGAAGGTAAAATCTACAACAAACAAAATATGAAAAGTTTGAACAAAAATAGGAAAAACTAAACTGACATAATAGAGTCTTATTCTTCTTCAGCACAAAATTGAACTTACACAATCGAATCCAGAACCGAACTCAAATGTTCATTCTGCTACCAATTTATCTCAACACATTGGGAGATTAAACAGTTCATGATAGTTGGGGAAGGCCAACTGCTTCATATCCTCAAACTATTTTTATTACAACTGAACAAAACAAAACTGAAAATGAACAACTGGTTAATTTGACCTTATCCAAACAAAAACAAAAGATTTGTTAGGTGCCCCTGCACCACAAATCTCACAACATGATCCTCAATATCATTTATTGTCAAAGCTCTCTTATCAAACTTCACTCTGGTGGCCATAATTACTATATCATTCTTCACAGCTTTCAATAGAGGTACTGATCCGGTAGCGCATAATCTAGTGATTGTCCTAATAGCATCTTTTTTAATCTTGAAACATCTCTCAAGCCATATGAATTCATCATGAACCCTTGTACTGCCAAATTAAGGTTTCCTTTTTCCAAAATTCTCCAATCCCTTCAAATCTTGGTTGTTGTAGCTCAAAGTCTGTTTTGATCTCTCTAAGTACTTGATAGCTTCAAGTGTAAAGTGATTTGACATTAAACAAGTTCCCTTTTATGCTCCCCACAATGTGACCTAGTGTCATTAAATGCTCATTTCCAAAAAGCTATTAAAACCCTTTATTGTAGAACATGGTCGATTAGGATTGCTCCGCAATATACTGCATTGACCCTTTTTCTTCCGATTTTTCTTCTAAGAGATGTGTCACCACATATTTCATCATATACCTTAATGTCAGATTCTGGCACCTAATTTTTGGTTGGGGGATTTGGATTTTCTACACTACTCCCCCTGAGCCAGAGCTCTCAATTTACTTTCTAGAGGAAGTATCTACACTAGATACTGGTGCGAATTGATCCCTGGCTTCAATTACTTCATTCTTGATCCATACCTTGTTCATTTCTTTCTTAATTTCAACCAGATCAACTTTCTCTTTTCATTTATCATTTCTCTGCTCTGTTGTCATTTCTTCAAAATAGTGATTTCTCTTCTCATTCGTGCTTCTGCAAAACCTTGCAACATGTCCAAATTTATTGGAATTGAAGCACACCACATTCTTTTGACCTTGATTCCTATCATTGATTGAATTTGATCTGCATTGATTAGCCATATGTCCAAATCTATTGCATGCAAAACATTTTCCATTGAATGATTGATTGTTTCTTGTATTTTGAAAATTATCTCTTACCAAGCTTCTACATTCATTTGATCTGTGTCCCATTTTATAGCAGGAATTGCACCTAATAGAATTTTGACTCACTTTACTTTTGCATACATCAGCTTTATGACCGGTTTTATTGCAAGTAAAACATATTCCTTTGAATGTTTGTTCATTTCTTCCATTGTTCAGACTTTTCCTAATCTATTTTCTAAATTTATTTTCTCTATGACCAATTTTCTTGCTATTGAAACACTAACTAGAGAATGATGTAATCTTTTGATTTATTTTGCTCCTACACTAAGTAGCCTTATGACCAAATTTATTACATGAATTACAATAACCATGAAAAGATGGGTACCTCTATGCACTTGGTTGTCTGATTGGAGGTCTTCTAGGTCTTCTTTTCTTGTTTTGTTGTTCTCCATTGTTTACTTGACGAGATTTTGAACCTTCTCCCTTTTCAAATCCCAAGCCTTGTTTATCATCTGCACTTTTCTAGCTAGCAATCATTTCATCAAGCTTCATAGTGCTTATCTTGAGTTTTTCTTCAAAGCTTTTAGCCTTGTCTAGGTCTATCTTTAGATTTGTGATTTCTTTTTCAAGTTTTGCACAATCTTCTTATTTGTTTTTCACAATTAAATTTAGAGATCATCCTCTTCTCTTGATCTTTCCTCAACTTCTACTTCCAACTCATTCAAGGCTTCATTTGTTGATAACAATTGATCACTGACTTATATGTATTTGTCTTTGAATTTCTTAACTTGCTCTCTTAGCTTTAAGATGCATTCATCAGCTTGTTACAAGTTTTCTTTCATATCCCTAACTTCTACTTCAGAATTTTTAAGATCCATAAGGGTTGCTTCTAGTTGGTTGTATCTTCCATAATTTCCATACTTTCTTTCTACCATGATCATATTATCCCAGATCTTCCTTAAGCTGTTAAACATTTTCCAAGGAACTTGGCTCTGATACTAATTGTTGATTGTCAGGAACACTGAGATGGGGGGTGAATTAGTGTTGTAAAAAAAATTTCATGCACTTTAACTTTCATCTATTTCCTAAATCTAATTAAACATAAACACAATATGGATATGAACAACAACCATGAAAACATGACACATGAACACCAAGATTTTTACATGGAAAATCCAAAAAGGGAAAAACTATAGAGGATTAGCTCTCATATATATATATATATATATATATATAGTAATCTTTAAAAAAATAATGTTCACGCTTGGTCACTCCACGGGCCTAAACATATTGGCTCACTGTCGTGAAGTACAACTAGGTCTAGCAGGCTCATTGCGTTAACCCTAAACCTAGCAAGATTATAATAAGGGTTGTTAAACCCTGATGAAGGCTCACTTCCAGCTCACTGTAATGCTTCACTCCAACCAATTTGCACATGAAGCTGAATACTGCTTAAGCATCTACCTTTATGCTAGCTGCAACCATTTAACGCTTGAACTCTAAATCCCAAGTCTTCATTCTCTCTAATCTGTCACTACACTTCTATTCACATATTCACATCCACTTCTAGGCTACACACACCACAACTACATTTCATCACCTCTATATATCTGCATCATGAATTGATCCACAATCAGGTCGGCATCCAAAAAGTGAAACATGTACATAGAAAGATGTGCCTTGTCACCCAATCCAATGCACTATATGTCGCGTGGACCCAAATATTTTTCCAAACATGTTCATATATGTCATCTCTAATCATTGAAATACTTGAATAGATCTTTCACACACTAACCTTTCTCCACATTATGATTTATCTCACCAGTTAGCCTATTCCTCAAGAGCATGCTTAACAGGTTCATCTGCTGACTTACGACTTCTATTGCAAATCATAAAACACTTCCAAAATCATATCAAAGACTCTTTACATATTCCCAATCTTACCTTTAGAACTACAAGGCATGATATCATCTTGTGAATAAATGTGGACCATCAAATCTTAGACTCTATCTCTGTCAAACACTATGTCGATACTTAGCAACTTGTAGCCAACCTTCTGGTGAACTTCAGATCTCCTAACTCTATAATAAGACACTTCATATATGTCTTTACAACACCTCAAATCACACAACAAATTTCTTGTCTATGGAGGAATGTGGACCAATGTAGTAGACCATGTTCACTGTTCCTGCTGTACCTTTACTTACCCAGACTTATACATTTCTTCAAGATGACTTCCAGAGAAGATAAGGGCTCAATCTCTAAAGCATAACACTATGAAATACCAACTGTCATCATACCTAAACCGTAAATGCAAGTCTTCAATAGTAGAGGCATATTGTCCAACTTACTGTCATCTACTCTGTGCTTATTCATACTTAGCCATTTCTATCAACCAAACTTGGAATCCAACATGTTCTTCCAGAGATATCTATTCCTGTTATGGTGATAGGTTCTCTCAGCCTTGTTTCCATCAATGACAACATACAGGTCAATACCAGAGCATTGTCTCTTGGCAACAATACTGATTGAGGAGGGATATGGTATCAATGTGTTGTTCGTGACAGTTGTGGGATAGGCAAAAGGAGGAGGGCAAGCACCTAGTGCATAGGGTCCTCTGATTCAAGAATAGGTGCAGGTAGGCCAAGTACTAGTAGGGTAGGTTATAGTAGGACCAGTTTAGGGTCAAATAGGACAAGTGCCAATAGCTCAAGTGCTAGTTGTTGGTTAACAGATTTGTCATCTAACTCTATATACTCACACCTAGACAAGTGACAAATGTAATAAACAGTTGAGCCTAATGTATTAGTATTTTACATCGGCTCTTTTCTTATTTAACAATGCGCAACTACCTTCTATAGATATTCTGAGGAATATAAACTTGAGGTTTCTTTTAACCAGAAAGTAAGATAAAGGAAGAGCTTTTAACCAGAAATCTACAAAGGTGAATCTACAACTCTAACACTAACACAAGAAGTTCACAGACTCCCAATCACAAAAGAATATTAAAAATACTATACATACACAAGAATTCACCACCTTGAGATAAAATACTGACAGATAGATTATTCAAAGTAGTGAGAGAAATTTAATAACATCCTACCACCCGAATATATGAATACCATTAACATTAGCAGAACAACATTTAACTTAGGAAGAACATAAATTCAAATAATCACAACACAAAGTCCATGATCATCCAAAATTCCACTGTATTAACTATAATTCATATATCATAGATGCCAGAAAACAAAATTTAACTATCACCCTTCCCAGAAAATAAAAATTTTACCAAAAAGAAGAGTCCTTAACTTTGACCAGCCATTCAAAATATATAGCTAAGCCAAACCATAATGGCTTCTTGGAACGGTCAATTAAAAGATTGTTTAAATAGTTATAATTATAAGGGGCCCTCCAGAGCCAATAGTTTTAGAGAAAACAAAAGATAACTTTGCAAATATAAAATTTAAATCAATTCAAGATCTGCAAGTCTACGTCACGATCATCCACCTTGTCCATTTCTTCATCTTCTCTTGACTGCTTGCCTTCTTTAGTGACACTTTGCGCCACTTGAGGTACCTGTGCTCACAATCTGGCTTTATATGCTCTATATTTGTTAATAACAGGTGTTAATATCATACCAAATGGGGATCCGGTAATGCTGATTTGATGCTTCCTTTTCATGATAGCCCTATCAGAGTCAGTCACCTTTCGATGTATCTCCTCGATGCCATTTTTGTAAGTGTTAATGTAAGCTGCCATCTTAGAAAGTTTGTCCAATGACTCCCCTATAATCATACTGTAGTTTACTATATCCTCTGTGACCACCTTCTTGAAATCCTATGTGATTACCTTGGCATCCAACAACTTTTCATCATCAAACCCATTGGCCTCTACATCAAAAGCAATAAAATCTATTTTAATTCTCATCATTTGTTTGTAATAAACTCCCACTGTCTTTCCTATTTCTTCTTCAATTGCTGCAACTATGCAAATCTTCCATTCCAATGCATCAGTCCATATAGCAGTATCTAATTCTTTAGGGTTGGCTATGAATTCTACATCCATTAGGATACTAAGGTCCATGTTGGCGATTTCCTACACTTCCTTAGAGATTAAGTTCAAACTCTTTTGATCACTTCAGACCTTCTCAAATTCTACTATTAAAAATTCTCTTTTAGCATGAATAGAATCAAACAATTTCACTATTTTCTCAATAAATATGAGACCATCAAATATGATCGTCTCAGTCCATTGCTCCATAGATTGCCTCAGAGACAAAGAAGTTATAATTTATTGAAGCAGATTTGGGTCAAGAGCGGAAATTTTGGAAGTGGAGGAAGTTCCAACAGAGCGAGTAATTATCTCAGCAATTGAGTTAGTGAAGGAGGACAGAGAACTTACATGTGCTAGCAACTTCAAATTTTCATCCTACAAATCTTTCACTCTTTTATAAATGTTGCCCACTGAATAGTGCACGTGGTACAGATCACCTTCAGTGGTTGATGGTCCTAGATCTACTTGACTTACATTGAAATTAACTTCAGTTATTTTGTCTTCATTCTTCTCGACTAGTGGGTCTACAGTCTCCAAAAATTGATTTCCTGAGGTGGCATCAATTACCATCCTTGACATCCTTTTTGCACGTTTTGGTTTTGGGACCATCTGCAACAAACTGGCAATGGTGTCAATACCATGATCAAATGGAATAGTGTATCTCTTCTTCTTTTAAACTACCTTCTTTAACTAGTTTGGAGATGAGATTGGTGCATAGGCAGCATTAGTAGTCACCACTATTGGTGCAAGATGAGGATTCTGCCCAGGCATCTCTTTTTGCTGTGGTGAATTAGGTGGACTGAGTAATGAATGCAATAAATTGTCTCCCAATTGTGAGAAGATAAAAGAATCAGAATCACTTGCCTGATTGTTTAATGTGGGCACATGGTCAACCTGAGATGATAAGGCTACCAATTTGGTATTCCTTTTTGTAACTTGAACATCTTGTTCATAGGTGGTCTTCGTCAAGTTCATTAGGTGGACTTTCACCATCGTCGTTTGGTTGCGAACCAATTCTTTGTAGAGCTGGATCCAAACTAGATGCTCTTCTATGTGAGGTGGAAGTTTTAGACCTAGCTTGATTTTGAGAGGCTAAGTCCTTAGGTGTTGAGGAACCAATGCATTCCCTAGCCTTTGCTTGCAACCACCTTTTAGTTTCCTTAAAATATGAAATGATAGTAACATAATAACTGTAACTTCTTTCACCAACCATTCTATTGGGGGTAGGGGTTCCCTAGACACTGCACCATATTCTTCACTCAAAAGATCTAAAAAATCATCAATTATATCTGGGACCTGAATATTCATCTTCAAATCATATACCTAATCAACAATCAACCTCATCCACTTCCTTTTCTAAACTTCTCTTTCATCAATGCAGTCTTCCCAGAAATCTTCAAGCTGAGGAATGTGTAAGTAAGAACCCCCTTCGTGCATATGTTCCTTTATAAAATTCTTACTATCAAATGATACACGAGGAGACAAACTATGAAGACTAAAATTAGACAATAATTTGTCTACATTCCGAGCACCTTCATTATATTTGTAAGAATAGAAGGACAAAGACACGGGAAAAGAATACCCTTTCTTTTTCATTCCCTAATACTTGACATTAACCATAGCCATTTGGTGGCAAACTTCCAGTAATACCAAACAGTCAGGGGATACCGAGGCAAATTTAATGGGGCATTTTCATAACCCTCAATCCTTAAATAAGAGAAGCGGTCAAACTGAACATAGACACTCCCAAATTTTGTGACCAATGAAAATTCTTCTACAGAAAAAATCTTCTCTATTGAGCCATCAATTCTTTTAGCTAGCAACATAGAAAATGCATCATTAACATGATGAAAGTCCTTCATACCTTCATTTCTTTGTAATTGAGGGAAAATTTGATACACAGGTGTGCTCGCTGAAGATCTCGTCCGGGTCCTCAAACTAGGCCAAGCACCCTCTTTCTAAGCCAAGATGTAGACCAACTGAGAACACATGTGGAAGCTTGCACTTCATGTAAAATTCATTAGCTACTCATGTAGACAACTGCTGATGATTCTTGGCCAATCAATTTGGTGATCTCCAGAAATTAACAGGATAAACCTGAACATCTAGAATTCAAAAACATCTGACTCAGGATTACCAATCACTCTATTCAGCAGGGTTATCATATCTAAGATTTCCTCCTTAAAATGGCTTCTTTTCAAATTAGTGGGCAGCTGAGACTTCCTAGTCTTTTCTTCTTCCAGCCAATGCTTGGCGACACATGTACGACACCAGTCTTTCTTTAGATTGTATTAATTCCAAGCTAAGGATATAGAAACATCAACATTATCTTTGTATCCTTCCAAGTCTAGAACCAAAGTAATAGATACAGAATCAATTTTGGCCACCACAGTACCATTGGGAGTTTTTATCTCCTAAGAGTCTAGAAAATAACCATTAGCACATGCAACCATTGACTTAGGACAATGGATGGAAAGTGGAAAGCTACCAGCTTTATGTAGACCTCTCCTGATAATTTTCTCCACTAAAGGAGTTCTTTTCTCAGATTGTATTCTTCCCCAAAAATCATCTAAATCAACATGGCCCAAATTTGTATCCTTTACCCTAGCCAGACCATTCTCTATAGTAGAGGCTACAAGAGCTCCTTCAAATTTAAATTTCATTCTTGTATGTTCTAGAAACTAGGAAATGAGAGAATAAGAGATATGTGTGGATAGCAGAAAATGAGACAAAACACTCACATAGAATTCCTTATGTAGATTCATGGGAAACAAAAATATCTAATTCCTCCAAGAAGATATGAAGCTTTTAGAGAGAGGGAAAACCTACCAGGTTTATTAACTTGCAAGAATAAATCTAAGCTGAAATTCTGCATGTAGTGAGCTAGCCATTTATTCCTCTACAACACATTCTTTGGCTTATAATACCACCTTATGTGGGTCTTTAATTCAAGTCACTTCTCATGAACTGTCCTGAGAAAGACATTAAATATGGGTAGTGAATTTATCATTAAAAATCATAAATGAGTGCCATGCCTTCCCCTCTGATAAATGTGCCACTATGTCCACACATACCTCAAATTGAATGCATAATGATAAGTGTCATTCCTTCATACAACATGCTAGTGCAACTAATACTACTCAGAAAAGTGCACCACACAAAGTCGGCGGGTTGGGCAGAATATGAGATTTTGAACTAGGAGTCAAAGATTCAAAACTTTAAAGAATCTCTGACCCCCTGACTACAAAGGAAATACTTAGAGAACTAGAAATTCAAGGTGAGTTGGTAGGTCGAGTGGTTCACGAACTTGTGAACCCACTAATTGACTTCAAGAATACAAAGGATTGCTGACAAATGAAAATGACTAAGTAAAAATGACCCAAAGGAAGAAATAGATGAATAAGGCAGATGAAAACTACAAGGGAAAAAGAAAGATAGAACTTAGGGCAATAGCTGGCTCCAATTGGGGACAAGGACTCGAGAGGATGGAGAGAACCTAGGCAAAACATTGTGAACAAGCCTTATTCCAAGGGTGATAGAGTCACACCAAAAATGAAACAACACACAACAAAAATGAGAAAACAAGGAAAGAAACTATAGTATAGGACCGGACTCAGAAATCCTACCAATTGAATAATTTCAAATCTTGCCCATTATAGGCAAGAGATAATGGTGTTCCATCAGGATATGCCAATAGAAAAACATTTTCTCCCATGACTTCTCTAATTTTGAAGGGGCCTTTCCATAAAGAATCAAATTTCTTGTGTGCACCTTTTGGTTCTCTTCTCCGATCCCATAAGAGTATAGAATCTCCCACAACAAAGGTCCTTTGCTTAGCCTTTTTGTCAAAAATCTTCTTTACAGTCTGTTGATGCCTAGCAGTCCTATCTATAGTAATTTATCTCTACTCCTCTAACTGGTGTAAATACAAAATCCTTTTTTCTAGGGCTGACTAAAATCGTTCGTCTTCAATTGCCTTTTGCAGATTTAATGCAGACAGTTCCAAGGGAATCAAAATTTTATTGTCAATGCAATAAACAAGCTGAAAAGGAGACATATCAATTACTCTTTTATATGTTATCCTATTGGCCCAAAGAGCATCATATAAATGTTTATGCTATCCTTTCTAATTTTCTTCAACTACCTTTTTAACGATAGAAATGAGGTTTTTGTTGCTAGACTTTGCCTGGCCATTAGCTTGTGGGTAATAATTGGATGAATGGGATAAGCTAATACCAAAGTCATAATAGAAGAGAGTAATTTATGTAGAGGAAAAACTTGAAGCATTATCACTCACAAGTTTCTTAGGCACACCAAATCTAACTATAATGTGTTCCTTGAGAAAAGCACAAACCACCTCTGAGGTAGTACTTTTCACTGGTATAGCTTCTACCCATTTGGTAAAATAATCTATTGCAGTCAAGATATGAGTATGTCTAGCACTTAAGTTAGGATTGATTGGTCCAATGAAGTCTAAACCCCATTGTCGAAAAGGTTCATCTCTGATTACTAGCCTCAAAGGCAAGGCGCCTAATTGTGGTCTACCTATAAATCTTGAACACTTTTCATATTGTGATACCCATCCACAAGCATCATTAAACATTCCAGGCCAATAGAAGCATTGTCTCAATATATTGAAAACTGTTACTGACGTAGAATAGTGTCCTCCACAAGCTCCATTATGGAAAGCTTCTAATAACTTCCTCTATTAATCCTTCTCTACACATCTTAGGAAAGTTCCATCAACTCCTCTTTTGTACAAATTACCTTCCCAAATAACTTACTTGTGTGCTTTGAGTTTCAGATTTCTCCTCTCCTTTTCTAAAAGGTGGGATGGATAGTCACCATAGGTTAAGAAGTAAGAAACGTCAAAGAACCACTCATCGGTGTTGCTAGTGAAAAGAACCAAGGGTATTTCCTCTTTACCTTTCTCCTTACTTTTAGCAATCATCTTACACAATCCTTTACCCTAGACTAGGTTAGTAGGTTTGATCTCAACATCATATTCTTCCACTTTAGCAATCCAAGCTCCCCTATTGTTACACCCAATTTCTTACTAATTTAGTATACTTTTTACTGTAGATTCTGGAACATATACCATAGTATGCAAATGTAGCATGTAAAACCTGAAGCTCTTTAGTGCCTTCACCACTACATATGCATGTTTCTCTAGAGTAGAGTATTTAAGCTCATAGTTCTTCAATGGAACACTCATTCTTCTGTAATAAGATAGCTGATAAAGTATGCTCAGAGGCATAACAATAGACAATAAAATTTTTCTGAAAATTAGGGTGCACAAGTGTGGGTACATTAGCAATGGCCCTTTTTATGTCTTCAAATGCCTTCTTCCCTTCAGCATTCCAACTAAAGCCATGATTATTCTTCATCATTTCTACAATGTGTCTATTCATCTTAGCGAAATCAGGAACAAATCTTCTCAAAAAATTTACCTGACCGAAAAAGGACCTCGTGTTATTCTTAGTCGCAGGTAGACTTAACTATTGAATTGCCTTGATTCTTTCTGGATCATTAGGGGAAATTTACATAAAAAATGGGCCTCCTAAGGATGACATCATCAGCTTTTTGAGTTATCAAAAATTAATTAAAAGATGACATCAACCGTTACGGTGACATCATCCAAAATAAAAATAAAATTATTTATTTTATAAAATAAAAATTTCTAAAATCTTATGAATTAACTCATGATGGTTAATTTAACTCTACATATCCTATTCTATCTCAATCATCTTTCTAAATAATAAAGATTCTTTTTGTTTTTATGATTTATATTCTTAAGTTCTATTATAGAAATTATTATGTTTTCTAAAAAAACTTTCATTCTTTAGGAAAAAGAAAATCTAAAAAGCATTCCAAAAATATTTCAACAAATCTTTTCTTAATTTTTTTTTATTCCTTATTAGTATTTAAAATCATAAAACCTACTATAAACATATTTAATATATTAATTTTAAACCTATAAAATCATAAATTTAAATATATATAAAATCATATATATATATATATATATATATGGAACTTGATTTAATATATAAAATTTATAAAAATAAAATATTAAATATAAAATAAAATATCTAAACTACTTGTACTTTGCTACTATTTATAAATAATATAAACGTGTTTATTTAAATAATCATACATAAAAAATAATAGATGAATATTTTAAAGCTAAATTCAAATTTTTTATTTAGTACTTTTTAAAACTAATTTAAATTTTGTATACTAAAAAAATCTTTTAAAATAAAAATTCTTCTTTAACAAATTTAAAAATAATTCTCTTTAAAATAACTCAATGCAGAATGAAAAATAAAAAAATTATTGGGAAAAGAAAAATAAAAAGCTAACAAATATTCACAATAAAAATATTATTGAAGAGAGAAAAATAAAAAAATGAAAATAAACTAGTATATTTATATTTTTAAAAATATATGTACAGTATGCCCAAAAATATCTTCTTGACTCCGTGTTCTTTTTGTTTTCTATAGCTTTTGTGATTTTCTCCACTTTTTTTCTTCAACCTTTTCCACTTTCTTTTTTTATTTTTATTTTTATTTTCCAATAGTTTTTGTTTTTTTATTTTTTCAATTTATTTTTTTGGTGATTTTCTCCATTTTTTTTAAAGTTTCCAATTTCTTTTTTGGTTTTTATTTTTTATTATCTTCTTGACTCCGTGTTTTATTGTTTTCTATAGCTTTTCCACTTTGTTTTTTTATTTTTATTTTTATTTTTATTTTCCAATAGTTTTTGTTTTTTATTTTTTCAATTTCTTTTTTGGTGATTTTCTCCATCTTTTTTTAAAGTTTCCAATTTCTTTTTTGGTTTTTTTTTTATTATTTTCTTCAATTTCTTTTTTTTGGTATTTATTTTTAATTTTATTCATTTTTGGGTTTTTATTTTTATTTTATTTTTCTATAAAGTTAGGTAGAAAAAATGAGTGCTCTCATCCCCACCCCGATGTGACTGTAAATGCCTCTTGACATAAAAACTAAAAAATATTCATGATAAAAATTTATTGGATAAAAAAAAGATAATGATTTTTATTTAAATTTTAGATAAAGAAAACAAAAAAGCTATTGTAAAATATTCTTTCATATAATACACATTCAAAAAAATTAAAAATAAATTACTATAAGAGTTTGTTCTAAAATTAGGAAGTGTGGCTTTTTAAATATAACTTTTAGATAAAAAACTTTTTAAATAAGAAATAAATAATCAAGAAAAGAAATAATCTAAAATAAAAGTGAACTTGATTTTTTAATAAATTATAATAGAAATATATGTTACCACTTTAAAAAAACAATGAACTTGAGTTTAAGGCTTTTTAAATAAAAAATAAATAATCAAGAAAAAAGAAATAATCTAAAATGAAAAGTGAACTTAAGTTTTTAATAAAAAATAATAGAAATATATGTTACCACTTTAAAAAAACAATGAACTTGAGTTTTCTAAGGAATTATAATAGAAACATGTGTCCCCACTTAACTCATGTAGTTAAATAATTTATATTTATTTATATTTAAATAATTTTTATTTATGAGATAATTTTTGCTTTTTTAGAGTTTCTTAGGAGGCCCATTTTTTATGTAAATTTCCCCTAATGCAATTTTTATCCCATCCTTTGAGACAATATGACCCAATATCTTTCCTTCAGTGACTATAAAGATTGACTTCTTAGGATTCAGGGAGATACCATTCTCTCTGCATCATTATAGAACCACTTCTATGTCACACAAGTGATTAGATTTTTTCTTGGAGAAAACTGTCAAGTCATCAAGATACACTATAATGATTTTATTTTTTAAATCACTGAAGGTTAGGTTCATTGCTCTCTAAAATGTGGCCCTAGCATTAATGAGACCAAAGGACATCCTGTTATATGCAAATACACCAATGGGGTAGTGAAAGTTGTCTTATGCTGATCTTCTTGGGCCACCTCAATTTGGTTATATCTTGAAAACCCATCAAGCATGGACATCATCTCCAAGCCAGATACAATTTGTAAAATATGATCCATAATTGGAAAGGGATAATTATCCTTTAGGGAAGCTTGATTCAAATTTATAAAGTCCACACAAATCTGAATCTCCTCATTTTTCTTCCTAACAGGCATAGTATTTGCCACCCAGGTAGAGTGGTGAATAGGGTAGATAATTTTAGCCTTCAGCATTTTTTCAATTTCATTAAAGATGGCTTTAGCTATTTTTGGATTGTAAGTCCTTTGTTTTTTCCTAAAAGGTATGGTGCTAGGCTTCAAAGGAATATGATGTTGCATTTCTCCATTCCTGAACCTCTTAAGATCAGCATAACACCAAGAAAAGCCATCTTTGTATCTAGTAAGCAGAGAAACCAAATGTTCTTTTTCTTCTTTAGAACAACATTTACCAATACACACAATCTTTGGATCACCCTTGGTACCAATATTCACCCTATCATAATTGGCTGAAGTTATTATTGAAACTTTATTCTTTTTTTTAAGGGATTGATCATTTCGATTAAAAAGATCTTCAAGAGAGACTAGCCCTTTAGGGTTCTTATTTCCATTCAGTTGAATGAATTCTAAGCTTGAACTACCAAGGGATTTCATTTCTTCCTCTAGGACATAATTATTTTCATCATTACTACCTTCAAAATATATACCAGAAAAAGATTTAGCCTTTTCAAGATATGAAATAATTTGCTAATCAGAGTTGAAAACTTTCTAGTGATTGGCATTGTTAGGGACGTTGGGTCTATACACCACTTCAATCCTATATGGTTTGTCTTTAAAATCTAGATGTGGTAGGAGGAGGGATGCTAAAATAGCTAAAGAGTTAGCCGTGGAATTTTGTTCTTTGGGTACTGCCTCTATGGAAAAAGCATCAAATTCTTCAATACAATCCCATACCCTATTACGATAATGTGTCAACCTACCATTTTTTACTGTGTACAATTTTCTCATCTACTTAACAATTAGTTCATCATCTCCTTTAACTTTTAGCTATTTTATACCCCTTTCTTTGGCCAATTTGAGGCCTAACAACAAGGCTTCATATTCGACTATGTTATTTGTGTTCTCAAACTTTAGTTTGAAAGCAAAAGGGAAAGAGTAACCATCAGGTGAAATCAAGACAACCCCTGCTCCAGATCCTGCAGTAGAACAACTCCCATCAAACTCTAGAGTCCATAACTCATCAATGAGATTGAGATTAATTAGATTCATATTCTCATCTTCAGCAGATGTACACATGTAAGTGCCTGGTCCAGTTTCTACAAATAGAATGTCTGCTCTAGGATCTCTAGATTTGAGGACAGTGAACTTAGCTTTAGGTTCAGGGTTAAGGCAAACTTTCTTCCCATCAATAGGTATTAGGGCATGTGACCAATCCATTTGAATTTCTCCTCCCAGGTCTTTGCATAAACTATGACTTAAGAGCATCCCATAACTGGCAGGTATGTCTACCACAAGAATAGTCAACTTCAATCTTTTCTTTGGGAAAGCAGCTAAGGTAGTTTGGGCATCTTTAATCTGGCCCAAGATAGGTATCGGGGAACCATCCATTGAAAAACATTTTCCATGTTAGGGCAAATAAGACAAACCTACAGCTTTAGCAACTTGCACAGGTATAATATTCTCTGAGGTCCCAAAATTAATAACACAATTACTGAGTTTAAAACCAACAATATAAAGAGAGATATAAAAGGGTTCTAGCTTGTTAAGAGGATATTGGAGCCCAATGTCTCGAGAACTAGAGTTTGAATAGTTTTGGCTTTTTGCATGTATTTCAGTATCACTAGATATTTGGGCATTACAATGGGAAGGGGAAGGTTCCTGTCTAATGTACTTAACCAGTCTATCAAGTTTAGATGGGTTAAGCCTCAAATACTCAGCTTGGGAAATTTTAATCTTAGTATTCTTACATGATTCTAAAATATCAAATGAACTTCAGACATGAGTTTTAGAAGATGGAGTAGATGGTACCTCAGCGGCTACATGTTTGGTTGGCACCTCGTCGACTTTCTTGGCATTACTTTGTCTTGTAAAGATATACTTAAGGGTAGGATTTGAATTGTTGGATTGGCCTTGAGTATTTTGACCTTTCTGTGCTTACTAGCCTCAAGTAAATACCGTACAGTTGGAATTGTCCACTTCAGTATATATATCTTCTCCATTCTCTTCATCTGATTCATATTTAAAGAAATTCACACCAGCATCACCAGGTGTGATAGGTTATTCTACTAATGGTTCTTTGGCATGTTCATTCATGGACAACATTTGCACAAACTGCATCATCTCAGGACATGAGGCTCCATCATGGTCAGATGTGTGATGAAAATTGCAAACCATATGATTGCTCTTACCAGCTAAAGGTCCCTCAATAGCTAACCTCTGATTAGGGCTGGGCAATTACAGTGTCCTATTATAACCTCCTTGAGGAGATTGCATAGGACCTTTAGGCATCTAACATTTTAGAGTGATAATGTCATTGGCCATTCTCTGAGTGACAGGATCAGTAGAACTCATTACTACAGATTTGCCAGTTGTAACTCTCTTTTCCATTTCCCTACAGTAATAAAATCATCGTGTATAGTTACAGCTAATGATTGTATAGTAGCCAAGTTAGGGACTCCTTGTCTTTTAATGGCATAACTGACATCCGGTGGCAATGAATTGATAAAGAAACACATCATTAACCCATCTCTAAGTCTAACATTTGTAGGAATTCTATTGGCTAGTCTATTGAACTTAGCAACATACTCCCTCATTTGCTCCTGAATTTCCTTCTTCATAGAGGACAATTAGTCTACTAGCATATGTTCATTATCAGTAGTTTTAAACCTCTCTTCAAACCTTTGGCTCATTGTAGCCCAATAGTTAATAGAAACATTGGGAAGGTGGTAAAACCACTCAGCAGCTGAGTTAGCCAGCAACTCGACAAATAGCCTGATGGACACATATTCATCTTGAACCCCCAGGATAGAACATGCAACAAAGAAGGCATTGATGTGCTCTTCGGGAGTAACTTTATCATCACCTCTAAACTTAGGTAAAATTTTACTTGACCCTCTTAGAAGATCATGCAAGTTAGCACCAAGGTTGAGTGGTCCAATAGCTGCGCCCCATGGAACAGGTGGAAGTTGTGGATGGGCCATATTTAGAGGAAGGAAATTTACTTGTAAAGGTAAGACAATACTGTGTAAGGTCAAGCTTTGGCAAGATGAACCAGCAGCACTTCTTGTGGGTGGAGGAGAGGATGGTCTACTCACAGATTTGACTTTTCTTGTAGGAGGATAAGGAGCAAAGTTTAAAGACTAGAGCAAATCAAAATCAATATCGGCTATACCCTTTTTTCTATCCCCTCATGTATATCTTTTCATGTCCCACTTCTACAGATATATAATAAAGCAATTAAGTAGAGTTACCAAACCACTTACTGGTTATTGTGGGGAAGAACTAGTCTGGCAAGATTTTGGTTCCCTGGTCTAGTAATAGGATTTCTTAGTCTATTTTCAAGAACCACTCCAATTTGTAGAGGCTATGCTCTTCTGGATGCAGGAACAATTGGTCTGATGAAAATGAACTCCTAAGCATTAGCAAAATGACATGGATTTTCTCCTATAATCTCGCCTAGTTCTTCTTCCTCTTCTAGCAGTTCATTAACTTGGTGATACTACTAATTAGTTCTTCTAGTTTTCCAGGAAACAAGCCTAAGGCCAGTAACAATATCTACTTGGTCTCCTACTAGCCAATCAACATTATGCTACAAAACTGGTGCACGTCTCTTGCGAAGAACCATAAAATCCAATTAAGCAACTCACAAAGATGATATAATAAACTCCAATTTATCCCCAGTAGAGTTGCCAAAAATCTATTGGTTAACAGATTTGTCACCTAACTCTATATATTGATGTCTGAACAAGTGACAAATGTAATCAAAAGTTGAGCCCAATGTATTGGTATTTTACATTGGCTCTCTACTTATTTAACAAGGCACAACTACCTTCTACAAATATTCTAAGGAATATAAACTTGAGGTTTCTTTTAACCAAAAAACAAGATAAAGGCAGAGCTTTTAACTAGAAATCTATAAAGGTAAATCTACAACTCTAATGCAAAAATAAGAAGTTCACATACTCCTAATCACAAAAAAATATTGAAAATACTATACATACACAGGATTTCACCACCTTGAGATAAAATACTAAAAGATAGATTATTCAAAGCAGTGAGAGAAATTCAATAACATCTAATCACCAGAATATAAGAATACCATTAACATTAGTAGAAGAACATTCAACTTAGGAAGAACATAAATTCAAATAATCACAACACAAAGTCCATGATCATCCAAAATTCCACTATATTAACTATATTTCATATATCATAGAAGTCAGAAAACAAAACTTAACTATCACCCTTCCCAGAAAAAAAAATTACCAAAAAGAAGAGTCCTTAACTTCGACCAGCCATTCAGAATATATAGTGGAACCAGACCATAACTGTATAGAAAAACTATAATAGCTTCTTGAAATAGCTGATTAAAAGATTGTTTAAATGGTTATAATAATAAGGGGCCCTCCAAAGCCAATAGTTTTAGAGAAAACAAAAGATAACTTTGCAAATATGAAATTTAAACCAGTTCAAGATCTGCAAGTCCGCGTTGCCATCATTCACCTCATCCATTTCTTCATCTTCCCTTGACTGCTCACCTTCTTTAGTGACACTTTCCGCTGCTTGAGGTACCTGTGTTCATAATTTGGCTTTATATGCTCTGTATTTGTTGATAATAGGTGTTAATATCATGCCAGGTGGGGATCTGGTCATGCTGATTGGATGCTTCCTTTTCATGATAGCCCTGTCAGAGTCAGTCACCTTTTGATGTATCTCCTTGATGCCATTTTTGCAAGTGTTAATGTAAGCTGCCATCTTAGAAAGTCTGCCCAACAACTCCCCTGTAATCGTACTGTAGTTTACTATATCCTCTGTGACCACCTTCTTGAAATTATGCTTGATTATCTTGACGTCTAACAACTTTTCATCATCAGACCCATTGGTCTCTACATCCAAAGCAACAAAATCTCTTTTAATTCTCATCATTTCTTTGTAATAAATTCCCACTGCCTTTCCTATTTCTTCTTCAGTTGTTGCAACTATGCAAATCTTTCATTCCAATACATTAGCACATATAGGAGTATCTAATTCTTTAGGGTTAGCTATGACTTCTTTAGCCAATAGGATACCAGGGTACATGTTTGTGATTTCCTGTACTTCCTTAGAGATTAAGTTCAAACAGTGGTGATCACTTCAGATCTTCTCAAATTCTACTATTAAAACTTCTCTTGTAGCATGAATAGAATCAAACAATTTCACTACTTCCTCAATAAATATGATACCATCAAATATGATCTTCTCAGTCCATTGCTCCATAGCTTACCTTAGAGCAAAGAAGTTCTAATTTGTTGAAGCAGATTTCGGTCAAGAGTGGAAAATTTGGTAGTGGAGGAAGTTCTAACAGAAGGAGTAATTATCTCAATAATTGAGTTAGTCATGGAGGATAGAGAACTTACATATGCTAGCAACTTTGAATTTTCATCCTGTAAATCTTTCACTATTTTATAAATGTTGCCCACTGAATAGTACATGTGGTATAGATCATCCTCAGTGGTTGATGGTCCTAGATCTACTCAGCTTACTCTGAAATCAGCTTCAGTGATTTCATCTTCATTCTTCTTAACTAGTGGGTCTATAATCTCCAAAAATTGATTTCCTGAGGTGGCATCAGTTACCATCCTATACATCCTTTTTACACTTTTTTGTTTTGGGAGCATCTGCAACAAACTGACAATGATATTGATACCATCATTAGATGGAACAGTGTATCTCTTCTTCTTTTGAACTACCTTCTTTAACTAGTTTTGAGATGAGACTGGTGCATTGGCAACATTGGTAGTCACCACTATTGGTGCAGGATGAGGATTCTTCCCAAGCATCTCTTTTTGTTGTGAGGAATTAGGTGGACTGAGTAATGAATGCAATAAATTGTCTCCCAATTGTGAGAAGATAAAAGAATCAGAATCACTTGTTTGATTGTTTGATAAGGGCACATGGTCAACCTTAGATGATAAGGCTACCAATCTGGTATTCCTTTTTGTAACTTGAACATCTTGTTCACAGGTGGTCTTCAACTTGCCAAGTTCCTCAGGTGGACCTTCATCGTCACCATTTGGTTGTGAACCAATTCTTTGTAGAGCTGGATCTAAACTAAATGCTCTTCTATGTGAGGTGACAATTTGGGACCTAGCTTGAATTTGAGAGGCTGGTTCCTTAGGTGTCGAGGAACAATCACATTCCCTAGCATTTGCTTGCAACCACCTTTTTGTTCTCCTTAAAACATGAAATGATACTAACATAATATCTATAACTTCTTTCATTGACCATTCTATTGGGGGCAGGGGTTCCCTAGACACTATACCATATTCTTCACTCAGAAGATCTAAAAAATCATCAATTATATCTGGGACTTGAATATTTATCTTGAAAGTACCGACCTGATCAACAATCAACCTCATCCACTTCTCTTTCATCAATGCAGTCCTCCCAAAAATCTTCAAGCTAAGGAATGCGTAAGTAGGAACCCCCTCTATGCATATGTTCCTTTATAACATTCTTATTGTCAAATGATACACAAGGAGACAAACTATGAAGACTAAACTCAAACAAAAATTTGTCTACATTCCGAGCACCTTCATTTTTTTTGCAAGAATAGAAGGACAAAGACACAAAAAAAGAATACCCTTTCTTTTTCATTGCCTGATGTTTAACATTAACCATAGCCATTTAGTGACAAACTTCCAGCAATACCAAATAGTCAGTGTGATATGAAGGAAATTTTAATGGGGCATTTTCATAACCCCCAATCCTTAAATACAAGAAGCGATCAAACTGAAGATAGACACTCCCGAATTTTGTAAGCAATGAAAATGCTTCTACAGAAAAACTCTTCTCTATTAAGCCATCAATTCTTTTAGCTAGCAACATAGAAATGCATCATTCACATGACGAAAATCCTTCATACCTTCATTTCTTTGTAATTGAGGGAAAATTTGATATACATGTGTGCTCACTAAAGAACTCCTTCGGATCCTCAAACTAGGCCAAGTAGCCTCTTTCTGAGCCAAGATGTAGACCAGCTAAGAACACATGTGGAAGCTTGCGCTTTGTATAAAATTCATCAGCTGCTCATGTAGACAACCGTTGATGATTCTTGGCTAGTCAATTTGGTGATCTCCACAAATTAACAAGATAAACCTGCACTTCCAGAATTCGAGAACATTTGACTTAGGATTGCCAATCACTCTGTTCAACAGGGTTATCATATCTCAGATTTCCTCCTTAAAATGGCTTCTTTTCAAATTAGCGGATAGGTGAGACTTCCCAGTCTTTTCTTCTTCTAGCCAATGCTTAATGACACATGTACGACACCAGTCTTTCTCTTCATTGTAGTAATTCCATGTTGTGGATACAAAAACATCAACATTATCTTCATATTCTTCCAAGTCTAGAGCTAAAGAAATAGATTTAGAATCAATTTTGGCCACCACAGTACCATTGGGAGTTTTTATCTCCTGAGAGTCTAGAAAACAACCATTGACACATGCAACCATTAACTCAGGACAAGGCATGACAAGCAGAAATCTGCCAGCTTTATGCAGACTGCTACTAACAATTTTCTCTGCTAAAGGAGTTCTTTTCTTAGATTGTATTCTTCCCCAAAAATCATCTAAATCAATATGGCTCAAATTTGTATCCTTCACCCCAGCCAGACCATTCTCTATAGTAGAGGCTACAGGAGCTCCTTGGAATTTAAATTTCATTCTTGTATGCTCTAGAAACCAGGAAGTGAGAGACTTAGAGATATGTGTGGATAGCAGAGAATGAGGCAAAACACTCACAGAGAATTCCTTATGCAGATTCATGAGAAATAGAAATATCTAACTCCTCCAAGAAGATATGAAACTTTTATAGAGACGGAAGAGCTACCAGCTTTACTAGCCTATAAGAATAAAATTGAGTTGAAATTCTGCATGTAGTGAGCTAGCCATTTGTTCCTCTACAACACATTCTTTGGCTTATAATACCACCTTATGCAGGCCTTTAATTCAAGTCACTTCAAATGAACTCCCCTGAGAAAGACATTAAATATTGGTGGTGAATTTATCATTAAAAATCATAAATGCGTGCCTCAACTTTCCCTCTGATAAATGTGCCACTATGTCCACACATACCTCAAATTGAATGCATAATGACAAGTATCATTCCTTCATACAACATGCTAGCGTAGCCAATACTAATCAGGAAAGTACGTCGTACGAAGTCAGTGGGTCAAGCAAAATATGAGCTTTTGAACTAGGAGTCAAAGATTCAAAACTTTAAAGAATCTCTGACCCCTCAACTACAAAGGAAAGACTTCTTAAGGAGACTTAAAAAAGACTCAGAGTACTAGAAATTCAAGGTGATTTGGCAGGTCAGGCAGTTCATGAACTTGTGAAACTGTCGACTGACTTCAAGAATAGAAAGGATTGCCAATAGATGAAAATGACTAAGTAAAACTGACTCGAAAGAAGAAATAGATGAATAAGGCTGATGAAAACTACAAGGGAAAAACAAAGATAGAACTTAGGGCAACACTAGTGCAGGCACCCTCACATGCACCACTGCAAGTAGGCACTGTTAAAATTTGTAAAACAGATTATAACCTAGAATCAATTGAAAGAGTTAGAAACATAAACTGTAAATGCAAAAAACAATAACAACGATACCATGAGATTGATGTGAAATGCTTGAATGGAAAAATAGCATCAAATAACTATCTCCAATATCGCATGAAAATACAAGCTAGGTAGCATGCTTATATAGACCAGAGAGAGGGAGGAGGTGGCAACACCCACCAATAAGGAGCAACCATCTATCAGACTAAAGATAGCAAAGTATCTTCCCAAGATAGCTAAGGGATGCTCACATGTAGGAAGGTGACACCTCGCAACCACTCACATAATAAGACATGCTTTATTAACCTAAGCAAGCTTAAATAAATGTGTAGGAAAAACCTTATAATAAGGAATAAAAAACCTACACTAACACCCCCCCTTAAGCATAGCTTAGGTGGGTAAAGAGATGGGTCTCGACAAATCAAGCCTGATGAGGTACCTATGTACAATGAATTCCCCCCAAAAGAGAAGTAGCCCCCCCTAAAAGAGAGTACACCCCCCTGAATAAAGAGAGAAAGAAGGAGCTAAGAAGCCCCCTAAAGGAGGATACCTATTGTACCCCAAGCAAAGCTCACAAATGAATGAACTTGCTCTCAGTGAAGGGTTTGGTGAAGATGTCAGCTGTCTAATCTAATGTCAGATAATACTAAAGATCAAGAACCTGCTCATGAATCAGCTCACAAATATAGTGCATGTGAATCTCAATGTGTTTGGTCCGCTGATGATGGATTGGATTGCAAGAGATCTAAATAGCACTCTAGTTGTCACAAAAGATGACCATAGGCTTCCTGAAGGAAATACCAAACTCAGTGAGAATGTGTTGAAGCCAAATGGCTTTAGTAGTAGCATTAACTACTCCTTGATACTTAGCCTCTGTAGATGAAAGAGCAATAGTAGACTACTTCTTGTTTGACCAAGAAATCAGACTAGAACCAAGAGAGAAGCAATACCCTGAAGTAGACTTGCGATCCTGAGAATCACCTGCCTAATCTAAATCTGTGTATCCCACCAAGTCAATATCCACACCTGCTGCATAATGAATCCCATAACTGTGAGTACCCTGTACATAGTGAAGAATCCTCTTAGCTGCTTTCCAATGTAGCTTATGTGGCTCCTACATGAACCTGGAGACCAGGCCCACGGCATATGAAATATCAAGCCTTGTGTGAGTCAAGTATATGAGACTCCCAACCAATTGGTGATACAAGGTAGCATCTACCAAAGGTGAAGAACAAGAAGCCTCAAGTTTGACTCTTGACAGAAAGGGAGTCGGCGTAGGCTTACAATCAGCCATGCAAAATCTAGAGAGCATATCAAGAGCATACTTGGGCTGAGAAAGAAAGATACCAGCCGAAGACTGTGTAATCTCAATGCCCAAGAAATAGTGAAGAAGACCCAAGTCAGACATCAGAAAATGATCATGAAGGGCAGTTTTCACTGCCTTGATGGTGCATGAGGAACTCCCTGTAATCAGCAAGTCATCAACATAGAGAACAAGGAAAGTGAGAGTATCAGCTTGCTACAAAATGTAGATGTTTAGATCAGAATGGCACCGAGTGAACCCAATTGATAGAAGAAAGGAGTCCATCTTGGCATACCAGGATCAAGGGGCCTGTTTAAGGCCATAGAGAGACTTCCAAAGTCGGTAGACAAGTGAAGGATCCTAGATGAACCCCTATGGCTGCTCCATATATATCTCCTCCTGAAGGTCACTGTGAAGAAAAGCACTCTTCACATCCATCTGATGAACTTCCCAGTGATGGGCTGTAGCAATGGCAAGGACAAGTTAGATTGAATTCATCTTGGCAACCAACGCAAAAGTTTCAGAGTAGTCAATCCCAAGAATTTGGGAGAATCCTTTTGCGACCAAGTGAGCCTTATGTTTATCAACTGACCCATCTGCAGCAAATTTTGTTTGATAGACCCACTTGCATCAAACAAGTTTTCTTCCCTTAGGAAGTGGGACTAAATCTTATGTATGGTTCCTTTCCAAGGAATTGAACTCTTCTTGCATAGCAGCATCCCACTCGAGAACACCAAAAGCTTCCCTAAAGGACTGTGGATCAGAAGCTAAAGCAAAGAAGAGATGAGGAGCCTACTCGAACTATGACCTTGTTCTTCTCGCATCTGAAGGATCACCAACCCAATCACCTGCTGACTCCAAAGTTTGATGAGCCCAAAGAGGCCTAGTGGCAGGAGAATCTGGAGGAGAATCAACATCCTCTAAATGATGACTAAGAGAGGAGGAAGATGAACCCTCATCATCTCAATTTGAAGTGGAGGAAGAAGACTCCTCAGGAGGATTAAAGTCCTCAGAAGAACTATCATCATGAAGTCACAGTGTCTCCATGGGAATGAAAGATGGAGAAGTGGTAGAAGAAGTATCCTCCTCAAACCGAACACTCCTCTCAATAAAGAGGTCATGTGTGGTAGGTTGGAATAGCCTATAGCCTTTGACACCATCTAGATAGCCAACAAATATGCAAGGCCTACTCTGTGGATCCATAGCCTTGCGTTTCTCTGTTGGAATGTGGGCCTATGCAGGAGATCCAAATACTTGGAAGTGCTTGACTGTGGGTTTCCAACTAGTCCAAGCTTGAAAAGGAGTTACCCCCTTCATAGCTCGGTGAGGAACCCAGTTTTGGATATAACACGCACAGTTGATGGCCTCTGCCCAATACTGAGGTGCCAATGATTTGGAGTGAATCATGCAATTGGCCATTTCCTTCAATGACCGATTCTTTCATTTTGCAACTCCATTTTGCTGTGGACTATAGGGAACAGTGTGTTGAAGATAAATGCCCTCTGAGGCACAAAACTACTCAAACCTTTGGTTGACATATTCCCTGCCATTATCGGTGCGCAGAATCTTGACAACCTTCCCAGATTGTTTCTCTACAAAAGATTTAAAGTCCTAAAAAGACTCAAAGACTTCAGACTTTTGTTTGAGAAAGTATACAAAGGTGTATCAGGAAAGATCATCAATGAAGGTCAATACATATCTAGCTCTACTGAATGAAGGATGTTGAAATGGACCGGCCAAATCACTATGTACTAACTCCAAGAGCTGTGTGGCTCTTCGTGCTTTGCCTTTGTCAAAAATTTTTTTCAGGATGCTTGCCAAGAATGCAACCTTGACAAACTCCATCAGAGAATTGAATAGAAGGCAACCCTGTAACCCTGTCATGCTGACTGAGCTACTACAAGTAGCGATAGTTCAAGTGGCCAAACCGTTGATGCCACAAATGGCTCACCTCATCTGAGTGAATGAGCAATGCAAGTGAAGGAGAATCAGGAACAAAATGAGAAAAGTGATAGAGCTGAGAATGGTTATGAACTTTTCCTACAGCGACTGTACACCCATTGTGCAGATCACTAATAACCACTGAGTCAGGTGTAAATTCAACTCTCTTGCCGAAACCTGTATGGGTGATCTAGTAGACAGATAGGAGATTAGTTGACAAAGAAGGCACACAAAGAACATCATGGAATGTTCCATCACCAACATCAACAGATCCTCTCCCAAGAACTTCCTTTGGTGTATCATTACCCATAAGAATATCAGGCATAGAACATGACTCCAAGGATGAGAAAATTTCCTTTGTATTGGCCATGTGGTGAGAAGCACCTGAGTCAATTACCCAACTATCTGGTAGTGTAGCAACTGCAATAAGGGCCTTGCCCTTCCCCTTACTATTTTTCATGTCCTTTGAAGATTGTGAAGAATCTTCTTTAGCTGAATCTGGCACTTTGATATTATTCTTCTCAAGAAGATAAGTGAGATGAGCTATTTTCTTTTTCAAACACTTATTCTCATCTTTAGAGGAAGACTCAGGAGCTACATTGTTTGCAGCTTGTTTTGGACCTTGTTTCTTCTCTCCTTGATCCTTTTGTTTCTTATTTTGCTTTCCATTGCCTTTCTAATCTTTAGTGCCCTGATTTGCAGCCAAGGCATGAGACTTAGAAGGCTTAATAGTGCCCATGTGAACTAATTTATCCTATTCTTTAGTGAGTTCAGTAGTAAATTCATCTAAAGAAGGCATTTTGTAGGTAGTCCCATAAGCACTTTTGGTGGCATAAAATGTAGAAACAAACATTGAGTAGTTAGGACCAAGCTTAGAAAGAATACTTAAGATCAATTGTGGATCTTTTTTTTCAATCCCACATTGCTTCAATTGTAATCTAATGGCCTTTAGCTTTGTGAAGAAGTCCTATATTGTATCAAAATTACATGGATTTAACCCTATTAGCTCATTCTCCAATTGATGTCCCCTTAATTCATCTTGTTTACTAAAGAGATTTTCTAAAGTAGTCCATACATCATTTGGTGTTGTAGTAGATTCAACATGAAAAAGAAGATCAGGAGATATAGACATGCATAGAGTTCCAAAAGCTTCATCTAGCCTATTATGAAATTTAGGCCTTTTTGCAATTAAGGTCGGTTCAGTTTCTAGACCCATTGTTACTCTATATAGTCCTAACTTCTTAAGTTGGATAGTCATCTTGGACTTCCACTCATAGTAGTTGTAGGGTGTTAGAATAGGCACTATTAATTGATCCATCTTAATGCAAAATTAGATTGTTGTTGTTGTTGTGAGGAAAGAAAAGATGCAAGAATACATAAGACACCCCCCCTTTTCCACTCAATCAAAGAACCCCCCCAAGAAAATTTGATTTGGCACTTTATATTTAGTGCGTTTACAATTTCCACCAGCAAGAAATACTGAGTGGACTTGATCTCAATGCTATTACAGATCCTTAATAAGAGCATATGCTAAAACTAATACTTAAGGCCAATGCCTAGTAAAATAAATAGTACCACTACAAACTACATGAAAAAACATCCACTTTCAAAAAAAGAATCACCTCGATCTGAGGTTTTATGCAAAAGTTATGCCTCTTCAGAGTTCCCAAAATGAGGACTGTGTAGTGTCCTGACTGAGAATCTGTAATTTCTAAAAACTCTTTGCACTAAAATCAAAAAATGGCTATACTAGTGCATAGAGCACAAAAAAATAGCCAAGATCAAAAAAACATTCGTGAGAAACGGAGTTTGTATGAGCAAGAACGGAGTATTTGAAAATTGCATTCAAATCTGCAACTGCCAATGGAGAGGGGGTCTTCTGTAGCTTTTCGAGTTCATTTCTGCAAACTATACAATCTGCATGCAAAAACTAAAAGATACCCAGATGGTTTTTCTGTGCTACAAACAAAACCAAGAAGGCATTTTTCTTGTTGATGTACACAAGATGTACATCTAGTGTAAAATAGATGCCTTTAGCCGTAAAAAATGACCCCATCAACCAAAAAATGGCATGCAAAGGTAGAATCAGCTACCTAAGTCAAGCAAAGGCATGTTGCAACCTGCAATACTAATTAAAACACCAAATATGCAAGCCGATTGACAGATTTGAGCAAATCAAGATTTACTGGATCTTCATAAATCCTTTCTGATTCTCCAGATCGTTCGAAAAATGCAAGAGAAGAGCATATGGGATTTTACAAGATCTCTACAAAGAATCTAACCTTACAAAACTTGCTCTGATACCATGTTAAAATTCGTAAAAGAGATTATAACCCAGAATCAATTGAAAGAGTTAGAAACATAAATTGTAAATGCAAAAAACAATAATAGCGATACCATGAGATTGATGTGAAATGATTGAATGGCAAAATAGCATTAGATAACTATCTCCAATATCAAATGAAAATACAAGCTAGGTAGCATGCTGATATAGACCAGAGAGAGGGAGGAGGTGGCAACACCGACCAATGAGGAGCAACCATCTATCAGACTAAAGATAGCAAAGTATCTTCCCAAGATAGCTAATGGATGCTCACATGTAGGAAGGTGACACCTCGCAACCACTCACATAATAAGACATGCTTTATTAACCTAAGCAAGATTAAATAAATGTGTAGGAAAAACATTATAATAAGGAATAAAAAACCTACACTAACAGGCACATCATGTGCTAGTACATCAATTGCAGGGCCATTGGGGATAGGACTTGACCCCAGTATTTGTGCTAGCCGATAGTGGCCTTAGCCTTGAGGACATAGGGAGGAGGAGATAGAGACATTATGTGCATAGGTGGCTAGTGTAGAGGACTAGGTGGCGAGGCAACAAAATAATCTGGTGTAGGTTACTACAAAGCAAGAGAGTGCTCTAGGGCTATTATAGAGGTTACAGGGAGTACATGCCCTATTGGATGGACTTAGTGGTGGAGATGGGGATTGTTAGATCTATATTTTGCAAGCTGAAATAGGGCACCTCCAGAAGTAGATGCAAGCTTACCTACCATAGGTGACTAGCGAGAGGGATATGGATATTATATTGAGGCAGGGAGCTGAGGTTAGGTTGTAGAGAGCTGAGAGCAGGGTGCAATAGGCTAAGGTACAAATAACCCAAATGTAGTAGGAGATTACATATATGTAGGGTGTCATAGCTGGCATCAACATGGCTCAAATGTGGGGTGACTACTCAACCTCCTAACAACAGATACAATTGTTGCAGTAGCAAGTTTCATATTAGTGGGCTAGAGTTGAGTATTATTAAAGGGTGTACTACATTGCAGTTCCTAAGGGGCAGAGAGTCCCTAGTTATAGGTAGTGGAGTAGATTAGGGATATCAGGCTCACAGAGGTCTAGATGGTCTCAGTAGTATGTATAGTAGCCACCACCTCTACAATAGCCACCACCTCAGTAGCATCAGCCTATGGGGCCACCACCACCCAGACCACATAGATCTCCTTTGGGCTCTCCTACTGAATTTTCTAAGGGATCATCAACCCATGGTTCTTGACTCTATGTATATGCCTTTGGGCTTTGTATTTCGATATATTTCATCCTTCAGAGCATGTTTTGTATTATGAGATTTATCTGATGTGTATTTTGAGAGATACATGTACATTTGTTTGGTGGTGATATATATATATATATATATATATATATATATATATATATATATATATATATATATATATATGATGAAGGGGGTAAATCACAAAAAACACAATAACAGATATTGAACACATCAAATAAAACTTTCTTTTATTGAACTGGGTAACTCATTACATTATAGAAGCTCAATTACAATCAGAGGATGTATCTTCTACTACCTGCAACACATTACAGCTTTCCCAACCTCAAGACTCTAGAATCTTCAACCTTTTGTAACCCCAAATCAGCTAGGGTTTCTATTTTCCCACCTATTCTTGACTCTACACTGGCCCCCTTAACTCTACTACTGCCCAGGGTTCCCAAAATAGTCATAAATAACACTTTTTGGTAGCCTCCAGCTAAATTTCAAAATTTGCAACTCCCTCCAAAAGTAGGTCAACTTCCAGGAAGCATAACTTTTGATCCGGGTGTCCAATTGACAAACCATTTTAAGCATCAGAAAGCTCACGATGTGAAATATCATGTTGGAAATTCATAAATAGATTTCTGTCAACTTTTTGGGACATTATGGGAAGTTTTAGTGCCTCATATCTCGTTCCATAAATTTTCATGGGCTTTTCAGAAAACAAAACTTTAATATCTTTCATCTCACAATGATCTTTGCCTGATTCCTTTGCCAAAGGTCTTATATTTTCGTTATGTAACTTTCTAGAAGTTTTTGCTTCATTATGTGCCCAAATACAAACTTTTTAAAAATAGCAAGTACACTTTCCAAAACAAGCAAGTCGCTATTTTTAGCAATTTTGGAAAAACTAAAAGTCCTACATTATTATTTTAGACATTATGGAACTAGAAACACTAATTATGGAAAGAAATAAAAACAACTAAAATAATTTTGAATTAACTTCTTTTTAGGTGATGCAAGATTGCCCTTACACCACTGGATGCTCCTACATCAGACACCCAGGGTAATTTGAGAAGTGACTCTGTCACGTCTCATATGTTTGTGTGAGGAAAACCCAAATGATCAACCTCTGCCTTAGACCACTAAGAAGAATCTTCAACAGACCTTCTTTTCCATTTTACTAGTTATTCTTCATATTACTGGTTCTGAGTACTTCTTCCCACATGGCTATCCAAGATCTCTTCTATCTCCTCCATTGAAGTAGATGCTGGAATACTCTACTGCACTTCTATTGGTCCATCCTCTGTTCCACCTTCATAATATTCTGATAAATCAGCAATGTTGAAAACAAGGGAAATATTGATCCCACTCTATAGCTCTACCTCATATGTATTTCCTAAATCATGCTTCTTCAGGATTCTACATGGTCCAAATTTTTTCATTTTCAACTTATTGTATGTTCCAATTGCGAACCTTTCTTTTCTCAAGTGAACCATGACTTCATCTCCTACCTAGAATTCCTTATATCTCCTCTTCTGATTTGCCTTAGGCTTGTACTAAATATTCATTTTATTAATGTGCTTTCTCACCTTCTCATGCAAATTCTTCAGATGTTCTGCAAAGTCTTCAGCTTCAGCACTTGTCTTTTCTCCATTGTCCATCTTCCTTAACTCAGAAAGATTTCTTGGGCTATTGCCATATACAATCTAGAATGGTGATTTACCAGTACTCCTATTGGCAGAATTTTTGTAAGCAAATTCTGCTTGTGGTAAGATCAAATCACATCCCTTGGGCTTATCTCCTACTAAGCATCATAGCAGGTTACCCAAACTCCTATTCACCACTTTAGTCTATCCATCAGTCTGTGGATGGTGTGCAAAACTGAACTTCAAGTCTGTCTTTAACTTCTTCCACAATGTCCTCTAGAAAAACCAACAAACTTGGTATCTCGATCTTAAACTATGCTCTGTGGTAGACCATGTAGTCTCACCACTTCCCTGAAAAATAACTCTGCAATATGAATAGCATTATTAGTCTTCTTACAAGGAATAAAATATGCCATTTTTGAGAATCTGTCCACCACCACAAAAATAGAATCATGTCCTCTCTGTGTCCTTGGTAAAACAAGAAAAAAATCTATACTAATATCATCCCATGGCTTCTCTGGTACAGGTAATGGTTGATACAACCCTGTATTCTGACTTGTTCCTTTTGCCATCTGACACACTCTGCAACTCTTCACAAATTTCCTTACATCCTGTTGCAACTATGGCCAATAATAAATTTCACCAACAATGGCAATGGTCTTATCTCAACCAAAGTGTCCAGCTAATCCCCCACTATGCTTCTCCTTAATTAGGTTCTCTCTCATGGAACTCCTCAGAATGCACAATTGGCTTCCTCTAAACAACATGCCATCTTAGATTATGAAATCCAACCATTTTGTCCTATCCAAAGTAACAGGTTCCAAACAAGCTTTCCAAGCCTCTGCAAAATCTAGATCTTTAGGATACAAACTTTTGAGCTCATCGAACCCAACAACCTCTATCTTCATTTTTGTCAATAAAATTTGCCTTCTGCTCAAGGCATCTACAACTCTGTTGGACTTCCCACTCCTATGCTTTAAAACAAAAGTATAGCTCTGCAAAAACTCAACCCATTTTAAGTGCCTTTGATTTAACTTTCCTTGACTATTAAGATACTGCAAAGCCTGATGATTAGTACATAAAACAAAATCTTTTGGCAAAAAATAATGTCTCCATTTCTTCAAAGCCTAAACTATTGCATAAAACTCCTGATCATAAACATAATACTTTTTCTTGGCATCATTAAGCTTCTCACTAAAATAGGCAATGGGCTTACCTTCTTGGCCCAAAACAACTCCTATACCACTACCACTAGCATAACAATCTACCTGAAATACCTTATTAAAATTTGGAAGTGCCAAAACAGGTTGTTCTACGATTTTCTGCTTCAATGTATCAAAGCTCTTGTCTTCTCCTTTAGTCCATCTAAACTTTATCCCCTCTCATTGTCTCAGTTAGGGGTGTACAAATGCTACTAAAATTCTTGATAAACATTCTATAAAAACTTGCCAAACCATGAAAAGATCTTACCCTCGTTGCACTCCTTAGTGTAGGCCATTCAATGATAGCCCTTACTTTTTCTGAGTCCATCTTAAGACCTTCCTCTGAGACAACAAATCCCAAGTATACCAACTCCTTTACAAAATGAGATTTCTTCAAATTAATCATCAACTTCTCCTCCCTCAAACTCTCTACAACTCTTCTGATATGCATCAGATGCTCATCCCAAGTCTTACTGAAAATCAAAATATCATCCAACTAAAATAACAAAACTTCCCAAAAATTCTTTTAGTACCTCGTTCATGAGCCGCATGAATGTGCTCGGTGCATTGGTTAGCCCAAATGGCATTACTAACCACTTATACAAACCTTCCTTTGTCTTGAAGGCTGTCTTCCATTCATGTCCTTCATTTGATACGGATTTGGTGATACCCACTCTTCAGGTCAATTTTCGTGAAGTACTTGGCTCCACTCAAACAATCCCTGATGTCATCCATTCTTTGCAATGGAAATCTATACTTGATCGTTATCTTATTGATGGCTCGAGAGTCTGTACACATCCTCCATTCTCCATCCTTCTTTGGTGCTAGTACTGTAGGTACCACACATGGACTTAGGCTCTCTCTTATCAGTCCCTTCCTCAACAACTCCTGAACTTGTCTGTTCAGCTCTTCATTCTCTATAGGGGTCATTTTGTGGGTTGCCTTGTTTGGCAAACTGGCTCCTGGTATCAAATCCATTTGATGACTTATCTTCCTTACTGGTGGTAAACCTTCTGGTACATTATTAGAGATAATGTCCTGGAACTCTTCCAACATATCTTAAACTTTTGCTAGTACATCTTCACAAATCTCCTAACTAATCTTAGGAATCAATGCAAAGCAATGACGCTCATGCTTCATACCCTCCAAAAATTTTCTACCATCTACCAAGAAAATTCTGGCAGTACTACATACCTTTTCTTCTACCTCCTTCAAGGGCTTCAAATTATGACGAACTCCATCCTTTGTTAGGGAATATGTGTTTGCACGGCCATCATGGACAGCGCTCCTATCATACTACCACGGCCTCCCCAACAGCATATGACATGCATCCATTGGTATGATATCACACAGCACCTCATCATGGTAGTCCCCAATCTTGAACTTCACTAAACACTACTCATTGACCAAAGCTCTATGGTCTTTATGCAACCATGCAATCCGATATGGATGCAGATGTTTTCCTCTTGTCAACTTCAACTTGTCAACCATCTCCTCTGAAACAAGATTATCAATGCTTCCACTATCAATAATAATATCACAGCACTTGCATTCACATTTGTATCTTGTGCAGAATAAACTCTTCCTCTGATTTGATTCTTTCTCCTCATTCAACAAGGTTCTTCTGATAGCTAGGGTTTCTCCCCTTTCAACATCTTCAGAATGCTTAGACGTTGCATCTTCATCTACATGTGCAACTCATGCATTACCTTTAGGTCTTATATTTGTCCTTCCTTGATGTTGCAGACACTCATATGCTCGATGCCCTTCTTCTCCACATTGGAAATAGGTTCCTCTAAAACCTCCTCTTCCAGGTCCTTACCCAGGTCTGCCTCTTCCTCTTCCTCTTTGCTCACCATTGTTCTAGTCACAAGGGTGGTAGGTATTATCTCCTCTCTAATTTCAACTAGTGCCAACTTCTTCACTTTTCTTTGCATCTTCATTTTGGCCCCCATAGGCTCTTCCACCAATCCTTCCACCTTGACCTCTTCCCCTTTGCTTGCTATCAAATCTTTTATTCAGCTTCTCTTCCACCTTTAAGGAAAATTGGTATGCATCTTCTATGGTGGTCATTCTGACCAGGCTCAGCTCCTCCTGAATACTCGGCCTCAACCCATTAATGTAACAGGCTACCTTCTCCTTGTTGGGCTCTACATGGCCTATCCTAATAGTAATCTTATAAAACTCTTATGTATACTCCTTGATAAACTTGTTACCTTGCTTTAGTCCTTGCAGCTTCTTCAACAACTCCATCTCATAGTCCACAAGAATGAACTGCTTCTTCAGTTTCTCCACCATCTGATCCCATCTGGTGATCTTTCATTTTCCTCTTCTATTCCTCTCTAATTGGACCTCCTTCCACCAAATACTGGCGTGGCCCTTCAACTTTGTTTTTGCAAACTTAACCCGATCTGGATCCTCCACATCTTCATACTCAAAATACTCCTCCATGTCATTGATCCAATCAATAAGGTTTTCTAAATTCAAATCTCTAGAATATGTAGAAACTTTGATCTTGGGCCTCTTTTCAATCTTTGAAATGGCCCTCAATAACCTAACTTTTGCAAGATCTCCGGCAACTTCTTGTTCTTCTTCAGCTTCATCTTCACTTTCTTCTCTTGTCCTCGGCTCAAACCCTCTTCATAGCTCCTCTTGCAATGCATCAATTTGCCTTTGTAGGGCTCTAAAACCCTCTTCCATCAAAGCATTCCTCCCAACACGATTTCTTCGTGGAGGCATCTTGGTCTCCACAACAAACCCACAACCTTAGGTCCTGATGCAAACTGCCTCACGGTCAGTGATCTGTCTACACACTCGGGAACCGTTGCTCTGATACTACTTGATGAAGGGGGTAAATCACAAAACACACAATAATAGATATTGAACATAGCAAAGAAAACTTTCTTTTATTGAACTCGACAACTCATTACATTACAGAAGCTCAATTACAATCAGAGGATGTATCTTCTACTGGCTGCAACACATTACAACTTTCCCAACCTCAAGACTCTAGAATTTTTTGCCTTCTGTAACCCCAAATCAGCTAGGGTTTCTATTTTTCCACCTATTCTTGACTCTACACTGGCCCCCTTAACTCTACTACTGCCTACGGTTCCCAAAATAGTCATAAATAGCACTTTTTGGCAGCCTCCAGCTAAATTTTGAAATTTGAAACTCCCTCCAAAAGTAGGTCAACTTTCGAGAAGCATAACTTTTGATCCGGGTGTCCGATTGACGAATCGTTTTAAGTGTTGAAAAGCTCGCGATGTGAGCTATCATGTCAAAAATTTGTAAACAGATTTCCATCAACTTTTTAGGACATTATGAGAAGTTTTAGTGCCTCATATCTCATTCCAAAAATTTTTAGGGGCTTTTCAAAAAACAAAAACTTTAATATCTTTCAGCTCACAAATGATCTTTTCCTGATTCCTTTGGCAAAGGTCTTATATTTCTGTTATGTAACTTTCTGGAAGTTTTTGCTTCATTATGTGCCCAAAAACTTTCTAAAAATAGTAGGTACACTTTCTAAAATAGGCAAGTCGCTATTTTTAGCAATTTTGGAAAAACTGAAAGTCCTACATTATTATTCTGGATATTATGGAACCAGAAACACTAATTATGGAAAGAAATGAAAACAACTACAATGATTTTGAATTAACTTCTTTTTGGGTGATGCAAGATTGCCCTTACACCATTGGATGCTCCTGCATCAATATATATATGTTGTGGTAATTATGAATGTTTATGGATGTTATGATTATGATTATGTTGGTTTTATGCATATGTATGAGTTTATGGATTTCTGCATTGATGTATGATTATGGATGGATATATGTATGTTATGATGATGATGTATGATATGGATGGATAGACATTTAGGTTGATGTAATGTAATAGAATGGAAATATATACTTTGATTAATAAACATATATTATGCATTAGATAATGAAATGGAAAATATATGCTCAGATTAATAAACATATATTATGCAAATGGATGATGAAATGGAAAATGTATGCATAGATTAATAAACATATATTATGCAATGGATAATGAAAATGCAATGGTAAACTATATGCAATGGTTAATGATGTGTAATCGTAAATGGTATCTAATGGTTAATAATGTGTAATGGTAAGTGATATGTAGTGATATGCAATGGTCAATGATATGTAATCATAATATGGTAGAATGATGTGATGTTATTGATATTTTCCATAATACATTGTGGTGTTTAGAGAAATGGGAGATGGGGTTAGAGGGTTTGGGGAAGGGTTGGGATAGGTTAAGGGATGGTTAGAATAGGTTTAGGGATTGTTAGGATAGCTTTAGAGATGGTTAGGATAGGTTAGGATAGGTTTAGGGATGGTTACTAGACGCCACATTGTTAGAGGGGTTTTGTTGTGGGAGGAAGTGTGATGGGATGGGATGAAGGATAGAAGCTTGTTAGGGTAGTTGATGAGATTGGGGTTGGTTAAATGCAAAGCTTAGACATTGATTTGATGGATGTGGGATAAGGGGTAAATGGGTTAGGATAAGTGTTTGTGTTCACTTTTTGAGAGCATTCCTAGATTTATTATAGTGAAAGGGGATATTTTCACCAAGGTATGAAGGACCGAGGTGATGATATATCTATCTTTGCATGGACTAGACCCACAAACAATAGGATGATCCCATGCATGTGCAAGGGAGTATAATCTTGAATAGATGAGGGAAGGGGTCTCATAGCATAAGTCCTTAGTATATATAAGGTATGTTTGACCTTAGATATAAAAAGAGAACAATATGCTAGAACCGACCCTACATATTCAAGATATGAATATGACACTTGGAGTAATAAGACCAAAACACAAGCACAACATACAAAACAATTACCATGCCCCATTCTAGGTGTTTTCTACCACATACCATGATATAGTGAGATCAAGGTAGATTTGGAATGATTTCTAAAATGAGACCAAAGATAAAAATCAATAATCAAAAAGACCAAAAAACCATACAATCAATCATTGTATCTCTTGCCAAGATAAGTGTTGATAGGATGATGGATTATGCCTATTGTAGGAATGATATATCCATTAAGCTAAGAACCAGATGGATGATGTTGGATAAAATTTGAAGGATGGGCAAAAAATAGTAGGCTATATGTCATGATTGTAGTTGGTTTGTTGATTGATGATTTTTGCATGAGATATGATGTGTTTAGGAGTATGCTTAGCTAGTGTATTGTAGGGAACATCCAAGTGGGTTAAATGGGTGTATCTTTTGTACCTAAGTATTGGATACTTCCTTCATATTCTAGACTACCTACATACCTTGTATCCACTGGATCAAGCCACTTTAAGATGCGGGTGATGATGAATATGTAGTTCTCATTTATAGTGATGATGTAGGGATGGTTTGAGATGGATGATGAGATGATGATGTATGTGGTGAGTTAAATGGTTATAATGGTTTGGAACTATTTTTGGGTTTTTGTAATTTTTTTATTTTGGGGGGGGTTTTTGGATGTTGTTGGTTTTTCTAATATTTTTAGATTTTGTTGTTTTGTGATGTTTTTAGATTTTCCATGTTTTAAGCTGTACAAGGAAGGCATACAAGGACTCTCTTTTCAGGACTCTGCCTCAGGTGGGGTAATGAAGGGATGGGGGATGGTATGGGGATGAATGTTTTAGAATTCCAAGCCATGGGATGGAGATGAATTGGAGTGATATGATGGTTATGATGACATATTAGATGGTAGGACCAGCTACTACACATGGCGCCTGAGACAATTTTTTACCATGATACTTATCCAATGCATCACTAAAGCAATTTTCACTATTGCATAGCTTTATTGCACTCGAGTTTTTCTTTTTTTTTTTTTAATTATTTTTTTCCTTTTGATTTGGGATACTCGATGGGTTAGGCATAGAACTTTTTCAGGTGCATGATGTTCGTCAGCTCATCTAGAGCTTCCCCTTAGGTGTTGAAAGATGATAAGCTCCTAAACCATAGCTAGTTGTGATGACATAGGGTCCTAACCAATTAGGCTTGAACTTTCCCTTCTTGTGGCATTCTTGTAGGTTCCTCTAATTTTCCATAAGGAGAAGGTTTCCTATCTCAAACTGATGGTTCTTAATCTTTTTGTTGTATCTTTTTCGTAGGTGATTCATCCAACAATTCTAGCTCATTTAGGTAGGCAACTAGATGTAGACACCTTAAAATGACCCTTCGAATTACATCACTTGCACACATCAATTATGTAAAATCACTTACTTTCAACATTAATTGAATAATCTAATTATTTAATTAATTTCATCAAATTCCTCAATTTCTTCTATTTTCCCTAATTTCTAACATTTATTGAATAAATTCTATTTATTTAATTAATTTCATTAAAATCCACCTCATTCCTCCAAATTAAATAATTTTAATTATTTAATTAAATCATTTTCTTCTTTTAAATCCACATTAATTAAATAAAACAATTATTTAATTAATTCATCATTAAATTTGCTCTTATCCATAATTAAATAATTTTAATTATTTAATTAGTCAATTATTCATCTAAATTTGAATAAATTATTCTAATTTATTGATGCAAGAGCATCCAGTGGTGTAAGGGCGATCTTGCATCACCCCCCAAAAAGATATGTGTTTCAAAATTGTTGATGTTCTTTCCATTTCTTTTCAAAATTTGTGGTTTTGGTTCCATAATTGCTTGAATAATGATGTAGAACATTCAGTTTTTCCAAACTGCTAAAAATAACAACCTGCTATTTTTAGAAAGTTTGTATTTTGGTACAGAATGAAGCAAAAATTTACAGGAAGCTTCATAACTAAAAAATAAGACATTTGGTGAAGGAAACACGTAAAGATCATTTGCGAGCTAAAAGATATTAAAGTTTCTATTTCCCAAAAAACACCTAAAAATTATTCAAACTCAGGTTTGAGGCACTAAACGGTCTCAGATAGGACCAAGAATGGCCAGAAGTAGTAGAGCTAGTTCTTAGCAAGTAGAACACTTCACGATCTTTTCGACGCATAAAACGGTTTGTCAATCGGACACCTGGATCAAAAGTTATGTCTCCTGGAAGTTGACCTATTTTTGGAGGTAGAAGTAAATTTCAAAATTAGGTTGTTGGCCGCCAAAAATGCTATTAATAACCATTTCTGGGAACCCTGGGTAGTAGTAGAGTTAAGGGGGGAAGTGTGGACTCAAGAATAGGTGGGAAAATAGAAACCCTAGCAGATTTGGGGTCACATATGGCAGATGATTCTAGAGTCTTGTGAGAGGAAGCTGTAATGTGTTGTAGCCTATGGAGGGTTGATTCCTCTGATTGTATTTGAGCTTCTATAATGTAATAAATTGTCCAAATCAATAAAGAAAGGTCTATTTTCTGTGTGCAATTTTTGTTGTTGTGTGTTTTATGATTTACCCCCTTTATCAAGTGGTATCAAAGCAAGGGTTCTTGAATGTGTAGATAGATCACCGACTGTGAGGTAGTTTGCACCAGGACCTGAGGTTGTGGGTTTGCTGCAGAGATCAAGATGCCTCCATGAAGAAATCATATTGGGAGGAATACTTTGACGGAAGAGGGTTTTAGAGCCCTCCAAAAGCAAATTGATGCATTACAAGAGGAGTTGCAAAGAGGGTTTGAGACAAGAACAAGAGAAGAAAGTGAGGATGAAGCTTAAGAAGAGCTATCTGAGGAAGAACAAGAAGTTGTAGGAGATCCTGTAGAAGTTAGGTTGTTGATGGCCATTTCAAAGATCAAAAAGAGGCCCAGGATCAAAGTTTCTACATATTCTAGAGATTTGAATCCAAAACAGCTTATTGATTGGATCAATGACATGTAGGAATATTTTGAGTATGAAGATTTGGAAGACCTAGATCGGGTCAAGTTTGCAAAAACAAAGTTGAAGGGCCATGCTAGTATTTGGTGGAAGGAGGTCCAATTAGAGAGGAATAGAAGAGGAAAATGAAAGATCAACATATGGGATAGGGTGGTAGAGAAAATGAAGAAGTACTTCATTCCTATAGACTATGAGATGGAGTTGCTGAAGAAGCTGCAAGGACTGAAGCAAGATAACAAGTCTGTTAAGGAGTATATAGAAGAGTTTTATAAAATTACTATCAAGATAGGCCATGTAGAGCCCAACAAGGAGAAGGTAACCTGTTACATTAATGGGTTGAGGTTGAGTATTCGAGAGGAGCTGAGCTTGGTTAGAATGACCACCATAGAAGATGCATACCAGTTTTCCCTAAAGGTAGAAGAGAAGCTAAATAAAAGATTCAATAGCAAGCAAAGGGGAAGAGGTCAAGGAAGAAGGACTAGTGGAAGACCCTATGGAGGCCATAATGAAGATCAAAAGAAAAGTGAAGAAGTTGGCACCACTCAAAATCAGAGAGGGGACAATGTCTACCGCCCTCATGACCAGAAAAATGTTTAGCAAAGAGGAAGAGGAAGAGGCAGACCTGGGCAAGGACCCGGAAGAGGAGGTTTTAGAGGAACCTATTTCCAATGTGGAGAAGAAGGGCATCAAGAATACAAGTGTCCACAATATCAAGGAAGGACAAATAGAAGACCTGAAGGTAATGCACGAGTTCCACATGTAGATGAAGATGCACAATCTGATCATTCTGAAGATGCTAAAAGGGGACAAACCCTAGTTGTCAGAAGAACTTTGTTGAATGAGGAGAAAGAACCCAATTAGAGGAAGAGCTTATTCCGCACAAGGTGCAAATGTGAAGGTAAGTGTTGTTACATTATAATTGACAATAGAAGTATTGAAAATCTTATTTTAGAGGAGATGGTTGACAAGTTGAAGTTGACAAGAAGAAAGTATCTACATCCATATTGGATTGCATGGTTGCAAAAGGACCATTGAGCTTTGGTCAATGAGTAATGTTTAGTGAAGTTCAAGATTAGAGACTACCATGATGAGGTGTTGTGTGATATCATACCAATGGATGCATGTCATATGCTGTTGGGGAGGCCGTGGTAGTATGATAGGAGCGTTGTCCATGATGGCCATGCAAACACATATTACCTAACAAAGGATGGAGTTCGTCATAAATTGAAGCCCTTGAAGGAAGTGGAAGAAAAGGTATGTAGTACTGCTAGAATTTGCTTGGTAGATGGTAGGAAATTTTTGGAGGGTATGAAACATGAGCATCATTATTTTGCATTGATTCCTAAGATTAGTCAAGAGAAATGTGAAGATGTACCAGTAGAAGTTTCAAATATGTTGGAAGAATTTCAGGATATTATCTATGATAATGTACCAGAGGGTTTACCACTAGTGAGGAAGATAAGTCATCAAATGGATTTGATACCAGGAGCCAGTTTGCCAAATAAGACTACCCATAGAATGACTTCAATAGAGAGTGAAGAGTTGAATAGACAAGTTTAGGAGTTGTTGAGGAAGGGATTGATATGAGAGAGCCTAAGTCCATGTGTGGTACCTGTAGTACTAGCACCAAAGAAAGATGGAGAGTGGAGAATGTGTACAGACTCTCGAGCCATCAATAAGATCACAATCAAGCATAGATTTCCATTGCCCAGAATGGATGACATAATGGACTATTTCAGTGGAGCCAAGTACTTCACGAAAATTGACCTAAAGAGTGGGTATCACCAGATCCGTATTAGAGAAGGAGATGAGTGGAAGACAGCCTTCAAAACAAAGGATGACATCGTCATTGAGGGTGTTTTTATTTTTACCACAAAAGTGGGGCTTGTCATTGGATTGGGTGTTATTGTTTGTTGGAGGTGTTGTTGTTGTTGTTTTCGTTGTAAATTTTGATAGACCCCTTAGCAATTAGGGCTCTTTCAATGGTTGTCCCTTTATCTATAACCTCCTCAAAGGTCGATGCACATTATATTTGTAAATGGAAGCCCATTTCTTGGTTAAGGTTAGTCACAAACATGGTGACTAATTGTTTTTCAACAATTGGCCAAGGGAGTTTGCTTGCTAGGCTTCTCCACCCTTGTATAAAGGTAGTGAAGGATTCCACATTCTTTCATTTGGTGTTACAAAGGTCAGTCATGGATATTTCATGTTCAAAGTTATAGGAGAAATTGTTTACAAATTTAACCGCAAGCTCATGGAATGTTTTGATACCGATGGGAAGATGAGCAAACCATTCGGTGGCTTGACTACCTAGGCTTCTAAATTTTTGTGTTTCAAAATTTTTAGGGAAGGGTGTCATGGGAATAGTTCTATCAAATGGATATGGCCAAATATCTTTGAAGGAATATCACTTTCTTTTGTGTCCATGTTGCATATCATCAACATTTTGAATCAAGGTTTGCACAATGTTGGATAAATCTTAGGTAGGTGGTGGTTGGGCTGTGTTGGTTTGGATGAGGTGTTGGAGAAAGTTAGGAATTTTCTGATGTTGGGGTGGTGTTTGATTTTGGACAATTTGATTTTTTGGGGTTTGATTTTGTTGGAAATCAAGGAGTTGTTGGAGGATGTGTGGTGGAATTTATTGGTTTTGATTTGGGTTTTGTTGTAAGGTTTGGATGGAAGATGTAATGGTTGGTTGTGAAGTTGGAGGTTGTATATATGTGAAGTTGGATGAAGGGGTATTGCATGGATTATTGTTAGGGATGTTGGACATATTGGAAGGTGGTTGGGAGATTAATTGTGTCATGAAATATATGGTATTGACATCAAATTGAGGTACACTTGTGGAAGCACTAGTGTACATGGTGTTGTTTGGAATGTTAAGGGTGATTTGAGGTGTAGATGTAGTGATGGTAGATATTGATATGGATGTGGCATTTGATACGGTTAACATGTTGGTGGGAGTTGTTGATGTGGTGACATTTAAATATTGGGATATGTTAGGGACATTGTTGGATGAGGATGGTTGTGACAAGGTTGGTATGACAACACTATTTTGAATGAGGAATTCAAGATACTTTGTGGGATCCAACTTTACAAGTCTACCTAATATGTCCATGGCATCAGCATCTTGAATGAAGTCTAAGACATCTTGATCCATATTATTGATGTTTGATAGTGGTCCAAGTTGTTGAGTTGCGAAAGGATTTATCATGGCAGCATCAAGGGATGATTGTTGCTAGACAGTAGGACATTATTTTGATCGGTATTAGGCATCCCAAACATAACTATAGAGGATTTAATTTTCTTGTTTTTCCTAGCTTGGGACCTTGTCAAGGGCATGCAATAGATTAGGTATGGGTTGATTGGATTGTTGAAAGGTTGACAATGGTTTAGACCTTAGTGATGATGGATGGATAGGTTTGGCTTTGGTGTAAAAGTGGATGAAGGTTTGACCTTAGAGATGGATTTTCAAAATATTGGACCCAAAGGATGGATAAGTGGAAAGATGAATTGAAAATGGGGGATGGATGGAATGGATTATGACTTTAGAAATTTGGGAATGATTTTAGGATCAAAGGTGTATGAGTGATTTGGTAACCTTAGAGATTAAATCTCAAAAAGGACTTCTTGGACCAAAGGTAAATGGATAAGATTTTAGTATGACTTTGGGATGAATGTGAAATGGATGATGATTTGTAAATGGATGGCTAAGGTATACTTAGGGTAGTTTGAATGATAATCAACCAAGGAAACATTGGATAATTTTGGATAGATGGGGTTTGATGATTAAGGATGTTGGTTAAACTTGATGATGTTTGGAAAAGGATGCTCAAATCAAAGGAGAGCTCAAACAAATCTAGATCTTTGGATTGTAAAAGGATGTCCCTTCTTACCCAAGGTAGATGGTGCAGGAGCACCCCTTCAACAGGATAAATATGCACAAGAGGGAGAAGAATAAGGCTTTAATATATTTTTAGACATTTCATGTTACCATGTAGCATTTGTATGTCATTGGAAAATGTAACATTTTATGTTGACATTGTATGTTTTAACATCTCTCTTCTCGAGGCTAGTATTTGGCATCATGGACAACATCAGGCGGTTGGGTTAGGTGTAGGATTAAATCAAATGTGTCATATTATCTGATGTTTTTCTATCTTAAGCAAAACAGGTGCCATATGATTAATTAGGGTTTCTTCTATTAACCTTGAAACAAACAAAATCCTGAAAATAGAGGAGACGAGTGAACAAAATGAAGAGAGGTGGTCAAAAAGAGGAGTTCTTCCATTTTTCCCTATGAAAATGATCAATTGTATTTAGCTCAAAGGAAGGAATAGAAATTCTGTCAATTCAGTTTCAAAATTTTAGAGTTTGGTGTGAATTCTTTATATATCAAATTTGTTTGTATATTATTGGTTGCATTTAATTTAATTCTCTTGTTGCTGAGATGCATGGTTAAATCCATTCCACTGGTGGATTTCTGTGAAATTAGTGGAATGAACTTGTAAAATAGCTTTCCATTTTTGTTTCATTCTTTTGTTTGACAAGAATGGCAGGATAGGAATTGCAGAATCTGTTTTGGAGAAAGTCATCGTGGGAAACTCAAATGTACATTTGATGTATATATATATCAATTATCTATGGGGATAGTCTATGAAACTATCACATTTACATGTGAGCATCACCCTATGTATTTGCTGTGAAAAAAATGATATGTATAAAAGTCTGCTTGGGTCAAGTTTGTATTGGTAACTGAATATACATTTTTTGTATATATCACAAATGTATGAAGGTACTTTCCCTGTGTATATTGCTGTTGTATCTGGGTATCACCTTGTGTATATCGTGGGACAAAATGTGCATGTAAGAGTCCATTCAGATTAAGTATAAGATTGTTTACTGAATTATAAAATTAATGTGTGTATTGCTAATGTATCTGAGCATATTCTGTGTGTATCCCACAATTGCATGTAAAGATCTGCCATTTGTGTATATCGCTAAAGTATATGCTATGTTAAACCTTGTGTATGTCAAGATTTTCTGATGAAATACATTTCCTATGTATACATCAATTGTATGTCGCAGACAGTGTATGTGTATATCACTATTGTATGCGAGTGTCAGTTTGTGAGTATACTACAATTGTATATCATTGTTGTATGTTGTGAAGATGCGATGAAAATATACATTTCATAAGATACAAAGGAGGACCAACTGAGGTGGTAGTGAGTTTGTATGTTGGGTTTGTTGGTTTTTGCTTCTGAATCAGCATTAGGGTTTGCCAGTTCTAATGCACAGGCAGATTCAGCCAACTGAATATAGGAGGTTGCGTGAGCTCCTCCCCTTCACTTCTGGTTCTGCCACACCAAGGGGGGTGTCCCTATTTGATAAAAGTATAACCTTGACTAGCTCAATGACAGAAGGATTTAACTTGACAGCAACAGGCAGAATACTCTCATGTATGGACCAAGATTTGTGTAACAAATTACAAGGTTGGCAACATTCTTGGACATGATGTCTGGTTGGGTATGAGAGCATGCAGGGATCCTAATCCTACTCCTACAACTAAAAGGTGGAAGGATGAAATGGTTTGATTTGATTTTTGGATGCAAAGTTGGACATGGTATATAACCTCAACACAGAGCTAGATTGGTGCCTATCCAGGGCTTGGAGTCGGTAGACATACACCTGTGAATGATCATCATGAACAACTAAAACTAGATTTCAGGGGGATATACATGATATCTGCCTTACAGATATCTCCCAATACAGAGTGTTAAGCTGTCTATACTTATGGTATCCCTATTGCAGTATACCCTTCCCAATATTCAATCTAAAAATAGTTTAATCTACCCCTTGAGCAGAAGTTAAAAGATTAAACATTCAACACATGAATTCTATGTTCTAGAATCTTAGACATTCCTTGAATGCCTTGACTCAAAAGAAAGATACATGCAAAACTGGAGACAGAATCAGCATAACACATGCAAATATAAAATTGACCATGAAATCAGTGGATTCATGCACAAACGTACAACAGGAGATACATAAACTCGCAAGTTTTGCTGCACAGAGCAACCAAAAATAGTTGTATCTTATTACAGAGCCAAAATGTCTAGTTTTCAACAACCAAAACAATGGTAACACAGTCTGCTTAAATTAGCCAGAAAGTGTACCACAACAATTAATTACAAGGTTTTTACAAAAATCTGCCAGATACAGATCTTTCAAAGGAATGGCACTCAAAATCCATTAATACAGTAGACAAGGGAGGCCTTGAGCCCTGTGCCACCATCTAGAAGTCTTCATGCCAAAAATTAGGTACATGACTGTTCAACAACTCGCCCATGCCCCTACTACAGTCACCATTGATGGCCCAACAACCCGCAACCATCGAGAAAACTATCGCTGCGTTCAAATGGAAGTTTCCCGCCAAAACGCCCTCTTCGCAGGCTCAAACTACACAGGGGAATAATCCCACATGCACGGTGCCGAGACCACACTAGCACTTTATAAACATAGCTGCATGCATAATAGGTGTTGAGCATTTTGCCGCGCTCGACACACGACCCTTTGCCAAAAGCCCATCGGCCAAATCTACACCATCGGCTTGCCCCAAAAACTTCTCGCCAATCTCAATCGTCTCACCGACGACACCTCCGCAAGCCTCTGTCGGCCAGACATAGTCTATTGGCCAGCCCAAAAGCTTCCTTGGCCTATAGAACAACTCTCCCTGATGGCCACCAAAACACCCTCGTCAGCAAAACCTCCACTGTCGGCCCAACATCTGCCCGTTCACCTGACAGTCTATGTCATGCCGATGACCATTCCAAATCCCTTGTCACCAAGACATAGACCATCGGCACACCAATGAAAGCTCCCACTGACCTCAAAAGTCCTACCAATGCCTACCTTCACATTCCCCATCAGCTAGAGAAATGCCATCAGGCCAACACATTCCATCCCTGCCGACACAGCCAGTCACACCGACCACCAATGAGCCACACTTTGCTCCACTATCGGCCAAACACTCATCATCGGAGTAATTGAGAAAACACTGGCTGACACCCTTAGTCACACCGACGAACACCTCCCTAAAGCCTCCAACTTCCACATCGGCCAGAGAAGACCCATCGGTGGACCCTCCAACTGCTAGCCCGATATGCAATCTTACTTCGATGGCATTCCCCATCGGGCAAACTCCTTACATCGGCAGCCCAAACATTTGCTTCGCCGATAGCCAAACACACGCCGATGGACATCCATCGGCCAGACCAAAACAATCAGAGCACTCAAGAAATCTTTCGCTGATGAAGCCAATCACTCCGATAAGACCAAAAACATAAAGCCTTGAACCGTTGAACCCCGAACCAAAAGGGTTCAACATGAGGGTTCAACGCAATGGTTCAAACATAAAAAATAATACTCCATAGGCAACAAAGCTTTGAACCATTGAACCTTGAACCAAAACAAAAAGGTTCAAGCAGGAGGTTCAACGATGCAATATTTGCGCAAGGCAAATGCATAATGCGACCCATTAGAAGAAAATTGAACCCTGAACCGCTGAACCACTGAACTTATAGAAAAAAGGGTTCAAGTTCAAACCGAAATGTCGAAGAAACAAAAACGAACCCATGCCGATGGAGAAAAGATGAAGACCCCTCCTCAAGAAATGAGATGCAGATGCTGAAAAGTACTGAAGGGGTGCCAAAACTTAGAACCTTTTGGATATTTTGGGATGCTGCCTACATGAAAATTGCTAAATTAACTGACAATGAATTCAGGCACCAACAGGGTTGTTTTTGGCCTACGGATACAAGGAATGACTGATAATAGCCGGTGACGAGGACCGACGATAGGGAGTTGTCAATTGCATGGTCCTATTGTATGTAAAAACTGTGTGTTGAAACATACAAAGGTTCGTGATACAAGTGTTAACTGGCCGCAGTAGGTAAGAACCTTTTAGTCCACCGGGAAAAGTAAGTCAATAAATGTATGTTAGAATATACATTTAAACATACATTTCGAAAGATACAATGGGTGACAACTGAAAGTGTCACCGATAGAGAGTTTATCAGTATGAGTCTTATCATCGGAAGGTGAGAAGAAAGATACATTGATGATAGGAAGTCTAAGCAATAGTGATAAGTCACTGGTGTGAGTGGTGCATCGATGGGAGAATTCTTGAGTGAACCGATGGTATAAGGTGTGGCCGATTTATAGAAGATTTTGGTGAGACATTTGTATGTTCTTGCCGATATTGATAAAAAGAACTATTTTGATTGTGCTTCCGCTGTGCTCTCCTAGCTCTGCGTCATAGTGGTATCAGAGGGAAAGAATGTTCTTTAGGTAGAAGAAGACAAGATGTCAGAAGGAGAAGGTTCAGAAACATACCCAACAAAGATGACCAATGCTGAGTTGGTGGTCTTAGTGAGAAAACAAATGGCAGAGAGCAAAGCAGTTCGGGCTCAGAATCAGGCATTGAAAGATGAGTTAGATAAGTTGAGGGATAGAGTAGAGAAGGGTGAAGAAGACTCTGGTAAATGAGAAGATGGGGATGAAGAGGATATCCCTAAGCAGGAAGAGATAGAGGTTCCTACAGACTAGAGACCCTTACTTAATGCCCTCAAATCCATGGAGAGAAGAACCATGGATATGAAGATAGACCTGCCAGTGTTTGCAGGAAAAATGGAACCTGATTCAGTGATGGAGTGGATAGACTCCTTGAATAATTTCCTTGAGATAGAGGAAATACCAGACCACCAAAGAGTGAAGATGGCTCAATCCAAAATGAAAGGAGCTGCACTAACCTGGTGGAATTTCATTGAAGATGATAAGGTGAAAGAAGGACAGCATAGAGTTACTACTTTGAAGAAGATGACGCCTTTAGTGAAGGAAGCCTATGTTTCATTGGATTACAATATCCAATTACATAAGAGGAAACAAAATTTTAAGCAGAAGGAGCTAGATGTCAGCTCGTACATAGAAGAGTTCATGAAACTATGTGTAAAAACAAAGGTAAAAGAGGGTGAGGAAGAGAAGGTAGCTAGGTACCTCAATGGATTGAGGTTTAACATCTAAGAAGACCTAAATCTGTATAATCCAGATACAGTTCAGAAATGCTACCAATTGGCACTCAAAGTGGAAGAAAAATTAAAGAGAAGGCATGAGCAGGACAATAGAGGTAGAGGAAGACAACAAAGAGGAGGAAGAAGTCCTTTCAGAGGCAAGGGATTTTGATACCAAGGTGAATCCAATCAAGAGAACAACAAGGGAGACAACAGTCAACATCAAGGGGGAAGTTATAATCAAAGAGGAAATTTTAGGGGCAAAAGACCACTATTTAGAGGAAGATCTTAGGGCAGAGGACTTATCAAATGTTACAACTACAATCAAGAAGGCCACTTAGCCAGCAGATGTCTAGCAAAGGCAACAAGTTCAATAGGAGAAAAGAGGATCAATTTGATCCAAGAATCTGATTGTCAAAGTGTAGCAAGCTCAAGCACTAATCAAAGTGTGAATGCTCCTAACAGTTATGGATATCCTGCGAGAGGAGAATCTTTGATGATTAGAAGAGCAATGACCACCATGAAGGTGCCCAACAAAGAACCCCCACAAAGGAAGTCTCTCTTTAGAACTACTTGCAAGGCAGGAGGAAAGGTATGTAAAGTTCTAATTGACTCTGGATCCACTGAAAATTTTGTGTCTTTTGAAATGGTAGAAAATCTTAAGCTTAGAAGACTGCCACATCCTTGCCCATACAAGGTCTCATGGCTCAACCAAGGTCAGCAAATAGTTGTAGAAGAACAGGCTTGGGTGGAATTTCAAATTGGACCATATAAGGATAGGTTATTGTTTGACATTGCCAAGATGGATGCTTTCCATCTCCTATTTGGAAGACCATGGCAGTATGATTTGAAAGCATATCATGATGGAGTTAGAAACACATATTCAATCACCAAGAATGGTAATGTGATAGAGTTGCTACCATTAATGGAGAATGAGGTGGAATCAAAAGGAAAAGAGGTTAAGGTGATGATGGTAGAAAACAAACAATTCATGAAAGGGATAGTAGAAGAAGGAGCATTCATATATGCTCTAATTCCATGCCTAAAAGTGAACAAGGAACAACAATAAGAAGTTAAGGGAGAGAAGAGGCAGAGGTGCATAGATCATGTTGTCCAAGAATAATTGGACAAGTACAAAGGCATCATCTCTGATGGAATACCAAGTTCCCTACCACCTATAAGAGACATTAGTCATTGCATAGATCTAATCCCAGGATCTACACTTCCAAACAAAGCAGCCTACAAGCTTACCCCAGAGGTAGCAAGGCAGATTGAGGAATTGTTGGAAACAAGCCTAATTGGCAAAAGTTTAAGTCCATGTGCAGTACCAGCTATACTAGCACCAAAGAAGGAAGGCAATTGGAGACTTTATACTGATTCAAGGGCTATCAACACGATAACAATCAGGTATAGGTTTCCAATCCCTAGGATAGAAGATTTGCTTGATTGCTTGGGGGGTGTGAAATATTTCACCAAAATAGATTTAAAGAGTGGCTATCATCAGATTAGGATTAGGCTAGGAGATGAATGGAAAACTGCATTTAAGACCAATGAGGGGTTATATGAGTAGAAGGTCATGCCTTTTGGTTTGTCCAATGCCCCTAGTACCTTTATGAGATTAATGAATGAGGTCTTGAGGGAATTCATAGGTAAATTTGTTATAGTGTATTTAGATGACATCCTGATTTTCAGTAATACAAGGGAAGAACACCTCAACCATATAGACTTAGTCCTCAAAAGGTTACATGAAGAGCAGCTAATGATCAACTTAGCAAAGTGTTTGTTCATGCAGGAAGAGATCATCTACTTGGGATTTGTTATCTCACATAACAAGCTGAAAATGGATCAAGAGAAGGTAAGTGCCATATTGTCTTGGCCAACTCCTAAAACTTTGAATGATGTTAGAAGTTTCCATGGGTTAGCAACCTTTTATAAGAAGTTTATAAAGGGATTTAGTCATGTTTGTGCACCCATGCTTGACACTATAAAAGGAGGACAGAAGTGCAAGTTTACATGGACAAAGGAGGCAGATAATTCCTTTGAAACATTGAAGAAGAAGGTGGCAGAGCAGCTAGTTCTTGCCTTTCCTGACTTCAGCAAGATTTTTCAAGTAGAATGTGATACAAGTCATATTGCAATTGGAGTAGTACTCAGCCAAGAAGGTAGGCCTATTGCATTCTTCAGTGAGAAATTAAATGATGCAAAGAAGAGATACTCATCATATGATTTGGAGATGTATGCTCTAGTATAGTCACTTAAAAAGTGGAGGCATTACTTAATGCCCAAAGAATTCATAGTGTTCACAGACAATCAGGCCCTTAGTTTTATAAACAGTTAAGAAAAGCTAAACCATAGGCATATGAAGTGGGTGGAAACTTTGTAAGCTTTCACTTTCACACTCAAGCACAAGAAAGGGGTCAAGAACAAAGTAGTAGATGCTTTGACCAGAAGGGTTCTAACCATAAATTAGATTCAATTGGAAAGTGTTGGCATTGATTCTTTGAAGGACATGTATGATGATGATGAAGACTTTGGTGAGATCTACAAGGTATGTACTTCTTTTGGAGACAAATATCATGCTAAGTTCTCAAAATTTCTGATCCAAGATGGATTACTTTTCAAGGGTGGAAAATTGTGTATTCCAAGATCTTCTATGAGACTGAATATTATTCAGGAAAAACATTGTGGGGCCATGGCAGGACATTTTGGTCTAGATAAAACTCTTGATCTTGTAAAGAGCCATTACTATTGGCCTAAGTTGCAATCAGACGTAAGAAGATTTATGGAGGCATGTGTAATATGTTAGAAATCCAAAGGAAGATCCACAAACACAAGTTTGTATCAGCCATTACCCATTCCTTCTAGGCCATGGGAGAGCATAAGCATGGATTTTGTATTAGATTTGCCTAGAACAAGAAAAGGATATGATAGTGTTTTTGTGGTAGTAGATAGATTTAGTAAAATGGCACACTTCTTACCATGTAAAACCACTTGTGATGCTTCCTATGTTGCTGATTTGTTTTTCAAAGAGATAGTAAGGATACATGGTTTGCTTTTGAGTATAGTATCAGATAGAGATGTAAAATTTATTGGCCACTTTTGGAGGACTCTTTGGAAAAAGCTTGGAACCAACTTATCCTTCTCATCAGCCTACCATCCTCAAATAGATGGGTAGACTGAAGTGGTTAACCGTTCATTGGGTAATTTACTTAGGTGTTTAACAAGGCAACATGGAGAGAAATGGGATAACATCCTCCCACAAATAGAATTTTCCTATAATGACACCATCAATAGGAGTACAAGAAAGTCACCTTTTCAGATAGTATATGGAATCCATCCAAGGGGTATTCTAGAACTAAGAGATCTGCCTATAGGCAAGCCTATTAGTGCAGATGGAGAAGTTTTTGCTTCAGCCATCAAAGAAGTACATGATCAAGTGAAGAACCAAGTCCAACAAACCACATTAAAGTACAAAACCTATGCTGACAAAAAGAAAAGAGATTTACAATTTGATGTTGGAGATTTGTTGTGGGTAAATCTGAAGAAAGAGAGGCTCCGAAAAGGTAAATATACTAAGCTAATGCAGAGGAAGATTGGACCATGTCAGATTCTAAAGAAGTGTGGACAGAATGCTTACGAGATCCAACTTCCTCCTGATCTTGGATTATCACCCATTTTCAATTTATGTGATTTAACACCATACAAGAAGCATGCAGATGTAGAAGATGAACCATTGCAGGATGTAGCAGATGATGATATTCCTAAGCATGATCCACCCAAATTGAAAAAGATATTAGACTCAAGAGTGATAAAGAAGACAAGGAACAAAGAGTACATGGAGTATTTGGTGGCTTGGTAAGGGCAACCTGATTCAGAGGCTGTTTAGATGAATAAAGATCAGATCACAAACACTGGTGCAGATTTTCAAACTCTAATCTCAAGTGGGCTTGAGATCTCTTCTTCTGGGGAGTATGGTGCAGGAGCACCCCTTCAACAAGATAAATATGCACAAGAGGGAGAAGAATAAGGCTTTAATATATTTTTAGACATTTCATGTTACCATGTAGCATTTGTATGTCAGTGGAAAATGTAACATTTTATGTTGACATTCTATGTTTTAACATCTCTCTTCCCAAGGCTAGTATTTGGCATCATGGAGAACAACAGGGAGTTGGGTTATTAGCAGGATTAAATCAAATGTGTCATATTATCTGATGTTTTGCTTTTTAAGAAAAATAGGTGCCATATGATTAATTAGGGTTTCTACTGTTAACCTTGAAACAAACAAATTCTTGAAAATAGAGGAGAGGAGTGAACAAAATGGAGAGAGGTGGTTGAAAAGAGGAGTTCTTCAATTTTTCCCTATGAAAATGATCAATTGTATGTAGTTGAAAGGAAGGAATAGAAATTCTATCAATTAAGTTTCAAAATTTTAGAGTTTGATGTGAATTCTCTGTATATCAAATTTGTTTGTATATTATCGGTTGCATTTAATTTAATTCTCTTATTGCTGAGATGCATGGTTAAATCCATTCCACTGGTGGATTTTTGTGAAATCAGTGGAATGGACTTGTAAAATAGCTTTCCATTTTTGTTTCATTCTTTTGTTTGACAAGCATGGCCAAATAAGAATTGCAAAATCTATTTCAGAGAAAGTCATCATGGGAAACTCAAATGTACATTTGATGTATATATATATATATATATATATATATATATATATATATATATATATATATATATATATATATATATCAATTATCTGCAGGGACAGTCTATGAAACTATCACATTTACATGTGAGCATCACCCTGTGTATTTGCTGTGAAAAAAATGATATGTATAAAAGTCTGCTTGGGTCAAGTTTGTATTGGTCGCTGAATATACATTTTCTGTATATATCACAAATATATGAAGGTACTTTCCCTGTGTATATCACTGTTGTATTTGGGTATCACCTTGTGTATATCGTGGGACAAAATGTGCATGTAACAGGCCATTCGGATTAAGTATAAGATTGTTTACTAAATTATACAATTAATGTGTGTATTGCTAATGTATCCGAGCATATTCTGTGTGTATCCCACAATTGCATGTAAAGGTCTACTGTTTGTGTATATCGCTAAAGTATATGTTGTGTTAAACCTTGTGTATGTCGAGATTTTCTGAGGAAATACATTTCCTGTGTATACATCAATTGTATGTCGCAGACAGTGTATGTGTATATTGCTATTGTATGCGAGTGTCAGTTTGTGAGTATACTGCAATTGTATATCACTGTTGTATGTTGTGAAGATGCGATGAACATATAGATTTCATAAGATACAAAGGAGGACCAGCCGAGGTGGTAGTGAGTTTGTATGTTGGGTTGTTTTTGGCTTGCGGATACAACGGATGACCGATAATAGCCGGTGACGAGGACCGACGATAGGGAGTTGTCAATTGCATGTTCCTATTGTATGTAACAAATGTGTGTTGAAACATACAAAGGTTCGTGATACAGATGTTAACTGGTCGCAACAGGTAAGAACCTTTCAGTCCACCAGGAAAACCAAGTCAATAAATGTATGTCAGAATATACATTTAAACATACATTTTGAAAGATACAATGGGTGACAATTGAAAGTGTCACCAATAGAGAGTTTATCGGTATGAGTCTTATCATTGGAAGGTGAGAAGAAAGCTACGCTAATGATAGGAAGTCTGAGCAATAGTGATAAGTCATTGGTGTGAGTGGTGCATCGGTGGGAGAATTCTTGAGTGAACCGATGGTATAAGGCGTGGCCAATGTATAGAAGATTTCGGTGAGACATTTGTATGTTCTTGCCGATATTGATAAAAAGAACTATTTTGATTGTGCTTCCACTGTGTACTCCTAGCTCTGCATCAATAGACTAATGAATTGAAGAAAAAAGGGAAGGATTATTTTACTTGAGGGTAGACTAATGACCTCTAAGAAAAATGGGATGCCTACAATATATCAACTTAGGAGTTGTGTAGGCTCCTAAATCAATTATCCTAAGGGTTGATAAAGGCTAATTTATATAGTAACTTAAGGTAAACAAAGTCTTAAGTACCCTATAAATTATAGGATGATGAGATCTAGACTTAATTCTTGTACAAAGTTTATTTGAGGTATGGTTTTGGATGTTGGTTTGATTTTTGGATTTTTGGATAGGTTTGGAATTGATTTTAGATGTTGATGTTGGATTTTGTATAATGTGGATAGGATTTGGATAATATGGATTTGATATTTGGAGTGGAGTTGGAAAGGATAAATTTGGTTGATATTTGGAAATAAATTTGACTAGACTTGGGCTAAGGTTGAGTGAATTTGTGGATTTTTTTGAAAATGGATGTGCAAAAGTCCAAAAATAAAAATCAAGATACTCTTCTAAGGTCAAATGGATAAATGGAGGATAATGGATTTAGATTAGGGTTTTGGATGAATGGACTCTTGTATTAGGATGGAAATAAAGTGAAGGGTTGGGGCAAATATTTGATTGATGAATGGAGTATGACCAAGGATCAAATATCAAAATGATATTTGTCTAAGGTCAAATGGGAGGAGGTAATTGGATTTAGACAAGTGTTGGACTAAGTTGGAGATGGAAATATGGACAAAGGTTGGACTCAATAATTGATTTTGGATTTGGAATAAATGAGTTATGGTCAAGGGTCCAATAATTAAAATGATTTTCCCCCTAAGGTCTAAATGAAATGATGTGGATGGACTTAGACAAAGGTTGAGCTCAATATTGAGGATTTTGATTTTTGGTGATCTTGACAAGGTGACTATGTGCTAAGGTTGGAAAAAGCTCAAAGATTTTAGAATAGATAAGGGAGAACGTGTGGGATATGGCCTACAAACGGTGCTACTCCAGAGAATCATGGTGCTACAATATTGAGGAATGGTGCTGAAATAGATGACTATGGCATTGATTAACAAGTTTATGGCACTATAGGATGAATTTACAGCACTAAATAAAGTGTATATGGTGCTAAACAACAGACAATCTTAGGATTTGAACTAGGTTTTTGATCAATCTTAGATTTTTTGGATATATTGGGCTCAATTCTTTGAATCCTCAAAAGTTGAAAGGTCTAATTTAAGGAGTTCAAATGTTTGATTTTGAAAGGCTCAAATTTTTTTTTGGATTATGTTGATAAGGTTCCCTGGCAATTACATATAAATCAAACAAAAAAAAACACAATGGCTTTTGACTCAAGGTGGACTTTGGATAAATTGTCTTGCATGGGTTTCAAAAAGAAGATACTCCCAGTACATGAACATTCCTAGCATTAGTTAAGTGGGATTATCATACTTTGTAGATCTCACAAAGTAGCCATAGGTCAATCCCAACTCAAAGTGAACCAGGATTCCAATCCCCACTAATACCTTTGGTGCTATAGCTTTGATATATAGGGAAAGTAAGGTCATGGACCACCTTACCTCCTTACCAAGGGCACTTTTGTCCTACCCAAGGTAATGCCAATCTCAAGTATAACGGTATGGTGAGCATCTTCCCATCCTCTGTAGCAGTGTACTACAAAGTATGATGACCAAAAGGTCTTAAGCTAGGATATTATGAGCTTCTAGGTGATTCCTCTAGTTTACTCAAGATAATTGAGGCCCAAGTCCATGAACAAGGGTGTCCCACTCAACTGTTGCTCAACCACATGAGCCTTGATGAACCATGTATCCTAGAGTTATTTTTCTTGGAGGTGAGAGGGTCCTTCCTTTAAAACTATCTTTCAAATCACAATATTTCTATCCCATGTCGGAACATGTGATTGAGGTCATCCCTTGAGGTGATGAAATCCCCAAGCAGGCACCCTAAGAAGAAGCCACCCTTTCTTTTGATCGCCCAAGATTGCACAAGACACAAGGGGAGAGAATATGCAATAGATGACTTCTTCAAGATAACACTTAAAAGCAATAAAAAGTTCACAAATAAAATTTTGATCCCCAAGATCACCCTAAGGTGTGAGGGGAAAGCATATGTCTATTAGTGAACAAGACAAAGAAAACAAATATTTATTCCCCTACTTTAACCTTAGTGTGCCTAAAACTAGTGATAAAAAAGTCTTTGGTTGTGAACCTAAACACAAAATGTTTGTAGTTGATCAAACTAAGCTTTGACAAGCATTAAGATACCTGCAAACAACATGTTAATCCCCTGCACAAGTCTCAAAAATTTGTTAGAAAGATGGCATAGAAACAGAGAAATATGGTGCTACAACAGTTTAAAATGGCACTAAGACAATCCTAAATGGTGCGAAGAAATAGGAAGGTGGCATTGAAATAGCACAAAAGCACACTAAAACAGTCTATTTCAAGGTACATACAGACAACAGATAGTAAAATAAAAATTGCACTAAATAAAAAAGATATGGCACTAAAATAAAACATGGTGCTAAAACAATAACATATGGCGCTAAACCAAAACTTCCCTTTTACTTGTCTATCCACTAGCTTTATGGCACTATTTTGGGCATGTATGGCACTAAATTGGGAAAAACTTGATCCTACCCAAAAGGGTTCAAAAACTTGCATGAGAATTGTCAAAAATGTGTTAGAGAGTGTTAAAAACCTATTTAAGACCCACGAATGCTAGCTTGTAAAGGAAAAACAAGTTAATTTGTAAGAGACAAATAAGAACTATATGAGTTTTAACCTTAACACATTTTTACACAATTTTTGACATTATGACCTCCTGTTTCTGCTACACCCTATCAAAAAATAGAGAGGTGAAAGATATAACAAGTGACAAATAGCAAGAAACTATAATAAAAATTCTTCCTTAGCCAAAAAGTATTAGTAATGTCACCCAAATATGGCATTGAAAGAATAAATTATGGTGCTGAAATAGGTGGATATAGTGCTAAACCAGAAGGCTATGGCGCTAATCCATGGGAAGATGGTACTGCTAGATGAAGATACTACATTGAACAACCTATTTACCAAGAATCTTCAAGAAAAACACTTATAAAACAAGTTAGTTTGGACCATGGGGTGCCATTGGGTGTGCCAAATGAGGACAAAACAAGCTAAAAGGCATGAAAACAATGAGAAAGTGAAAGAAAACACACAAATTATACCTTCAACACCTTGAAGCCTCCTCACTCCTTCATAATGTGGAAGGAGATGCACCCAATTCTCCTTAGCTTTACCCAACTAGCCTATTCAAATGTGGATTGATCTCAAGTGCAACACAAAATGGGCATTATCTAGCTATGAAAATAGAGATTTTAGAGGGATTTTGGCATGATAAACTTGCCCTAGAATTGGATGTGTAAATGGCTTGTGGAGGATCATATTTATAGGCAAATTTTGGGGGAGATTGATCCAACGGTGGATATTAAAAGTTGAGATCAATGATGGAGCATGAAAGATGAGATCAGAGGCTAAGATCTCATCAACAAAAATGGAGGGCTAGGAATAAAATGAATTTAAAATTCATTTTTAGGGAAGTCTTTGCATTAAATGTGATGAGGACACATGAGGAAATATAAAATTATTTCCTTGGGAGGATGTGGAATTTTAAATTTTATTTTATGTGGAAATGTGAGGGACATGTGATAGATGGGAAATTTTAGAACTCACATGTGTGAGCTCATGGCATAGAGAAGAGATTAGCATGGAAATAGTAAGGTGAGGTGGAAGGGTCATGTGAGCCATGGGATTATTTTGGAATTTTTAATTTTGGGTTGTGGGAGAATGAGTTAATGATGCTTTGGCAAAGTTAATCAAGGTGATTAAGTGAATTAATGTGGCTGGAAAAAAAATAGTGAATTGGTTAAACAAGGTTTAAGATTAATTAAATAATGATTTATTTAATTAATCCAGGTCTAGGGGCTAGGTAGGCTAGGGTAGCTAATTAAATATTGGCTATTTAATCAACTAGGCTAGGTGTAGGATAATTAGTAGGGTAGACTAATTAAATAAGTGTGATTTATTTAATTAATTAAGTTTAGGAAAGTGGACCAATTAATCAAATAAAAATTTATCATATTTATTTCATTAATTGGGATGATGTTAGTAAGATATGATGTTGAAATAATTTAATTAATTTAGTTTTAAGGGTAAATTGATGAAGGATATATGGATAATCTAGGGATAAGTTAGGCTAATTAATTAAATAAAAATTTAATTAATTATTGGATGGGAAATTAGTGATGTGGATGGTGGTCTATGGGTAGTTGAAGGGTTAAGACATTTTTAGGTGTCTACAAACACATCACCTTTTTTGTCCAGTGGCACTATTTCTTTCTTGCATAATCTCCATTTCAACCTTTGACACCTGCTAGGCATTGATATGACATGATTTGATGGCCCAAAATTAAAAAAATATGTTTGTTTAGATATGATATCTTAATAAATTTATATAGGTTGGCCCCATCAGCTAAGACCTATACACCTATAGCTTCTACATATACACTTGTAGGTATGACCTATACACTTTTAGTGATGATCAATACCCCTAATACTGTGGTTGTGATGACTAACACATCACCTTTTCTAGCTAATTATGTTGTATGTGGCTTGTATAATCTTGGTTTCCACATTTGAGTCATGTGAGGCATTGATGCAGTTTGATTCAACAGCCCAAGGTAAATAAAAGATGTATATTTAGCTCTATGGGATGTTAATAAATTTATACACTAAGGCCCCAATAGCTAAGACCCATACACTTGTAGCTATGACCTATACACCTATATTTAGAACCTATATGTCATGCCCATCCTTATAGAACACTATAACAATGGCCATGAACACAAAAATGCTACAATTTTTTATTTTTTATAAACTAACTTTTATGGAAAAGACACTTGTTGCACAAGTTAAGGGAGTAGTTTAACTAATTGCTCAAGTCTCCTAATTGATTCTGAATTGTCTCATAGAGTGTACTACTTGGTTTTACAACTATAACAAGTGAAGACTAAAGTAGTTAGCTCACAAAACTAATCATGTGACAAATAAGAATCATATAAACTTAGCAACGAAAAAAATTAACAATATAATTATTCTCATGGATAAAACAATGAATTACATCTATTTAACATGTAAATTAGAACTAAAAAACTTACTACAAACATTAATTTGAAAAAGAGAAGAATACACCCAAAAAGTAAGTTAATTAAATTTGCTCAAGTTATGAAAACATACAGATACAAATGCTTTCAAGTATATATATTTGATTTACATATTCTCTCTGTGTGTGTAAATCTTAAAACATATATATAGATGTATTCTTTCCCAAAAATCCATAGTAAAAAGATAACTTTTATGTTTACATATCTAAATAAAACAACATGAGAGAACATAATGTTATGTCAGAAATTGTCCTCCTATATAGAATGGTACAATTTCCCCATGGTTTAACTCCTTCCCTTTGGTGACCTATCAACCTAGTTTTTATAGACCTTCCTGAAACTTGACTGACCTAGGTTTAACTAGAAGAATCTCACATTTTGGAATAACTAAAGATTGAATGGGAAAATCAAATTTGGATTTGGGGTCCCCTAACCTCCTTGAAGTAGTCTTGAGTGGGAAATTAGGGCTTGGACTTAGGTGCTAGTGCTCTTGTCCTATCCTATTTCCTGGGGTCTTAAATTTCAAAGGGATGTTCGCTCTTGCCGTGCATTATGGGATTCCACTTTCAAATTTTCATTTTTTGTGTGATGTCAACATCTTATTTCAAAGTTTGAAATTCCTAAGGTTGGATATAAAAAGGCATTTGAAAATCATTTCTTCACACATAATCCTTATGCAAACTTGATGCCAAAACTCTACCAAAATTGCCATTGAAGATCAGTAATTTGTTGAAGCTCTTGAAGCCATTTGAATTTTCTATCATGGAGATAATAGATGAAGATTAAGAATCAATATCTTTAGACTATCTTTCTCTTCTTAGGGTTTGTACACCTTTTGTATAATCGAGAGAAGGGTTGAAGCCTCCAACATCGAGCTTGGAGATCCTTTGTGGACATTGCTAATTTGCCTTCTTGTTCATGAAAGTCTTCATTGCTTTCACCTCCTTGAGGTGAAGTTGTGTTTTGTTCATTGAGTTGATGCAAGTTGTTGATATTCCCTTCATTGAGACATCTAGGGTTTGATATTTCTGCATACACTTTGCTAGGGTTTGCACACACATTTGTAAATCTTAATCTCTAGCTATTGTTGAGGGGGAAACACTAAAATAGGGCTTGACTGAGGCAAGATCCTATATAGCTGCAAATATTTTTCTCCTCCTTTTGTATGTGTAGATTGCATTTGTCAAGATCCAGTGGAAAGGAGTTGCAGGAAGGTTCATGTTGTAGACACAGTCATGATGAAATTTGAATTTTAGGATTCTGAGAGTTTCGAGACACTGGGACTATCGCCCTAGTCCAACCAGGTGATTTTTCTATGATTAGGGAACCTTTGGAGATTGTGAAGCAGCTGGTGTAGAAGATTCTGACATCAGGAAACTTTCAGGACATGGGGACTAGCACCCTAGTCCAACTGCTCCTTAATTTCTAGCTACACTATCTCTCAATTGCTTCTTTTACATTTCTATTGTTATTTCATCAATATCTATGTCAAAAATTGAGTTTGTATAATATGACATACAAATTAGGGTTTCAAGGTTAGAGAAAAAACTAACTTGTAAAACCTGATTCAAACAGTCACATAGACACAATTAACAAGAAAAGTGAGCATTGGAGATCTATAGTTTATCCCTATACTTTCCCTTTGCTTCCCTAATGTTTTAGTAAGTGAAAGTGTAGGACTTCTATCATCCATCTTGCTTCCACATTTTCAACCTAAACACACACACACACACATAGAAAATACACATACCAGAAATTGTATTGAAATACTAACATCATAACAATTTGTTTACTTCTAAATTAAACATACAAGAGAATGATATATATCTATATATATACAACATAAAACTCCATGGTATACAACAAAGATATACACAGTCAAAACTATATATATATATGATATATATTATAAAGAATCAAAAGACATATACATCATTATTTAAATAAACTTGTGTAGTAGCATATATATGAAAGTTGCAACCCAACCTTGACTGGCTCAACCAAGCCCTAGCCCAGCAAAGGGCTAGCCATAAGGGGCCGTGAGGGGAGGCAATGGCTTCCCATGGCTCCCATAGGCTCCAAAGGGGCAGTGGTAGTCATGGAAGCCCACGACTACCTTGAGCCTCAAACAATATTAAAGAAATTACATTTTTTTAATGCAAAGAATAAAAATGATACAGTTACTACTATACATAGTAATATATAATAGAAACTAAATTACTTTGTTATGCATGGAAATAGCTAGTACTCAACCCCAAATTTAATACAAAATGTATCATATTACTTGGATTCTTTAATCAGATGTGATATAGTAAGGTTTTATATAAAAATGGACCATAAATCTATTATACCCAAACATGGATATCAAAATAAATATAGTGATATTTTTCAGAATAGCTAATAGAGATAAGCAAAGATTTGAGCTAAATTGTGTACGAATATTTTCCTTTCCTCTTCACGGGAATACAATAGAATTTATTCACACATTGATATCCAAAATCACATACTTTCAAGATGGATTTGCTCATCCATTAAAACAAAACAAGCTAGCTCAATATCTATATGGCTGAAATGAAACCTGCACACACAATGAACAACCTAGTCCTACTATCCTCCCAACCGTAGGGCTTAGTTTACAAGCCCACCCCAAGCAGGAGATAATTCTCAAGTGTCCAAATAAAAACCAATGAATGAAGGACAAAATTCATAACTAGATTTAAACCAAATTACATATGGATGAATCACACACAAAGAATCCTTTTTGGATTGTTGCAAAGAGGGAGAGAGGGGATTCCCTTCCCTCTTGGGGAAAATCACAACATTAATACTTCCTTCCACATATAATACCATCACAAAAATCATCTCCACAATGCTTCAAACCCTCACTTCACAAAAAACCCACATCACAACTCCTCCATTTACCCCACAACACTACAACCCTTCCAACCAACACCACAATCCACCACTCCACAACCCTTCCAACCACCAAAACCCCCACATCCAACATTATACAAATACACAAAAAAATTCCCCAAGAGAGTCCACACCTCTCTTAACCCCACACAAGGGAAGTTTTCACACCTTAATGGAGATATGATCCCTTATACACCCAAACCCCAATCACATACAAACCAAAAAATAGCCAACAATTTGCAATAAAACAATCAATTATTTTACACACACACAAAACACCAATGGTATACAACAACAACCTAATCGTAAATCCACAATTTCAACCATAAATCTAAAAACCAAAATAATTTTGCAAACACTACCTTGCTTGTCCAAGTTAGGAGCAATGTAGAAAATTAGGTACCAAATCAGCAAAAATGCTCTCAACTAGAAAATTCCAGTCACCTTCAAGGCCTTCCTTCCATCACCATCAATTTTTAGCCAATGAAAGAATTCCAATATTTACCTAGTACACCTAATATTGTGGGGCCAAGGACTGATACATCACCTTTTTTAGCCAATTGTGTTGTCTCCTAATTTGATTACCATCATTAATTCCTTTGAGACCTAGCATCCATTTGTTGGAATTATATGGTAATCAATATTGTCATTGATGTTAATAAGTGTGTGTTGTCATTGGTATCAACTGTGTCAAGAGTATGAGTAGTTTCTATTGGGTAGAGATCAGAGATAAGGTTGAGCAGAGTTTAGGATATGGCAAGATTGTGAGTTTGAGTTGTTTATGAATGTTAATATAGTGATGATGATGTTGGTAAAGTGTTCCTATTGCTAGGTCTCCAAATTTTTTTGAGAAAATTTTATTAATATTGGGAATGGTGAGTTGAAGAAGTCTTCTAGCTTATAGAGTTGTGATCAATTTTTTTCTCTGCATTTCTTTTGTGTTGGAGATCTAAGTGTGTAGTTTGGATATGTGGTTTATAAGTGTTTGAAGATACTAAATCCAAAATTTGGTGCTCTAGATTATTGTGCAGTAAAAGTTATGTTCACCAGTTTGAGAATAGTGTTTGTAGTGTGTCTGAGAGAAAGTGGTTTGCTCTGCATTTCTTTACAAAGTGGTTTTAGGTGTTACAATTCTTGATGTGTGCTTATAAGATCCTTATCTATCTTTAATCTAGAAGGTTCATGATTTAATGATCTAGAAAGTGATTTCTTTTGTAGCAGAGTTCAATAGTGTTGTTTGTAAGCAGATTGTGAACTTTCTTCAAGTGAAAGTTGTTGTGGTTGAATTTAATATTTTTTAGGTGACTTTAAGATGTTTTAGGATGTTTCTAGATTGTGTTAAATCTTTGTACAAGATCTGTGAGGTGTGTTTATGTGCTTAATTGTTCATAGTGTCTACACAAGTTTGGATGATTTGGTTGTTTACACTAATTGTGGTTGTGCTTAGTTGATTGTGGAAGTGTGGAATAACATGTAAGAGTAGATTTAGATCCATGCTAAGATGTGGCATGGTTTGCATTTGTTCCCTTCCTTTGCAGGAATGTTTAGGTCAAGACCTAATTTGAATTTCATGGTTTAAGTTGTCTTTCTAACCTTGGAGATTGATTTCAAGGTTGATGGTGGTATAAATAAGTGTCAAAGATTCATGACTATAAGTGTGCATGAGGGAGACAGTGTTTGTGATGTGAATTTGATTAGGGTAGTGAGAGATTTCATGTGCTAGGATACTAGATGCAACGAGTAGAATGTGTCTTCTATTTTTAATGATGTTATGAAGATATTGTTTGTATTGTGATGGATATTGAGCTTCATTGGAACTAAACTCCATGCATAAGTTAGATGCAACAATATCAGTTTAAAGCCTGGTAGTGAACCATTCTTCTCATATTTCTTTCTTTTTCAGTGGGCAGGGAGTCCACTTGGATAGTGAGTCCACCTATAGTGAGCATGTTCTCTCTTTTGGGAAATGAGCCTTCATGTAGAGAGCCTTTGTAATTTGGTATTGCTACTACATTATATTGTGAGCTAATCCTCACTATAGTTTTTCCCTTTTATGCTTTTCCACATAAAATCTAGTGTTCTCTTTTGTGTGGTGTTATTATGATTCAGTTTCAGTTGTTTGATTTTCATGCTTAAACATCATAACATGTTTAAAGGTTAATGTGGATTTGAATGTTTGTAAGAGTTTGAATTTTTGTTACAACTAATTCACCCCCCTCTTAGTTGTCTTGTGTATTCAACAATTGGTATTAGAGCAAGGTTCGTTAGAAGATATGTTAATGCTTGAGGAAGATATGAGATGGTAAACTAGAAGAATGTTCCCCTTTTTGATGGATCTTCAGAAGATGAATGCATGTATGCGAGTAGTGAAGAAATCAATCTTGCTCTTGAAGACCTAGAGAGGACTAAAGAAGAAATCAAAGATCTGAAGGAGAATGCTAAAGAAGTAGATGAAGCTATTAGAAAATTAAGAGATAAAGTCAAGAAGTTCAAAGAAAGAAATAAGGAAGTCAATAAACAATTAAAATAGGAAATGATTCTATGAATGGTCTAAAAGTGAAAGTTGAAGAAAAGGCAAGGATTGAGGAATATCTGAACGTAATGGTGAAAGACAAATCTAAAAAATGTATAAGTCTTGAACAAGAAGTTGTGAATCTGAAATCAGATTGGGAGAAGGCAAAGAATTATGAAGAAAAATTCAAGATAAGTTTTGCAAGACTTGATTAGGTGATTGCAAGTTAGAAAAGTCCCAATGATAAAGAGTGTTTAGGATTTGAAAAAGGAGAAAGTTCAAAATCAGATTAGACTTCAAATTAGAGGAACAATGGCAAGCAAATCTAGAATCAAAAGAATAAAGCTAGAAGACCTCTAGTCAGACAATCAAATTCTCAAAGGTATCCATCTTTCAATGGTTTTTGTCATTCATGTAGTAAGTATGGACACAAAGAAATAGAATGTAGAAGTAGAACCAATCAAAATGTTCCATCCTTCTCTGTCAATGCTTCACATACAATAAAGTTGGTCATAGAGATACTGTATGCAGAAGTAAAGTGAGTTAGAACTCTATTAGGTGTTTTGCATTCAATAAAATTGGTCATAAAGCTAATGAGTGGAAAAGTCAAAAAATGAATGGCTATAACAATAGTAGAATGACTCAATCCTTCAATGGCTACTATTATATATGTAATAGATTTGGGCACAAAGCTAACCAATGTAGATCTAGAATGAATGAAAGGAATACTAGTCGAAGGAATGTTGTGTGCTACAATTGCAAAAAGACTGGACACATTTCAAAGTTCTAAAGAAGTAGAGGCATGAAGAAGGATAATCTGGTGGAGAAGAACAAGCCAATACAAAAATTTGGTCTAATAGAAACTAAGCAGGAGATGAGTAAGATTTGGATAAAGAAGGAAGTAATAGAGGTTAATGGTGAGCCAGTACCAACATCCTATGTAGATATTTCCTCAAGAAACTAAGATGAGAGATTTTTCTCAGGGGGAGTCTTATTGAAAATTCTTTCTCCCTTACCAAAGGAATGGTGTTGATGTCTCAACATGAAGGTTTAAGTTAGGACAGAGATAGTGATTGTAAAGTACAAAGGTAGAGTTGTGCAGATTAGATTGGTTGGTAATGAGGATCTTATCCTCCACAAGAAGTCCATTGTGCAAGAAAATTTGATCAGAACACAGTTGTTTCTAGTATAGAGTAGTAATCATGTTGATTAGAGGTGTTTGGGATCTACAAATAAACTCAAATGTGAATGGATATGAATCAAATGAGTCTCCAAGGAGTGAAGAAAAAAAGGATAAATAAAAAGAAGTACAGGTTGAAGAACAAGAAGCTCCAAGAAGAATCCCTAAAACTCCCAAGTATGTGCAAAAGCATCACTCTAAAGATTAGATCATTGGTGATAAAAGAAAAGGTGTATTGATAAGAAGGAAAGCTACTGAAGAATAGGTAAATCTATGTTTAATTTCTAAAGTTGAACCTAGAATAGTTGTTGAGGCATGCAAGGGTGAGTATTAGATGAAGGCAATGGAAGAAGATGTAATGCAGATTGAGAAGAATCAAACTTGGGAACTTGTCCTAAGACCAAAGAATAAAGATGATAGGAAATGTATAAGTGGTGTGTTCTTTCCTAGATGTAGATTGTTGTCTTGGCTAAGTAAGAAACAATATTTAATATCTTTATCTACTATAGAGGTAGAGTATATTGTTGCAGCATCATGTTGTACATAGGTGTTATGGATGAGACAAACCTTGAAGTATATCAATGTTGTCTATGACAATCCAATTTCTATTTTCTGTAATAATACAAGTGCTATTAGCATTTCAAAGAATTTGGTGATGCATTCAAGGACAAAGCATATCTGAATTAGGTATCACTTTCTGAGAGAGAAGGTTGCAAAGAATGAAGTATGTGCCTACAATGGATTAGGTTGCTGACATGTTCACTAAGGCTCTTATTAAGGATACATTTGAGTATCTCTAATAGAAGTTAGAGGTTATTGCCCCTCCTTTGAACTAGATGCATAAGGAGATGCACCAGTCCAGTGGATTGTAAAATTCATTCTTTCTAGACTGATGATTGGAGGCTACCTCTCAAGGGGAGTAGGTAGTGGTCATTATTATGGTTGCAATCATGGGGAGTAAGAGTTGATACAATTTGGTGTGCACTCCTAAGGGGGAGTATTCAAAGCAGTGAAAGAAAAAGATGTTACAGAGTAGTAGTGAGTAGTGTAAGTATGTGCAGTATCATAAAAAAGGAAATTTGTGTCACCCTTTTCCATTGATGTCAATGGGGGAGAGAGAGTTCATGTGAAAAATAATGGGAGAGAGAGAGAGGAATGTGAAAATGAAAAGAATCAGTGATCATAGAGAGAGAGTAAGATGTGTAAAACAAAAGGGGAGAACAAGAAAGAAAAGAAGGTGCAAAATTGTGTCTTGATGGTTTTTCACATCATGTGTTGCCATAAATGACAAAAGGGGAGATTGTCCAAAGTATGTGGTAATTAGTGTTGTCATTGATGTCAACAAGTGTGTGTTGTCATTGGTGTCAACTGTGTTAAGAGTATGAGTTGATACAATTTGGTGTGCACTCCTAAGGGGGAGTATTCAAAGGAGTGAAAGAAAAAGATGTTGTAGATCAGTAGTGAGTAGTGTAAGTATGTGCAATATCATAAAAAAGGAAATTTGTCACCCTTTTCCATTGATGTCAATGGGGAAGAGAGATTTCATGTGAAAAACAACGAGAGAGAGAGAGAGGAATGCGAAAATGAAAAGAATCAGTGATCAGAGAGAGAGAGTAAGATGTGTAAAACAAAGGGGGAGAACAAGAAAGAAAAGAAGGTGCAAAATTGTGTCTTGATGGTTTTTCACATCATGTGTTGCCATAAATGACAAAGGGGGAGATTGTCCAAAGTATGTGGTAATTAGTGTTGTCATTGATGTCAACAAGTGTGTGTTGTCATTGATGTCAACCGTGTCAAGAGTATCAGTAGTTTGTGTTGGGTAGATATCACAGATAAGGTTAAGTAGAGTTGAGGATATGGAAAGATTGTGAGTTTGAGTTAATTGTGAATGATGAGATAGTGATGATGATGTTGGTCAAGTGTTATTGTTGTTGGGTCTGCAAGTGCTTTTGAGAAGATTTGATTAATATTGGAAATAGTGTGTTGAAGAAGTCTTATGGCTTACAATGTTTTGATTGAGTTTTTGCTCCACATTTCTTTTGTGTTTGAGATCTAAATGTGTGGTTTGGATAGGTGGTTTATAAAGTTTTGAAAATACTAAATCTAGAATTTGGTTCTCTGGATCATTATGCAATAAAGTTGTGTTCACCAGATTGAGAACAATGTTTGATAGTGTTTGTAGTTTGTCTCAGAGAAAGTGTTTTGCTCTGTATTTCTCTGTAAAGTGGTTTTAGGTGTTGTAGTTTTGGATGTGTGCTTATAGGATCCTTATCTATATTCAATGTAGAAGGTTTGTGATTTGATTATCCATAAAGTGATTTCTTGTGTAGTGGAGTTTGACAGTGTTGTTTGTAAGCATATTGTGAACTTTCTTTAGATGAAAGTTGTTGTGGTTAAATTTGTTGGTTTTTAGGTGACTTCAACATGTTTTTGGATGTTTTTATATTGTGTTAAATATTTTTGAAAGATCCATGAGGTGTGTTTACTTTTGAGGAAGTGTGTCCTTAATAGTTCATAGTGTTTACACAAGTTTGGCTAACTTGGTTGTTTACACTAATTACAGTTGTGCTTAGTTGATTGTGGAAGCATGGAATAACATGTAAGAGTGGATTTAGGTTTGTACTAAGATGTGGCATGGTTTGCATTCATTCCCTTCCTCGGTGGGAATTTTTAGATCTAGACCTACTTTGAATTTCATGGTTTAAGTTGTGTTGCTGAACTCGGAGATTGATTTCAAGGTTGATGGTGGTATAAATAAGTGTCAAGGATTCATAACTATAAGTGTGCATGATGGAGATGATGTTTGTGATGTGAATTTGATCAGGGTAGTGAGAGATTTCATGTGTTAGGCTATTGGATGTAGTGAGCAGAAGGTGTCTACTATTTTTAGTGATGCTGTGAAGATATTGTTTATGTTGTGATGGATATTGAGATTTATTAGACCTGAACTCCATGCATAGGTTAGATACAACTATATCAGTTCAAAGCCTAGAAATGATCCCTTCTTCTTTTCTTTCTTTCTTTCTCAATGGGCAGTGAGTCCAGTTGGACAGCGAGTCCACATGTAGTGAGCATTCTCTCTTTTGGGTAGTGAACCCTCATGCAGTGAACCTTTATAATTCAATATTGCTACTATATTATATTGTGAGCTAATCCTCATCATGGTTTTTCCCTTTTAGGATTTTCCACATAAAATCTAGCATTCTCATGTGTGGTGTTGTTATGATTTAGTTTTAGTTATTTTGTTTTCATGCTTAAACATCATAACATGTTTAAAGGTTAATGTGGATTTGAATGTTTGTAAGGGTTTGAAGTTTTGTTACAATTGATTCAAACCCCCCTTAGTTATCTTATGCATTCAACACCATTGATGCAGTTTGATATGATGGCCTAGGATAAATAAACATCTATGTTTAGTACTACAAGGTTTCAAAAATTTATACTTGTGGACCCCACTAGTGCATTCAAGTTTTCATACATTTAAAATAAAATTATTGTGTGCCCCAAATAACACTTTAGCTTTTTCAACCAATGGTGATGCCTCGTTAACTTTGCATCTTTATTTTTTCCTTGCAGTTCCATAAACCACTGATTTCATTTTATTCAATAGTACAAGTTAACTAAAATATGTACCTTTTACCTTTTAATGGAAAAGAGACAAGGGACACAAAGAAAAAACCATTGACATATATTTATTTGGAAGGAAATAAAATAGGGACTATTGATTTAGTTTATCTAAAAAAGAAATATAAAACTAACTATTAAAAATAAATATTTAAATCTGTTGGTCATAATAAGGTGCTAAGAGGAGGGAGGTGAATCAACATACACTAAAACTTAAACAGATATTTGCATATAAAATTAAATAATTCTAAAGAACAAAAATTAAATCATGAATCACAAATCACACTACTTATTTTATGTGGAAAACACTAAAACATGGAAAAACCATGGTGAGGATTAGCTCACAATATATAATGCTCACTACAAAAGTATTACAACTTTGTTTTAGGGCTACAACCCAAGGAAGCTACTAGTCCATGTATTTATGGTTACAACAATTACAACTTTGATTTAGGGCTACAACCCAAGGAAGCTACTACTCCCTAAGTAATATTCTCACTGCAATAAGATTTACAAATATAGTAACTACATGTATTGTTGTAAAGAGAACATTTGATTTATGTTGGTAATACAATTTTCTATTTCTATTCAACACATGCCTTCAAACTAATTCTGCACACTTCATATATTACATTCTACTCTACTTATCTTCATAGTTTGATCTCCACATCACAAAATGAATTTTATCTTCTATAAATATCCTTCATAATACTTCAAAACATTGATTAGGTTAGCTAAAAAAATGAGACATGTGGCTTGTGGTAAGTCAGCCTATGCACACTTCAAAACATCACCATATGCACTTGTAGAGATGAAACATGACATGATCTTCACCAAAATAGGTCAACACACACTTCAATCACCCTAATAATTTTTCTATCCACATGAACAATCACCGCTCAATCACCAAGTCACTTAGATCAGGTTTGCACATAGATGACAGTGAAGATAAAGCAAGAAACTACCAACTGTTCATACAAAGTGGTACTAGTGGAATACAAACACTCTAAAATTTTGACAGAGTGAACTTCAACCATCACTAATCATCTCCTGAAAACTACATTCCAAAAGGATCAAATGCGGTGGAATGTGGAGCATTCCAATTTGATCACTTAAACTCCAAGCTCTATTTGCACACTTTGGTATTCTACGATTGTTTCTAACATTCACCGCAGAAGGAGTTATGAGTTGAAACTTTGTAATTAGACTCCTTGAAGAATCCAAATGCTTATTCTAGAACCACAAGCCAAGATTTTGCAATGCAGAGAAATGTGGACCAAAACAAGGTGACTCTACCTTAGGATATGCATTGTGAATGCCTTAGTCAGATTTATGCTTCTTGTCATTAAGTGTGGTATTCCCAACTAATGAGATATACATGTGGAGATAGAAGAAACATGCAAGGACATAAGTATTTACCTTCACATTATGTTCAAACACAAAACTAATAACCTTACCATACTTAGATTGTTTTCTCTTCTCCCAAACTAGTTTTCCTTGACCATGCTAACTCTTCCTCTGTATTAGTCTGTCTATACCTTTCCATATACTATGCTGACATCAATGACAACACATATTGCCAACAATCTCCCCCTTTTTCATTGATGGCAAGATATACTTCCTCTTAGACATATATTTCTCTCTCCCCCTTTGACATCAGGGACAAAGGGTTTGATATCCTTTGCTTGTATTCACTCAAAGACTATATAGACTCCCCATTAAAAATGATTTATAAACTATACTCCCCTAAGATGAAGATTGCTCAAAAATATATGCTATGTATATGGTGTGAATCTACTACCCTCCGCAATACTATATACATAAAAAGTTGTCTTAATTTAATTACCCTTACAACTCACTTAGATGATATAATAGTCTTGTAAATTATCTTGAGTTGTTGAAGAGTTGCAGTCCAGTTGACACTTTCTGAGGCAAGCATATGGTTCTAACATTCACACTACATGTATATCTCCTCAACTTTGACTATGTTGCTTGGGGTCTTCATCCTTTGATCTACCTTTTCTGCTTCCCCTAGCAAGCCAGACAGTGAGGCAATTCTTAGATTTACTACCTCCATCAATTGACCAAATTGTTTCTTCAGGTTTTCTCTTTGGTCCTGTAGTTGAGATAATTGTGCATGAATGTTTTCAACTTGTGCCCTAGTTCCACCATTCTTATCCTTTGAGAAATCATATGTTTAAAAAAAATAGATATTTGTGAATCAATGGAGTTAATATGAGCTTTGATATTCTTAGTGGAACTTGGCCATTTTAGGCAGAACATATATAATGTTGTGGCCTCATCAATGCAAACTTTGAATTTCTTCAAATTTTCTTTAACCTTATTATGTGCATTAGCACATTTGTCAATCATCTTAGACATTTCCTTATCATTTATTCTTCTTGTTGTCTCTTGTTCTACTTTATGATCTATGGGAGGAGTGACCTTTGAAGGAGTCCATTATCAACTTGATCTTTTACTCTAGAGATAGAGAGGGGTCAATGGTTGCCTTTGGTAACCCTTGTATCAATTTCACAGCATCCTCCATTGCACTGGATTTCATCAAGTTTTCTTATAAAAACTCTTTTCTTATAGAGGAATGCAATATATCACTAAGTTGAAACTTATGAAGAGGTCAAATACTTGATAGGTCTACTTGTCCCTCATGAGTAGGAATCTACAAGACTTGAGGTCTAACTACTAGTTGAAACTGCAATTGTATATCTAATAGGTCTTTGAGTGATTTCATCTTTGAAGAACTCTAACCTATACCATTCATTTCTTCTAATTACTCTCCCTCCTCAATTTCTTCATTATCCTCTTTATCCTTTTGTTCCTCATCACTCTTTCCTTTTTCTTCCTAATTCTCCTTAGAATTATCTTCTTTCCTTTCTTAGATATTTCTTGTATTCTTCAGAGGGGGAAAATCATGTCTTGTATCAAGGTTGTCTATAGGAGACATACTTTGTTCTACAGGGGTATCTAAAGGAAGTAGATTTATTTTACTTGACCCTTTGTGATTGGTTCTCTAGTATCCTTAGGAGGACCAATCTCCTCATTCTTTTTAGGCTTGTCACTACCTTCCTTATTGCCTTCAGAGGCAAACTAATCAGATACATCTTTAATAATTCCACACCAATTTCTATTTCCTTGAGAATTTCAACAGTTTTCTTGAGTATCTCCTTTTTCAATTCCTTTATCTCTTACTCATCCCTTCACATCAGAGTATTATGTCTTCTTTTAGTTCTAAATTTCTTTGTTAGAATTTTAGATACTTTGACTTTGTCTTCCTTAGTGATGGAGGGACAAATCTTTTCAATTGCTCTTTTTTCATCTCAATTTCTTCACTCAAAGCCTCATTTATCCTTTTAGTAATAACATCACCAAGGTTTTTAGGTAGTTGTTCTATAATTTCAATTAAGGTGAAATTGTGGGCTCTCATATATCTAATTGTTGCTTCTTCAATGGTAGATTTGTCATTACAAAGTCTTTCATCATAAATTCCTACAACTTCCTTTAGGGCATCATATTCTGTGATTGTATTCACTGTTGCCTCAAGTTGGAAGGGAACAAAGTTAGGTTTCTTGAACCTCTTTGCTTTTCCTTTTTCTTTCTCCTTTGAAGTATCTTCTTCTTTAGTTTCTTCTTTGGTTCTTTTCTTCCTTGCCATAGTCTCAATCTCTTCTTCCTCTTCTTCTTCTTCTTTAATGTCTTCGACATTCACTAGATTTATCTTGCCTCTTCTGGCCTACCTCTTCTATCTAAGCTTCTCCACCTTAGTAGTCTGAGTTTGTCCAAGAATCTTTGTTGTACTTCTTTTGATAGGTAATGATGATCCAAAGGGAACAAAGGTAGTGGCTATGGCTGATATTGATCTCGTTCTTCTTGGAAGTTATGCAGAGGAAATGGCTTGTGCTTCTCCTGCAGAGCCTTTAAGAGATTTGTGTATCTTTTCCAAGTAAGTTTTCATTTTCTCTACCCTAGATTTTGTCTTTTTTGCTTTCTCCTCTACATCCTTTTTAATTGACTTGTTGATGATTTCATCATATGTCCCAAATATTTCAATAGAGGGATCTTTAGGTTTGTTGAGTAGCATACCAACATATCCTATCAAATCAAACTCTAAAACCTCATAGGGTAAAGTAGAATCTAGAATGTTCTAGGCTCAATAGCGTCCATGTAATAGTTGTCTTTGTTAACCATGAATGTTATGTCATTTTTATAGTTTTCTACTACATTAGCATGTATCATTTCTCTGGATTGCATATCACTCTAGAATGTGTTAAAAACCCCAAAATAGAGTGTTGGAGTGCTTATGATCAAGGAAAATTCTCATTTATTTTTTTATTTGGTGGGCAATAGGGGTATTTGGATTCCACACCATTCCTTTCACTAAAGGCAATTAATTCAAAAAGTAGAACATAAGGCATATAATTAGATAGCCATATTGGAATTTATATTTTGACTCCTTTGTCCTCTTTAGATTGTCTAATAGTTTTTTCTATAGGAGTTTATATAGGTGAAAATCTTTTCCCTCTTTGACCATTTGATAGGTAGTGTATATTACTATTGTAGAGGTTGAGTTATACCTATTAGTGTAGTAGATTTGATGTAGGAGCATCTAGATGTGTAAGGGCAATCTTACATCACCCAAAAAGAAGTTAATTCAAAACCATTGTAGTTGTTCTCATTTCTTCCCATAATTAGTGTTTTTGGTTCCATAATATCTTGAATAATAATGTAGGACTTTCAATTTTTCCAAAACTGCTAAAAATAGCGATCTGCCTGTTTAGGAAAGTGTACCTGCTATTTTTAGAAAGTTTGTATTTGGGCATGTAATGAAGTAAAAACTTCCATAAAGTTACATAATGGAAATATAAGACCTTTGGCAAAGGAATCAGGTAAAGATCATTTGTGAGCTAAAAAATATTAAAGTTTTTGTTTTCCGAAAAGTCCCTAAAAATTTACAGAACGAGATATGAGGCACTAAAACTTCTCATAATGTCTCAAAAAGTTGACAGAAATTCATTTACAAATTTCTAGTATGATAGTTTACATCACGAGCTTTCTAGTGCTTAAAACAGTTTGTCAATCGAACACTCAGATCAAAAGTTATTCTTCCCGGAAGTTGACCTACTTTTGAAGGGATTTGCAAAATTCAAAATTTAGCTGGAGGCTGTCAAAAAGTGCTATTTATGACTATTTTGGGAACCCTGGGTAGGGGTAGAGTCAAGGGGGCCAGTGTGGAGTCAAGAATAGGTGGGAAAACAGAAACCCTAGCTGATTTGGGGTTACAGAAGGTTGAAGATTCTAGAGTCTTGAGGTTGGGAAAGCTGTAATGTGTTGCAGCGAGTAAAGGATTTATCCTCTGATTGTAATTGAGCTTCTGTAATGTAATGAGTTGCCTAGTTCAATAAAAGAAAGTTCTATTTGCTATGTTCAATATCTATTATTATGTGTTTTGTGATTTACCCCTTCATCAAGTGGTATTAGAGCGAGGGTTCCTGAGTGTGTAGACAGATCGCCGACCATGAGGCAGTTTACTGCGGAGACCAAGATGCCTCCATGAAGAAATCATGTTGGGAGGAATGCTTTGACAGAAGAGGGGTTTAGAGCCCTACAAAGGCAAATCGATGCATTGCAAGAGGAGCTACAAAGAGGGTTTGAGCCGAGGACGAGAAAAGAAAGTGAAGGTGAAGATGAAGAAGAGCTATCTAAGGAAGAACAAGAAGCTGCCGGAGATCCTCCATAAGTTAGGTTGTTGAGGGCCATTTCAAAGATCAGAAAGAGGGCCAGGATTGAAGTTTCTACATATTCTAGAGATTTGAATCTAGAATAGCTTATTGATTGGATCAATGACATGGAGGAGTATTTTGAGTATGAAGATGTGGAGGACCCAGATCAGGTTAAGTTTGGAAAAACAAAGTTGAAGGGCCATGCCAATATTTGGTGGAAGGAGGTCCAATTAGAGAGGAACATAAGAGGAAAAGGAAAGATCTCCAGATGGGATCGAATGATGGAGAAACTAAATAAGTAGTTCATTCTTGTGGACTATGAGATGGAGTTGCTGAAGAAGCTACAAGGACTGAAGCAAGGCAACAAGTCTGTTAAGGAGTATACATAAGAGTTTTATAAAATTACTATCAAGACAGGCCATGCAGAGCCCAACAAGGAGAAGGTAGCCTATTACATTAATGGGTTGAGGCTGAGTATTCAAGAGGAGTTGAGCCTGGTCAGAATGACCACCATAGAAGATGTGTACTAGTTTTCCCTGAAGGTGGAAGAGAAGCTGAATAAAAGATTTGACATCAAGCAAAGGGGAAGAGGTCAAGGCAGAAGGACTAGTGGAAGACCCCATGGGGGCCTAAATGAAGATGTAAAGAAAAGTGAAGAAGCTGGCACTAGTTGAAATCAGAGAGGTGACAATACCTACCGCCCTCATGACCAGAACAATGGTGAGCAAAGAGGAAGAGGAAGAGGCAGACCTGGGCAAGGACCTAGAAGAGGAGGTTTTAGAGGAACTTGTTTCCAATGTGGAGAAGAAGGGCATTGAGCATATGAATGTCTGCAACATCAAGGAAGGACGAATAGAAGACTTGAAGGTAATGCATGAGTTGTACATGTAGATGAAGATGCACAATCTGAGCATTCTAAAGATGTTGAAAGGGGAGAAACCCTAGTTGTCAGAAGAACTTTGTTGAATGAGGAGAGAGAACCCAATCAGAGGAAGAGTTTATTCTTCACAAGGTGCAAATGTGAAGGTAAGTGTTGTGATATTATTATTGACAGTGGAAGCACTGATAATCTTGTTTCAGAGGAGATGGTTGACAAGTTGAAGTTGACAAGAAGAAAGCATCCACATCCATATCAGATTGCATGGTTGTAGAAGGACCATAGAGCTTTGGTCAATGAGCAATGTTTAGTGAAGTTCAAGATTGGTGACTACCATGATGAGGTGTTGTGTGATATCATACTGATGGATACATGTCATATGCTATTAGGGAGGCCGTGGCAGTATGATAGGAGTGCTGTCCATGATGGCCATGCAAACACATATTCCCTAACAAAGGATGGAGTTCATCATAAGTTGAAGCCCTTGAAGGAGGTGGAAGAAAAGATATGTAGTACTGCTAGAATTTGCTTGGTAGATGGTAGGAAATTTTTGGAGGGTATGAAGCATGAGCGTCATTGCTTTGCATTGATTCCTAAGATTAGTCAAGAGAAATGTGAAGATGTACATGTAGAAGTTTCAGATATGTTGGAAGGGTTCTAGGAAATTATCTCTGATAATGTACCAGAAGGTTTACCACCAGTAAGGAAGATAAGTCATCAAATGGATTTGATACCAAGAGCCAGTTTGCCAAACAAGGCTGCCCATAGAATGACCCCTGCAGATAATGAAGAGCTGAATAGACAAGTTCAGGAGTTGTTGAGAAAGGGACTATTAAGGGAGAGCCTAAGTCCATGTGTGGTACCTGTAGTACTAGCACCAAAGAAGGATGGAGAATGGAGGATCTGTATAGAGCCATCAATAAGATAACGATCAAGTATATATTTCCATTGCCAAGAATGGATGACATCATGGATTGTTTGAGTGGAGCCAAGTAATTCATGAAGATTGACCTGAAGAGTGGGTATCACCAGATCCATATCAGAGAAGGAGATGAATGGAAGATAGCCTTCAAGACAAAGGAAGGTTTGTATGAGTGGTTAGTTATTCAATTTGGGCTAACCAATGCACTAAGCACATTCATGCGGCTCATGAATGAGGTACTGAAAGAATTTTTGGGAAATTTTGTTATTATTAATTTGGATGATATTTTGATTTTTAGTAAGACTTGGGATGAGCATCTGATGCATATCAGAAGAGTTCCAGAGAAGTTGAGGGAAGAGAAGTTGTTGATTAATCTGAAGAAATGTAGTTTTACAAAGAAGGAGTTGGTATACCTGGGATTTGTTTTCTCAGAGGAAGGTCTTAAGATGGACCTAGAAAAAGTAAGGGCTATCATTGAATGGCCTACGCCAACGAGTGCAATGGAGGTAAGATCTTTTCATGGTTTGGCAAGTTTTTATAGAAAGTTTATCAGGAATTTTAGTAGCATTTGTGCACCCCTAACTGAGACAATGAGAGGGGATAGAAAAGAGTTTAGATGGACTAAAGGAGCACACAAGAGCTTTGACACATTGAAGCAAAAAGTCATAGAACAACCTATTTTGGTACTTCTAGATTTTAATAAGGTATTTCAGGTAGATTGTGATGCTAGTGGTAGTGGTATAGGAGCTATTTTGAGCCAAGAAGGTAAGCCCATTACCTATTTTAATGAGAAGATTAATGATGCCAAGAAAAAGTATTTTGTTTATGATCAAGAGTTTTATGCAATAGTCTAGGCTTTGAAGAAATGGAGACATTATTTGTTGCCAAAAGAGTTTGTTTTATATACTGATCATCAGGCTTTGCAGTATCTTAATAGTCAAGGAAAGTTAAATCAAAGGAACTTAAAATGGGTTGAGTTTTTATAGAGTTATACTTTTGTTTTGAAGCACAGGAGTGGGAAGTCCAATAGGGTTGTATATGCCTTGAGCAGAAGGCAAAATTTGTTGACAGTAATGAAGATAGAGGTTGTTGGGTTTGATGAACTCAAAATTTTGTATCCTGAAGATCCAGATTTTGCAGAGGCTTGGAAAGCTTGTTTGGAACCTGTTACTTTGGACAAAACAAAATGGTTGGATTTTATAATCCAAGATGGCATGTTGTTTAGAGGAAGCCAATTGTGCATTCCAAGGATTTCCATGAGAGAGAACCTAATTAAGGAGAAGCATAGTGGGGGGTTAGCTAGACACTTTGGTCGAGATAAGACCATTGCCATTGTCAGTGAAAATTATTATTGGCCACAGTTGCAACAGGATGTGAGGAAATTTGTGCAGAGTTGTAAAGTGTGTCAAATGGCAAAAGGAACAAGTCAGAATACAGGGTTCTATCAACCATTACTTGTACTGGAGAAGCCATGGGATGATATTAGCATAGATTTTGTTCTTGGTTTACCAAGGACACAGAGAGGACATGATCCTATTTTTGTGGTGGTGGATAGATTCTCAAAAATGGCACATTTTATTCCTTGTAAGAAGACTAATGATGTTCATATTGTAGAGTTATTTTTTAGGGAAGTGGTGAGACTACATGGTCTACCAAAAAGTATAGTTTCAGACCAAGATACCAAGTTTGTTGGTTATTTCTAGAGGACATTGTGGAAGAAGTTTAAGACAGACTTGAAGTTCAGTTCTGCACACCATCCACAGACTGATGGACAGATAGAAGTGGTGAATAGGAGTTTGGGTAACCTGCTATGATGCTTAGTAGGAGATAAGCCCAAGGGATGGGATTTGATTTTACCACAGGTGAAATTTGCCTACAACAATTCTATCAATAGGAGTACTAGTAAATCACCATTCTAGATTGTATATGGTAATAGCCCGAGAAATGCTTCTGAGTTAAGGAAGCTAGACAATGGAGAAAAGACAAGTGCTGAAGCTAAAGACTTTGCAGAACATTTAAAGAAATTGCATGAAGAAGTGAGAAAGCACATTAATAAGATGAATATTCAGTACAAGGCTAAGGTAGATTAGAAGAGGAGGTATAAGGAGTTCCGGGTGGGAGATGAAGTCATGGTTCACTTGAGAAAAGAAAGGTTCCTAGTTGGAACATACAATAAATTGAAATTGAAGAAATTTGGACCATGTAGAATCATGAAGAAGCATGATTCAGGAAATGCATATGAGGTAGAGCTACCGAGTGGGATCAATATTTCTCCTATTTTCAATATTGCTGATTTATCAGAATATCATGAAGGTGGAATAGAGGATGGACCAACACAAGTGCAGTGGAGTATTCCGGCATCTACTTCAACAGAGGAGATAGAAGAGATTTTGGATAGCCATGTGGGAAGGAGCACTCGGAACAAGCAATACGAAGAATATCTAGTGAAATGGAAAGGAAGGTCTGTTGAAGATTCTTCTTGATTGTCTAAGGCAGAGGTTGACCGTTTGGGTTTTCCTCACACAAACACCTGAGACGTGGTAGGGTCACTTCTCAAATTACCCTAGGTGTCTAATGCAGGAGCATCCAGAGGTGTAAGGGCAATCTTGCATCACGCAAAAATTAGTTAATTCAAAACCATTGTAGTTGTTCTCATTTCTTCCCATAATTAGTATTTTTGGTTCCATAATATCTAGAATAATAATGTAGGACTTTCAATTTTTCCAAAACTGCTAAAAATAGCGACCTACCTATTTAGGAAAGTGTACCTGCTATTTTTAGAAAGTTTGCATTTGGGCACGTAATGAAACAAAAACTTCCAGAAAGTTACATAATGGAAATATAAGACCTTTGGCGAAGGAATCAGGTAAAGATCATTTGTGAGCTGAAAAATATTAAAGTTTTTATTTTCTGAAAAGCCCCTGAAAATTTACGAAATGAGATATGAGGCACTAAAACTTCTCATAACGTCTCAAAAAGTTGATGGAAATCTATTTACAAATTTTTGGATGATAGTTTACATCACGAGCTTTCCAATGCTTAAAACGGTTCGTCAATCGGACACCCAGATCAAAAGTTATGCTTCCCCGAAGTTGACCTACTTTTGGAGGGAGTTGCAAAATTCAAAATTTAGCTGGAGGCCACCAAAAAGTGCTATTTATGACTATTTTGGGAACCCTGGGTAGGGGTAGAGTCAAGGGGGCCAGTGTGGAGTCAAGAATAGGTGGGAAAACAGAAACCCTAGCTAATTTGGGGTTACAAAAGGCTGAAGATTCTAGAGTCTTGAGGTTGGGAAAGCTGTAATGTGTTATAGCTAGTAGAAGATTTATCCTCTAATTGTAATTGAGCTTCTATAATGTAATGAGTTGCCTAGTTCAATAAAAGAAAGTTCTATTTGTGTGTTCAATATCTGTTATTGTGTGTTTCGTGATTTACCCCTTTCATCAAGATTTTGTATGCAATGTTCATAGTTGCATACTAGACCCCCAAATCTTCAATATCTTCTATAGTTAATGTCCTCTTGTTGAATTTTACTCTAGTGAGCTTCATAAATTCTTCATTCTTAATAGACTTGAGAACATGCACTAGTCCAAAGGAGCATAAACTAGTGACAACTTATATAGCATCCTTAGTAATTAGATGGGGCTGATCTAGAAAGAAGAAGTCTCCATGAATTAGACTTAGGGAAATTCTCACCCAAGCTTCTTCATATCAGAAATTTGGAAAACCCTTCAAAAAATCTAGGTGCATAGCAGTAATGTTGGCAAATTCAGGTTTCAACTGGAATCATCTTCCAATAGATTATCATTCCTAAACTGTTCAAGCTTCAAGTGATCATATTTGTCTATCAGTGAGTGAATGTATATCTGAACATCTTCAATGTGTAACACATTTGGAGGAACATGTGAGAAGGTGCCAACTTCATCAGTCATAGTGGACTTGAAGGGATGATTCTTAAACTTTGGCCTTGTCCTCTCAACCACATCAATCACATCTGGTTTCACCATTATACTATCTTCAGGAATTAGGGTTTTAACCAATGAAATTGAGAAATACCAATAGATGCGAAGAGTAGGGTTTGCTCCAATACTTTGCTGAGAATCTTTTGCTCTTGTCAATATCTTCAAATCACTTAACTTTGTTCAAATGAGAAAAAAATGATCAAACACTACCTATATACTCCTTTCACCAACCAATTTTGATCTGCATAAATTGCATTCATAGTTTTTTCCTTTTCATATGTAGAAACCAATAATCACTCAACAATCCTCCACAATTTAACCAATTGCTCAAGAACCTTTTTCAAACTTATCTGTATGTTGAATTATTTCAGCATCATGAAGGGGAGATGAAGGATTTGCAGTAACAACTCCCCGTAAGTCCATGTTTCCTTTTGGTAGATGCTCTTATCACTGATATCCCTTCAAACCTCTACAATCTACAACATTGAGAGATTTTTCTTTGAAGTTTTTACTAAACTTCTTTAAATCATTATCTGAACATGCTCATACCAAATTTATCCAAAATGTTGAGAAATTCAACATCTTAATTATTCATGGGTTTGAAGAATTTTGCAGTTGTGATTCCCCCTAAATCAGTACCATCTCCTCTTAGTTACCATAGGATCCTTCTACACTAGGTAGTGATTTGGAAACATCGCATTATTCCTTCTTCTTCCATACTTTGCTCATTTCCTTCTTTTGCTAAACAGTATCAACTTTATTTTGAGGAGTAGGCCATATATTCTTTTCAGGGTACCTTGTTCGATTGCACTTGTGATAGGCAAACTTTCATTACTGAGCATTTCCATTTCTCTTCACCTTAGACCTACAATTAGTTACCTTGTGGCCAAACTTGTTACAAGTGTAACAGTATCCATGAAAGGGATGAGCATTGTCCTTATTATTCCTTGACATTTTTCTTCTACACTTATTAGCCTTATGACCCATCATGTTGCAAACATAACACTTAACTGAATTCAATTTTTTCTTACTTCTACATTTAGTAGCATTATAACCAATTTTATTGGAAGAATGACATCTTAGATCATTTTGATTTATCTTTCTTCTACAATCAATAGCTTTGTGACCAAACGTATTGCAAGTAAAAAATAATTGTCATTGAAACCTTTAGAATACCTAATGGGAGTAGGTTTCCTTGTAGGTGGAAGACCTCTAGAATTCTTCTTCATGTTCTTCCTCTGTCTCTATATAGGGGTAAATTCATCTTCTTTTGTAACTTTGGAGGCACTCTTCTTAGGATCTTCAGTGTAGGTCTCTTCCTTCTTTATTCTCGACTTTCCTCCTGATTGGAAGTTATCATACAAATTTGTAGAGGCACTTATCATAGGACTCTTCCACTTTTCAAAGCCAAGGCCTAATTTTCCTTTTGCTGGCTATTGAGAGTTAATTATCTCATCAAGGATTTCAAATCCTCCTTTTAGTTTTAGTCCTTTGTCAATATGTTCTTTTGCCATTTCTAGTTCTTTCCTTAGAATGACAATTTCTTCCTCAAGCTTTGAACATTCAACTGATTTCTCATAGATTTTGATCTTTAAGCAATCTTTAATCCTCTTTTCTTCTTCAACCATGACTTTCAAATTTGAGATCATTTCTTCTGCCTCCTTGAGCTTCATGTCACCTCCTTTATCTTCTTCTATTAGAGTTTTTAGTTTACCAATTTCTTCTTTTGATTCTTTGGCTTTTGACTTTAATTTGTCAATTGTTTCTTTTGCTATCTCAAACATGTCTTCATATTCTACATTCAGTCCTCTTGCTTCATCTAGTTCATCAAGGGAAGACTTGAGTTCTCCCTCAAGGTCAACTTTACACCCACAAACATCCCAATCTTCAGTTTCCATTGCTTCTAGATCTAGTTCTGATATAAATACATCATTGTCCATAACTTTAGATTCCATGTGTTCAAGTTTAGGATCTACCTTAGCTATTAGGCTTCTCAATGGAACTTGGCTCTGATACCAATTATTGAACACAATAAGGTGGAAAGAGGGGGGGTGAATAAACATACACTAAAATGTAAACAAATATTTGCATATAAAATTGAATAATTCTAAAGAATAGAAATGAAATCATGTGACACACATAACACCAATATTTTTACGTGGAAAATCCTAAAACAAGGGAAAACCACAATGATGATTAGCTCAGAATATATTATGCTCATTGTAAAATTATTACAACCTTGTTTTAGGGCTACAACCTAAAGAAGCTACTACTCACTGTATTTATGCTTACAACAATTACAACTTTGATTTAGGGCTACAACCCAAGGAAGCTACTACTCCCTAAGTACTCTACTCACTACAATAGGATTTACAAAGATAGTAACTACATGGACTGCTGTAAAGGAACATTTGATTTATGATGGTAATGTAGTCTTCTATTTCTTCTCAAAACATGTCTTCAAACTAATTCTGCATACTTCATATCTTGCATTATGCTCTACTTATCTTTGCACTCCCATTTGTACCTCAAAAATGAATTTGATCTATAAATATCCTTTGCAATACTTCAAAACATTGATTAGGTTGGCCAAAAAGATGAAATGTGTGGCTCACCTCAAAACATCACCATATGCACTTGCAGAGATGAAACATAACATGATCTTCACCAAAATAGGTCAGCACACACTTCAATCTCCCTGATAATTTTTCTATCCACATGAACAATAACCACTCAATCACCAAGTCACTTAGATCAGGTCTGCACATAGATGCCAGTGAAGATAAAGAAAGAAACTACCAACCATTCCTAAGAAGTGCTACTTGCGTAACACCAAACACTCTAAAATTTGGATAGAGTGAACTTCAAGCATTACTGATCATCTCTTGAAAACTGCATGCCAAAAGGATCAAATATGGTGGAATGTGGAGCATTAAAATTTTATCACTACAACTCCAAGATCTGTCTGCACAGTCTAGTACTCTATTATTTCTAACTTTCACTACGAAAGGTGTTCAGAGTTGAAATTTTGGCATTAGACTCCTTGAAGCCTCAAATGCTTATTCTAGAACTACAAGCCAAGATGTTGCAATGCAAAGAAATGCAGCCCAAAACAAGGTGACTCTACCTTAGGGTATGCACTTTAAATTCCTTTGTCAAATGTTATCTTCTTATCATTAAGTATGATATTCCCAATTGATGAGATATACATGTGGTGATATAAAAAACATGCAAGGACAGAAGTATTTACCTCTGTATTATGTTCAAACACAAAACTGATCACCTTACCATACTCAGGTTGTTTTCTATTCTCCCAAACTAGTTTGCCTTGACCATGCTGACTCTTCCTCTATATTAGTCTATCTATACATTTCGATATACTATGTTGACATCAATGACAACACATATTACAAACAAAATCAATATCAACACATGACAAATGTGTAGGACCGCAAGTGCACATAACAAGTCGAACTACTATTATAGAGATTAATCATACAATATATAACATAAAATGTGATGCAAACTAAAAATTATGTTTTTCTTACTCACCAAGAATGGAAGAATGAAGTCGAGATTGAACAAATATAACTCTAGATGACTAGAAATTATAAATTTACAATGTAGGATGAAATGGGTCAATCCAAGGTCAAATTCTAAAAAATTGAATGGAGTATTGTTTTGCATAAATACCACTTCATACTACATAGTCATACTATATTTTACAATGGGAGATTAAACACATTAGCTCTAAATGACCTATAATTCTAAGGTGATGGGCCACACTTTATCAGAACTACTTATAATTCAATGGCTATAATAAATATTTTCCCAAATATACCTATAATTGCATAGGTATACTACATGTTTTCCCTAAATTCACTATAATATCATTGGCAAATGCACCAACATTTAACTTTAATTGGTTATAATTTCATTAGTGATTGTGCCCCCTTTTCCCTAATTCCCTATAATTTCATTGGTGATCACACCACCCTATGCCCATAATTGATGTAAAAAGGTCAATTGAAACCGAATTAAAAGTTATTTCTATAATATGTCAGTGATGAAGACCAAATTACAATAAATAGTATGGTGATCTTAATGTTATTCTAGGATTTTAAAATATCAATTCATAGGTGATCTAAAGCTATCAGCCAAAAAATACAATCAAATTTGGGAAAAAGCATATACTACCAAAGCAAGTAATATTCACCATTTTCAACCCCCCAAAGTTAGAGAATTACCATTTGGTGACAAATAGGCACTAAAATTTTCCCTGCCCCTTGATCCCTTGGTAGAAAGTGGTATAATGTGCCTTAGATTTTAGTGATTATTAAATCCCATATATGGATATATGTGGTTGGTACCCGTTAGGTTTTGAATCCTTTGATATTTGGTGTTGGTCTAGGTGGTATGAAGGAAGTTGCAATGTACAGGACATGGTTAAGTTGGGCACGACTCTAGGTGAGAAGGTTGGTAATTGGGGCCCATGTGGTTAAATATTTCTATTCGGTAAACTTTTGTTTTTGATTGGTGATTGGTAGCATGTAGACCCTTCTAAGTGGTTTCTCACTTTTGTACTTTATGACCCTTTGATCATTGTTTAAGTAATTGCTTTTTACATTTTTTTAAGGTGAGGGTCTATATAAATCCCTAACTAATTAATCAAAAAATTGATTGAATATTTAATTATATAATTATATAATTATTATTTATTAGTTATTTAATATATTAATAATATATTTATTTAATTTTAATTAGAAGTGTAATAATGTCAAATTTCAAGAACCATGGAGAGTAAAGATTCAAGTAAACATGATATCAAAAGAGGGAGAATATCAGATAGCTTCCCCAAAATTAGCATTGAGTTTAACATTAGTAGGATCTTTATTATTTATAGGGTACTAATCTAATTGAAACACCAATAGTGAACTTGAAAAACAATACCTATAACTTCATAAATAGGAATACAAAGACTTTCATGAATTTCTTCAATATCACCCACATTAGTGTTGATGATGTTCAAAGTATTTTCCTAATCTTCCAATATCTATAATCCATGTCCATCTAGATTTAAAAGAGATTGTTATTGTTGTAGTCAAGATGTCCATGGATTGAAGAATATAGAACTTAAAGGTTTATCCTTTCCTATGTAGACTTCTAGATGCAATTCTAACCTAAATTACGTAATTCTTAGAGTAATGAGATTACATTAAGAGTAAGATCCAACTAGGCACAACTTATTTTTGTCAAAAAGGAAATAGTAGAAGAATCCTTAATTTGAATTTAGAATAGTTCATGAATCGAGTGACTTTTGTGTAGTGTGACTAATTAGGGAAGAAAGATTCAAATTCTCATTTTAATTTGGAACATGAAGGTGGAACCAAGCCACCATGATCCTTTTGAGAAATTGGAGTAAAGTACTTGTTTCACCTTGAACTCTTTTTTTATAATTATGTATTAGATAAATATCTCAACATGGAGCTTGAGGAGGTATCTCTATGCTTGTGAGTAATAGTAGGTAGGTAGAGAGGAAGAGGAGCCTCCATACTAATTGAATGTAACACTAAGCTACCATCATCTTGTAATTATTTAGCTAGTGGTAAAAAATCCCTAAAAAGAAGAAAAGATCCCTATGTAAAAAGGTTTATGAACACCTAGGGAGATAAGGCAAGAAAAGAAGGACAAGTCTTTTAAAACCCATGAAATGATGTGGTCTAAAGGAAAAGAAAGTAACATATGGCACACCATAAAAAATATACTCTAGAGAATTTTATAATATGATGTTAAGGAAGGTAAGTAAATGAGGAGAACAAGGACCATCATGTAAAAATTAAACAAAGGAAGAAGGGACAATAGACTAAATGACACCACAACAACCAAGAAGGGAAATTGAAAAAAAAAAAGAGGAGATGAAGATATGAAATTTCCAAATCCAATGGAAAGATACCAAAAGGGGATGGGAGGGAGGAAATACTATAAAAATAAGGGAGGAGAGAAGAAAAGATTGAAAATAGGGTTCCTTACATAATATGATAAAGGAGAAAGTAAAAATAAGGTGGTGGAACAAAATAAAATAAAAATTAACTTTTAAAACTTTTCCTTTTATCCTCATTGGTGATTTTTAAAAATATTGGAAAGCTCCCTTATTCTAGATGTTTTTCCATCCTTAGAAAAAGAATGAAAATTCTCAATGAGGTTAAGATTATGTACGTAATTTTCTCAATTCCTTTACTATTTAAAATGTAAAAAACTATAGTCTTGAAACATATCAAGAAGGTTCTTATCTTCAAAAATAAGACCCTAGAGTCTCCAATGGAAGATGTCCTTACCTTTCAAACCATTGATGATGGTATATGGATCTCCTCCAATAATGAGCTTGCAAATGTGAAGTTAAACTCCTAATTTGAGAATAGACACCAAATTCATAGCTTCTATAATGTAATTGGAATTTACTATAGTGAAGCAAGTTCCTATATAAAGAATCTCCTCCCAATGATTTCTAATACGAGTACTAGTACCAAACATTACCAAATTTTTTACTAGCTCCATCAAAATTATCTTAATCTAGCCCTTTAGGGGATGCACCATGAAATTAGTTTTTTCTTAGATCTATCATTTGTGGGAGTGGCATCATAGTTATTTTTGAGTTAGAGATAAAATTTTTAAAATAGCTACCTTAGTAGGATTGGATTCTTTTTTTCTAACCATTTTCTAGATGATGAAGTTAGTAGAACATGATACAACTACTTCCATCCAAAGTTCATCCTAAAGTTTCTTCTTACATTTAAAGACTTAATTATTTTTCTCCAACCATATCCTCCAAACAATCATACTTTATTCCATGTACCAAAGGTCTTGAAGGATATTGGGAGTAATTGGCATTTCCCATGGCTCAAAATGGTGCTTGAAAGATTACATATTACCCAATTGAGATTGAAATCATATAAAAATTATCCCTATATACCTCTATCATAAGAACAAAATCAAGTATTTACTAACTATTTTCCTCTTCTTGGGTCAACCAAATAGATATTGACTTGGGTTAGATAAACATTTCTTTTGGAGCTTCTCCCAAGTAAGGTTCTTGGCATGAGACTTAATCAAAAGAAAAAAATTGTCTTTAGGCTAGGCCTTAGAGATCCATATCTTTTCCTAGTAAAATAATGTCTAGGTAGATCTTCCCTTAGTGTAACCAATTCAATATACCCATCCTTAATAGTATATCTTACACTCTGACTATGAAGCCATCCAAAAGAGTCCTACCTTATTACTCCCACCTAACCTAAAGCCAATCATTAGAGAAGAAATGTACGATAATTATAGACATTAGGAAGCTTCATGAGTGTTTTCCATTTCCTAAATAATCCACACTTTCCCCTCTTCTTCAATCTAGAAAGCTTTAACAGTGGACCTCCATCAAGGTAAATAAATAACTTTTGAAGGTATAAATTTTAAATTAGGGAACCATCTATAACCAAACAATATTCCTAGAAGGTATCCTTTCAAGTCCATTCAAGATGTCTTAAGATCCATATCTATTTATAAGATATGCAAACCTTATTTTCTATTATACTCGATCTACTCATGTTTCATGGAATTTTATAGGTTTCCAAATGCTTATAACATCTATTTCCATAGGTTTCTGACAAAGATGTCCTAACTAAGTTCACAAATATGAGGGACCAAAAGGGTGTCTTAAGATGCCACTTTTTTTTTTCTAAAATTAGGAAAGACTGATATTGGATGATACAAAAAAAACAAGAGTCATAGTGCTCCGAATCTAGTTTCTAAACTACTAATTTTTTTTCAAAAAAGGTTGAGATTAATGGGTTCAAAATAGGGGAGCACACAAATTGGTCTTGTGTTTGTCAAAAAAACATAACATAGCATCTGGTGTGCTCCCCCTAAAATGTTAATTTTTTTCTAGTATTTCAAAAATTGCTTTGGTGAGAAATTAACTAAAACCATGTAGTTTATCCATCATTATTATGATAATTTTTTCATGAATAATTATTTTTTTTACTAATTTTCAAAGTGGATGCATCCTAAAAAAATATAAAATTGAGTGTGTTCCCCCCTTAAATTTTTGAAAACTAATCAAAAATCTTTTTTTTTTAATACGTGTAGAATGGAGTATAGTTTCTAAAAATGTAACTTATTTGAAATTTCAATGAACAGTTAAAAGAAAAGAAAAAATACCAGACACTATTTTTTGACAAAAAATAAACACACTAACAAAAGTAATTAGAGATGAAACCCTTAACATACTCAAAACGTGAAAAAAACCATATGGTTAGATAGCTAAGAGGGAGATTAATATTATGGTGGTATTTTATTAATATTTTCATTGAAGAACGTGCAATCTTGATAGGGAGCATGCTCTAGATTATGTGAATTTTGTTAGAATATAGAAAAACATGTCCTTGGATGACCTAAACACAGGTCCAAGCCTTTGGGTTGGAAGCCCAAGGCAAATCCAAGCCTAAGGATTGGAAATTTCCAAGGAAAAGCATAATGTGAGTGTGTTATAATGCACTCGCATCATGCTAAACTGAAAAAATCTCTCCCTCCCCCTCATCTCTACCTCCCCTCCTCCTTTCTCATCTCTACTTTCCTTCTCTCTCCCTCTCTCTCTACTTCCTTCCCCTCTCTACATCCTACCCTCTCTCTCAATCTCTATTTCCTTCCCCTCTCTACCTCCTCCCCTCTCACTCAATCTCTACTTCCCTCCTTTATCTACCTCCTACCCTCCCTCTCTCTCAGTCTCTACTTCCCCTCCCCTCTCTACCTCCTACCCTCTCACTCAATATCTACTTCCCTATCTCTCTCTCTGGTTCCTTCCCCTCTCTACCTCCTACCCTCTCTCTCACAATCTTCTTACCTCCCCTCTCTCACACTCTTTACTTCCCTCCCCTCTATATTACTCTATTCTCCCTCCCATCTCTACCTCCTACCCTCTCTCTCACTCTCTACTTCCCTCCCTCTCTCGACCTCCTATCCTATCTCTCACTCTCTTCTTCCCTCCCCTCTCTACATCCTACCCTCTCTCTGAGTCTCTACTTCCCTCCCCTCTCTACCTCATACCTTCTCTCGCACTCTCTTCTTCCCTCCTCTCTCTATCTCCTACCCTCTCTCTCACTCTACTTCTCTCCCCTCTCTACCTCCTACCCTCTCTCACTCTCTACATCCCTCCCCTCTCTACTTCCTGCCCGATCTCTCACTCTCTTCTTCCCTCCCCTCTCTACCTCCTCCCCTCTCTCTGAGTATCTACTTTACTCCCCTCTCTACCTCCTATGCTCTCTCTCTCTCTCTCTCTCTCTCTCTCTCTCTCTCTCTCTCTCTCTCTCTCTCTCTCTCACCTCTCTCTCTCTCTCTCTCTCTCTCTCTCTCTCTCTCTCTCTCTCTCTCTCTCTCTCTCTCTCTCTCTCTCTACTCTTATCTCCTCTCTTTACCTCCTTCCCTTTATCACTCTCTACTTCCATCCCCTCTCTATCTCCCACCCTCTCACTCTCTTCTTCCCTTGCCTCTCTACATCCTACCCTCTCACTCACTACATCCATCTGCTCTCTACCTACTACCCTTTCTCCCACTCTTTACTTCTAATTCCTCTCTACCTCATACCCTCTCTCTCACTCCCTTCTTCCCTCCCCTCTCTACCTCCTACCTTTGCTCTCACTCTCTTCTTCCCTCCCCTCTCTACCTCCTAACCTCTCTCTCGCCCTCTACTTCTCTCCCTTCTCTCACTATCTACTTTCCTCCCCTCTCTACCTCCTACCCTCTCTCACTCTCTACTTCCCTCTCTATCTACCTCCTACCCTCTCTCCCACTCTCTACTTCCCTCCCCTCTTACCTCCTACCCTCTCTCTCACTCTCTTCTTCCCACCCCTCTCTACCTCTCATTCTCTTCTTCCTTCCCCTCTCTACCTCCTATTCTCTCTCTCTCACTCTCAACTTCCCTCCACTCTCTACCTCCTATGCTCTCTCTCACTCTGTACTTCCCTCCCCTCTCTACCTCCTACCCTCTCTCTCACTCTCTTCTTCCCTCCACTGTCTACATCCTACCCTCTCTCTCAGTCTCTACTTCCCTCCACTCTTTAGCTCCTACTCTCTCTTTCACTCTCTACTTCCATCCCCTTTCTACTCCTCCTACCCTCTATCTCACTCTACATCCCTCCCCTCTCCACCTCTCCTCATCACTCTTCCATCTAATGAACTTTCATAAATTATCTTGTTCCCATTTCATCTTCCCAACTTATATCCTCGTCCCTCTTTACATGTCCTAGTTTTATTGTTTCTATCTTATTTGTCAATAGGGAAAGGGAGAGGGAGGAAGAGGGGGAGAGGGTGGAGACGGAGGGGAGAGTGAGGGGAGAGATAGGGTTATAGGGAGAGAGACATAGAGAGAGAGTCCTAGTTTTCTTGTTTTCATTTACTTCGTTGATAACCTGGTGTGGGAGAGATAGAGAGGAGAGATAGGGTGATAGAGAGTGAGCAAGATATCCAGAGAGATAGCGAGAGATATTGAGAGGTAGAGGATGATAGAGATATAGGGAGATAATGGAGAGATTGGGAGATAGATGTTTAGGGTTGTTTGGGTTTAGGGGTTAGGGTTTAGGGATTTTGGGAGATAGATAGAGAGAGAGAGAGGTTGGTTAGGTTATGAGTTTAGAGTTGCTTAAGTTTAAGGTTTTGGGGAATTATTTAGGGTTTAGGTGTTTATGGTTTAGGGTATTATTTAGGGTTTTGGGGGAGAGAGAGAGAGAGAGAGAGAGGGTTGCTTAGGTTTAGAGGCATTATTAGGGTTTATGAGTTTAGGGTTTCTTAGACCTCTAGGGACATTATTCAAGGTTTATGAGTTTAGGGTTGCTCAAGTTTAGGGTTTAGGGGTTAGGGTTAAATTAAGACTTATTTATGGTTTAGGCGTTTAGCCTAGTTGCTCAAGTTTAGGCTTTAGGGGTCAGGGGCATTATTTTGAGGTTTATGAGTTTAGGGTTGCTCAAGTTTAGAGTTTAAGGTTTAGGGGTTAGGGTTTAGGGGAATTATTTATGTTTTAGGGGTTTAGATTTGCTTGGGTTTGTAATTTAGGGTTTAGGGGTTAGGGTTTATGGGTTAGGTGTTTAGGGTTGCTTAGGTTTAGGGTTTATAAGTTAGGTTTAGGGTTTAGAGAGAGATAGAGAGAGGGGACCAATAGAGATTGGGAGAGATAGGGAGATAGAGGATTAGGGTTGCTTATAGGCTTTATGGTTCAGGGGTTTAGGGTTGCTTAGTTTTAGGGTTTAGGAGTTAGGCATTAGGGTTTAGGGGCATTATTTAGGGTTTAAGGTGTATGGTTTAGGGCTTAGGGGTTAAGGTTTAGAGGTTTACATTAGGATTTAGAGAGATAGAGAGAGGACTGATAGGGAGATATAGGGGATACTGAGGGGAGAGATAGGGAGATAGAGGGTGATGGACAGCCAAAGACATAGGTAGAGATATTAAGAGGTAGAGGGATTATAGAGACAAGGAGATAGGGGTTTAGGGTTGATCAGGTTTAGGGTTTAGGGGTTTAGAGAGAGATAGATATATACTTATACATAAAGGTTTCCATATATATACTTATCGATATATACTTATAAATATATACGTATACATAGAGACAAAAGACTAAAATACTTGTTTGCATGCATGAAAGCATAAAGATTTCATGCTTCCAAAAATGCGCTTGTGTTATAATGCGAGCATGTTTTGGGAAGAAAAATAAATGGGAAAAAACATGTGGGATCTATGATTTAGACCCCACATGTCTGTTATTCCCTACTTTTCATGCATGCTATCAAACAAGAAAATGCTTTTTCATGGTGTTTGACATTTTAAGAATCATTATTTTATCAATCCACCACCTTTTTTGTTTTTTCAATGTAGAAGAACTAGTTTTGCATATTTTTGAACAAAATGTGATTATTTGAACTAGAAGTTTCATGTTTCATATTGTTTCAAAGCTAATTACCATTGATATAGATTGAATTTCATGATATATGCTTTTTTTCATAAATTTCACTAATCCTATTCTAGAGTTATATAGAATTCATAATCAAACTTTCCAAAAAGATCAATTCAAGGATTTTGAAGCCAAATTTGGAGGATTGATCAACTCAAATATCAAATTCTAAGGTATGTTCTTTATGTCAAATTTAATTCACTTTATGTTCTTTAGAACACTCAATATCACTAAAAGTGGAACTATCTATGTTAAAAAATTCATCATTAAAATATGATATATACATGATTTTGTTGTATCTTGAGTCATTAACATGTAAACCATTCAACTCATGCTCATCATTGGGACTAGGTGTGACATCATACTCAATGTCTTATTTACTACCAATTGATTGATTATGATAGCTCAACACTTTTAGTGCTTACAAGGGTACACCATACTTAGCTTGTTTGTCATACTTGTCTTCATACTTAGTCAAAATTTGTTGACCAAAACACATGAACTATGTACATGTCTTCCTACACTGCAACCAAAATCAAACTATGGCTTGCGATAACAAAGAGAAACTCTAAATTGCATCTTATCACTTGTGATACCTCAAAACATTCTCTAGAACATATACATGTTCTCAATTGTCACTACATGCACTCCAACACTACCACATGTGCACTTGCACTACCATACATGCTCTAGCAATTCACTTAACTCATGATGCAATAGTGAGTTCTTCACCAAGCATCTTGTAATTGCTACCATAGAAACACTTGGTTGTAATAAATCCCCATGCCATAGTACAATGTCCAACTCTCAATGAATGTTTACCACATAGGCTTCTATCACTATCTTATCAATTTATTATCAAACTCTTTAACAAGATCTTGAAAATCCACAAATCTTAGTATGTAACAAGTTCAACTTCTTACAGGTCAACTAACCATACTAACCATGACATAACCAATTGGTATCCTCAAGAGTTTCTTTTAGAGCATCTATTTTTAATAAACACATTTGCAATGGAAACATTCTATTTGTTGTCATGAGAACTTCTGCTATAACTTTTTCAACCATGATTTTTATAAAAACATTTACAAGTATCATCATGAAACAAAACTTTATAATTATTTTCAATAATCTAACCTACACTCAATAAATTATGCTTAAGGCCATAAACTAATAATGTATATTGATTTTTTTTACCTCACCTTGGTTGATGTGAACAACCAAGGTATCTTTTCCAACAGCTTACACTACTTTATTGTCTCGAAATTTTAATCAACTCTTTACAACTTTATCAATTGGCGTAAATAAGTCTTCATTGGCTATCATATGATTAGAACAACCAAAATCAAGAAACCAAACAATATCTTAAGATTTCTCTTCTATATGAAAAAAGAAATAATATTGGAATTGAGATGGCCTCCTTCATTTCAAGTAAAAATTGCTTTCTTATCTCACATGTGACTTTGTTTGAGCCTACACTCCTTTTCAAAATGCCCAAATTATTTTTACAATGATGGCATTAAGTATGCCTTTTATTTGTAGAACATCTACAACCTCTACTACTATAATCTCTTGGACTCCTCTATTAAAAAATAATTGTCTACCATTTTCATTATTGGGAATTGTTAAGAGTTGTTGCTTCCTTCTCCAATTTTGTCTTTTGTTGCAAAAGCCCCCTCAAAGTTCTATGTAGTCCCATCTAATTACTTGATATAACAATGATCGCATCTAAGCATATACATGACTGCATACATGTCTTCATGAGCTACTCTAACTAATTCACCACCTATAATATAAGAATTTGGGCCATCCTTTAACATGCCAATAGGTCTAGTTTTACCTTACATGAGTCTCCATTTGGAAAGGTTGGTCCATCACAATGTGATTGTCATAACTCTCCTTAGTGCTAGTGACTTCTTCTATCTTGTCTTGAGTAGGTGTATCCATGGGAGGTTAAGAAAGAATTTTTGAGAAGATATGTTAAGAAAATATGAAACTAACCTAGATATTATGCTCATTGCAAGTATGTGCTAATCAGTGTTGTCGTTGATGTCAACATGTCTGTGTTGTGTTTAGTGTCAACTATGTTGTTGTTTTGTTACTTGATTGTGATTAGTTAGTTTCTTTATATTGTGTTGTATAAGTGCTAAAGGTGATAAGAATATGTTCCTCATATTGAGTCTCCAAGTGCTTTTGAGAAAATCAAGTTCATACTAAAGATAAAGTTGTGAAGATGTATTCTTGCTTATAGGATATTGTCTGAGGTTTCGCTCCACATTTCTTCTATGTTGAAGAATGGACTATGAGATTTGGATATGTTTTAGAGAAGTGTTTGAAGATGCTAAATCTAGAAATAGGTGGTTTGAATAATTATGTAGTAGAAGTTATATTCACTAGTTTGAAGATTGTGCCTGATAACATTTACAATGCGATAGGGAGATAGTATTTTTCTCCCCATTCCTTTGTAGTTTGGTTTTTGGTCTTGCAGTTTTGTACATATATTTATAAGGTCCTTAGCTATCTTCATTCCAAAGTATTTTGATTTAGTGCTTTGGAAAGTAAGTTATTGATTAGCAGAAGTCAATAGTGCTTGATTGTGAGTAGTCTATGATCTGTCTTCAAGTGATATTTGTTGTCTTCAAGTGAGATCTAGTGTGGTTGGATTTGTTGGCTCCTAGGTGATTTTATGTTGTTCATGGATGTCTCTAGATTGTGTTGAAGGCTTGTGCTTGATCTACAAGCTATGATTAAGCTCTTGGAAGTGTGTGTCTAAGTATTCTTGGTGTTTGCACAAGTTTGGCCAACCTGGGTGCTAACACTCTTTGTGGATGTGATTCATGGATTGTAGAAGTGTATTGAAGCATGTGAAGATGTATTTAGGTCAAAGCTAAGCCATGAAGTGTTCTTCTTTTATTCATTTGGTTTACAAGTTTGTTTAGGTCCAGACCTAAATTAAATTATGTATGTTTTCTGACCTTGGAGATTGTTCCAAAGATTTTAGATTGTATTTCTGACCTTGATATATGTTCCAAGGTTGATAATTGGTATAAATAAATGTAATGAATCTATGTGTATTGAGCCGGGATGCAAATATATGAAGATGAAAGTGTTTGTGTTGTAAGGGTAGAGAAGGTGATATGTATTGTGCTTCAATGGAACTAAACTCAAGCATGTTGTAGATACTATTATATCAGTTCATGGTAGTTAACCATCCCTCAGTAGTGAGCCTTTTTGTAGTGAGAATTCTTTTGGACAGTGAGCCCTTTGGTAGTGAGCTTCTTTTATTATTTGGTATTGTTACTACATCATATTGTGAGCTAACACTCACTGTGGTTTTTCTATTTTAGGGTTTTCCATGTAAAAATTTCATGTTCATGTGTGTATGGTGTTGATGTGCTTAAGATTTGATTTTGCACTTCATGTTTAATCTTTATAATAGATTAAGGGATTAAAACAAGTGAATGTGAATGTGATTTTATTTAAGAGAAGTTAAAGTTTTTTATTCAACTGATTCACCCCCCTCTTAGTTATCTTTTGTCTTCAACAATTGGTATCAGAGCTTGGTTCCTTGGAAGAAAGACTAATAGCTTAAGGTAGATCCGAGATGTTGCACAAGAAGGATGTGTCTCTACTTGTTATCTAAAATATGAACCTATTTTATTTTTCTTGGATATATTGTTTATAATCTAGTTGTAAGTACAATCAAGATAGGCAAACCTAAGGAGATTATGGAAAAAAATAAAAAGATTGCTGATAATATGGAAGCTAACTTTGAGAGAAGAAGAAAATTAGATACTAACATGCATAAGGACAACTACCTCTCAAGTGCTTCAAGTGTGGTGAGATTGGTCACTATGTGCATCAAGATGTCCTAAGAGAAATTTGAGGAGGAAGAAAGAAGAAAATAAAAGCAAAATGCCTAACAGAACCTTTTATGATGTTGAAGACAATAATGACTACTTGCCCACTAATTCAAAGGATGTCATTTGTGGTGCTAACCCTGAAGGATGTCTAAAATAAAATGATCCAAAGGTAAGCCCTGATAGTGAAGACACCTTTCAAGAAAAGAATTATTGGGTTATTGACAGTAGTTGCTCAAATCATATGACCAGTGATAGAAGTAAGTTTACTAATTTTGAGAAATGTGATGAAGGATTAGTTAGATTTAGAGATAACTGTATTGCTATGATATGTGGCAAAGTATCAATCAGTCTTGATGGAAAAATTCATACTAATGATGTTCTTTATGTTAAAAGTTTAAGGAAAAATCTCTTGAGTGTTTGACAGTTGTGTAGAAAAGGATATAGTCTTGTATTTTAGGATGATGTTTTTGAGATCAGAGAGAAATCTAGAATTGTGATAGCTATTGGATAGAGGACAAAAGGAAACATTTATCATCTTAGAGAAGGTGATAATTATTTCTCTATGACTCAGTTTAGTCACAGTTGTCTCTGGTATAGGAGATTGTGTCATCAATATTGATGATCTAGTAAGAATAAGTATAGCTCAAATTATGAAAGATCTACTAGAAATTACAAAACCTAATAGTATCATCTGCAAGGAGTGTTAAGATGGAAAGAAAGTAAGAGGAATCTTACAAGATGAAGAAAAAATCATCTACCAGACTATTCGAGTTGGTACATACAAACCTTTGTGGTTCGACAAGAGTAAGAAGTTTCCATAATGACAGGTATTTTATGTTATTCATTGATGATTATTCTAGAATGACTTGGGTTACTTTTCTTAAAGAAAAATTAGAAACCCTTGATGGGTTTAAATATTTTAAATCAATAGTTGCAAATAAGTTGGGTATGAAGATCAAATGTTTGAGGTCTAATAGAGGAGAAGATTTTACTTCTAATGAGTTTAATGTGTTCTATGAGAATCATGGGATAAAGAGGCAGCTATCTGATCCTAGAATTCCACAGTAGAATAAAGTGATGGAAATAAAGAACATGACTATTCAAGAAGGTACAAGGACAATGAAAGAGGAAACAAATCTACTAGTAATATTTTGGAGAGAAGCAATTCACACTACTGTTTACACACAAAACAAAGTACAAGTGAAAGAAAATGATGAAAGTGTTGGCAAGAGACACTAGTAGGTCACTTAAGTGTTGTCATTGATGGCAACAAAGTGTAACCCAAACATCCACAGTTAGTAATTCACTCTTACTGGAAGTCAGATTGAAGTCAAGGTGGTCTGGTAGACAAGAATAGAGTATGCAACATGATCTAACAATCAGTTCAAGATCTCTCAGATGGTGTAACTCAGTAAGTTGCAAACTTGGACAAGTCAAGAGGGGTATCATTACTATTGTACTCTAGAGATTTATCCTCCAGTGAAAAAGCATGAAAAAGATATGAGCATATGAGTGTTGGGTTCCAATGAGGCAGAGTAGATAGAGGAAGAACTGACCAACAAAGTATCAGACTTCAATCCGGATGAGTAAAAGGTGTTGATCAAGCAATTTGTGGGATTATACATTGTTGGCCAATTAATGACTTCTATGCTTAAGTTTTTGATACGCATCACAAATCAAGCATGGATTCAGCTGACAGATCAACAACTTGCAAATATCTTGAGTGTTCTTGTTGCCGACTAGAAAGTTGATGAAAATTCTTCATGAGGATATATATACCTGATGGATTCTAGAATGTAAGTGTGTGTGTTGAATATGTGAACAAAAAGGAAGTGTGAAGAAGAGCGGAAGGAAGTGAAAAGATAGTACTCCAAGCCCAAAATGTGACAAAGCAGAAACACTACATCGAGGAAGAATGAAATGTGCTAGATTAGTATACTGAGACTAACTGGAACTGAACCTTTACATATGTGGATGTTGTTCATCAATTCAAACTCATTAGTACAATCCATAAGCATTTGTAGATAGTGAGTCTCTTGTAGGCAGTGGGCCTCTTGTGAGCAGTGTGCTTAGGTAGTGAGCCCTAATTGGCAAGTGCCAAATTTGTACTCCTTATTCTTTTAATAGAGAATACAATCTTGGGTTAGTCACCCTGTGATTTTTCCCTTAACAGGGTTTCCACGTAAAAATCATTGTGTTATGTGTTGATTTTATTTTTAGTTCTTATGGTTGTCTTTGTTTCCATGTTTTAATAAAGTACAAAATGTTAAGATAAGAAAAGAAAGAAAGAAAGAGAAAATCTATAAGATAACTGATTCACCCCCCCTCTCAGTTATCTGCATTGTTCCAACAATTGGTATCAGAGCTAGGTTCCTCTAAAAAGTCTAACAACTTGAGGAAGATCTAGGAATCTCAATGGATGAATATGGTATGAAAGAACAACTACAATCTGCCCTAGATGATCTTGAGCAATCTCACTCTGAGGTCAATAATTTGAGAGAGCAACTTAGGGAATTTGATGATTTCATCAATGAGCTGAAAGAGAAACTCAGTATTTATGTGAAAAAGAGAAAGGAATTACTTCAGAAACTAGCAAATCAAAATGAAGCCAATAATACTGATGAGGATCTAAATGAAAAATCCAAGCTATGTGAAAAACTTTCAAAAGAAGTCATTATGATGAGACATGAAATGGAATCAAGAGTTATGAAATTCACCCAAGAAATTGAAGAGAAAAGAAAGACTGAAGATAACCTGAAACAATCTCTCAAGGAGAAAATAGAGGACTACCACAAAATGGACATATTAATTAGACATCTTGAATCTGATCTTGAGGAAGCTAGATACAATGAAGAACAACTTGAAAACCAAATTGATTCTCTCAAACAAGATCTTCAATCTGCAAATGAATACAAAGAAAAATTCAAGATAAGATCAGCTCAACTTGAAGTTCTTCTTGAAACCCAAAAGAGGGTAGATGATAAGTGTGGCTTAGGATATGAGAAAGGCAAAAGCTCTAGATCTGATCAGAAGAACTCTGGATCAGGAAATCAAAGAAACGGGCCTAGAAGACCTCTGGTAAGGTAACCAAATGCCCAAAGATATCCATCTTTCAATGGATACTGCTTCAATTGCAACAATTTCAGTCATAAAGCAACTCAATGCAGGAGGAGAATGAATCAGAATAATCCATCCTTCTCGGGACAATGTTTTAATTGCAAAAGGTATGGTCACAAATCTCATGAATGCAGAAATATGCAAATAAATAATTCATTCAATGGTAGACGATTTGCATGCAATAGAATGGGACATATGGCTAATTAATGTAGATCAAGAGGATATCAATCAAATAAGCAAATAAATGTTGTATGTTACAATTGTAATAGATCTGGTCATATTGCCAAATTTTGTAGAAACAAAAATCATGATAGAAAAGGTCCAGTGGAACATGATCAGAAACAAGATAAGGGCAAAGGTAAAGTGAATGCAGATGAAATTCAATAGGAGATGATCAAGATTTGGGTAAAGAAGAGTATAGTAAATACTGGGAATGGATCCGCAATAGAATCTAGTGTTGATATTCCTTCTAAAAACTAAAAGGTAAGCTCTGGCTCATGGGGAACTACAGAGAAGATCCTTTTCCCCCAGCCAGCTAGTGAGTGCCTAAATTTGGCACATTGAGTTAGACTAAGAGGTTACGGTTTAAAGGGTTTAAGGAGATTCACTTGAAAGTCATCTAGTCAAAATTTGGCAAATCTATATGCAGATTTGAGCAAGTTATGAGGGGATCCTGTATCGGCAGCAATTTGGTAAAGTAGAATTTCACAGATAGATCCGGTATGATCCAAAATTGAAATAATTTAATCTGTGGACCTATGAGATGTTTGAAAAGGGTAAAGATATGTTGTCAACCCTTATAGGCAATAATTTTAAGATCCGCATAGTGATTCAAGAAAATCTCTAAAATACAGGCTAACTAAATGACTTAAGTTGTGCATTTATTACAAAAGATAAATTAGGTTTAGCGAAAGGATAAAAGGGTCTTCACTCACCATTTATCACACTTTGCATTCAAAACAAAGAAGAGAGAAGAGCTCTGAGAAGAGATTCTACTATTCACTTGCATTCAAGTTGAAGATCAAATTTTTACAAGAAAATTGCTTTGACATCTGCTTCAAACCCTAACATGTGAAAAGGTATTTTTCTTCCACAAATTCTCTCTAGATTTCCTTGCTAAAATGGCTACTCCAATGGTTGCTAAAATATCGGAAAGACCAAGACCAAAATTTCAAGAAACACCCTTACAAGTCACTAGAGGTTGATCCCTTAGGTGCATTTTCTAGCATTCCTCATGGTGTCCTGCATGTAGAAGATGTTAGGGTTTATATCCATGCAAACATCAAAGATTTTGGAGACTCAAAATTGATCGACATCTATCAAAATTAGTTAATGGATGAAAATTTTGAACTCAAAACTTAATTCAAGACCCTAAGAGACAAACACTTCAAACATTGCATACATTTTCCATCTTTTGCAGAGGACGAATGGGTTCGGTATGTTCTAAGTAGGATGCATGATAATTTTATGTGGTTGATGAGGCCATTCAAGATAACCAAAGATGCCATTAGAGCTATGACTAGACTACATTCAATTGGTGGGTTACCCACACTCAAATCTGTAAAGAACCAAATGGTAACTGAAGCCACCAGATCCAAATTTGACGAAAAAGCAATTACTATAGATGACATCACGGATCCAGACATTAAGTTTGCCTCAATGATAAATGGCTACAAAATCTACCATTCAAGTAGGGAAAACTCTGTGTCTGGTACAACAATCTATGTTGCATATTAGATGCTGAAGAAAGATGCAGATTATGACCTATGTGAGCTTCTACTGATTCAACTGATGGAAAACCTATAAAAGATCAAGAAGGAGAAGAAAAACTCTTTCAAATATGGTAGTATAATATTGTGTCTATTTTTCTACTATATGAATGAGCTGCTTGGATGAAAGGGTTGGGTGTGGCAAAATGATAAACCAGTTGCAATTCAAATCAGACATTACATGTATGGACTTGGTGATGCACAAGCCCAAAACTTTGCTCTCTGGGGTTACTTCAAGAACTTCCAAAGCATGATACAAGCCACAGAGAGAATACCATAGTCCATAGTTAAGAAATACAAGGACACCATTTGCTTTATGGTTGACACTGATCAGTGTCTAATGGAGGCAGTTGAGCCAAGAACTGTGTGGATAATGCCCATGGGATATGAGGTCGATGAAAACATTTTGGAGTTACATGTCCAACACTTGCTAAGCCAACCTAAAGATACTGAAGTAGAAAGGTTTGGTACCTTTGAAGAGCTAAGCATAAAAATACATGTTGAGTTAAGGCAGCCTTAGATGAAGAGAAAAGTAAGAAAGGAATTTGAAGAAGTTGCAAAAAGATTTGGCATATCAAAAGAGGTAGTAGATGCAAATAGAGAGAAAATGGAGAAGGCAGAGAAAGAGAGACAAGAAGCAAAGAAAGGAAACATTCTGGTGCAAGCCTCCTCCTGGATTAGATCTTCCAAGAGCTCTACACCTGTCACTCCTAAAAGCTCAAAGGCTACCAAACCAGAAGTCAAGCCATCCGGTAAAGGTGAAAAAAGAATGAAGACCAAAGCCTCAAAAACATATACAAGCCATAAGTATGATGAAGAAATAGAATCAGATGAAGAAATCAAGAAAATGAAGAAGAAGAGAACATTTGGAAAGTTCTCTACTAGTAGAAATGAGGAAGAGAAGGTAGAGGAATTTGTTGAAAAGCCCACTCTTTCCATTGATGACATCATCAAGGTAGTTACTATGGATGGGAACCTACAGCCGATGACAGAGCTCTATGATGAATACAATGATGTTGACAATAGAATCTTGGAGGAAGCTACTATAAGGTATTTGAATATCTATAACAAAGCATTCATTGAGATAATTTCATTAATTCCAAAAAGCCAAGAAGAAGTATTGGAACAAATAAAGGTGAATGCAAAGGTTAAAGACTTAGAAATCTGGGAGCAAATAATGATATAGCTTTACCCTTCTATCACTCCAAAAAAATGGACATGATTTTGAAGGATTGTAAGGATGAGTTCCAGAGTAAGGCAAGAATGAATAAACTCATGCTTGGAGAAATAGACCAAGTAGCAAGTGAAACAAAAGATATCCTCCGGAATGCCTTGAAGAGATTCAATCTTCCTATTGTAGAGGAAATAGATGAAGAACCTTCTACCATGGATGTTGAAGGATTAAATGTAATCAATGAAGAATTTTCTAACAAGGATGTTGAAGGATTAAAGAAAATAGATGAAGAGAAGTCTAAGGACTTAGACTCCTCTATTCTGGTAGAGGAAGTTTACAAAGCAACAAACACTGGTAATATCACTCCTCCAGATCCCACAGCTACCAAGACAAACATTCTAGACACTGAAGCTAAAGGGGAAAGAAAAAGAGAAGAGAAGGAGATGCAAGAAAAAGAGGATAAAGCTAAAGAAAAAGAACATGCAGAAAAGGTTTGTGATGACACATCCAAACTGGGCAGTCCTGAAATTTCTAAAGGGAAGAAGTCTGAATCTCCAAGAGACTACAGAGACAATATAGAATTTCCTAAACAAAGAGGTGGTGGAGTTAGATGAACCAGAGTTGTTTCAAGGGCCCCTAAATCTAGACACTCTCTCTCCAGTACAAATAATGAAGATAGCATCATTTGCTCAAGCCAAGGCTAAAGAGAAACTTTAGAAATCACATATGGAGGATTGTGACCTATTGGAGAGTGCATATGGGATATTGGAAAAGATTATGCCAACATATCAAAAGGATCCTTCGGCCTCGTCATCTGGTAATCTGAAAAACTTAGTCAACTCTGTTGAAACTTATTTTGAATCTTTAGAGAAATCAGCAGAAATAAAGGTCTGGAAAGAGTTTTTTGGGAAAATATTCACTGAGGTGCAAGGGCTTATTGCTAATGATAGGAGACCCTAGACATTGGAATAAAGAGCCTTTAAAATTCTCTCAAAGATGGTGGGGACTTATTCAAATTTTATCTGACCTGGCCTAGAGTGACAAAAGACATTGAGGAGCAAGTGAAAGAACAAGAAGAAAAACTGTCAAGCATGGTTCAAAATTTTGACCCCCTTTCTTCCTCTCTAATGAATCAAGAATGCTAGGCTATTGTTATCATGAAAAAAATAAAGAATCTAGACAAAGAAAAGAAGAACAAAAAGAACATAATGTGTGAACTCAAAGGGATAATTATCCCTAAGCTATAGGCAATGCATGAGGCCTTGACAGATGCTCAAACCATAGCCCAGACCAGTGATCCAGCAGATTTAAGAAAGGCATAAGCATATGCATTTTTGTTGAGTGGTCACATCTCCATTTTGGATAGGATGAAGAGGACCTAGGCCACAAAGTTTGTATAGTTGAAGACTACTTTTGCAGACATAATCAAGTATATGTAAGTTTATCTTATGAATTGTATGTACATATGTGGCCTTATGTAGTAACTGTTTGTACAATTTTGGTTTACAGATCCCGCCCTTTGCCATTGATGTCAAAGGGGGAGTGAAGAGTAGTGAAAAATGTAGAATCACACATTAAAAGAGTACTGGTATAGTTGGAGCATATGCAAAGGGGGAGTTGTTGTAACACTTAGTCATTTTTCACTAAGTGTTGCCATTAATGCCAAAGGGAGAGACTGTTGGCAAGAGACACTATTAGGTCACTTAAGTGTTGTCATTTATGGTAACAAAGTGTATCCCAGACATTTGCAGTTAGTAATTCACTCTTACCGGAAGTCAGATTGAAGTCAAGGTGGTCCGGTAGACAAGAACAGAGTATGCAACATGATTTGACAATCAGGTCAGGATCTCTCAGATGGTGTAACTCAGTAAGTTATGGACTTGGACAAGTCAAGAGGGGTATCATTAATATTGTACTCCAAAGATTTAGCCTCCAGTGATAAAGCATGAAAAAGATATGAGCATCTAAGTGTTGGGTTCCAGTCAGGCAGAGCAGACAGAGGAAGAACTGATCGACAAAGTATAAGATTTCAAGCCGGATGAGTAAAAGGTGTTGATCAAGCAATTTGTAGGATTGTACATTGTTGGCTAACATGATTAATGACTTCTATGCTTAAGTTTTTGATACGCATCGCAAATAAAGCATGGATTCAGCCAACAGATTAATAACTTACAAATATCTTGAGTGTTCTTATTGCTGACTAGAAAGTTGATGAAAATCCTTGATGCAAATATATATACCTAATGGATTCTAGCATGTAAGTGTGTGTGTTGAATATATGAACAAAAAGGAAGTGTGAAGAAGAGTAGAAAGAAGTGAAAAGATAGTACTCCAAGCCTGGAATGTGACAAAGCATAAATACTACATTGAGGAAGAATGAAATGTGCTAGATCAGTATACGAAGCCTAACCGGAACTGAACTTTTGCATATGTGGATGATGGTCATTAGTTCAAATTCATTAGTACAATCCATAAGCATTTGTAGACAGTGGGTCTCTTGTAGCCAGTGGGCCTCTTGTGAGCAGTGTGCTCGGATAGTGAGCCCTAATTGGCAAGTGCCAAATTTGTACTCCTTATTCTTTTAACAGAGAATACAATCTAGGGTTAGTCACCCTGTGGTTTTTCCCTTAACAAGGTTTCCACGTAAAAATCATTGTGTTATGTGTTGATTTTATTTTCAGTTCTTATGGTTGTCTTTGCTTCCATGTTTTAATAATACACAAAATGTTAAGATAAGAAAAGAAAGCAAGAAAGAGAAAAGCTATAAGATAATTGATTCAACCCCCCTCTTAGTTATCTACATTGTTCCAATAGAAAGAACTCCCTATGAGTTATGGTATGATAGGAATCCCACTGCTAAGTATTTCAAAAAATTTAGAAGTAGATATTTTATTAGAAGGAAGAAGTAGGAAGGGATGATGCAAAGTATGATGAAGGTATTTTCTTTGGTATTTGTTATATCCCTAACTTACAAATAGACTTAATCATTAACTTAGCAGGATAATCAGGAGGATTATACATAGTTAATTGATTTGGTATTGTGGAAATATCTGATCTAACTCTTGATTATGAAAAAGTTATTAATGATGATCTGCTTAATGAATTGATTACATTTAGCTATGAAATATAATGGTGATGATACATTAATCATGATCTTGTGGTCCTAAGTGTGGACAGGAATTTGAATGCCCTTCAAAGTGTTGGGAATTAAGGTGTCTCAACCTTTGCAAATTCCTAATGTTGTATTTATTTATCCCATGTTGAGTTGGCATAGTTAGCACCTTATGTATATGTAGGAGGATAAATTTTGGTGACTTTGGCAGCCGCGGTTTCCCCCTTGAATAATTAACGGGTACGGGGTTAAGGGGTGTAGCCCCTTGCAGGGTCTAGGGGCAGCACCCCTGGCACGCTCCCTATTGTAGTATAGGGTGGGGTCGAGGGGCAGCACCCTCATGGGGGCTCAGGGGCAATGCCCCCGAAACCTCAAACGATTTTTAATTAATGACAAGTGTCGATGAGTATCTCTACACGAGAGAAAAGCATCTTTGGGCGGTCAAGGGAGGTTATGACATGTATGAGGAATATGATATTTTTAGTTAGTGTATGACAGATTATCTAACAACTGTAAGGTGCATAAGAGCATCTGTCATAACCTATCTTGGGACCAGGCGCCCACTTTGGGATGGGATGTTGGACAAGTGTCCTTAGGTGTAGGTTTTGGGGCATGAGTCCAAGATGGACACCCATCTCTAGAAGGTTCCATACTTGCCTTGTAAACTCTATATAAAAAGGTGCTTGGATGGGAGATAGATAACTTTGGTACAAGTATTGTTATGCTACCGAAATATCTCCATATTTGACATTTAAAGACTCCTTAAAGAGCATTGGCTCTGAAACTGTATTGTAATATGTTATTGTTTACTGTAATACATTTGAGCTATGTTTTGGAGAGGGGTTTTTTACCCATAAGGGTTTTCCCCACATATATCTTGTCTCTCTCTCTCTCTGTCTTCTTCCTGGTTCTTGTGTTTTATTGCAATATCTCATGTTAATGGTTTAACATTTCTGTAATAGTTAGGATAAAGTTGAATTTGCATAGCCCTCTCCTCATTAGATTAGTGTAGGAAGCATTTTCTGCACACCTAGCTTCCTTTCACAAAGAAGGAAGGAGAGTATCATCCTGGAAGGAAGGTTAGATGTTGTGAAAATAAAAGGGAATGAATAGCCATTTGAGTGTTGACTATTATGTCCTTCTTCCTCTCTATGCGTAAGATGACTCGTGTCAAACTTCTTTCCTTAGTTCTCTTGATCTCTAAGAATTGTTATGTTCTTGATGCCTTTAAGACTAGTCATGGAGACTAGTCGATGTTCTAGAAACATCACCTCATGTTGAGGGGCAATCTTGTAGAGAGAGATGGAAGTCTCTAATAATATTTTGGTTCTCGAAGATAATATTCTTAAGCCTTAGGATGATAGTCAAATTCAGAGAAGAATCTCTCAACAACATTCAATATCTAGATGTGTTCATGTGTGCTTCTTTGTTTTCTTTTTAATCCTAATAGAAAGGATTTCAAACTCTTGTATAGTATAAATTTCTGTGATAATTATCATATTATTATCTTTTATGTCATTAATTTCTTTGTATTTAGTTAAATTCTTTTCATGTTGGTCAGGTTAGTAGAAGATGGAGAACTTTTAGCTCATCCACCTTCGAGCTTATTGTCCGATGGCAGCCACCTTTTGTGGAACTGATCGGGTGAGGAAAGATGGTTACCCTTTCTTTTTGGCATACATGAATCGATGGGAGGAAAAATCAAAATATGTGAAGTATAGTGCTTGGGAGGGCAGTCAGCAGAAGTTAATGGTTTTTTGGTTTTTCTTAGAGTTCTTTTGGGTTCTCAGAGAAGAGACGGAACAACAGAGAAGACTAGGAATTGGTGTGATGACATAGTACTATTGTTGCACATGTATTACCTACATGTAAACCTACTCTCCATTAATGATTCAAACATGTTAACACATAACTGAGTTGTATATTGTTTAAACTCTTGTTTGGAGGAAGCTCAAGGTTGCTATAGCTGAGCACTTTATTTTTACATGTATTTAATCGATGGCTCTAGGTCATATGCCCAAGCATCCAAATTATCATTATAACATAACTATCCTCATAGCTCATTTGAATGAGCTTTCTCTACTGGTAAGTCATTGACTATTGAGCAAGGATTAGAAACCTTTGAATCTTTGTTTAGTTGCAGGCTATATGGATGAATGTGTACCATTGAAACTCTTAAGACTATATTCATGGCCAAAGGGCTGAAACATTATCAAGTCTTCTTCTATTGAAACAATAGCCCAAGGCAGGAAGCCAAGCTTAAATAGAGTCATATTTAAAGACTGTTTTCTATATTGTGGGTTGAATGGCCAAGTCTATTTAAAGACTATGTTCTATATTGTGGGATGAATGGCCAAGTCTATTTAAATACTGTGTTTTATATTGTGGGTTGAATGGCCAAGTCTATTTAAAGACTGAGCTTTATATTGTGGGCCGAATGGCCAAGTCTTATTTAAAGACTATGTTTTATATTGTTGTCTAAATGGTCAAGTCTTATTAAAGACTGTGTTTCATACTTTTAGCTGGGAGGCTGATGTATCTAAAAGACTATATTCTTCTCAAGCCCGTAGGATGAGACTTATGGGATGACTATGCTTCAGGCTTGAGGCCACTTGGCTAAACCTTGGATAAGAAACTCTTTCTAATTTGGTGTTAGAGTCGCATGACCCAGCTGTAACATTCTTTATATCATATACTATGTAATAATAACCAGAGCTCGAGTCATATTGGCTGGGCTGGTAAAGAAATGTTGTCTCATCATTTACTGACTTGATTAGAGTATAAGTTCTCGTGTGGAGCATGTGATGGCTCCATATCAATTATAATTTAAGATAATTAAATAGTCTTATGACTGTGGATATTGTCGAGTAGGCATTATTGAATGAAGTTTTGGGCATCCGACTGTGATGACAATAGGGTTAATGTTTGAATTATAAAGTGTTGGCAGCTCTTCAAATTGTCACCAATTGAGCTTATATAATAAGCCAATTATGGAACACTTTCTGTGTTATCTTGATTACCGAGTAATATACTAGTATCCTTAGGTATAGAGGAAGTAGAACCATTTTGAAAGTGGTCCTGTTATGAAACCATTGAAATGAATTTATATTGAATTCTTATACAATCATTATGAGTCTGCATGTAAGACCTTTTGTTAATTATTTAAGTTACAAATTAGTATACTATCACTCGATCAAGGGTAGGGTATGCCTTGAGTACATGTATACCATTTCAAACTATGAAATGATCTTTTTTTTTTAAATGTGAACCAAGTCTGACCTAGGGGTCAAATGGTCAACTAATGTGCATTAAATAAACTATGTGATGAGGATTCACTAGATCTTATAACTAACCTATGGAGGGAGTCGAATGTCTAAGTATGGATAATGATTCAAATTGATCCCACTTATTCAAGACCTAAGGCACTATGTCATTATAAATAACTGCAGGACATGACAACTCTAAAGTCAAGTTAGGGTGGTGGACAAATGATGATGTTCATGGTGTAATGTATGTGTATGAAAATTTTGGCCAAAGTGATTCATCTGTCTCTATATGCATCGTCGGTCCACTATGTTCTGGATGGCCTAGTGTCTCCAGCAGTGTCATACAATTTAGAGGGAATCTCTAGTGTGTGACCATGAGACATTAGGAAGGACACAACACCAGATACTTAGATGGATAAACTATTGGGTTCTAATGTCTAACCTTTCTGTGAAGGGTAGGACCTCTTCTAGGTAGGAAGATAAGTGGGGGACCACAGGTTCGTGGTTGGAGGAAAAGCACAAGGATGATGCTCTCCTTCCCAAGCATGAGACAAGCTGAGGCTTAAGGAGATAGATGTAATTGGTTCTAGATACAGTATCTACATAATGACACTAGCTAGTCTACTATGATGTAAAAACTTATTATAATGCCTAGAACATATTTTATGTACCTGATTAGTGAAAGATATTCACTAAAAATTGTAATGGTTTACTAGATTGTAAAATTATGTTTAATCTCACTTGGTTAACATGCTTACTGAATGGAACATGCATTATGATTCTTTGCTTCAAATGTGATTATCTTCACCTATTCCTAATTAATGATTTGATTAACATGTTTAAGATAATTCTTGGAAATTATGGAAAGTATTATTACATATGGTATCAGAACTACCAGGTTCAACACATGGACCTAATGAGCTCACTATTTGGTGATTAATGTATCAAACATTAAGTATGCTAATGTTTGGATGTTCTATGCTAGAATGGTAAAAATTAGAACCACAATGCACAAGAAGGTAATGAGCAAAAGATTGTGAAGGCATGAGATTTCATGAAAGAGAAACTGGAATGGACTGGATGCTTGGTCGATGCATGGTTAATTGATGAGGAAACTTTTGTTGATGCCATGAAATACATCAAGCAAGAGTTAAGGAAAGTAGAATGGATGGCTATCCCTAACTCTATTAGAACTTTAGTGATACCCTCTAATCCTAAAGCACCAATTGAGGGAAATATTCCTAAGGACTATAATGTAATTCAGAAGGAGGCAAAGGAATACTAGAGTGTATCCTCACCTCCTGAGACTGAAAAGAAAGCATGATAATGGGAAGTTATCACATGTTGTAAATGATTTGTAGGAGCAAAATGTAAATGCAATTTTGTAGTTTTGTGGATTATATATAATCCAATGGAAACTATAATTCAATGGCAAATTTTGACAATATTTCCTTTCTTGTTAAAGATTACATGAATGTGAATAGATTTATAAATGAATAAATTGCATAGTATGGAAAACTAATCCATGATTAATCTACAAACTTCAAGAAGAAGTAGAGTGCAGTAAAGGTTTGAGTTGGAACTAGAATGGAGGATATCCAAGATGAAGGAGCACCTTTAGGGCAATCTAAATCTAAATTAGACCAAACTTTGACCTTGTTGAGAGAAACAAGGGTGAGGGTGGAAGCTCTCAAACACTAAGTGGAAGGCTAGTCAGATTATAGGCGAGATAATTATGATGGGGGTGATGGCAAGGAATGCCAAAATGACACCACCCAAAGCCAACATAGAGAAAATAACTTCACGACTAAGCAGGATGGGGATAAGAGAAGATAGATGGCTATGGAACTATCTCATGACATGAAAAAGGTCATGCCACCTAAATTTGATGGATCTATAAGTGGAGATACTACAGAGTCAACACTTACAGAGATGGAGAAGTATTTTGAAATTAGAAATTATAATGAGGTTACCAAAGCTGTTTGGGGAGCATTTCAGCTAGCTCGTGAAGTATCCACTTGGTGGATGAACAAAAAGATGGATGTAGGATTGAGGTCAACAAGCCTTACTTGGGGCAGGTTTGTAGAATTGCTTAGGCAAAGATGGTTGCCTCAACTATTCTATGATCAGAAACTCATAGATTTCCAAAACCTGAAATAGGTAGATATGACTGTAAATGAGTATTGGGAAAACTTCGCCCGACTATTGAAATATGTGCCATAGTATCAGCATGATGAAAAATTCTGTCTGGAAGTTTATTATGGGGTTGAACACCTAGATTGGGGGTGAGGTTAAAATTCATAGCCCTACAACCATGGAACAAGTTTACGAGAAGGCCGTTAGACAAGAACAAAACCTAAAGGCTATATTAGCATATAAGGAAAGAAACAGAAAGAGATACAACTAGTCTCAATCTTCTCAACCTTCAAAGAAGAAGTGGAAGAAATAGGATTATACTGAGAAGAATGATAAAGTGGCCAAGAATAAATAAAATGAGCCCAGGGGAGAGAAAAAGGGGAACAATCACCCTAAGAAGAATGGGAATAATTCTAGCAAACCTTAGGAGAGGCAAGGACCAGCTGGAGGATGTTTCACATGCACCAGAGATCACTACACCAATTAGTGAAAATCATAGGAAGTGGAACCAAGAGGGAATCTTCTACCTTCCCAACAAGTGGCATCCTAGCAACGTATCCATGCGACCTTGGACAACTGTCAACCCGAGTATCAAATTACCCTAGTTGAAACCACATGTATTTTATTTTGAGTTCTAATTTTAGTTTTAATTGATGCAGGTGCCACAAAATGTTTCATTTCTCCCAAAATTGCAAATATGATAACTAGAAAAGTAGGATTCAATGGTAAATACTTGGTCTGTAGAGTATGCAAATCACACCAAAGCTCAGGTAGAGCAATGCCTATTTGAAGCTCAGGTTGAACTTCCAAACTTTTCCATAGAAGTAAATCTTTATGTAGCCCCACTTGGCTCATATGATTTCATCCTAGGAATAAATTGGCTTTGGAGACATCAAGCCAAAGTAGACTGTTATGCCAAGATAGTAGATTGTTTTGATGCTCAAGGAAACGAAGTCCATATTCAAGGGAAATATGGGGAAATTAAATTGAGGCAAATTTCTGCCTTACAATTGAAAAGGGCACAGAGAAAAGGATGCCAATTCTTTGTTGTTAAAATGGACAAAACATATAAAACAAAGGAAACCTACTTTCAAGATGATTTGACATTCTATGAATCCCAAAAACTTGATGAAGTAAGGATAAAGGAGCCCATAGGTTAGGAAAGACCACATATGGTCAAGTATCCCCTCCTCAGAGAATTTGAGGATGTATTTCCAGATGATCTAGGGTTACCCCCTAAGAGATCTTTTGATTTTCCCATTGATATTATACCTAGGTCAGAACCTATTTCTAAATCCCCTTATAGGATGACCACAACTAAACTAATGGAGTTAAAGGCTCAACTACAAGAGCTGTTGGATAAAGGGTTGATAGAGCTAGTGTGTCACCATGGGGAGCCCCTGTCATTTTTGTGAAAAAGAAAGATAGCAATTTGCAGTTGTGTATAGATTACCACATGTTAAACAAAGCAACCATCAAGAACAAGTATCCTCTCCCCTGCATCGATCATCTTTTTTATCAGATGAGAGGTGCTATAGTATTTTCCAAGATTGATCTTCGATTAGGATATCACCAACTAAGGGTGAAGGATGAAGACATTCATAAGACATCCTTTAGAACCAGCTATGGACACTATGAATTCACTATCCTACCTTTTAGGTTGATGAATGCTCCTGTAACATTTATGAATCTTATGAACAGTGTGTTCAGAGATTGTTTGGACATGTTTGTCTTGGTATTTCTTGATGACATTTTAATTTATTCCAAAAATGAAGAGGAACATATACAACATTTGAGAATTGTTCTTCAAAGACTAAGAGAGCATAAACTTTATGGCAAGCTCTCTAAGTGTACCTTCTTTCAGAAAGAAGTATAGTATTTGGGTCATATAATTTCAGCTAAGGGAATAGCTGTAGACCCAACCAAGATTAAGGCTATTTTTGAATGGCTTGAACTAAGAAATGTTCATGAGGTCCAAGCTTTATGGGCCTTGTTGGTTACTATAGGAAGTTTGTGAAGAACTTCTCTAAAATTGAACACCCTATAACTTCCTTGAAAAGAAAGGGCAAGAAGTTTGAATGGTCAGAAAAGTGCCAAGAGGCCTTTGACTTGCTGAAGGAAAAATTGACTTTAGCTCCAATTTTGAAAGTACCTAACCTAGAAGGTCAATTTGAAGTCATTACTGATGCCTCAGGGGAAGGCTTAGGTGGTGTATTGGTCTAAGATGGACATGTTATTGCATATGAATCATGCAAATTGAAAAACTATGAACAAAACTATGATTGACGTGATTTAGAACTGGCAACAGTCATGCATGCACTCTAAATCTAGAGACATTATCTTCTTGGAAAACATTTTGAGTTGAAAATGGATCACCAGGGACTCAAATATCTATTCACTCAACCCCATCTTAATGCTCTCCAAAGACGATGGTTAGAATTTATCTTGGATTATGATTTCAAGATTAAATATATTCTAGGAAAAGAGAACCAAGTGGCAGATGCTTTAAGTAGGAGAAGGTATATCTCCTCTATGGTCTCTATACATTTTGATTTTAGAAATCAAGTGTTACAACAATCTAAGGGAGATGAGTTTTATGAGCAGGTAAAACAAGCCCTTGAGAAAGATTCATAGAATCCAAAATATGAAGGATTCAGCCTTGAACTAGATGGGTTATTAAGGTTCAAAGGAAGGATGTATGTACCTAACTCAGTAGAGATAAGGAATATGGTTTGGAAAGAAGTCATTCAACACCATATTTTGGGCATCCTGGAGTAACTAAGTTACTTGCTAATGTGAAACCTTTATACTTTTGGAATGGAATGAAAAGGGATGCTACAAATTTTGTGGCTACTTGTATTGAATGCCAAAGGGTGAAGGCAGAACACCAACACACGGTGGGATTATTATACCCTCATGAAATTCTGAAGTGGAAATAGCAGATTATAAGCATGGACTTTGTGCAAGGGCTTCCTATGCCAAGGAACAAGCACAATGCCATTTTGGTTGTCGTGGACAGATTCAACAAAGTAGCCCATTTTATTCCGAGAAATTTGACAGATGGGGCACCCATCATTCATCAAAAATTTGTTCAAGAGATTTTCAAGCTCCATGGCATTCCTAAGAATATTATCTCAGATAGGGATGTGTGGATGACATCTAGGTTTTGGAAAACTTTATTCTCTTCACTAGGAACACAATTGAACATAAGCTCTACTTATCATCCTAAAATGGATGGACAAATTGAAAGGGTAAACCAAGTGTTAGAGGATTTATTAAGGATGTACTATATGGACCAGCAATACAAGTGGGAGGATTATCTTCCTCTAGTGGAATTTGCCTACAATAACTCTTACCAATCAACTATTAAGATGGCACCATTTGAGGCATTGTATGGATGGAAGTTCTGAACCCCTATAAGTCGGGATAAGCTTGAAGATAGGATTACCCTTGATCCTAAAATCCTATCTGAAGTGGAAGAACAAGTCCATTTAATTAAAAATAGGCTAGAGGAAGCCAATGATAAACAAAAGAGTTACGCAAATGCTAAATGTGTTGAAAGGCATTTCATTGTGGGAGATAAAGTTCTCCTAAGGGTAAAACCCCAGAAAAGTTCCATCAAATTTGGAAAAATGTCCAAACTAGCACCAAGATATGTAAGTCAATTTGAGGTTCTAGAAGAACTCAACCCAATGGCATACATAATTTCTCTACCACCTGCACTTGCCATGATGCATAATGTCTTTCATGTTTCTTATTTGAAAAAGTTTAATTTTATTGATAATCATATTCCTATGCTTGATTCAAACCTTTTATAGGTGAAAGACCCAGGAGTGGTGATAATCAAGCCCATCAAAGTGCTCAAAACATATAAGATACACTTACATAATAAGGAAATAATGCAGTTCAAGGTCCAGTGGGACCAATATTCAGTGGAAAATGCCACCTGAGAAAATTATGATGACTTCAATTCTAGATTTCCTCATGTTTTATAAGACATATATTATTATGCTTTTGAAAACATTTTAATGATATGTTGGTTAATTAAGGAAAATTAATCATCAGGGATGATGATTCTTATGGGGTGAGATATGTTGATGAGTGCTAGGTAGCACCCGTGAAATACACCTTTTTACCCCTCTTTTTCCTCCTTATTCCATTGTCCTGATGACTGCACCAAAATAGATTAACAAGATTGTTCTAATTATGATTAACGAGAGATGAATTACTTAAAATCATGATTTCTAATTGAGGGACTAATATGCACTAAATTAATGGAAATATGCAGAAATCATCTCTTTTTGAATCTACAGGGGTAGATGTTTGGGCAAAGACAATTTTGGTCATCTCTGGAGGTGTTTCTAATAATCTCCAAAGCTGACATATGGATGCTACACGAGTCTCCAATATTTTCCAATATGATTGGAGAGATTTTGAGACAAAAGGGGAGAATCATCTCCGAATCTGGACTAAAGTCAAAAGCATATCTCTGGAGATGAACAAAAGGTCATAAAGCATATCACTGGAGCTGCAGATAGAAGCACACACCTCTGGAGTCTCCTCAACATAGATGTAGATTTCCAGTGCCGCTGCCAGTCAACACTTCCAGTAGTAATTAGGGTGCTCCAGATATTACTCAATCAGCACTTGAGTAATCAAGTGAAGACCGTAGTTAACTGCTGGGAGTTTTATCTCTCTTTTTGATTTTACATGAGTTCTTGACAAACTGATTTAAATACCTATATTTCAAGGCCTCGCTGCCTAGTTGTATTTGAAGCTAAGACTCAGATTTAATGAGACTGTTGTTCCACTAAATCTTTTTTTATTATTTGCATGAATGTTTACTCTATAGTTAAATAGTTAGTAGAACAAGAGATTCGTATTATCTCATAGATGAACTAGTAGTTAGGTAAGTGATATCTCATCACTTGACTAGATATAAACTTACAAAGGTAGCAGTAGAAAGATATAGCAGATGAATTTTGATATTTGTAATCTCATTTTGATATAGACATTTTTCTAAATATAAAAGCTGATGGAATTGGATAGAAAAGAGAATTGTGATATTATCTTGTGTTGATTCATTGCTTTAGTCTTCAGCCCTCTCCCACCACCAAGGCAGAAGGCTAGTGTTGTTGTTTTGTTACTCTACTTTTAGATTCTATTTCAGGAAATAGTTACTATTTTCTCATAGATAACTGTATGTTTCAATTGCATGGAATAGTATAGATCTACATAAGCAATTCATTGTTTTAGTTTTGTTTTCAATATTCATTGAATTCATTTCCATAATAGATAGATTAGTAGCAGTAGTTTCTTCAATCATTATAGGTTTCTTCAATCATTATAGATCATTAGAGTTAGTTAAATGAACTGGCAACTATAGGATTCCTAATTGTAGACAAGCAAGGACACAACCCTAGATTTGACACTTGAAATATGATTAAATGTCAAGGTACAATGACCCTTGTCATTTTTGGCACCATTACCAGGGATCTCTATGTTAATTAGGGGAATTTAGTTAAACAATTCTAGGATAGATTGAATCTATATGGTTAGAGCTAGGGATTCAAGAGGAAGATACATAAAATAGACACCCCATCAACAAACTATCAGAGAAAGTAGTGGGGTGGCACAAGATCTTGTTGAAGAGAGACACCTAGAACCTACCGTGGAAACTACACCTCAATTCAATAATCCCTCAAATCCTCCAAATCTTCCACTCGCTGACTATATCCAAGAATTGCAATAGAAATTCCAGGCAGATCCTTTGACAGAAACTAATTCCTTAAAAACTAATCCCTCAAAACCTCACACTGGATCTCAAGGAGAAGAATTAGTATTAGACATGGATGATAATCATGATAACCATGAAGAGGAGGAAAATCAGGTTCTAAAAACCTTCTCATATCCCATTGTTTTGGCTGCTAGAGACAATGCCCCTATGAAAAATATTTCACCAGCACACTTGCCAAATTTCAGGGGTCTTACTTCTGAGGATCCAGATCAGTTTTTGTTTGAATTTAAAGTGGTATGCTGGACTTATGATTATGGATTAGATAATCAAAAAATCAAACTATTTCCCTCAACCCTTAAGGATTCTATAATGAGATGGTTTATGGGTTTGCCCGAAAACTCCATACATTCCTTGGAATAGATGGAAACAGAGTTTTTAGGAAAATACCAAGATAACTATAGAGTCAGTAATACAAATGAGGAATTATTCAAAATTAAACAAGGAGAGGAAGAAAACTTAGAGGACTATGTGGATAGGTTCAACTTCACTTTGAGAAGTTATGACAACCCAGTAAATCACTCCTTGGCCAGAACCTTGTTTGTAAAAGGATTAGACAAAGAATCAAAATAGGCACTGGATCTGATGGGAAAAGGGAATATCAACAAAATGGATATACCTACTATAGAAGAACTCTACAAGAACTATTCCAGAACCCAAGATGGAGTGAGAACACCCAAATCCTTCAAAGGGAAGAATGAAATAGGACAGTTAATGGAGGAAATTGCAAATCTTGAAATAGATATTCTAGTCCAACTGAATACCACATTAGATGGGATTTACGCAAAAACTAGAACAACTGATTAGGGTAGAACAACTGAACCACTCTCCATCTATTGTCCTAGGTGTAGAAATAAACATTTGTTGATAGAATTCCCTTTAGATAAATAAGAGATATGTCAGATCTGTGATAGGGAACATCCTACCAATCAATGTAGTCAACTCCTAGCCTTAAAAAGGATAAGTAAAAAGATTGTTATTAAAGAGGAGTTGGACTATGTAGGATGAAAACAAGATAGAAGTTTCCCTTATAATTAGTATCCAAACCAGCCTTCTTACAGGGGTCCTTCTAATTAGGGAAATAATCAATGGAATCCAACTCGGCATGGGCCTTAGAATAATCCTCCTGGGGACAACAAGATTGGCCAAATCAATAATGGCAAAACCAACATTGGAAAAATCAACCCTGGGGTAATCAATAATGGCCACAATAGTTTGGGTCACAAAACAAGCAGCCTCATTGGGGTCCTCAACAAGGATATAATCAAAAATACCAGGGAAAACCTAGATGTTTCCAACCTCAACAATAAGCATTGCTAACTGGACCCCCCGACACACAAGGTCAGTCACAAAATGAACAAGTTAGCCAACCACCCTTACCAACACAACCTATAAAAAACCCAAGGAATAAGCAGGGAGAAGTAGTTTACATGATAGAATAAGAAAACATGGCTGGTATTAATGCTATATATTCCAATAATCTCCAGCTGCATTCTGGGAAAGCACTTCCAAGACCATCTCCTCCAACTATAGTTGAAGTAACCAATGATGAGGAACCTGAAAATCCATCCACTCAGCTTCCAGAGGAGATTACTATCAAAACAGTGCTAAAAGAATCATCCTTGGATAACTCCAGAGATCCTCCTAAAAGAATGACTCTGGAGAACACCCCTAGTAACATTTTTTATAAGAACTCCAGAGATGCTCTAGAGATAGAAAAACTAGCACCATACCTAGAATGGCTCAAAAAACATGTTCCCTAGAAAAGGATCTTACAAAAACAAGTCCAACCTACCCTAGAATCAGAAATTTTACAAGAAATTAGACAACTAAAAATTGAAATTCTGCTCCTACAAGCAATTAGAGATGTGCCTAAACTGAACCAATTCATCAAACAACATTGTGTTAAGACCTGGGGAAGAAAGAAAAACTTTCCCTCCACCCTCTAGGTGGAAGGAAAAGTAGTAGACCTCCCAATGGGAGAAATGCTCCTCCCAAAATATGGAGATCCTCGAAATCCTGTCATAACTATTTACATCTCAGGGGTAGAAATTTCAAATGTTTTGGTTGATTTGGGAGTAGCAATAAATATAATGATAGTTCATACAATGGACAAATTATCCCTAACAAGTATCCAATCCACATCTACAATCCTTCAACTTGCTGACCAGTCAATAGCTATTCCAAATGGGGTGATTACTAATGTTCTAGTTGTGATAGAATCATGGGAATTCCCAGTAGACTTCATGATATTAGAACCAAGAAACTAGAGAAATGTTTATCCATTAATATTAGGAAGATCATGGCTAGCTATAGTAGCAGTATCAATTGATTGTCAAACTGGGGATATGGTCATTTCTAATGGGATAGACTTGAAGAAAATGTCTTTGTATCCTCTAGCTAAACCCTCAATACATTATTCAAGGAGAGTATGGGTAGATGAGCCAGATAACATGGAAAACAATGCCTCAGTAGCTATGGTTACTATCAAATAACATTTGGGTGAGTTGGAAGAAGAAATCCATTATGATATAATAGAAAATATCACCCACATTCTTATTAATGAGGATATAATGGAGTAAGACAAAGATTCAATGAGAGAACTTCTCAGTTCTGCTCATTGTACCCTAGAAATTATCATTCCTTGTGGAGAGACCTTTTATAGAGACTTAGCCAGATTACACATGTTGCTTCCACATTCTTGCCCCCTCAATACCATGACTCCAGTATATGGATTGACTACATCCATGGATCATATCACAAAATAGGTTATGATTTTACCTGGGAAAACACTGAATTTCAACACCCAGTTAGAAGAAAAATAGGAGGAAGAACTTATCAAACTCCTAATTTTCCATTAAGCATCTTTTGTTTGGGAATACCAAGATATGAAGGGCATCCCTCTTGAGATCTGTACTCATCATATATACACTAAAGATGTCAAACTTGTCAGACAACCCCAGAGAAGACTATATCTTGCTTTAAAAGATGTTAAGAGTGAAATAGAAAAATTGTTGCAAGTTGGGTTTATATATCCGATCTCAGACAGTCAATAGGTCTCACCCTTAGTCATAATGCCTAAAAATAATGGGAAGTAGAGAGTGTGTATTGACTATAGAGAGCTAAACAAAGCTAAAAAAAAGGACTACTTTCCCTTACCATTCATTGACCAAGTGCTAGACAAACTTGCAGGGAGGAAGTGTTTTTCTTTCTTAGATGGGTTTAGTGGATATAACCAAATCCATGTAGCACCTGAAGATCAAGATAAAACCACTTTCACTTGTTCTTGTAGAACTTTTTCCTACAAAGTTCTTCCATTTAGACTATGTAATGCTCCAGCTACATTTAAGAGGCTTGTTTTAGCCATTTTTGCTGAATTAGCTAATGAGTGCATGGAACTCTATATGGATGACTTTACTGTGTATGGGGAAAACTTTGAAGAAGATCTCATAAACCTAGAGAAAGTATTAAAATGCTATGAAAAGAATCAACTATCTCTGAGCCATGAAAAGTGCTTCATGATAGTAGAGGAAGGAATTGTATTGGGACACCACATTTCAGCAAATGGGATCAAAGTGGACCAAAACAAAATAGAAGTGATCAAACAGTTACCTTCACCTAAAAATTAGACAGATGTTAGAAGTTTTATTGGTCATGAAGGCTACTATAGGAGATTTATAGAAAATTTTAGCAAAAAAGCTGCTCCTTTGTTTACACTGCTTAACAAAGACAAAAATTTTATGGATAGAGGATTGTCAATCAGCATTTGAAACTGTTAAAAAGAAACTTACTGTCACACCTATTTTAAGAGAACCCAATTGGACTCTACCATTTCACATACAAACTGATAGTTCAAATGAGTCTATTGGGGTAGTCTTATGATAGAAGGAGGAAGGAGAAAGTATGCATGCCATCTATTACATTAGTAAAAACCTTACCTCTACAGAAAGAAACTATACCACAATTGAAATAGAGTTCTTGGCAATCATATATGCTATAAACAAATTCAAGCATTATATCACTGGGTACAAAATATTTGTGCATACTAATCATGTAGCCATCAAATACTTAATGAATAAGCCAGTAATGGGTGCAAGGATAATTAGGTGGTTATTTCTATTGTAGGAATTTGACATTACCATAGTTGATAATCTAGGCAAATTCAATTTGGTTGCTGATTTTATGTCAAGATTGCATACAAGTGGAGAGAACAAGCTAGTGGAGGACAAATTTCTAGATGAACACCTTTTTGCTATCTCCTCTACTGTACCTTGGTTTGTAGATATAGCTAATCTCTTAGCTACAAGCTTGTTTCCATCCCATTTTACCTCAAAACAAAAGAAATGCTTACTTAAGGAAATCTTATCTTACAAATGGTTAAATGGTTTACTATTTAAATGTGGTCCTGATTTCATTTTACACAGGTGTCTAAAAGCTAATGAAATTTTTTATATCTAAAGGGCAGGTCATGATGAACCATCTGGTGGGCATTATTCTTCACATAAAACCATCCACAAGATTCTGGGAGCTAATTACTATTGGCCCTCTATTCATAAGGATACCAAGACATATGTGTAGTAGTGTGATCAATGCCAAAGGATGGGACAACCAACTTTCACCCAGGAAATGTCACTTCATCCTTAAGTAATGCTGGAACCATTTAAGCAATGGGGTCTAGACTTTGTGGGACCAATTTCTTCACCATCATTAGGCAAAGAGTACATTATGGTATGCACAGACTATGTGACTAAATGGGCTAAAGTTCAGACTTTGCAATTTGCAAGAGAAGAGAAAGTTGCTGATTTCCTTTATAACAAAATTTTCTTGAGGTTTGGAGCTCCAAGATCAATAGTTTCAGATGAAGGACCTCAATTTACTTCATAGGTAATCAAAGCATTCACAGACTTGTATCAAGTTAAGCACAAAAAATCTTCACCTTACCATCCCCAAGCCAATGGGCAAGTAGAGGTGACTAATAGAGAACTTGAGAATATTTTGACAAGGACAGTGGCCATGAACAAAAAGGATTGGGCTAATAGATTACCTGAAGCCATTTGGGCTTATAATACCACTTGGAAGTCCACAACCAAATTATACCCATATGAATTGGTTTATGGAAAGAAACCCATCCTATCTATAGAATTTGAACTACAAACACTCAAAACTTCAGTAGATATTGGTCTACCATTATCTATAGCACAACAGAATAGGATTCTTCAACTCAATGAGTTAGATGAAATCAGTACAGAAGCCATACAGCAAACAGAACTTGTTCAATACCAAAGGAAGTAATGGTATGACCAACACATCAAGAGGAGGACATTTTAGCAGGGTGATTGGGTTCTCCTATATGATTCTAAGTTCGAGGAGTTCAAAGGGAAGCTACAAACTCATTGGATGGGTCCTTATCAGATAAAGGAAGCTTTTGAGAATGGGATAGTTTTGCTAGAATCCATTGATGGAAGCACAGATTAATTCTTAGTGAATGGCCACAAAATTCAACTCTATAAAAGGCCATCAACTAAGGAAGAATTCATCAAAGATTTGTGATTGGTTATAGGGGACACATCCTCAGTCATAGATTCGGACTAAAAAATAAAAAGAAGGTTGAAAACCAGTAAATGGTAGCCTTCTTGAAAAAATAAAAAAGAAAAAAAGGAGAAGTTTGAAAACTAGCAAATGGTGGCCTTCTTAAAAAAATAATAAAAAAGAGAGAAAGATGTAAAACTAGTAAATGACTGTCTTTCTTGATCAAGGGGATTGAAAACTAGTAAATGGTGGTTCCCTTCTTCTTTCCAAATAGGAATAATCAAGCTATGGAGGTAATCAGGGGCCAAGAGTTGCTCAAACATAACTCTGGCGCACACAAATTAGGAGCACCTCTGATGCTTCACAAACTAGGAGCACCTCTGGTGCTCCACCAATAAAGAGCCATCCTTAAATAGAATAAATAAGGAGGGGAGCCACCTCTAGGTAATAAAGTGGAGATGTCACTTGATGAGGTCAGCATGACTCATCCTCCACTTTATGATAAAAACAAAGATGACGCCAACATGCATATCATCAACAATCAAAAAAGCCATCACTTTTGCATGTGCAGGCCATCATGAATCACTACACTAAAGTCACTTGACAACATGGCATTCCCAACCCACTCAATGGGAATAATTGTAGAATATGTGATGATAGGGTTGTTGACACCATTTCAAAACCCATGTAGGAGCTACTCACATGCCGGGTCACATTAAGCCTCATCAAAGCCGTGGCATTGCAGCCAAGACATCATATCATCATCATTAATATTGATTCAATTAATTCTCTTTAATTAACTTAATTAGTAACTATCTTGTCAATTCTATTTTTAGGTGCCATTATTATGACACATCTCCCTACCATTATTTCACTTTTCGCCTCATGCATGCCACCATATTTGCCATATTGTCGACATGCCTACAAAGTGTCTCATCACTCTCCTGCAATTATGACTGCATAAACATGCTAAACCACTCTCAAGATCCTTTCCCATAATTTGAGTAGTAAAACAAAATGACATATCAACCTTCACTTAAAATTGCAGATTTCTCTGAAAATCTTTGAGTGTAAAATTCAAGTCTATTGACACAGTCCTCTGGAGTGAAAAGAGAGAAAAATAGACTACAAAGAGAAGAATTTTATCTACATGAGGTGGAATAGGATAGAGAGATGGGTGTCAAGAAGAAATCAGAGCTAGAGAATATATAAGGCCTGCTGAAGGATGAAGCTGTGGCAGACATTCTAAGGAATGTAGGGTGGTTAGAATTCTTGGAGAAATTTGAAGGGTTTCAAGAGGATATTGTTGATGACTTCCTACGAAACCTGAGAGATAATCAAACAACTGTCAGAGGGGTTCATGTCAATATCTCTAGCACCATCATCAGTAATGCCAGAACAAGGTGAGAGGTTTTACCATTTGAAAACCCTATATGCTAATTTAATTAAAAATTTCTCTGAAGAAGGTGAACCTGCAATACAGTTACATTTAAGAAAATATGAGGTTAAAGGAATTGTTAGGTCTTCACTTCAAAACCCATGGCAGTCTCTAGCATTATGGTTGATGAAATAATTTACATGTGATGGCCAATTTTCTATAGTTCTAGGACTAATAACGAAAATGTTAATTTTTTTGAGGCATGGAAATGCTCACCCATAATTTAGCACAAACATTCCAAACTTTTTGTACTTTGCAATAAAAGCATCTTCACACAGGTTTCAACAAGGGAAAGGTCCTATGAAACATCATGGCCTCATTTTTTTGATTCTGAAACATCATTTTATGTCTCAAGCTAATGGAGAAGCATTATGGCAAACATTTTTAAATAATAAGCCACAAGACAGAACACTAGAGAGGGTACAAAGAATGGAGGAGGCTTCCTCTACCTAGTAGGAAGAGGAGGTAGAGTCTTCAACTTCCTCTCTAGCTACTAGCAGAGGTAAAGGTCAAAACTCCTCACTTGAGGCAACTTCATCTGCTACCCCTATTTCTGGTAAAAAGAGGAAGGAAAAAGAAATTGTGGAACCTATTATAGAATATACCCCATATTTGACCTTCTCAGCAAGGTGGAAGATGACCTTGGCTGAGGAGTCTACTCTAGTTAAACAAACAGGGGAAATAATTGTCATAGAGTAGACCTCCACCCAGACTTCTGACCCCAAGAAGCAAAAGAAGAAGACAAGGTAGGGTCAGAAAATAAAATAAACTTTAAAGAAAAATGATTCCACAATACACTACTAGGCTGAGGAAGCATCACATGATTTAGATGAAATTCCTCTAGTGAGAAAGAAGAAACAAAGAGAAGTTTCCCTAGAGCCATCTGTTCATCCAGATTCCCATAGTCCAACTTCACAATGTTCCCTTGCTCTGGAGACATAACAAAGAGACACTTTTACTATTTCCTCAGATTCTGCAGATAATATGCCTGCTACAGAGGTACCTAGTCCACCTATGCTATAGAGAAGTAAGAGAAAAAGGAAACTTACCCAAGCTAAAAAAGATACTGCTCTCCTGGCTAAAGTTCTCTTAGGTTTCAGAACTTCTGTAGATGAGGTTGGGCCTTCATCAGCACCAATAATTGCAAAAAGGAATCAAGAGGAAACTTAGGACAAGGGGACTATAGGGGAAGTTGAAATAGGGCAAGTGGATGCAGCTAGTAGTAAAGAGCAAAAAGATGTGGAAAACCCTAAGAAGGAACAAACTAAAACATGGACTTATTCTCACCCCTCTGATTAGGAGGATATTGAGATTTCAAGGGAACAACAGATGTTAGAGGAAATAGATAATCTAAAGAGAGTATTATGGGGAAAGAACCTACTTATTATTGACCTCAAGAAGGTCATGGGAGAAAAAGAAATGGAGCAAAAATAGGTGATTAAAGGACTGCAAGTAGAGCTCCAGAATAAATAGAAAATAATTCAGGAGAAAGAGGCAGAATTGAGAGAAAAAGAAATAGAGGTAGCCCAAAGCATTAAGGAAAAGGAGGAAGAAGTAGCCCAAAGCATCAAAGAAAAGGAGGCAAAGGCAGCACAAAATATCTCTAACATTACAAAGGCTCGAGGCAATAGTCTCACAATAATTGCACCACTTGTTAATAAAGTACAAAGCCAAGCCAAACAATTAACATGGGCCAACAATAAGATAGATGATCAAGAAGAGTGCATTTAGGAGTTGATTGGCCCAAAGGCAACCATGGAATAGGAGGTGCAAACAAATCAATATTTAGGCCCAATTCCAATAGATATTCCTAAAACATTGTTCCATTGGGGGAGAAGATGTAGAGAATACGAGGCTTCTAAACCCATGCTGCAATTACAAAGGGTAGTAACTGCCATGTCAAAAAGAGTACAAACTTTGGAAGAAAAGGTCCTTCAGGTAGCTTCCATTTCATTTGAGATCCTATCTTATAGACCCCCAAGTGGAAGTTATGCTTTGTTTCTATAAGGAAGAATCCTATAAAGGAAAATGTCTTTAGTTGAACTATCTGATTTGACTAAGGACATAGAGATAGGGATAGGATTCATGGAAGCATACATGAGGAGTTCTGATGAGGACAAAGATTTTCTATGAGTTATATTTACATGGTTTTTGCATTGATGATATTACCTTCATTATCAACTATTATGTAGGAGAATGTCAACTTAGGGCATTCATGTCACTGATGACAAATCATCAGATTTGGAATGAAAGGATGGAGGCCTATCTAAAGAAGGATGCAGAAACAAGCTTTTTTATCATAAAAGAATGTCCAAATCCCCATACTTTTAAGGTCCAATTCAGGGAATACATTTACCACCTAGATAGTAAAACTAGGATTTTGCCTTTATATCTAAAACATCTACAGGAATGCTCCATTGATTTTGGTCTCCGTATAAACAGTTTATCTAATCAAACGCTTCCAGTGGGAAACAAAAGGTAGAACACCTTAAATACAGAACAAAAGATGAGGGAAGTGGTGTCCCTTGCCAACCTCAGGTTGTTTATGAGGAAGGCCAGGTTAGTGTCCAAAATGATGGACAAATACCAACTAGGCTGGATAGGTGGTTGTTTCAGACCCCCTCTCATCATTGAGCCACTATCTATCTAGGCTAAACAAATGGAAGATGACAAATTGTAGGAATGGATGAAGTATGTTGATCAGTTCAGAGGAAATGGTAATACAGATCGCACCACTTGGTCTACTTATGTAAAAGACTACAACTTGACTGATAGAATATTCCACATGAATAAGTCTAGATTGTGAGAAGCGGGAGGACCTGCTAACCTTTAAGTACGGGGGGATGATGAGTGCCAGGTAGCACCCATGAAATACACCTTTTTACCCCTCTTTTTCCTCCTTCTTACTCCATTTCCCTGATGACTGTACCAAAATAGATTAACAAGATTGTTCTAATTATGATTAACAAGAGATGAATTACTTAAAATCATGATTTTTGATTGAGGGACTAATGTACACTAAATTAATGGAAATATGCAAAAATTATCTCTTTTTGAATCTACAAGTGTAGATGTTTGGGCAAAGATAGTTTTGGTCATCTTTGGAGGTGGTCCTAGTAATCTTTGGAGCTGACATATGGCTATCACACCAGTCACCAATATTTTCCAATATGATTGGAGAGATTTTGAGATAAAAGGGGAGAATCATCTCCGAAGCTGGACTGAAGTCAAAAGCATATCTCTAGAGCTGAACAGAAGGTCATAAAGCATATCTCTAGAGCTGCAAACAGAAGTACACACCTCTAGAGTCTCCTCAACACAGATGCAAATTTCTAGTACCGCTACCAGTCAACACTTCTAGAAGTAATTGGGTAGCTTTAGATATTATTCAATCAGCACCTAAGTAATCGAGTGAAGACCATAGTTAATTATTGGAAGTTTTATCCTTCTTTTTGATTTTGCATGAGTTCTTGACAAACTGATTTAAATAACTATATTTCAGGGCCTCGCTGCCAAGTTGTATTGGAAACTAAGACTCAGATTTAGTGAGACTGTTGTTCCACTAAATCTATTTTTTATTTGCATGAATATTTACTCTATAGTTAAACAATTAGTAGAATAAGAGATTGGTATTATCTCATAGATGAACTAGTAGTTAGGGTAAGTGATATCTCAACACTGGATTAGATATAAACTTACAAAGGTAGAAGCAGAAAGATACAGTGGATGAATTCTAATTTTTGTAATCCCATTCTGATAGAGACATTTTTTTTGAATATAAAAGCTAATCGAATTGGAGTGAAAAGAGAATTGTGATATTATCTTGTGCTAATTCATTGCTTTAGTCTTCAACCCTAAGGGTGTGGAGCAAGGGCCCACTCCCACCACCAAGGCAGAAGTCTAGTATTGTTGTTGTTAAGGGAAATTTGGTTAAACAATGAATATGCAATAAACAACAATCACATACCCATAACCTAATGGAATAATGAAACTAAGAAGATTAAATGAAATGAAGCAATGAATCAAACAATGCAAAACCTTCCTTAGATCGCAGCTTCCATTGGTTGCCTATTAAAACTGTCCTTGCTTGTATGAAGTAGGGCCCTCAGAGAGTGCACTCCTTTGTTGTGTTCAAGGATGTCGATAGTAAATGGCTATGTTGATAAATGTGCTATGAAGATGAGCTTCAAAGCAAATGGTGATCTCAAGCTAATGAATGGTAAAAGGGGTGCCAAAGGCGCATTGATAAATTCCTACAAAGTAACAATACAAATAGCCTAGATGATAGAAATGGAAGAATAAGGTTCCATTTATAGACTTAGGAGGATGATGATCAATGGTTGAGATGAAATGAGCAGATCAATGCTTGAGAATGGTTGAGGAATGTGCAATGAATAGAAAGAAGAGAAGTGTCCCACCTCCATCATGTAACAGGGGAGTTAACACAATTGATTGAAGAGTTAATAGAATGGATTGAGGAATTGACTGAATTGATTGATCAGTTACCTGAATAGATTGAGGAGCTGACAGAATTGATTGATTAGTTAACCAATTTTGATTGATAAGTTAACTAATTTTGATTTAGAGAAGAAATAGGACATGTGGGTGAGGGAATATTAGCTAATTAAATATTTGAAATATTTAATTACATGTGCAACATGGTGAGGTGGAAAGGTGAGGTGGATTTTAGGATAGAGGAATTTACGATTAATTAAATAATGTAGGATTATTTAATTATGTGAGACATTAGAAGAATTTAGGGAATTTAATTAAATAAATTGATTTTATTTAATTATGGGATAATGAACCAATAAAATAACCTTAGAATATTTATTTAATTGATAGAAGAAAATAAGAAGGGAATAAATATTAAGAATATTTATTTAAACTGAATCATGTCATTTTTAGGCATATACATTTTGCCCCTCTTTGATGTAATGCAATTTACTACATTGCTTCAAAGAATAAAAAGTTCGATGGTGATACATGCCCTAGTTTGCCCTTAGTACAGTTTATAACGATAGGATGCCCCCTCATGAGATTGGACAGGAAAAGGGCTGAAGCCGTGAGATAGACAATCTCACAAAGATGAAGGATTTAGGTGAGGTTGGAAGAAAACAAGACGCATTTCAAAGAAACTAGAAGAAAAATGGAAGAAAAATGGGTGTGGGAAGTAGTCACAGTCACTACCTAGCCAAATTGGGGTTTGCAAGCTATATATAGGAGCTGGGTCCACAAGATAAGTCATTTGTACACTTGCCTTATCTGGATTTGGTCTTGGAGAGTTTAGAGCAACTTTGGAGCAGCATGGTAGCTAAAGAGGCAGACATTCCATGTGAGGAGCATCGATTCGAGCACATTCGTCAATTCGGTCGGCCAGTAGAGGTAGGACTCCCAGTATGTGCTTTGAAAAATTTCTCCTAGGGTCGAGTTAGGGTGTCATAAATGCTAGGGGAAAACAAGCTTAGACAGATGCGCTGAAAATCAGATCGGCTCATATGTTGCATGAAATGGTGCATATGTCATTTTGCAGCACATATGTAGAATGTTGTGGTACATGCATGAAAGCTACGCATTTGTAGATTTTGATAGAGCATACATGATTTTGTGGCGCTTTTACCAAATGTAGCGGTGCATATGTGAAAGCTGTGCACACGTAGCAGATAACGATGCATTTATGTGTTTTTGCTGCGCATTTGCCAGAAGTGGCGCATGTGTCAAGAAACGACGCTTTCATGAAGAAATGACACATTTACCACCTGTAGTGGTGCATATGTTTTAGATAGCAAATTACTTAGAAAAATTGATTTGATTGGCATCCTTTTTGATGTGTCAATCGATAAGCTATCTCTGAGATTGTAGGAATCTAGTCAAGAGATGTAGTGTGTTGTTTTGATCAATTTTAAATGCTAAGTTAGTTGATATAGTTCGATAGATATGTTGAGTATGGTATTTGCAACCTTAGATTGACGCCTTGCTTTGCATGCTTGCAGGAGGAGATATGAGAGACATGCCTTGGATGGGGTAGATGTGGTCATCTGGTGACCATATCCAGACTGCGAGCTGTGGGAGGACAAGGTAGACAAGCTACTGTACTGCTTTCAGATGAGGCAGCTGATAGGACGGACCCGCCATATACTAGAGGGACAGATGATAGGTAGGGTACATAGATAGTTTGGCAGGAGGCAGGGCATGCCACAGGGGCAGGCTTGGTTTGCACAGACTCATGCGGAGAGGGTCAGATGGGGGTCGATGGCATCATACGAGGAGGCCCTAGTAGAGTTCTGATAGACACCTTATGTTGCTTGGGACATGAGGATAGAGATAGCAGATGCAGGGATGACGTAGGATTACGAGGACTGGATTACTATACACCCTTTCTCAAGATACTCAAGGCTTGGGATGTTGGTGCCTTGCATCAATGAGGTAGACTCAAATGAGGAGGGCCAGGTTGGTTAGAGGAGGAGGAGGGGGAGAAGGAGGGGAGGACGGGGGGGCGGCAGAGATGGGGGAGATGGTGGAGGAGGAGGGGGAGATGGAGGAGGAGGAGGAGGAGATGGTCCGAGACCAAGACAGAGGATGAGGGTAGGGGAGGGACCATCCCATGCCCAACAGGTAGTGTAGCCACAGGCTGCACAATAGGTACTATAGTAGCAGGTGCCACAGTAGACACCACAGGTACAGATGCCACCACCCCAGCAGGTGGCACAGGGGCAGGGACAGGCAGAGGTGCCATAGGGGCTAGTACAGTCAGATGCATACAAGAGGGCCATAGCCTCCTTGAGAGGATAGGTTAGAGAGCTATGGGCATAGCTCAGGAAGGTGGATGCCCAGTGGGAGACAGACGTAGAGGTGATTGCAGGGTTGACCTGAGAGAGAGAGATATGGAAGACACACAGGTACGAGTTATCTGTGTAGAGTGGGATACTACAGTGGCAGCCCTGGGGATAGATGCGGTGAGCACCTTCTTAGTTGGACAGGTGCACTAGGCATAGGCACAACTTGCACAAGCACAGACACAGCTAGCATAGGTGCAGGGAGAGCTTGCTAGAGTGTAGGTTCAGGAACAATATTATCAAGGCTTGTATCATGGTGCTGTGCCAGCGAGTCAAAGGGCTTCAAGCTTTAGGAGCCAGTCTGCAGGTTCACAGAGAGTGGGTCCATTGAGGTCAGGGGCCTCTGTGATGGGCCCACGGTAGCCAGGGGCTAGTAGAGGAGGAGGAGGAGACCATGCTGGGAGCAGTGGTTCCCCGCAGCAGGGATAGAATTGTATCAGACTTGTATTTTTGAGACATGTATCACCATCCATTGGGATGTATTTTTGTACATGACTTTGATTTAGAGGAAGATACTATGATATTGTACATTTGGACTCATTTTATGATATGTATATGATGATGCAGCTATGTGACTTGCTCTATATGTTATGAGTTTATGATTCTTTTCCATTTGTATGATGCGATGCATATGCAAACTTAGATGTTTTATCCGATGCTATATGAGATGTTATCTAGATGCAACTTTTGATATGATGCTATTTGATGTTTATATGATCTAATGTAGTTTTAAATGATTTATTTGATGTGCTTGTAATGTATGTGAATGCAAAATGATATCTATATGACTATGCAACTTTATGTGATGCTCTTAGCTATGTTTTTGATTTTTTTTCCTATTGACATTATATGATGATGGTATATGGATGACCTAATGCACTCTATTTTTGTATGCAACTGATTTAATCATGTAAATGACTATCTCATATGTGATGATATGCCACTATATGCACTATTTTTGTGATGTCCAACTGTACTCTATCGACACAGAAATGACAGGATGACAGATAGGAGATTGATTGAGAAAGAATGACTTGGTGGGAAGACTGACAAGCTTTACTTTGTATTGTTACTTTGCTTTGTTTGGATCTTTTATTATATGGGATATGGATGTATGGATGTGTGAATGGATGTATAATGAATGGATTTGATTTTGACATCTTGATGGTGCAAATATTTTGGAGTGCTATATTTCATCATTGGGTGATTTTTTGGGTATTTTTCTAAAATTTTATAAGTTAACACAATCATCTAGGTATAATTGAACTGAGATGACCTAAGTATTTCTTACATGGATTTGTAATTTAGCAAGTTAATACAAGCATTGAGGTATAATTGAACCAAGATGACCTGAGTATTTATTGCATATCAACAAACAAGGATTGCCCCCGTTCATGTTAGACCTTTGATGTCCTTGACGATCTTTTGCCGATCATGTCCTTACACTAGGCTTCACATTACTAAAGTTTAATCCACAAACAACAAATAAAGAAAATAATCATGCCCCATTCATAGCATCTCTAGCTTTTGGCATCCTTGAGTAGCATAGAAAGGCATGATAGCATAAATCAAGACTCAATGTTTTAACCATGTTTCCAATTTTATAAAACATTTTTTTTTTGCATTTAGATGTGTTTATATCTTGCCATAATTTGAGTAAAATCATTTAGAGGGCCTTGGGTATTTGCTTTTCTTTGGATAGGTTAAAATGCCTTGTGTCAAAATTTTTGCTTGAAGCGCAAGTTATGCTTGCACTTGCTTGTTTGGTGAGAAGATTTTACAATCCTTACTGGGGAGACGGACCCTAAGGGACTAACCTAGTGCCTCGAGGGCTCATTGCTAAATGGCCTTGCCTACGTGATGACGTAGAGGCAACGTAGTTCAGGGTAAACCCTAATAGACCTAAGACCTAGGCGAGAGAAGGTGGAGACGGACTCAAATGGATAGAAGGACTAGATATGGGACGGATGGGATAGTGGAAGGGGGGCCTCGGGGGTGCATTAAAAATAGTCTTGCCTATGTGACAACGCAAAGGTAATGCAGTTCATGAATTTGGACCATGGAAAATGGACAAGAGACACTATGCTAGGCTCACACTTAAGGATATGGTATGGGACATAACCTTGGTTGACAAGGCCAACAAAGAGATAGAGTATCAAGCCACGATAGGTAACTATCAGGATTTGTTATGGGATAGATATGGATCGAAATGGGACATGAGTGAAGGAAGAATGGACATGAGGTGATTGGTTTCCAAAAGATAGAGAAGACGGTTTATCACAAGTAATGCCTGTTTACCAGGTTTTCATCACTTGCTTTTTATTTGCACGAAGAAGCTAGAAAGTATACATGATGCCTGTTTGCCAAGTTTTCACCATGATACCTATCCAAGGCGTCTGTTTGCCAGGTTTTCACCAAAGGATGATTTTTTTGTATTTTTCTTATTTTTTGATTTTTTTGTATTTTTCTAATTTTTTTTATTTTATTATTATTTTTTTTTTTGTATTTTTCTATTTTTTTTGGTTTTTTTGTATTTTTCTGCCCCCCTTACATTAGGGTTCTCCTAGGTATAGAACTTGCGAAGATGCATGTCATTGATTGGGTCATCGAACAACTTACCCTCTGATGTTGCCAACTGATATGTCCCCGATCCATACGCTGCTACAATTACATACGGCCTAAGCTAGTTGGGTTCGAACTTGCCTTTCTTTTCTCTGTCTTGTTGGTTGCAAGGATTCTCCTTGTGAGCGAGGTCTCCAACTTGGAAGATTCTTGGGTGAACTCTATGGTTATAGCTTCTTGACATCATTTGTTGATATGCTTTGAGATGATCAAAGGCTTTCTGTCGCCTCTCTTCCAGCAACTCTAGTTCTTGCAACTTGGAGACTCTGTATTCTTCATCTGATATGAGGCCTTTTAACGACACCCTAAGAGATGGTAATTCGACCTCAATGGGGAGGATAGCTTCTGAGCCATAGGCAAGGGCGTAGGGTGTAGCACCTATGGGAGTGCGTATACTAGTTTTGTAGGCCCACAGAGTGGGATTGAGTTAGATGTGCCAATCATGGCTAGCAACGTTGACTATCTTCTTGAGAAGTTTCAAGATGGTCTTTTTGGATGCTTCAGCTTGACCATTACCTTGGGGGTAGTACAGAGTGGAGAAATGGTGTTGGATTTTAAAACATTCACAGAGTTCTTGGACATCCTGGTTTTTGAATGGTCTTCTGTTATCCATGATAATGGATGAAGGAATTATGTATCTATAGATGAGGTAATTCAGGATGAATGAGGAGATTTTCTTACTTGTGATGGTGGTGAGGGGAATGACTTCAATCCACTTTGTAAAATACTCAGTGCCAGTTATGATGAATTTGTGGCCATTGGATGAAGGTGGATGGATCTTTCCCACAAGGTCAAATCCCCATTGGTAGAAGGGCCAAGGCATCGTTAAAGGTCTCAACTCTTGAGCCGGTGCATGTATCAGGTTCCTATGTATTTGACACTGCTTGCACTTCTTGACAAACTAATATGAATCCATTTCCATGTTCGGCTAGTAATAACCCAAACACATGAGTTTCTTGCCTAAGGAAGGACCGCTAGAGTGTGTTCTACAGATCCCCTCGTGTATGTCTTGTAAGGCAGTTATGGATTCTTCTCATTCTAAACAATGGAGTAAAGTACCATCTAGACCATGTTGGTATAGGGTATCGGCAATGATGGTATAGTGAGAGGTTTGGCGTATAAAATTTCATCGCTGGTTAGAAGATAGGTCAGGTGGGAGGATGTTGTCCTTCAGGTAAGTGTGAACCTTACCATACCAAGGTGAATCAGATCCAACAAGAAGGCATATGGAATGGGTCTTAGGAAGATCATAAGCTGGTTGCCAGATAGTTTCCACTAAGAACTCATACTGTGACTCATTTTTAGGTATCTCAAGGAGAGAGCCAATGGTTGCCATGGCATCTACTGCTTTGTTCTCTATCCTAGGTATCTGTTTGAAAGAGATGATTACAAAGTGTTCTTTGAAGTTGTCAAACATCTGCTTGTATGGGACAAGCTTCTCATCTTTGGTTTGGTAATCATCGTTGACTTGATTGATTATAAGTTGAGAATCACCGTAGACATGTAGCTCTTGGATTTTCCACTCAGTTGTCATCTTGAGACCAATTACTAAGGCTTCATATTCTGCTATATTATTGGTGCATGGGAATAATAAATGGTAAGACTTTGGAATTGTGTCACCATGAGGAGTCACAAACAAGATTCTTGCCCCTGATCCATGATTTGTGTTAGATCGATTGAAGTAGTGTTTCTAGGAATATGTTGATATGTTGAATAGGGATTCATCCAGAAACTCAAATTGCATCGGCATGGTGTCCTATAATGGTGCATCCACTAGTTGATCAACAATGATCTATCCCTTGATAGCTTTTCTATTTACATATTCAATGTCATATTCAGTTAAGAGCATTACCCATTTAGCTAGGTGACCTGTGAGAGCTGCTTTGCTTAGTAGGTACTTCAGTGGATCTATTTTTGCAATAAGTTTGACTGGGTGTGCAAGCATATAATGTCAGAGTTTTTGTGAAGCAAAAACTACCGCAAGACATGATCTTTTTATCTGTGAGTATTGCAATTCATAGCCCACTAATGTTCAGCTGATGTAGTAGATGGCTCTTTCTTTATTCTCATAATCTTGTTGTGCCAAAAGAGCCCCAAGAGCTATAGGTGTAGCAGATATGTAGAGTATCAGTGGTTTCCCTTGAATAGGAGCCATGAGAATGGGTGGATTCGTAAGATATTCTTTCAGTTTGTTGAATGCCCCTTCGCATCTTTCATCCCATCTGAATGGAATGTTCTTGTGCAAGAGATGACTGAATGGTTGGCACTTGTCTGTCAGTTGGGATATGAATCTATGGATTGCTTGTAGCTTTCCCTATAGCGATCTTAATTGGGTAAGAGTCTTAGGTGGTGGCATGTCCATAATAGCCTTGACTTTGGCAGGGTCTACCTCTATTCCATTTACTGACATAATGAAGCCTAGTAGCTTGCTTGAAGTGACTTCGAACACACATTTCTTTGGGTTTAACTTGACTTTGAATTGGTCTAATCTCTGAAAGACTTTCTATAACACATCTAGGTGTGATTCTCTTGTGAGTGATTTTGCTAGGATATCATTGACATAGTCCTCCATTGTTACATGCATCATATCATGGAAGATAGTTGTCATAGCACATTGATATGTGGCTCCTACATTTTTTATCTCAAATGGCATGACATTCCATTAGAAAGTGCCCCATGGACAAGTAAAAGTTGTCTTGTGTTGGTCCTCTGGTGCTATTCATATCTGATTATATCCTGAGAATCCATCCATGAGAGATAACATGGTATGCCCTACTGTTAAGTCGACTATGACATCTATATTTGGCAATGGAAAATCATCCTTGCGACAGGCTTTGTTTGGATCTCTAAAATCATTGCATAGTCTGACTCGGCCATCAGATTTGGACACTGGTACAATGTTGGATATCCACTCCGGGTAGTCTATAGCTTTGATGAACCCTACATCCAGTTTCTTGACTTCTTCTTTGACCAATAGTGCTATGTGTGGATGCATCTTTCTAAGCTTCTATTTCACTGGTTTTACTCCTGAGTCTAATGGAAGATGGTGTAAAATCAAGTTTGGGTCTAGACCTAGCATGTCTGCATATGACCAAGTGAAGCTGCCCCTCTTTTTCTTGAAGAATGGTACAAATTTGGTCTTTTCTGGTGGAGTAAGATATTTAGCAAAGTGAATGATCTTAGGCTATTCCTCTGTACCAATATTAACAGGCTCTGTCAGTTCCACAACAATTTGGAACTTCTCCTGGTGCATGTCTGTGGGGAGAGTGTCAAGCCTTCCATCGTTAGGTGCCACAGTTGGGTTTTCACCTTCGAATGTGTCCTTTTTTTTTACTGTTTTGGGATCTGACACTGCCACAAAATAGTTTTCACCATCAAATCTAGTTTTTATCTTGATATTTTTGTGACTAGAAGGCTTGGCACCCTCTCTGAAGCAAGCCATGGTATTAAGTTCAATATAGAAACTAGCTTTATGATCTCCTTTGGGAAGGTGGTCCCTAAGTTCCATATAGTCAATGTAAGCATCATCATTTTGGAAAATATCTAGTTGGGGAGTTCCTCACAGATCCCAGTCAATAAGCTCAGGATGCATAAGGGGGAGGGAGTTGGAGGATAGACCTGATTCATTGATAGTGTGAATGGATATGCTAGGAGTATAGGTAGTGGTGGTGTTTGGGATGGTACTTTCCTTCGAGTTGTTTATTGCGATGGAACTTGAACCTTCCTCGAAAGCCATAATCTCAGAGATGGGCAAATTAGACTCTAGTGGTCTATTTGGTAGCATTTGTCCCTCACGGTAGGGGCTAAAAGTTTGGATGGTATCAACCTCTTTGTCGTCATATGAATGCTTTGTTAGCTCATTCCACTCATATTCATTGGAATCTATGTCACTGTCCTCTTGAAGTGTGTGGATCATTTCTACAAGACAAGCATTTTCTTTAGCTTTGCTCTTGCCTTTGTATCCTAGACCATTTGTATTTCTAGCCAATGAGGATGAAGAAGGTTGAATAGGTTCTATGATTCCTTCTTTTCTGAGGCCGATGGGGCCTTGTCCTTCATAGCCCATTCTGTGTAGGATAGTTTCACCTCGCCCATAGAGTTCTATTGGGAGCCTAGGTGGTTCTTGTGATGTGCTCTCTTCTTCAGTATAAAGCCACTGTAGGATATCTCTTTCCTCTATTTCATCAGATAAGGTCCCCCATTTTACAAAGGGAGTTGTAGGAGCTATAGGAGGAGCAGATGGCTTTGGAAAATGTTTGGGTTGGCCAAAAGATCAAGGAGACAAAGGCATCGTGGCTAGATCGAGGCTGTGCTCTATCGAGTATTCTCCCACTCTGCTTTCTTTTATGGTAATTTTCTGCTCATTGGGCCTTGATGAGGAGGCTTCGACGGTATGATCATACTGTGGGATAGGGAATATAGATGCTCTGTTGTTTGGTATAATGTAATCAGGTTTGGCAAGGAAGGAGTTGCAATGCTGAAAGGGGTTAGGGTTGCCTTGGATGCTGACTTGCTTGTCATTGTGTGGGAATTTTATGCATTGGTGATAGGTCGAGGGTACAACTTTCATGGTATGAATCCATGGTCTCCTTGGAAGGATATTATAAGTGAGCTCCCTATCAAGGACTTGGCACATGACATCTTTTATTACTGGTCCCACTTGTATGGGTAGGACTACTGTTCCCTTTGTAGTTCTCTCTTCCTCATTGTATGCTTTGATAGGAATTTTCTTCCTTAGATCAATTGCCTTTTCGGAGAACCCCAATGTAAGGACCAGCTTTAACGTGCAAATATTTAAACCATCTCCCCCATCAATGAGAACCCTCTTGATGCAGTGCTTGTGGATGAAGGAGACAATATGTAGAGGGGTGTTATGGGGTTGAGATATGGAGAGGTCATCTTGCTTGGTAAATGAAATGGAGCTTGAGGAAGTCAGATTACCTACCATGGTCTAAAACTTCTCTTGGGCCAAGTTAGTGGGGACAGTGGTTTCAACTAAGGCTTTCTCAAGGATCTCCTTATGGGAAGGAGATAGACATAACAATTCCAAGATAGAGATGTGGGCTGGAGTTTTTTGTAATTGGTCTATGACATTATACTGCTGGAAGTTGGATTGAGAAGGTGACGACCTTAGAGGGGCAGTATTGAGCGTGACTTTACCACTATGGTTAATGACACTACAACCAGCTCTGTTAGGTCCTGATTGTTGGTTGGGCATGATGACATTGATTTGCAGGACATGCTTAGCAATGTAATTTATGGTATAGTCAAATGGCACACTTGCATAGTTGGCATTACTATTCCCACTATTCGGATTTGGCCTCTTGCGATTGTTGTTGGTGTTGTCATTATTGTTATGGCCATTGTTGTTATTGTTATTGTACGCCCTATTATGATTTAGAAGCATATCCCTATAAGCCACATGTGTCTCATTAGAGGTATGCTATTGGGTTCCTCCTTGATTTTGATCAAGCACATCTTGGATAACATGTTTGAGACTAATACAATTGTTGGTTGTATGTCCCCTTCCTCTATGATACTCACAATATTTAGTGTCTTTCCAATAGGGAGGTTTGACGATAGGCTCATAATCACTTGTTAGCGGTAGAGAGATTTCATTGTTAGCCAATAACTTTCGTAATGTGGATTCTTGGGACTCACCCAGCGGTGTGAATTTTTGTCTTGGATTGGTACTGAACCATGGTCTTGGCTCCCGAGTGAACGTTTTGTTGGGTGTAACATTATTTGCTTCTCCTTTGAGAGTGAGTATGGGTTGTTGCTTGGGAGCTGCTGCCTTGGCATCAATCACTCCATCGTTGACAACATTCTTATTCTTGGTCCAAAACTTTGATTTGTCAGTTGTGTAGTTGGAGGTAGGTGTGTCCTTGTATAACTTGATTTGTCCCTTAGCGATCATAGCTTTTTCGATAAACAATCCCATTTCGATGACTTTTAAGAATGATGTAGGGCATTGTATTTGTATTTGACAGCCAAGATCAGTGTTGAGGTTATGGACAAACATCTCCATTAGTTGCTTCTCAGGTATATCGTATGAGCATTTGCTTGCTAGTTGTCTCCATCTTTGTAGGAAGGTGGCGAATGATTCATGACTCTTTTGCTTGGTCTTGCATAGGTCAAGCATAGAGAATTCATGTTCGATATTGTAAGAGAAGTGTGTGATAAATTAGTTGACTAGTTCATCAAAAGTTTTGATTCCCGGTGGAAGTCACAAGAACCACTCCATAGCTTGACTGCCTAGTGATCTAGGGAATAGTCTCATCAAGTAAGTCTCATTGTGAGCTACTTCTAAGCATGCTATGTTGAATTCCCTAATGTGATCTCTAGGGTCCCCTTTCCCTTTGTATTTGTCAAATTTAGGAACTTCAAATTGATAGGGAAATGGTTTCATGATCAAACTTTTATCAAAGGGGTACAATGCAATATCTTCCAAGGAGTAGTTTTTAGTGCTTGTACCCGTCTTGAGATCTAACATTTGTTGCTTTAGACCCTCGAGTTCTTTCCTCATTTCTTCCATAGGGGTATTTGGATGGGTGGCTTTCTTTTCCCTTTCATGATCATCCTCTATGTCTTCCAAGATTGTGCTTATATCAAAATCTATGGGGAGTTGAATTCTAAGACTAGAAAGGTGATGGAAATACTTATGAGGATCGTCATGGAGCACTTTCTCTACTAAGCGTTGGAATTTCTAATCTTGGATGGTTCCTTGATATTCTTTGTTAGAGATTTCCTCATAAGTATCGTGAGGTGTGAAGATATGGTTGGATGAGCCTACCATTTCAAGTTGCTTTTTGTATTGAGATCTAGTAAGAACCATGCAAGGTGACATGGGATGAAGTAGACTAGGACTAGAAATTTTGGCAAGGTGTTGATGGAGACTACTGTGAATAGGATACCTAGGACATGACTTGGATAAAGGACTTTCTCGCTCTAATTTCAAGTAAGGCGACGGATACAAGATGGTAGCCACTAGTAAGGGTACTCAATACCTGTCTTACTATGTAGGGATTAGTCATGCAACAAATGACTAGCAAAGTTCTGTGACCTATTAGGTTTACTTGAATTCACAATGATACAAAAAAGGGACCTACGTTGACCTGATATGGGATATTCTAACTTTGGGACTGGAAAGACCTGAAAGAAGGTGGATGGGATGATTGACGAAAGAGAGACTTTTTGGACAAAATGGAAGAAAACTGACTACAATGTAGAACCTGATCTTTGGTCTTGGAGCTAAGCTGAAATGGGTACTCAAAACTAGTAAAATTTTTCCCTCAAAAATTGTGCAAGTGCTCACTATCGTGTATGTGCTGAAACATATGCACAACAAAAATTGACAAATGCACAGCAAGTCTAGACATATGCGATGTACTGGTAAAAGGTGTATGCACATCAACAGACAACAAAAGCACATGAAGTCTAAACAAATGTGCCGCAGGTCGGCATAGATGCGCAAGAACAGAGGACGGATGCGCCACTCTGGCTTTCTTCAGTGTTTTTGCAATTTTTGGAAATTTTTAGCTGTTTTTGGTACTTTGATTGCAAAAAAAGGTTCTCTTGATTTGATTTTCTAAATTAATGGCAAGAAAACATAGCAAACACAAAGAACTTTTATGGTTTTTTAGCCTTTTTTTAGTGATTTTTCTAACTATTTTTGGACTAAAAGAAAAAGTACACCCTAAGCTGGATAGGACAATATCTGTTGAATCCTCTAGCTGTACAAATTTAAAGTGTGTAGCTTCAAGATCTGGTAGCACCGTCTTCTCTCCATGGTACTCACTTCTCATGCATACCAGATCCGGGTTTCCTTAGGCTCGTACCCCCACCGAACCATAGGATTTCCCCTGCTACCTCTACTAAGAATCACATGAATCGAGGCCACTTCAAGGGCTCTGCCCTTTGCATCAACAAATAGGGGTTTTTGGTATACTACACAATTGGTTCTTAGTCAAGGCAACCGTTCGAGTGGTTACACATGTGGCACCACTACCCTCCATTATGGTGTCTCCCAGCCTCAAAGGTTGCGCCTTAGAGGGTTTTGGGGGAGGTTGGTCATCGGTGTAACACAGCAGCACTTGTTGCAGGAGGTTTTCACCTCAAGCACATTTATTTTAAGTGGATTGGTAGGGCTTGGCTTTAACCTGTTTCCACTCAGGGTCTTTCCCACTTGGACAAGCGTGCATCCAAGGGTAGGTCCCTCCAAAGGTTAAATAGATGGAATAACAAGTCTGGCACTCTGGTCACCTAGTTAAAGGGAGAGCATAAGCCTATTATCATTCGATAAACATGGAAGACACTGATTAATCCAACCTAGTTAAAAGTAGAAAAACTAAATGGGCTAATGTACTTGTGTACTCACACTTTTGTTAACTTTGAAGTGGTTAAAAAGGTAGCAATGTTCATTATCGTTTGTAAGAAAGCAATGATCTAACTATACAAGATAGCAATATGCAGATATAGCAATGGTCCAATTAATCTCTTCCTAGTTAAAGGCTATGTGGAATTTGTATGAGCATTCGTTTTACTATCCTTTTAGAAATTGAAGTGTGAGTTTAGTAAATGCAACTAGATGAATCTAAACCAGTAGCCTAACCTGCAAAACAGATCAAGAGTACTCTCGTAAAGATGTCTACGTTAGCAAAAATCTTCTAAAAAAAGCTTAAGATCATTGCCTACTACAGAAGTGCTGCTTTAGTGACTAAATGTGCAGAAATAGTCAACAGAAGCGCAGTAACACATATGCACCGTAATAGTGGTTAAAAGCACAGTAAGAAAGAACATATGCGCAGAAAGAACATATGCGTAGTGAAAAGAGATATATTCACCGGAACAGTGCTTAAAAGTGCAGTAAGATCACAAGCACCGGAACAGAGGATAGAAGCACTGTGGAATTGTTCATATGCACCAGATTAGCCTATGTAATACCTATATGGAACCTGTCTTCAAAAAAAGCTCAGATTTTGATTAAATAAAGGGGCAAGGCCCCACGATGGGCACCAAAAATCTTAAGGGAAATTTGGTTAAACAATGAATATGCAATAAACAACAATCAAATACCCATAACCCAATGGAATAATGAAACTAAGAAGATTAAATGAAATGAAGCAATGAATCAAACAATGCAAAACCTTCCTTAGATCGCAACTTCCATTGGTTTCCTACTAAAACAATCCTTGCTTGTATGAAGTATGGCCCTCAGAGAGTGCACTCCTTTTCTATGTTCAAAGATGTCGATAGTAAATGGTTGTGCTGATAAACATGCAATGAAGATGAACTCCAAAGCAAATGTATGATCGAAAGCTAATGAATAGAAATGGAGGTGCCAAAGGCGCACTGGTAAATTCCTACAGAGTAACAATACAAATAGCCTAGATGATAGAAATGGAAGAATAAGGTTCCATTTATAGACTTGGGAGGATGAAGATCAACGGTTGAGATGAAATGAGCAGATCAATGGTTGAGAATGGTTGAGGAATGTGCAACAAATAGAAAGAAGACAAGTGTCCCACCTCCATCATGTAACAGGGGAGTTAACACAATTGATTGAAGAGTTAATAGAATGGATTGAGGAATTGACTGAATTGATTGATCAGTTACCCGAATAGATTGAGGAGCTGATAGAATTGATTGATTAGTTCACCAATTTTGATTGATGAGTTAACTAATTTTGATTTAGAGAAGAAATAGGACATGTGGGTGAGGGAATATTAGCTAATTAAATATTTAAAATATTTAATTACATGTGCAACATGGTGAGGTGGAAAGGTGAGGTGGATTTTAGGATAGAGGAATTTATGATTAATTAAATAATGTAGGATTATTTAATTATGTGAGACATTAGAAGAATTTAGGGAATTTAATTAAATAAATTGATTTTATTTAATTATGGGATAATGAACCAATCAAATAACCTTAGAATATTTATTTAATTGATAGAAGAAAATAAGAAGGGAATAAATATTAAGAATATTTATTTAGACCGAATCGTGTCATTTTTAGGCGTATACAGTTGTTTTGTTATTCTATTTTCAGATTATGTTTCAAGAAATAGTTACTATTTTCTCATAGATAAATGTATGTTTCAATTGTATGGAATAGTATAGATCTACATTAGCAATTCATTGTTTCAGTTTTGTTTTCAATATTCCTAGAATTCATTTCCATAGCAGATACATTAGTAGCAGTAGTTTCTTCAATCAGTAGAGATCATTGAGTTAGTTAAATGAACTGGCAGCTATAGGATTCCTAATTGCAAATAGCCAAGGACACAACCCCGAATTTGACACTTGAAATATGATTAAATATCAAGGTACAATGACCCTTGTCATATGTTATATCCCCAACTTACAAATAGACTTAATCATTAACTTAGCAAGATAATTAGGAGGATTATACATAGTTAATTGATTTGGTATTGTGAAAATATCTGATCTAACTCTTGATTATGAAAAAGTTATTAATGATGATCTACTTAATGAATTGATTACATTTAGCTATGAAATATAGTGATGATGATACACTGACCATGATGTTGTGGTCCTGAGTGTGGACAGGAATTTGAATGCCCTTTGAAGAAGGAAGGAGAGTATCATCCTGGAGGGAAGGTTAGACATTGTGAAAACAAAAGGGGTCGAATAGACATTTGAGTGTCAACTATTATGTCCTCGTTCCTCTCTATGCGTAAGTTGACTTGTGTCAAACTTCTTTCCTTAGTTCTCTTGATCTATGAGAATTGTGATATTCTTGATGCCTTTAAGACTAGTCATGGAGACCAGTTGATGTTCTAGAAATATCACCTCATGTTGAGGGGCAATCTTGTAGAGAGAGATAGAAGTCTCTTGTAATCTTTTGGTTCTCTAAGATATTATTTTGAAGCCTCTCAACTTAGGATGATCATTGAATTTGGAGAAGAATCTCTTGACGACATTTGACATCTAGATGTGTTCATGTGTGCTTCTTTGTTTTCTTTTTAATCCTAATATTAAGGATTTCAAACCCTTATATAATAAATTTCCATGATAATAATCATAATATTGTATTTTATGTCATTAATTTCTTTGTATTTAGTCGAATAGTTTTCCTATTGGTCAGGTTAGTAGAGAATGGAGAGCTTTTAGCTCATCCACCTTCGAGCTTATCGCCTGATGGTAGCCACCTTTTATGGAACTGATCGGGTGAGGAAAGGTGGTTACCCTTTCTTTTTGGCATGCATGAATTGACATGGGAGGAAAGATCAAAATATGTGAAGCATAGTGCTTGGGAGGGATGGCAGTGAAAGTTAGTGGTTTTTTGGTTTTTCTTGGAGTTCTTTTGGGTTCTTAAGGAAGAGAGGGAACAAAAAAAGAAGACTGGGAATTGGTGCGATGACACAGTGCTATTGTTGCACATGTATTACCTGCATGTAAACCTACTCTCCATTAAAGATTCAAACATGTTAACATAGAATTGAGTTGTATATTATTTAAACTCTTGTTTGGAGGAAGCTCGAGGCTGCTAAAGTCAAGCATATTATTTTTACATGTATTTAAGCAATGGCTCTAGGCCATATGCCTGAGCATCCAAATTATCATTATAACATAACTATGCTCATAGCTCATTTGAATGAGCTTTCTCGATTGGTAAGTCATCAACTATTGATCCGAGACTAGAAACCTTTGAATCTTTGTTTAGTTGTAGGTCGCATGGCCAAATGTATACCATTGAGACTGTTAAGCCTATATTTATGGCCGAAGGGCTGAAACATTATCAAGTCTTCTTCTATTGAAAGAATAGCTCGAGGCGGGAAGCCGAGCTTCAATAGAGTTTGATTTAAAGACTGTGTTCTATAATGTGGGCCAAATGGCCAAGTCTATTTAAACACTGTGTTCTATATTGTAGGCTGAATGGCCAAGTCTATTTAAAGACTATGTTTTATATTATGGGCCGAATGGCCAAGTCTATTTAAAGACTAAGCTTTATATTATGAGTCAAATGGTCAAGTCTTATTTAAATACTATGTTTTATATTGTTGGCCAAATAGCTGAGTCTTATTAAAGACTGTGTTTCATCCTTTTGGCTAGCTAGTTGATGTATTGAAAAGAATGTATTCTTTTCAAGGCCATAAGGCTGAGACTTATGGGATGACTATGCTTCATGCTCGAGGCCACTTGACTAAACCTTGGATAAGAAAGTCTTTCTGAGTTGGTTTTAGGGTCACACAACCCAACTGTAACATTCTTTTACATCATATACTATGTAAAGAAATGTTACATATTGTCTCATCATTTATTGACTCAATTATTGGCTGGGTTGGTAAAGAAATGTTGTCTCATCATTTATTGACTCAATTAGATTATAAGCTCTCGAGTGGAGTAGGTGATGGCTCCATATCAATTATAATTTAAGATAATTAAATAGTCTTACGACTATGGATATTGCTGACTAGGCATTATTGAATGAAGTTTTGGGCACCTGACTATGATGACAATAGAGTTAAAGTTCAAATTATAGAGTGTTGGTAGCTCTTTAAATTGTCACCAATCAAGCTTATATAATAAGTCAATTATGGACCACTTTCTATGTTATCTTGATTACCAAGTAATATACTTATATTCTCAGGTATAGACTATGAGGCTGATTTATTTCACTTCCCTATTTTGATCATTTTACTTTATAGTTGGAGACATTTTCAAACATTTAGAGATTATTGATTTCCATTATGCAGATTTAGACTATATCTCCTAATTTTTGGATTAGCTTTGTTTAGTTATGTGGTGATTTGATTAGAACCTATTTTGATGCTCTTATGATGTTAGACACATGAGATACATTTGATGATTATTATTGATGTTGTTTATGAGCTCATCATATGGATTTGTTATTGGATTTTGATTCTGAGATATTAGATAGAAAATGGAATTTTAAATCTTAATTATGATGTGAGTTGTTTAATGGTGTGTATGAATTATGTGATGACATGATTATTAATTTCTATTGATTTGGCTATGATATATCTATGTTGGACTGACCATTTGATCGAGTGTGTAGGTGATTTTCTAGGCCACAAAAAATTAGAGGTAGATCTCACACTTATGTAATTCCTTGTTAAGCCAATCCATTCCCAAGAGGGATGAGGATCATGTTTGATCAAATGATGTTTTCGTAAATGCTTGATTTTAATTAATTGGCCTAGTTCACCCCCTTTTTATTTGATTTAATTATGTGTTGTAAAACTTGTGTCTTAATTTACGCCATTTGGTGTTCTTTTCAATTTTTGGGCCATTTAATGTGATTTTACACCTCCCTAATTGTATATTAGAGTTCCATACTTACCCTAGGTGGTATCCCTAGGGTCTAGGGTCCATTTGGACTTACTAAACCCTAGGGTAACTCCCATCTAGTCATTCTAAACTTGGGTTTAGTAAATGTGACGAAAATTCAAAATGGCTAAGGGTGGGAGATGAGTCATGCCTCGAAAAAGGCTCATCTCCCTTCCCAAGACTTGTGGATTCCTCCACCATGAAGATTTGGGGGGTCTTCAAGACCCCCAGGTGTGTGGAACCTCACTTCAAGACTCTGACACACATGTGAGAGTATCTTGGAGAGAGGGGCCTCTCTTGGAGAATAAGAGGATGACATGTGTCATCCCTTATCCTCATGGAGCCATGGGGAGAGATGCCACCTCTCCACCTGGGCTCTCACACATGTGTGAGAGCACAAGTGGATAAGGTGAGGGTTTGAATGGATAAGACGGTGACACTTGTCACCCTCACATTCCTTCTCCCTTGCAGGTGGCATGGGATGAGGAAGGAGAAGGTGACAAGTGTCACCTTCTCATTCCTCAAGGCCTATTTTGGAGGCCTATTTTATCTCCTCTTGGAGAGGAGTTGGGGTTTCTTGCTTTTTGAAAATTTTCTATCTTTGGAGGTTTTTAGGAAAGATTTGGAGAAAACTTGGAGGATTGGAGGCTTGGAGAAAGCTTGTGGGCTCTTCTTCAATGTGCATCCATTGTTGGGCTCTTAAGGTAAGCCCTATGGCATTAGCCATTCCTTATGCTTGTTTCATTTTTGTTGATGTGTTTGAGGTTTTGTGTTGGGTGTTATTTTCTTTTGTGCGGGTTTGGGTGTTGGTAAGAGCCTCTCCATTTGGAGAAAATACTCAAATTGTAAGGGGTGGGGGAGAGTGAACCTCCTCGAGGTCACCTCCTGGTGTTGATCTATTTATAGCCTTGAGGATATTCTATGGTGTTTGGGATTATTTTAGTTGGCATGAGTGCCATGGTGATTTTGAGTTTCATGGAGATATTATTTTGGCTTGAGGCCTTATGGTTCTTGAGATTTTTGAGTTTTGGAGTGACCTCTTGAGTTTAGAGGTCCACTCCCCTACCCCTCCAAACTCATTTCAATGAGTTTTGTATTGTGCATAATCCTTGGGTGAATTTGTGTTGCTTGTGGTTTTTTTTTTGGTATGAGAAACCCATGTGAGACTACCTCCCAGCTCGAGGGTCACCCACTAGCAGATCTATGGTATGGAGGAGGGTGATTTGTGTGGCTTGGATTTCCCCCTTTTGGTGTTTAGATTTTTACAGGTTATGTTGGTGTTTCGGAGCCTTGGAGAATGTTCATTTCAGTCTTATTTTCATTTTCTTGATGGCTTTTTGAGAGTCATGGCCTTGGGGGCCTTATCATATTTTGTGTCAAAAAAAATATACTCTCAATGTTGAAAAGGTGAAAGGAAATTTTATTTTTTTTAAAAGGGGAAAATTTTTTATTCAATCCAAAGCATGATACAAGGCAAGAGCCACAGGCTCAATAGAAAGGAAAACAACCAACAAACAAACAACAACACTACATAGTCCTGCCTTCCAACAAAAATCTCTCCAGAGTCCCCAGATAATCAGAAGGTAACTCATTCCTACCACTGATATCCCAACCATCCCCTTTCTTCGAGGCCCACTTCGCCAAGCAGTCAGCCACACTGTTCCATTCTCTAGGGATGTGACAGAAGGAGACAGATTCCAAGGGACTGCAAACACTTAAAATCTATCTGACCATTGAAGCTAAATGCCAACTAACACCATCCAATCTCTAGTTGTACAACATATCCACAACAATCTGAGAGTCAGATTCACAGATAATCCTCCTCCAGCCAAGAGAGCAACCTCTCTCAATAGCAATCTTAATAGCAAGGGCCTCCTTCAGGTTATTAGAGTAATGCCCTTTGTAGATAGAGAAGCAAAAAACAACATCCCCATCTTTACTTCTACCAATACCCCCAATACCAGCATGCCCAGGATTCCCACGAGAAGATCCATCAGTATTAATCTTCAGGACTCCATCTAGAGGAGGTGCCCACTTCCCATCACGATAGACCTGTTTCTTGACACGACGAGGCATAAGACCAGTACGGCACCCCCTACTAGTAACACCTAGGCTCAGATCCCGCACAACTGCAACATCCTCGGGATCAATACTTTCAGACAAATCACATTTAGCGGAAATAGTCTCCTGAAGCCTACTAATAATCTTCATCCATAGTTGACCAGTATCCAATCTAGAATCACAAAAAACTCTACGGTTCCTTTCCAGCCAAAGGTTCTAAAGAATGAAAATGGGCCCAACGAACCAGGCCACCTGAAGAAAAGGCATCTTCGTAGGAGGCCTGCCCAGGCTCTCCCAAAACTCAATAACAGAGGAAGCATGAATGCACCCATGATGCCAAGCCTCCCACCAACGGTGCCAAATCTCACGGGAAAAGGGGTAGTGAAAGAACAAGTGGGAAGTACATTCTTCACTGCACAAACAAAGAAAACAAATTGAAGGTCCCTGAAACCCCCGTTTAAGAAGATTCTCCCAAGTGAGACATTTCCTCTGGGCAACCAACCATTAAAAGAAGTTACACTTGGGCCAAGAGAAGTTGTTCCAAACCTTCCTCCACCAGGGCACCTCAGTAGGACCATATAAATTCCTATCAAGCACAGCATAACCTTGAGCAACAGTATAGTTCCCATTGGGGCTAGGGCTCCAAGCCAACTTGTCCCTCTCATTTAGAGTGCTGCAAAACCTACCTTCTAAGACCTTACACAAAGCAGCATGATCCTCCTCAGAGCCACCCACAGGCCACTCCTGCGGATCCTTCTAGCAAGACACCTCCAGATGACTAATATGCTTAACTATTTTAAAATGCTCCACCTTAGTCCAACCAGCATCAGAGAACATCTGGCAAAGAGGCAAAAGCTGAGGGAAACTAGACAGAATGGGAGGTGACCATCCTAAGAGTCCAGCCAAAAAAGAGCATCAGAGCCATTATTACAGATCCAGAAGAGACCATTATGAACAAGCTAAGCTCCCTTCTTAAGAGTATCCCAAATGCAAGAGCCTTTGCCCAACAAAGCAATCCGTGGTACCTCCCCAGGAACATACTTGCAAGCAAGAATCTTGGCCCAATCCTGATCTTGGTTGTTGCACCATCTCCAGTACAGCTTAGCCGCCAAAGCCGTAGCCACAAGAGCCATAGACCTAAGGCCAAGGCCCCCAGCATGCTTCGGCCTACAGACAGACTCCCACTTGACTAAACTCCATTTCGAGGAAAGAAGGTTACCTGACCAAAGGAATTGCCTGGAAAGAGCATCAAATTCCCTTACAAAGGAGGCAGGAGGAATCTACACACAACATCTGTAAATAGGGAGAGCCTGCACCACAACTTTTAGGAGAAGCACTCTACCAACAGAAGAGAGCCATCTGTAAGTCCAATGACTAACCTTACTCCGGAACTTATCCAAAATCCCCTGCCAAAAATCACGACGCTGAGAACCCAAAGCCAAAAGAGTCCCCAGATACATCAGGGGAAGAGAACCAATTTGGAATCTAAGAATCCTAGCAATCTTGTTCTGAATGAGACGAGGAGTATTAAAGAAATAGATGGAAGATTTATCATCATTAATACTCTGACTAGAAGCTCTCAAATAGATGTCTAAAGTTCTCCTGAAGTTCACTGCCTCACTAATTCTAGCCAGGCCCATCAGTCCAGCATCATCCACAAATTGAAGGTGAGAATAGGGAGGGAGATCATTGGTCCAGCTCCAACCATGAAGAAGGCCCAGCTGCACCTAAGATTTAATAAATCTACCAAGACCCTCCTTCATGATAACAAAAAGATACAGGGACAGAGGGTCTCCTTGCCTAAGACCTCGAGAAGCACTAAACTAATCGGAAGAATCCCCATTAAGAAGAACAGAGAAGGAGGACGAGGTTACACAACTGAGAACCCAGCTCACCCATTCCTCGTTAAAGCCAAAAGCCAAGAGGATATTCTGAAGAAACTCCCAGCTCACCCGATCATAAGCTTTAGCTATGTCAAGCTTAATGAACATCACCTTCTCCTTAAAGGAAGCCATAGAGTGAATAACCTCCGTAGCAATCACAACACCATCCAAAATTTGTCTCCCTTCCACAAAACCTCCCTGCTCAGTAGAAATCAATGCACCAAGGAGGGGTTTGAGTCTCTCAGCAATCAACTTGGTAATGATCTTGTAGCTGACATTGCATAGGGCAATAGGCCTAAACTGATCCATCCGATTAGCCCCCTCCTTCTTAGGTATGAGAGCCAAAAAAGTAGAATTCAAAGACTTAAGCATTTGTTTGTTCCTAAGAGATTCCTGGACCACCTCAAGGAGATCAGACTTAATTATTTCCCAAAATTCCTGGAAGAACTCAATTGGAAACCCATCTGAGCCAGGAGCTTTGCCTTTTTTCATACTAAACACAACTTTCTCCAACTCAGGTAACAAGATTAGACACAAAAGATCCCTATTCATCTCATCCGAGACCAAGCAAGGAATACAATCCAAGATAGCCCTCTCCTCAGATCTAGAAACAATATCCTCCTTGGAAAAAAGATTAGAAAAATAGTTGACAGCTTCCCTGGAAATTTCATCATAGGACGAGAGTTGAGTCCCATCACTCGAGATAAGAGTGGAAATAGAGTTATGAAAAAAAGCCGTGTTCCTGTCCCCCTCCTGAAGCTAATCAATCTGAGATTTTTGCTTCCAGAAAATCTCCTCCCGCAACTCCCACTCTTCTAAGCCCTTGAGGGCCAGGGACTCTACATTCAGAAGGTCAGAGGATAGCCCATAGTCTCGAATCTGATGAGTGACACTATCCAGCTTAGACTGAGTAACAAGCTTTTGAGCATGCAAGTTCCCAAAACATTGATAATTCCACCTCTTAAGCCTATACTTCACATGTTGAAGCTATTTACTAAAAGTGTACATGGCCCTCCCATGGGCAGGAAGCCCTTCGTACCACCAATCCAGCACAAGATCCCGAAGAGATTGATCTCGTAACCACATCAATTGAAATTTGAAAGAAGGATTCTTAGTGACCCCATAAGAAGAGGCACAAAGTTTGATAGGCCAGTGATCAGATCCCCTCCAATCTAGGATTTCAGAGCTGGTAGTCCACCTGCTGTTCATCCAATAATAGGAAACCAGAAATCTATCTAGCCATTCTGAGATAGCCTCATCACCACACCTCCTGTTGTTCCAAGTAAAAACTCCATTGATTGGCTTCACGTCAACAAGGTTAAGGGAACCAATATTATCTCTGAGCAAAAGAGAAGAAGGATCAAGCCTGGCTAACCCTCCTCATTTTTCCTCCATACTGATAATAGCATTAAAGTCACCAACCAACATCCATGGGAGAAACGGGTCCAGAGAACGGACAAAATTGATATGATCCCAAAGATGAGTCTTACCTAGAAGATCAGTAGGAGCATAAATATTAGAGAAAAGACATCTTTTGCCAGTTTCAAAAATGGAGGCAACCATAGAGATGGAAGACCGACTAGAAACCCACCATAAGGGGGAAATTTTCCTCAGGTTCCAGAAGCAAGCCACCCCCCCAGAACTGCCCAACATCCCCACCCCATGCCAGTAGCCTTGGGGCCAGATATGCAGAGCACAATTATTCAAACCATCCACTATAAGCTTGGTTTCCTATATAAAGACCACATCCGGAGCCTGAGACTCAATTAATCTACAAACAGCCTTTTGTCTAGGGATGCTGTTCAACCCCCTTACATTCCAAGATAAAACTATCATTTAAGGGGATGGGAGAAGTGGGAATCAATGGGTTTCATAGACTTAGACTCAACCAAAGTATCAGCCATAATCTTAACCTTCTCTTGATCAGTTTTCCTTCCACTCCTTGACTGTTTATCTAGAGGCCCCTTTTTAAAAGGTTTTTGATGCAAGCCTAAGGCAGGAGGAGCCTTAGCACCCTTCACAGGATCTGTGGTTCCCTTCGTAACTTGGGGGAAAGGAGCCGAACTAGCAGAACCCACCTGAAATTGTGACTCCTAGAGGCCACCAATAATCTGAACCTGAGGAGGCAAGTCCAAAGCCGGCTGACCAGCCCAAAGAACCCCTGACGATAGAATCAGTTCCTCCTCCTTCGCACCCACCACCTGAATCTCTTCCTGACCTTTAACCCCAGAAGAGAGCTCAACCGGATTACCATCTTCTTGGACAAAGCTATCAATAACCTCAAACCTATTAAATGTTGCATCATTCTGTCTATCCATCCAGGATCTCTTCTTGCCATTGCCTTTATTCCAGGAATTAACTAGGATAAATCTCTCCTTATCAACAGGCCCATCCAACACTGGAGTTTTCCCCTTGTCCATCCTAGGAGGTCCAGAGGCAGACATGGGGGAAGATTTCAATCTGGGACATCTACGGTGTAGATGACCATACTCATGGCAAATTCTGCATCTAAATGGTAGGGTTTCATAATCTAGCGATTGGATCCAGGAGGAAGAACCCATGCAAATTTCCATAGAGTCTGGTAATGGATTATTCAGATCAACTTCGACACAAATACGAGCAAAAGAAATTACCTTACGATCTTAAGTCTGTGAAGCTGATCCAACAGGTTTCCCAAGAAGCAAAGAGATTGAATGGAGGATATCCTCCCTCCAGAATTCCAACGGAAGCCTCAGCAAGTGAACCCACACAGGCACCTGTGAAGGGATCTCTTCAGCAGAGTTGAAGCCCAAATGCCAAGGCTTGATGAAGAGCCCAACTTGGTTAAAGAAATAAGGGCCACCTTCAAAAGCCCTATGCCTATCCGACATGCTTGAAAAAATAACCAGAAAATAGTTATTAGCCGCTAAAAGAATCTCCATATCTCCTTCAGGGTTCCAAACCCGATGTGCCCAGGATTCCAACACGGGAAGAGAAAGGCGAAGGCCCAAAAATTTGCAAATAAGAGCATGCTTGCACCAGTAATCAACATTCTCTGAATCTTGCTTAGGTTGAATAACCAAAACCGGTCGTTCTTCCGATCTCTCCAAACATCCATTTACTTTTTTAATCCAAAGCGACCCTTTTGAAGAGGAAGTACCCTCTCCAGAAAGAGGAAACTCAGTCCGATCCTTGTTACTAGCATGCATCAGAGAGGATGGATCTCCCATCTCCAAATCCAGGGAAGAAGCAAAACCCTGATTCTCCATGGCTAAAAGAGCCCAAGCGCCAGACAGAAGAGGGAAGGAGGCAAGGCAGACGGTCCAAATGACTAAACCGCTGTGCACCCCCCGGCCAAGCGACCCACACACCAGACAGTGCCCCGACCAACATCCAGCCATGAAGGGGAGGAGCCCACACCCCCACCCAAACCCCTCCGGTCTCCTGCGAACCTAGAAACGACCCCCCCACAAGAAGAAATGGCACGCCAAACACACGCAGACGCCAAAAAATGGAGCCAGCTAGGGCACGCAGGCCCTAGCGCTCCCCAAAGCTCCGCGCATTGTCATTTTTCCAATCATCCATTTCAAAAGGTGAAAGGAAAATTATTCCTATGTATGCAAGTAAATTTTTCCATTTGCAATGCATTATTTATTGATGTTGATATATTATTCTTCTTGTTGTCCCATGTTAAATGTTATTTCTGTTAAAGTATTGTGTTGGATTAAAAAAAGGAAATGAGATAATGCTGTTCAAATTTAATTGTATGCTAAAAAAAAAAATATATGCTATCACTTTATTTTAAAGAGAAAGAAAATAGCTAGTTTCAAATTTATGGTTCTTATAAAAATTTATTCCTCTTTTAAGGCTTGTTGTTTTAAGAAAATTTTTATGACTATCATAATTTCATTGCTATCAAAAAAATATAGTTCCAAGAAAGAGGAACTCTCCTCAATGTTGATTTTGAGTTATTTAAATTTATGTTATTGTACATATGGGTATAACATACAGGAAGTAGAACCATTGGGAAAGTGGTACCATTATGAAACCATTGAAATGAATTTATATTGAATTCTTATACAATCATTATGATTCTACATGTAAGACCTTTTGTTAATAATTTAATTTATGAATTAGTATACTATCACTTGACTTGAGTACATGTATACTGTTTCAAACTATGAAATGATCTTTTTGTCAAAAATTGGAACCAAGTCTGACTGTCATGCCCACATTTTCCATGTGGTCACGACATGCATCACATGTGTCATGTCCACATTTTTCATGTGGTCATGACATGAAATGTCAAAAAGCTTCCATGTATCCCTCGAAACCCCTTCACACATGTCAGCGTGCTTGGTAGCATTACGCATAAGGCATAAACATGTCAGTCAAAGGTGGGGTAATGCGATCACATGCACATTCCCCTACATGATGAAGGCCAACTAGGGGGTTGATGCGACATGAATAACATCGCTAATAGGGTTAGGATCGAAGATCAAAACCCTAGATTTACCTACGTGGATGATGGGATTTCGACATAAGTCAAAATCAAAAGCCTAATTCTAATGCATAAGAATACAATTAATGGCCTAATAAAATTGTCGTCAAGTTTGCAAATATCAATAATTTCTTACTACACAAGATCAAATTTACTAACTTAACTAAACCCTAGATTCCAGAAAAATCTGGCAGCATAACGCCCCACGGGCGTGAATAGGGTTTATTCCATGTAAATAATTTTAGGTCAAAAGTCTACTAGTTTTGCTAAGTTGGATGACAAAATTTAATGTACTAGGGATAAAATTTATCTCACTAAGGTTCTCTAATCAAATGCAAGGTTAAATTAATTATTTATAAACCTAGTTCATTAAGATTTAACCATAATAATAATTTAACTAAAATGGTCTTTCTAGAAAATAAGGTTAAATTAAAATTACATGGTAGACTAAATTTAAAATAAAATTAAAATAAAACTTTAATAGAATTAACTAGGGCATTAGCCCACTAGCTCATTTAAATTAAATTCTAGTAAAAATCTATCTAACTAATAAATTAGAACTCCTACCATCTCATTACCTTGCCAAAACAAATATATCTCCTAACCATTAAAATATCACAAGTAAAGTTACCCATTTTATTAAATTTCCAATGCATCCTAATTGAACAACTATTTTTAAAACATAACTTATATGGGAGAGAAAGTGAATAATTCTAAATATAAAATTAAAACCCAGTTGCCCTAAAAGTTCTAAAATTAAAAAAAAAACTAATATCCTTATGAGAGGAGGAGAGAAACCCTAGCCTCCATTTTCCTCTTTCTCATCTCTCTCCTTCTTCCTCTCTCATTCTTCTTTCTCTTTATTTTTTTGTTTGCAGGTTTGGGGAATGGCCTCCATAGATGGAAGCTCAAAGGAGGTATACCTATTGTGTATACCTATTTATTTATTTATTTATTTTTACAATAAATATTTTTTTGTATATACCTATGGTTATACTAGAGGGTTTCCATTAAATAGCAAAGGCTAGGGAGTATATATATATACCTTTTTAAAAAAAAATTACTCACATTAAATATAAAAACATTTATATATGGATCTGTAAGTATATAATACTCAGCCAATAGCAACTTGATTTTACCCAACGCTTTAAAACTGGTAATATATAAATATGATTTAGAAAAAACATACTTCTACTTAAAATAATGCTGGTAACTAAAATAATACATCCAACACATCATCTGTATATTTTTTTTGTGAAATGAAAGCAAATGCATAATAAACTTTCTTTGGAAATAAACAACAGTATCAAATTTTCTTTTCTAAGAGCAAATAACATTTTTTTCTCTTTATCCTTCAAATACAAAAATAGCAACTATTTATTTTTATTTTTAAATTTAAAATATGTAAATATTTCAACATTTGAACATGCTTTTCTTTCTTGCAATACTCTCATTTTTATTTCTTCATTCATAAAGCATTGTAAATGAGCAAGCTATAGATTTTATTTCTAAAGTAAATAAGTTTAATACATCTCAAGTTCAAAAAAATATATAAATTCATACAACTTGAGAGATCAAAGTTCTCCTCTCTTGAAACTAAAACAAATACACAAGGCCTATCTTGGTCATGCTCTCTCAAGAGCTCAAACTAACTACACAAGAAAAGTTGTGTTTTCTCCAACATCACATAGCTCCAAAACATCCTGCAAAGACACAAGAAGGGGAAAGAAGCCACAATGAACTACTCTCCTCCCTACCATTGACTCACTCATGAGTCACCCCTAAGCTAGGAGGTCATCCTAACACAAGGTAAACACACACCACATCACAACAATGCATACAAACACTGAAATAATATACTCCCATGCTTTCACATAACAAAACTCAACCAAGGTGAGTTTAATGGAGTAGGAGAGTGGACATCACTCAACTCAAGAGTGCCACTCCAAAACTTCCCAAACAATTTCTTCTCAAGGCCTCAAGCCAAAACTTAAAACATAATTTTCACAAACTTCCCCTTGGCTCTCAAGCCATTTCAAAAATAGTCATATACAAATATTTCCCTCAAGGCTAAAATCCCACAAAAACTAGGATGTAACTCTGAGGAGATTCACTCCTCCCCCACCCGACACATGTTGAGCATTCTCTCCAAATGGAGAGGCTCTCACAACTCCCATAACCAATTTTCCCACAACAACATAGCAAAAATACAAAATAGAACTGACACATAAATCATACAAATAAAGAAAAATGCATATGGAAAGGCATTTGCCTTGAGTCCAACCTTATAAAGGCCAAATGGAAGATAGTTGAAAAGAGCTCCTCTAATTCCTTCTCCAAGTTTAGCCTCCAAAATTTTTCCTCTAACTCTCTCCCAAAAGCAACTAAAATTTAAAAAGGTTCAACAACCCCCTCCCTCTCTTCAAGAGGGATTAAAATAGGCTCTTCTCATGAGCCTTGAGGAAATGGGAAGATGACACATGTCACCTCCTCACTCCTCTAGACAACTGCTTGCAAGACTCTTGGAATGGGGTGGTGACACATGTCATCCACCCATTCCACCAAGTCTTTCTCCCATCCGCTTGCTCTCTCTCACACATGTGGGAGAGAAAGGTGGAGCCAAAGGAGGATGGGTACCACATGTGCCCCAATCATCTCCTCCTAAGAAATCCCACACAACCCCAAGGTACCCTCACCAATTGTGGGAGAGGCTTGGAGTTGAGTCCTCCACAATTAAGGGGTCTTGAAGACTCCCCCAACCTAGGAAAGAGGAAAGGAAGAGATTGAGTGTTTGACCCACTCATCCTCTCCCTCCCAAACTTCTATTTTCGTCACTTTACTTTAGGGTGAAGTTAAAGTGACCAAATGGGTGTTTACCTAGGGTTACATAAGATCCAATGGTCCCTAGACCCTAGGGGTACAACCCAGGGTCAATTTTAACCCATTTTGAGCACCATAGGTTGAGTAAAAACACATAAAAAGGGGTCTCAAAAATTGCAATTCAAAATAAAATCCAAATGACATTACAACTTAACAAAACCAATCAAAAATAAAATAAAAGAAGGGGTAGACCTAACCCAACTAACATCACACAACCATATTACAAAAATTCATCATGCATCACATTGTTGATCTTGGTTCCTCTTGGAACTAGATCAACTTTACACAGGAAACAACACAGTGTGTGGGATCATCTTCGATTATCCATGGCTTAGTTAGAAACACTTGTAAACTCAAATGAAATGTTAATCCAACAAGTATATAATAGCCAAAGCAACATGAAACATACACTCACATCATCACATGATCATATAAACATCAAAGAATCACATCATAATTAAATTCCTAATTTTGCATTTCAAAAATCCATCACCAGATAAGATCACATATTAAATCTCTAACTAAAATCACATGAATAGTATGCCAATAACATCATAATGTAAATCATATGTCTAGCATCATTAGTGAATAAATATCAAGGTCTAATTTCATCGTAATCATGCTAAACATAATAAATCTATATAAAGCATAGTCTAATAGTCCTACAAATTAGGATCAACAGTCCCATAAGTCTAATATGTGTGTCCAATAGTAAAATAAAGTAGTCAATATAAGGGAGTGAAATGGTAGGCCTCACACTGACCTAAGGATAAATGGTCAACTAATGTGCATTAAATAAACCATGTGACGAGGAGTCACTGGATCTTATAACTAACCTATGGAGGGTGTCAAATGTCCAAGTATGAATAATGACTTGAATTGATTCCACTTATTCAAGACCTAATGTATTGGGTCATTATAAATAACTATAGGACATGAAAACTCTTAAGTCAAGTTAGGGTGGTGAACAAATGACAACATTCATGGTGTAACATATTTGTATGAAAACTTTGGCCAAAGTGATGCATCCGTCTCTACATGCATCATCTGTCCACAGTGTTCCAAGTAGCCTAATTTCTCTAGTAGTGTCATACAAGTTAGAGGGAATCTATAGTGTGTGACCATGAGACATTAGGAAGGACAAAACACCAGATACTTTGATGGCTAACCTATTGAGTTATAATGTCTAACTTTTCTGTGAAGGGTAGGGCCTCTTCCAGGTAGGAAGATAAGTGGGAGACTGGATGTTTGTGGTTAGAGGAAAAGCACCAGGATGATGCTCTCCTTCCCAAGCATGAGACAAGTCAAGGATTAAGGAGACAGATGCAATTGGTTCCAGATATAGTATTTACATATTGAGACTAGCTGGTCTATTGTGATGAAAAAGCTTATTGTAATGCCTAGAGCATATTTTATACCTGATTAGTGAAAGATATTCACTAAAAATTGTAATGGTTTACTAGATTGTAAAATTATGTTTAATCTCACTTGGTTAACATGCTTATTGGATGGAACATGTATTATGATTCTTTGATTCAAATGTGATTACCTTCACCTATTCCTAATTAATGACCTGATTAAGTAACATGTTTAAGTTAATTCTTTGGCATTGTGGAAAGTATTGTTACAATATTCATCTTGGAATAAAGCTTACCAGTGCTACAACAAGACACTAGGGAAGATTGTTAAAAGTACCAATGTCAAGGTTGATGAAGACATACAATAATATTCAGAAGTTAATAATTATGTATCAGACTTAGATAGGGTAGTACAAATTGAAGAAAAAGAAATGTAGGATGAAGTACATGAAGAATGTCAGATTATTAGTTATAAAAGAAAATGTGAATTGAAAAGATGCAGAGCTATTGAGGAACAAATAAAATTGTGTTTGATTTCTAAAGTTGAAGTTAAAACAGTGACCAAGGCCTGCAATGATATCAAATATTTAGAAGAAGAATGTTTGTCCTCTAACATTGAAGAACTCAAAATTGCTCTTGAAGACTTAGAAAGATCTAAAGAAGAAAACATGGACTTTAAAGAGAATATCAAAGAAGCAATGAAATACATCAGAAATTTAAGAGAGAAAGTAAAGAAGCTTAAACAAAGACATAAAAAGGATAGTGAAAATTTGATGTTAGCAAATGAAGAAAAAGCAAGAATTGAGGAATGTTTGAAATACAAAACTAAAGACTATACAAAGCTTGAGCAAGAAGTTGTGAACCTGAAGTTAGACTTGGATAAGGCAAAGAACTATGAACCAAAGTTCAAGATAAGGTTAGAAAAACTTGATAAGATGAATGACAGTTAGAAGAGCCTTAATGACAAAGAAGGCTTGGAATTTGAGAAAGGTGAATGCTTCAAATCAGGTCAAACAGTGAATGCTAAGAACAAGAAGGACAAAGGTAGGGAGATCTAGAATCAAATGAATGGACCAAGAAGACCACCATTTAGGCAACAAAATGCTCAAAGGTATCCATCTTTCAATGGTTACTATCATACATGTGAAAGGAAGAAAGGTACTCGGAAGACACTTCCTACACCAACCTAATGAGGGGAATAGTATGCAAATTCTTTTAAATCCTTACAATTGCAGCAATGTTAAACACATAACATAAATATTACAGTAGCAACACAACACATAGAAAGAGATTGACACAATATATATTATGGGGAAAACCTTTTTAGGTAAAAAACCCCACACTCTAAAACCTACACAATGTATTAACAAATATGTAAAGGATTACAATACACTTGCAATGCATGCTCTTCCAGGAGTCCAAATATCATTTTTGGAGTAATTCCAGTAGCATAATAGTAACTATATCAACACTATGCAAACGACAACTCCAAAAACTACATTAAATAGAGTTACAAGGCAAAATTGAGAAGCCTCTAGAGATGGGCATGCATATTGGCAACATGGCCATTTACATAGTCAAAGGACACTTGTCCAACATGTTTTCTATTCTCTTACATCTATCATAACATGGCAGATTTGATTTCCCAAGGTAGAGTGCTCCAAGGTTAAAAATAAGCAATGACAAAATGCTCTACACATCTTACAGCTATCATAAAAATCTGCAACATGACAACACTTAATGTTGTAAGAGAATCTGTCATACACAACTAAAAATAGCATATTCCTCTTACAATATGTCATAGTCTAACTTGTGTGACCAAAGATGCCTTCACCACATGCAATGATGCTTTTTGACACTTGTCTTCACTTGTCATAGGAATCTCTATACTTGGCTCTTACACGTCATAGATTACGTCATACAAAATAACTCCATCATATTCCAAGATGCTGACACATGGCATAGTAGTGCCACGTCAAATGGGACACCCAAATCCACATGTGTTTGACTTGGCCATCCAAAGCATATTCCAAGTAAGATGACATGTCACAATGCCACCTCAGACTAAATGCCAAAACTGAATGTGCAAGTAAATACAAATTTGACCAAATAAATAAATAAATAATAATCAATGCTAGGAATTGCAAGGTTGAGACACCTTAATTCCCAATGTTCTCCCACTTGTTGAACACTTTGTAAGAGCTAATAGAATGACAAGATTTAACTGCTAGGGGCCAAGAGGCCCATAGACTCTGAACACCATCTAAACTTATTTGTGCTCATAGGTTTAGTCAATGCATCTGCAACATTCTTCAATGTGTCAACATTCTCCAATATCACCTTTCCATCTTCTACAATATCATAAATAAAATGATACTAAACCTCAATGTACTTTGTTCTGGCATGGAAAGTAGGATTCTTTTCTAATAAAATCGCTCTCTGACTGTCAAAATAGATAGTAATTTATCTTTCATCAAAACCAACACCTAAACACAACCTATTAAGCCAAATGGCTTGCTTACAAGCATGAGTTGCTTCCATGTACTCTACTTCTATCATGGGCAAAGAAACCACAGGTTGTCACTTAATCATCCAACTAATAGCACCACCATACATGGTAAACACATACGCACTAGTGTATCTCTTGCTGTCAATGTCACCTGCCTAATCAGAATCTACAAATCCATGAATACTCATAGAATGTTGAGGTTCTATAGGATAACCATGATAACATAAGAAATACTTGGAAGTACCCCTCAAATATCTAAACACTCTCTTTACTGCATCCCAATGTACCCATCCAAGATTAGCCATAAACTAAGGAATCCCACTGCTTGTACAATGTCTGGTGTTGTACAGACCATAGCATACATCAAGCTACCAATTGCACTAGCATAAGGTACAATTATCATATCCTCCATCTCAAAAGGAGACTTTGGACAATCATCAATAAATAACTTTGTCCCCATCATAACAGGAATAGTCAATGGTTTGCAATCCACCACACTGGATCTCTCTAACACAATGTTAACATACTAACTCTAGCCTAGACAAAGTTTTTTGTTTGCTCTATCTCTTCTGATCTCCATCCCTAGAATATACCTGGCTACCCCTAAGTTTTTCATTTTAAACTATGCCGACAACTAAGACTTCAAATCAGAAATCATATTCTTACCATTCCCAATCAGCAACATATCATCAACATACAGTGCAATAATGAGAATACGATCATTGTCAAATTGTAATAAACACAATGATCTAATTTCAATCTCAGAAACCCAATAGACAACACAAAGGCATCAAACTTCAAGTACCACATCCTAGGGGATTGCTTCAAACCATACAAAGACTTATTTAACTTGCAAACCAAATTTTCTTTACCTTTCACCACGTAGTACTCTAGATGTGACATATAGATTTCTTCCTCCAAGTCACCATGAAGGAAAGTTGTCTTCACATCCATTTGTTCCACTTCTAAGTCATAATCTACTGCAAGAGATAACATGAACTGAATATATGTCATCTTTGCAATGGGAGAGAAAATCTCACCATAATCAATTCCCTCCACTTGTGAATACCCCTTCGTAACCAATATGACCTTTGTTACGTCAGAAAATGTCCCCTTGGGGGCTTTTTTCTCTTAAGGTTTAGCTCTCTGGTCTTCTTTATGCATTCAGAGCATCTTTCATGTTAATGTGACTTCCTGATGAGAAAACCTTGATGTTTCGTGGCAATTTGGACTCAGGGGATGCACTTATGACAAACCCTGCCAAAAATAGGGGGTAGACTTGGGCACCCGTGCCCTAGTCCTACCCTATTTTAGGTCAGGACCAATTTCAAAGTGTCAGTTTGTGACTGTTATTTAGGTCCTATGCCGACACGTTAAGTTTCAATTACAAAATTCTTGGTGGGATATTTGTAGTTGCATATATAAGCATGTTTAGGCATTCATTAGTAAACTAGATGATCATTAGATGGCTTTGGCATACTTGTGACTTGGAGCATTCAAAATATTCATTGTGTTGCAAAGCAGAGCATTGTTTTTGTGTTTGTGTTTGCAGAATTGAGCTTTCATCTCCTCATGGCATGAAGAGCTTCTTCCTTCCATGAGATCTTCACTACAAGGTGATATCATTTATGTTTCCAATCATTTATCATTTGGATTTTGCCTCTATCCCATAGGGATACACAATCTTTATCTAACAACAATGTTCGGAAGACTTGAATGTCTCTCTGGGGCTTGACTGAGACAAGCCTCTAAATACCACAACCCCCAACCCATTTTTCTGTGATTGCAAGTTACAGGTTATAGAAGCAGAAAAAGTGGAGTTGCAGGAGAGCAATGCAGACTGTTAGATTTGCATATATAAAGAGAAAATAGGGACCTGGACTCAGGTTCCTGCTCATTAATCATTCGGATCTCGCAACTGATGAATCTATGGAATAGGAGGAACATGTTGCAGACAAGGCTTCTAGATCCTAACAAAAAGTATGGCACTGGACTAGGGTACCCGTTCATTAGTCCCCAATTGTTCTATTTTATGAACTTCAAAATCTAGTATGCATTTGATTATTATTTGATATCTCTGTGTGCGAGTATTTTCTGTGATTTGCCCATTTGCTTTCAAATTTACATAATTAGAGTTTTGAGAATAATTGGACATAATTGAACATCAAATCTACACAATTCCAATCTTCCCTACATTCCATGTGACTAAAGTCCTAAAAATAGATTCCTACTCAACCTAAAGTCCTTGAATGTTTAAGGTGAAAGGAGGATTCACACAAACCATGAAATCAAAAACCCTCTATCCAAATTTTACCTTAAACATTTTGGTGAACCCATGTTTTTAATGAAATTTGTACCTTGATGAGTGTTTTGATTTAGATTTACATTTATTTCATTCATTCATATCATTTTTCATCTTATTGCATTCAAAAAATCACCAAAATTTTGAAAAAATTGAAAAAAAATGCATTCTAGGGTTCGCCTTTTCATATAATTTTCAACAATTAATTTGAATTTCACTAAAATTCTGATTTTTGCATGATATTTGAGCTAAATTATACAAAATTACAAAATTAGAATTACTCCCATTGCATTTTCATTATAAATTGCTAGGGTTTTGTTGGAAATTTTGAATTTTTCATATAACATAGTAAATTCAAAAACTAGGGTTTGTAGGTAAAATCTTGTTTGAGATTTTTTACTAATCTTAGACACTCATTCAAATTTAAATTAGTCTACAGTGTTGCATTTTAGTGCAAATTTGCATTTAGATTTCAAAAATTTACATTTTTACATAGAAAATTTCAACAAAAACTAGCATTTTTCGTTAGATTTGCACTTGTATTTTGCATTATAGGGTTTGAAAATTATTTTCAAATCTGAGTGGAATTAATTTTTCATCATAAATTAGATTAAAAAACATTCATGTAGCAATTTTCATTCATTTGCACTAAGACCTCATGCTTAGGGTTTGAAAACCTAGAGTTTTCACTAGATTTGGCCTTATCAACTCTCTAGATTTACATCATAAGAGTGTCATGAAGAATATTTTTGCACTAATTGGATTTTATTAGGTTTATTATCTTCTTCCACTCCTCAAATTCTTTACAACACCTTTTTGTTGGGCTCTTATAGTAGAAATTTGGTGAAAATTTGCATATTTTGCCTATATTTGACCTAGGGTTTGACCTAGATTTGCACTCCAAGCATGTTGTGAAAGATTTTATGGATTTATGTGACTAAGATTATTTCTATAATCTTTTTAACCTCCTAAAATTCTTTACAACACCCCTTTTAGTGGGTCTTTGCATTGAAAATTTGTGAAAAATCACATATTTTAGTATATTTTCACTAGGTTTTGACTTGTTGTCATCTTAGATTTGCATCAAAAGTGTGTTGTGAAGGATATTATTGCTTTATTGGATTAAGATCAAACATATTATTTTCTACCCCTGATCAATTTCCTTACAACACTCTTTCTTTCACTTATTTGCATTGAAAAAAGTTGAAAAAATTAAGCATTTTAGGTCATTTTCGTACATAGTTTTGCACTTGTCTTTGGCATAAATTTTGAAAAGATTTTAAAATCTGATCTTACATTGATTTGAAAACATAAACACATGGCTTCTAATCATAACAACAACAGTAGTTTCCCTCCTAGGCCTTAGATGAAATGAAAGGTCCTTGAACCTGAAATTGTGTTTGCACCTCACGATAGAACAATTGGAGACACTGAAGGACCTCTTTACATCACTGTGAAAATAATGGGAAATCCTGTGGATGGAACCCTTATTGATCCTAATTGCATGACTAATGTTTCCACAAAAGAGTTCCTCTTTTCACATCAAGTAATAAAAGGGTCTTATGACCCTTCAAATATGATGATTAAGACACATAAGGGAACCTTTGTGAACACTTCTGGGAAGATATCTTTATTGGTCATTGTATTTGAGAAACATGTAGAACAATGGTTTGATGTTGTCCTTGTTTCTGATTCTCTTGTAAGGTCCAAGATACCAGGAGATCACCTCTGTTGTGACCCTTCTTCTATTTGTATCATCATTCTTCTATATTGCTTTTCCTCTATTTTCATTGTTGTGTGTTATGTTTTACGGACATAGCGTTGTGGTTGGTGACTTGGGGGCACCCTTCTACATGACTATCCCTAAGGTACTTTTTTCTCCTCTCTTGATTTATTGTTTCCCTTCCTCTAGTGTTTCTATCTAGCGAGCGGATGATGAAAAACATTTTATACTGATGTGGACCTAGTGTCCCTTTAGCAAGAAATCTAAAAATGGACTTAGTTCTTATATGACGATGGGGTTGATATATATTATCCGATGCTTGGCTAGTAGAATCACTTCGTGCACTTTGTTGTGTGATCTTGATGATGTCTTATCTCACTTACAAACCTTAATAATATTTCTACTCCTTACACTTTGTTTGTCTCTGAATCTCACCTTGGAGAGACTTGGTTTGAGATTTTTACAATATAGCCCCATGGTTATACTTGATCTCCAAATTCATAGTATAACCTTGGCTCTTTGTGTGATTGATCATATGCATTGATGTTGTTTATCATGATTATTTGGACACTAACACTCTTCTTGTAGGAATGTGTTTGTGGGAACATTTGGCAATCATAAAGTACATGTCACCTCCAGGGGCATGGGCTTTGCGAGAGCTCGTGTTACCTTGTGTGTTTTCTTCCTACCTTAATGTACTTGATATCGATACCTGATATCAACCACCTTAAAGTGGGGGCATATATAATGTAAGATGTCTATTGTAGATGTTATCAATGTTCTTGTTCTCAAGTGTAGTCTTAAAGACTAGTGGTGATGAGTCCCTCCTGCACTCTGAGATTTGTTTGAAATCAACTTACAATCATTTAAGCCCTCATCGCAAGGTGGGGATGGTGTATTTCTTATAGAGAATGCACATCCTATCATTTTCAAAAGTCCTCATCGTGAGGCAGGGAGTGGTTCTGTGACTAACTAAACCCTTAAAAGTGTCTTTGGCGATTGTTGTGGTGAAGCCAAATCGTCAATGTGTGCTTGTAATGTGCCCGACATGGTGATGAGTCTAGAAATAGGAACACTCCATTGCTAGTTTGCCATGTTTTCTCCATGTCTTCTAAGTGTGTGTGTATTGCGTGTTTGTTCCAAAGCATAGTTTAATGTTCAGTGGCGATGCGTCCCTCCTATGCTTTGGGATTTGTATGGTGTACTTGCTTTGTATGGCATGTATTGCATGTGTGTTACCCCATATGCAGTTTAAAGACTAGTTGCAATGAGTCCCTCCTACATTATGGGTGGTGTGTTTACTTTCTTGTACTTGCACCTACATTTCATATATGAAAATGAAAAAGAAAAAAAAATCACTATCTTCACTACATTTACTATATTCACTGTGTTTTGTATGTCTTCAATGTTGTATTCTCCATGTTTTTCATGACTGTAACTATCTTCTCCATGTTTTGTATGCCTGTTACTGTCTTCTCTGAGATTGGCATGTCTTCTCTGTGCTTGGCATGTTTGGTGTGTTTGTTGACTGTACTTTAATGCATGTATGGGCCTTGTGTTTATACATACATTAAAGTGGGGGCTAAATGTTACATCAGAAAATGTCCCCTTGAGGGCTTTTCCCTCTTAAAGTTTACTTCCTGGGCCTTGTTTATGCATTTAGAGCATCTTTCATGTTAATATGACTTCCTGATGAGAAAACCCTGAAGTTTCATGGAAATTTGGACTCAAGAAATGTACTTATGACAAACCCTACCTAAAATACGGGGGTGGACTTGGGCACCTGTGCCCTAGTCATGCTCTATTTTAGGTCAGGACCAATTTCAAAGTGTATACACCTAAAATTGGCTCATGTCGAATTAAGTAAATATTTTAATATTTACCTTAATTCTTATTCTTCTATCAATTAAATAAATATTCTAATTTATTTGAGTGGTTCATTATCCCAAAATTAAATAAAAATCAATTTATTTAATTAAAAATCCCTAAATTCTTCTAATGTCTCACACAATTAAATAATTCACATTATTTAATTAATCCTAAATTCCTATATTCCAAAGTCCTAATTTCATAAAATCCACCTCACCATGTTGCACACATAATTAAATATTTTACTATTTAATTAGCTAAAAATCCCCTTACCCACATGTCCTATTTATCCTCTAGTCCAAATCAGTTAACTCTTCAATCAATTCACTTAACTGATTAGTCTATACTGTTAACTGGTAAATCATCTCAGTTAACTCTTCAATCTATTTTGTTAACTCCTCTGATGTATGAAGGAGCTTGGACACTTGTCCTTTTCTTATTCGTACGCATCCTCTCAAATTTCCTCAACCATTGATCTTCTTATTCATTCTACACCATTGATTTTCTTTCTCACAAGTCTATAAGTACAATCCCTATTCCTCCATTTGAAGGATCCAAGCTTTTTGTAAACTTACTTTGCAGGAATCACAATGCGCCTTTGGCACAAATCAGTCCATAGCTTGAGATCAATTATCATCCTTTTCACCATTATTATTGCATTGTGAAGATCCTCTTCATTGCAAGACCTATCAATAGCCATTCTCCATTGTCATCTTAGAAAAAAGCAAGGAAGTGCAACTTCTGAGGGCTCTATTCATACACGAGATCAATTTGAGATAAGCAACCAATGGAAGCCACGAAATAGAAAGGTTTATAAGGTATTATGTTCTTTGTGTTTGAACTTGTTTATTTCAATTCTATTGAGTTATTGGATTATATTGATATACTGATATTCTACCACATTTTCCCATAACATTTCTGGTACCCACCATGGGGCCCTTGCCCTAATTTAACTTCAAAATTGAGTTTTTGTGTGTTAGAATCTATACACATGATGTTTTGGCATGTCCATTACATTCTGTTGTGCATCTGCTAACTATTACTACGCATCTACTCACTCTTAATGCACATCCACTCACTCACTGTTACAGCTGTTGCACATTTACTCCATCCTACTGCGCATTTACTCCATTCTGTTATACATTTACTCCATCCTGTTGTGTATTTATACCATCCTGCTACACATTTACTCCATTCTATTGTGCATTTACTCCATCCTGCTGCACATTTACTCCATTCTACTACGCATTTACTCCATTCTGCTATGCATTTACTCCATCTTGCTGCACATTTACTCCATTCTACTGTGCATTTACTCCATCTTGTTGCGCATTTACTCCATTCTGCTTTGTATTTACTCCATTTTGCTACGTATTTACTTCATCCTATTGCTCATTTATTCTTCTAGGGTTTGTGAGTTGTTTCTTGGAAAATTTCTAACACTAACATCATTTGCAGGAATATTCTCAGATCCACCTTGCAGGTTAAGAGCTGGTTAGGCATATAGTTGCATTGTTAACTCTCATCTAGATCTAAATAGAAAAAGAAGTAATTGAGCTTGTTCATGCAAATTTCACTTAGATCTAAATAGGAGAGAAGTAATTTGTACTTGTTGCATCACAACTTGAGCATAGTCCCAACTAGGAGGATTAAAATTGAATAATTGCTTTCAAAAGCTTTTTTATTCAAAGTTAACAAATCTTGTGTGACAAAATAGAATAACTCATTTAGTTTTTCTCATTTTAACTAGGAGGAAAGAACCAACATTTTCTGTGATTTTGGAATGATGATAGGACTATGCTCTCCCCTTAACTAGGTGAAAAAAATGTCAGAATCATCATTTCGCATGTGTTTCCTTTAGAGAGGCATGCCCTTGGAATTCCTTCCTTCCAAGCGGGACAACCTTAAGTGGTAATGAGCTAATGCCAAGCTCTTCTGATCCACTATAAATAAACTATGTTTGAGGTGAAATTCTCAAGCAACGAGTGTAGATTAGTTACACCGACATCCCCTCTCCCCATAAACCTTGCAAGGCGCAACCTTTGTAGGTTGGGAGGCTCCATAATGGAGAGTAGTGCTGTCACACGTGTAACCACTTGAACGGATGCCCATACTAGATATCCATTTTTTATATAAGCCAAAAAACCCTATCTACCAATGTAGGAAAGAAAATTATTATCTTTTGAAGACACCTCACATTCTTACGGTTCAATAGTAGAGATAACAGGGAAATCCTAAGGTTTACGAGCCTTGGTAACCTGGAACATGGTGTGCCTGAGAAGTCTGTGCACTTGTAAGGGGGAGCTCATACCCCAAGTTCATGGAGTTATCCACTTTGAATAGTGTAGCTACAGTAATCCAAGTGAGATTTTAGTATATATTGCCCTTGCCATCCTAGGATTTGTACTTTCTTTTCGTCAAAAAGTCAAAAGAACAAAAAAATTAAACAATCATGAAAATATTCTTTGTGTGTGATGTGTCTTTCTTTCCATAATCATAGAAACAAATCAAAAAGAGCAACATTCAAACAAATAACCCTAAAACATTGAAAAATGTGCCTTTGCCAAGTCAAAATTAGTCAAAATCAAGAAAAACAAACAGATCTATGCATCTGCTTCATCCTGCTATGCATTTTCTTCATCCTGTTGCACATTTGTTTTCTACTACGCATTTACACTGTTCTTCTATGCATCTATTTTTTTCACTAGACTTGCACTTTTCTTTCTTGTTGCTGCGCATTTATACTCTATTCTGGTGCATTCTCTTTTCACTAGATCTGTACTTTTGTTCCCTGTTTATGTGGATATACACTCTATTCCTGCAAATCTGTTCCTGGGCATCTATCACAGTGAGCACTTCCGTACAGTTTGTAAAAAAAACACCTTCCTTTGTGAGCACCCATTTCAGTCTTGTTTTAGTTTCTGAGATCAAATTAACCATGCAGTCACTTCTCCCATTCATTTCCATAGCATACCCCCTTTTCCACTAATCACCCTATCAAAATTTTTGCAATACTTCCCAAGAACAATTCAAGCTATCAAAACTAGGTTACAACAAGGCAGTTTTGGGATCATATTAAACTCAAACATCACTAGTAAGTCTCCACTATCAGGATCTATCATCCTTCTATCTCAGAAGTTCACTAGTTTTCTTTGGTACAAAACTAGTCCCTATCAAGTAATCAGATTTCAAACCATCCTTATTTGTGGCTACCATTTTGTATAGACTAACTTGTTCAAAACAATTGATCGAAGAAAACCCTTCTTCAAATCTTGTCACCACAAGTAACCCCTTCACTACAACCTCCAAACACATCTTGCCAAAGCATCAAACTTCACCCTACTCCATTCCAAATCACCTTACATGGTACTACCTAGATCATAGAAACAAAGACAACTTGAAATGGTTGAAACATTTGACAAAATTGTCCCATCCCCTCATGATAGTGACAAGGAGATATCTCACGAGGACTTACAAGAAGCTCTCCAAGATAGAAGATTTCAAAATATGATGGACAAAGTACTCCACCATGACCCTAGAAAGTTCTTTCTCCACCTAGCAACCCAAGGAGTTAAGCTCCTTGCTGACTTTTATGTCACAACATTGAAAGAAATCAAAGAGGAAAAAACTCATGAAGACAGCACACGTGAGGAAAGAAACCCACAAACACAACCGTACCTTTAGACATGTTGACAAAACAAGTTCAAACCCTACAACAACAATTAGTGGACCTCCAAACAGGGACATCCACTAAACACTATTCATTGGAGGATATCTCATCATATCCCTTCGATAAGAGCTTGAACGTGATCCCCTTTCCACTTAGATTTGAAGTTCCAAAATTTGACAAGTATAGAGGAAAGGGTGACCCTAGAGACCATATCAGAGAATTCAATGCCACATGTCTAGAGGTGGCTCACAATGAAACTTTTTTGATGAGACTATTCCCTAGATCTCTAGGAGGGCAAGCCATGGAGTGGTTCTCTCGAGTCCCCCCGGGCATCTGTACCTTTGATGAGTTAGTGAACAAACTTGTCACACATTTCTCGTATAATATCAAACATAAGGTATCCATGCTTGACCTTTGCAACACAAAACAAAAGTGTGGCAAATCCTTTGTTGCTTTCTTACAAAGGTGGAGACAACTGACCAGCAAATGTCCATATGATATGTGAGAAAAAAAATTGCTCGAGATGTTTATACATAACCTAAACACTGATCTTAGCTACCAAATCCAATATCCTACTTCATTTAGTAGGCTCATTAAAATGGGTTTACTCATCAAAAAAGATTTGATAGCAAAAGGACAAGTCAAAATCTACAAGGAAACCCCTAGCTCAAATAATAACACAAACAAGCTGAGGTTTTGGACCAAAAATAAAAACATTGTCAATGACGGTGTCATGGATGCCAAACATGTGATGTCCAAACAACCAATTTTCAACTTATCAAACCCACAACACAAATTCCAAAACACCGAATCATGGTCTACAAACTTTCCTCCTCGAAGAAAGTTCACACCTCTAGGAGAAACACTAGAATCTGTCATATGGAAGCTACTATCAAACAATCTCATAACAATTCCAACGGCATGGGATTATGAACCACAATTTAAATCTTGTTGGTGGAAAGACACTGACTTTTGTGACTATCACTGAAACAAAGGACACAAAACTAACAACTGTCAAGTGCTCAAACACACCATTCAGGACTTGTTGGATCAAAAATAGGTATCACTTGATGACCATGCCTCCAATGATGATCATATAGCATTCCAGAATCCACTCCCCAATTATGAGAAGGGAGGTTCTTCAAATCAAAACCAAAGTGGGGATAACAATGCCAACTATACAAACATGTCATATGACTATGTTGTTAACCACATCTCAAAAGGTGATTCACATATCAAATTCCCCCATAATGGCCAAGAAATCACCATCCAAGGTGATCCCAACTCATTCCAATATTATAGTTCTACCCAATCTGAGCCCGAAGTTGTAATTCCCACCAACCGTGTAGCTTCATCCTCTCCAACCAATGTTGACCCAAGCCCAATACCTTCTACATCAAAATCCACAAAACAAAAATTCAAGATCAAGGATAAAGATGTAGGAGAGTATTCCATTAAGTAAACATTTTGTCTCACACCGTTACGTCTTATACCCAAGTCTACCCATCCATTACATCATTCATCTACCCATACACCTACAGAGGATGTGATCCAAGGGCTACTAACAAGGAATCAACCATCTCCATGTAATGAACCACCTATCCCAAAGCCTATCAAAGAGCCTTCAAACATGTCCATTGCTCCAACCTCATCATGTAATCCACAACCCCTTGAGCTTATTGAAGAACCTCCTATCACGAACCAAAGTCAAGGTCCATCATACCTTCATGTTGTTGACCAAGAGCCTATCCAAGAGTCTTCTACCTCCACTTCATACTCTAGAGCATGTGGAAACATCAACCCTTTATCTAAATCAGGATCAAAGAACTTCCATCCAACCCATCCATAACATTTATCTTTTCCATGATCAAGATATTACCTATGAAGAAGCTATCCATGAGCAACTTGATCCTATACCCATACATGAGAAACAAATCCAAATCCAACCCATCCATAACATGTCTTTTCTATCATCAAGATATTGTCATTGATGAAGAACCTATACATGAGCAAATTGATCCCATCCATATCACACTTAATCTCCTTTATGATCAAGATATTATCTATGATTAAGTTACTACCCATGAGCAAGTAATTCAAGGTCATCCTATCCATGTTAATCCTCTCTATGATCAAGAGCCTATCCATGAGAAATTTGCTCCTATCCATACTCTTACAACCATCCATGAGTGAGATATCCAAACTACTCCTATCCATCCTCCACATAGTCCTATCCATGATCCAACAACACACACTTTCCTTGATAAGACACTTGCCTCCCAAGTGCACATAGATGATCAAACCAATAACTTGGATCTTAGTGAGCATAATGATAATCAAGATCCTAATGATCCTCCACTATCCATTATCAACCATGTTGTAAATTCGTTATCCTATACCCTTGGTCTCACTACCTTCATCCATGAATGTTCTTCCTTAGGAAAGCAGAAACCGTTATCTACCACTTCACCTTCCCCATCAAATAATGAGCTCACATCTAGTGTCCAAATCACCCATAACCCCATTGTCCACCGCATACTCCAAAATATGAACTATCAAGGTAATGGCTTAGGCCTTCATGCACAAGTTATTTTGGAGCCTATCCATGTCGAAGTCCCTCCACCATGTTATGGCCTTGGTTACACTCCCCAAGAAAAGCAATCTCATGATGTTTGTACTTCCTCCATGCCTTCTAAATCAATCACTTCCCATTGCAAACCCTATCATATTCCCAAAACATATGTCGTTATTCCACATCCATCATCCTACCATTGTCAAATGCATGTGACCATACACCTTCCACCATCCACTTTACCTCCACTCCTTCCAACTCCTACTATCCCTCCATCCACTTTTCTTCCACTTCTCCCAATGCCAAATTCACCCATCTACACATTTCGAATCATGACTGACAAATGCACATATTGTCTAAACATGAAGCTTCCACTCATTCCACCACACCTATGGGATTCAAAAATAAACATTGGGATGCATCCTTTCATAAAATAAAAAATCTTAAGGGCCCTAATACCTTAGGAGATCAATCCAAAGAATTAAAAAAGAACCATCTCAAATGTTGCATACACCCACACACTTCAAAGCAAAACTGCAAAAGGTGTGGGTTTCCAAGCAACAAGTAATTACCTCAGAAGCTACACAAAAGCTGCATATACCCAAGCCCATACCTTCATAGGTAAATTCTAAAAGAAAAATAGTTTGGATACCTAAGCAAAAATCCATCAAGTTAAATGAGGCATCCACCTCTCAAGAATCCCAACCATCCACTTTCTCCTTTTCCATCCAAAAATCCCATTCCATCCAAAAGTCTCAAATTCATCCATCCCACATGACAAGCAAAAAATAGAAAAATACTAAGTCTATGTGGGTCCTTAAATGTCTAAATCACCCATCCACTAAGCAAAAATCTCCATTGCTTCCTACACCACCTTCCCATCATAAACTTCAATGTTTATCATAGTATGTGCAACCATTGGTCATGGTTCCCTTCCATCCCATGACATTTCAACATACCTCCATATCCCCTTCCTCCCACTATTATCCTACATATCTTCCCCATCCTATTCTTACAGTCCATGTTTTTGCATAAGCCTTCCCTCCATCCTTGCATAAGTATTGCATAATCCACATCATAACCCACTATCACACCTTCCATAATATGCTATCTACGTTCTCCATCTCACTTTCATGCAATCTCCTACCAACATCTATGAGAACACTTGACATAGTCCATATGACGACATCCATCTAGCGGGACTATCACCTTTTATGGAACTAGACACTTGAGTCTCTCCCATCCATATCCACCTTCTCCCATCCAAATGTTTCAAAAAACAAAAAAAAAGAGAAAAAAAATAAAAAAAGTAAAGAAAAATCCCTTCGTCCAATGGTGAAAACTACCCTTGGTGGCACCTTGGATAAGTACCATGATGAAAACCTAGAAAACATGCATCATGTGTAGGTTGATCTTCCATGTCATTTACCCTTGGGAGTGGATTGTCTCATTGACCTAATCATTTTCCATCCTATCTTACCATACCATCCTATCATCATTATCCTACATATACCTATCATATTGAGTCCATTCATCATCCATTCCTCTTTTGACCTTGATAGAGATATGGAGGAAAAATGTTTCAAAACATGCTTTGTAAAAACTCTTGATATACCTTGTCTTTTTCAAAACAATCCAATCCTCTCATCCTCATTTGTCATAAGCTTTGTCATGTAAAAACCTAAGTTATTCCTATTCGACATGGTCCTTGGAGATCACACCCTTTTCCTTACGTGTGCATCCATTCCATCCCTTATCGCCCATCCTTTTATCCAACCATCAAATCCTACAAACTCCAATGCAAGAAAATCTAAGGCAATGTCAGTAATAAACTGCTTCCTCCATCTTTGAGAAACTGCATCTATTCTAGAGTCAACCTTTAATGTCGAACTACGTCACCTTTGTGTCTTCACGTAGGCAAGGCCATCTTGTATCGATGGACCCCTGAGGCTCCTTTTCCATCCATCCCATCCTGTGTCACCCATCATCTGGTCCATCCATATCTGCACCATTTCCCATCACCTAGGTCCTAGCTCTACAAAAGTCCACACCTCAAACTACGTTGTCTTTGTGTAGTCACGTAGGGAAGGCCATCATTGATGGACCCCCAAGACACTAGGCCAGTCCCTTAGGGCCCATTTCTTCATGTCTATTGTCTATTCTCCCATAATAAATATATCCTTTACCTGATTGGGGGAAAGTCCTTGACCTAGTTACGGAGTTGGATTCTACAATGCCACATGTTCTAAGAGGGCACTAATAAGGATTGTGATGCCTTTCACTCAACACACATGCACAACAAAGCTCACTTTCAAATAGAAATTTTTACTCAAGACATCAACCTATCCAAAACAAAACAAACAAGAGCCTAAACACTCCAAATGATTTTATCTAAATTATGGCAAGAAGACACATCTAATGCAAGAAAGTTTTGTTTTGATTGGTTGTGCCTTAAATTTTAACTTTTGTTATTATGTTTCCTACACCACTCAAGGATGTCTAAAAACTAGAGATGCTATGATGGGGGCATGATTATTTTATTTGCATGCTGCTTGTAGGTTTATCTTTAGTAATGTGAAGCCTTGTCTAAAGACATGATCAACATAATGATCATCGAGGACATCAAAGGTCTAAACATGAAACGTGTGTAATCCTTATTTATTGATACGCAAGAAATACTCAGGTCATCTTGGTTCAATTATACTTAGATGCTTGTATTAACTTGCTAAATCAAAATCCATGTAAGCAATACTTAGGTCATCTTGGTTTAATTATACCTAGATGCTTGTATTTTGTTACATGCTAAAAAAACACAAAAATAACAAAAAAAATCACCCAATGATGAATTAAGCACTTCAAAATACTTGCAATACCAAGGTGACAAATATTTGCATCCATGCGTATCCAATTGCATTTCACATACCATCCATAAATAAAGATTCTTTTCAAAATGTCAATGTTTACAAATAAAAGCTTGTGATTCCTTCATTCGCATTTCTTCGAATCAATCCTTCTATCAATTCATTCAAACACTTATCCAATGAATCCAAGCAATGATCCAAATGCAAGTTCATCCTTAATCCATACCAATCAATTTAATCAATCTTGTCAAATTATCCAATCATAATGAATGGTCTTGGTCCTAATCTCATCGTAAACCAAATCAATCAATCATCATTGACAGTGGGATATATCTTTCCTACATCTCTATGTTGATCTATAGATATATCATTCCCCGCAATGACAACACTATCGTTTTCAATCATTATCCATTTATCATCAGTTTATGGCTAGATAGGGGCAATATGTTGTTTGTTCTTGTATCATTTGTGCATACTTGCTTGCTTGCTTGTGTGTGTTATCAATTTATCTTGTGTAACATGTCATTCAACTCTTTCATCCATCCCTTATCTCTCATCCACCAATTTCTTCACCCTGACCTTTCATTCAACCTATCTCATCGTGAGATCATCCATCATCCTATCGTCACATTCTTCCTGTCCAATCTCCTAAGGGGGCATCCTAACATCATAAACCTATACCACGGGCAAACTGGGGCATGTATCAAATTGCATAAAAAATTTATTCTTTGAAAGAATATGATAAAACACATTACATCAAAGAGGGGCAAAATGTATAGACCTAAAATTGGCTCATGTCGAATTAAGTAAATATTTTAATATTTATCTTAATTCTTATTCTTCTATCAATTAAATAAATATTCTAATTTATTTGAGTGGTTCATTATCCCAAAATTAAATAAAAATCAAATTATTTATTTAAAAATCCCTAAATTCTTCTAATGTCTCACATAATTAAATAATTCACATTATTTAATTAATCTAAAATTCCTCTATTCCAAAGTCCTAATTTCATAAAATCCACCTCACCATGTTGCACATATAATTAAATATTTTAATATTTAATTAGCTAATTATTCCCTCACCTTTCCACCTCACCATGTTGCACACATAATTAAACATTTTAATATTTAATTAGGTAAAAATCCCCTCACCCACATCTCCTATTTATCCTCTAGTCCAAATCAGTTAAATCTTCAATCAATTCACTCAACTGATTAGTCTATTCTGTTAACTGGTCAATCATCTCAGTTAACTCCTCAATCTATTCTGTTAACTCCCCTGATGCATGAAGGAGCTTGGACATTTGTCATCTTCTCTTTCATGCACATCCTCTCAAATTTCCTTAATCATTGATCTTCTTACTCATTCTACACCAATGATTTTCTTTCTCACAAGTCTATAAGTACAACCCCTATTCCTCCATTTGAAGGATCCAAGTTTTTTGTAAACTTACTTTGCAGGAATCACAGCGTGCCTTTGGCACAAATTACTCCATAGCTTGAGATCAATTATCACCTTTTTCACAACTATTATTGCATTGTGAAGATCCTCTTCATTGCAAGACCTATCAATAGCCATTCTCCATTGTCACCTTGGAAAAAGGAAAGGAAGTGCACCTTTTGAGGGCTCTATTCCGACACAAGATCAATTCGAGATAGGAAACCAATGGAAGCCACGAAATAGAAAGGTTTGCAAGGTATTATGTTCTTTGTGTTTGATCTTGTTTATTTCAATTCTATTGAGTTATTAGATTATATTGATATACTAATATTCTACCACATTTTCCCATAACACAAAGTGTCGGTTTGTGACCATTATTTAGGTCCCATGCCAACACGTTAAGTTTCAATTATGAAATTCTTGGCAGGAATGTTTGTAGTTGCATATATAAGCATGTTTAGGCATTTATTTGTAAACTAGATGATCATTAGATGAGTTTGGCATACTTGTGACTTGGAGCATTCATAATATTCATTGTGTTGCAGAGCAGAGCATTGTTTTTGTGTTTGTGTTTGCAGGTTTGAGCATTCATCTCCTCATGGCATGAAGAGGTTCTTCCTTCCATGAGATCTTCACTACAAGGTGATATCATTTGTGTTTTCAATCATTTATCATTTGGATTTTCCCTCTATCCCACAAGGATATGAACTATTTATCTAACAATGGTGTTCATAAGACTTGAATGTCTATCTAGGGCTTGACTGAGGTAAGCTTCTAAACACCACAACCCCCAACCCATTTTTTCGTGATTGCAGGTTACAGGTTGCAAGAGCAAAAAAAGTGGAGTTGTAGGAGGGCAGTGCAGATTGTTAGATTTTTAGATCTAAAGAGAAAATAGGGACCTGGACTCAAGTGCCCACTCATTATTCTTTGGATCCTACAACTGAAGAATCTCTAGAACAACAAGATCAGGTTGCAGACAATGTTTCTAGATCCTAACAAAAGGTATGGCACTAGATCAAGGCACCTGCTCATTAGTCCCCAACTATTTCACTTTCCAAACTTCAAAAGCTGGTATACATTTGATTATTATTCGATATCTCAGTGTGTGAGCATTTTATGTGGTTTGTCTGTTTACTTTTGAATTTGTAGAATTAGGGTTTTGAGAATAATTGGGCATAATTGAACAAAAAATCTACACAATTCCAATCTTCCCTACATTCCAAGTGACTGAAGGCTTGACAATAGATTCCTACTCAACCCAAAGTCCTTGAATATTTAAGGTGAAAGGAGGATTTTCACAAACCATCAAATCAAAAACCCTCTATCCAAAATTTACCTTAAACAACCTTATACTTCTCAACACTGCCATCTACACCAAATTTCTTCTTGAACACCCATTTACATCCAATAGGTTTCTATCCATCAGGCAAAGGCACCAAGTCCTTAGTTTTATTCTTTTCCAAAGAGACCATATCTTTTTCCATGGCCTCCTTCCAGGAACATGCATCTTTGATGCCCATAGCCTCTCTAACAGTTCTAGGCTCATCAGTGTTAGAAATCAAGGCAAAATCACAACTAGAATCAAGTAATGAATAACCAAACCTATTAGGTTGCTTCCTATTTCATGTAGACCTCTTCAAAAGATGAGGTGGAGGTTCTTCTTCCTCTATTGAACTTTTAGAGTTTCTAGAGCTCTCCTCATCATCAAGTCTAATAGGGTCTTTTGGTTCAATCTTCTCTGGGGTTGTAGGAAACTGAACCACATCCTCTTTCTTTTCTTTTTCTTGTAGCTGTAAAGAAATAAGATAAGGAGACACCTCTCTAAAAATAACACTTCTGCTATACAACACTTTCTCAGCCACAAGATCCCAAAGGTTGTACCCTTTCACACTGACACCATAGCCAATGAAGATGCACTTAAGTGCCTTGTTCTCCAATTTTGACCTATTTTCCTTAAGCACATGTGCATATGCTTCACAACCAAAAACATGAAGATGTCTCAATGAGGGCTTCTTACCAGACCACACCTCCATGGGTGTTTTATTAATAAGCGCTGAAGTAGGAGACCTATTAAGGAGGTAGCAAGTAGTGGTTATAGCTTTAGCCCAAAACTTTTGTTAATGGATAGCACCACTAATCATACTCCTATCCCTCTCCATCAATGTTTTGTTCATCCTCTTTGCAACTCCATTTAGTTTCGGGGTGTATGGAGTTGTCTTATGTCTTTCAATCCCATGTTGTTTATAGAACTTATCAAACTCTGCAGAACAAAACTCACCTCTGTTATCAGTTCTGAAACACTTAATCTTTTTACTAGTCTGATTCTCTACAAAAGCTTTAAACTCTTTGAACTGACTAAAGACTTCAAATTTGCTTCTGAGAAAATAAACCTATGTCCTTCTACTATAATCATCAATGAATGATACAAAATATAATGATTTATAAATCGAAGGAACATTCACAGGACCAAACACATTAGAATGAATAAGATCCAATACACTAGAAGACTTGTGAGAACTAGAGTAAAACTAAATACAATTTTGCTTTCCATATATACAATGTTCACAAAAGTCAAACGCAAGATTACGATCTTTTAACCCCTCAATGAGGTTTTTATTTTTCAGGGCTCTAAGACACTTCTCACCAATGTGACCAAGTCTCTTATGCCACAACATTTTCTTCTCAACAGGAAGTTTCATTTCCAAAGCATGAGAACCCTCAAGTACCTACAAAGCACTAGCATCAAAAGTTAAAGCAATAGATTTCTTTACTATTGGTTCCAATAGTGAGGATGAAGAATTTGAAGCTCTTTTTTTCAAAATAGGAGAACTATTGCACTAAGTATTGCATGCATCTAAATAAAATAGAGTACCTCTCCAAGTACCCTTAGCAAGCACCATAGCTCCTCTTGTCATCTTGCATCCTCCACCTGAGAAGACAACCTACACACCTGCATCATTCAATTTTCTTATAGAGAGCAAGTTTCATGCTAAACTAGGGATATGCATCACCCCATTGATCCCCTTCACTCGTCCATCATGGAATCAGATCAAGACTCTTCTACAACCAACTCTCTTCAGGTGAGAGTCATCACCTAGGTACACCTTCCTACCATCGAACTCTTCATACTTTGTGAACCAACCTCAATGTGAGGTCATGTGGAAAGAAGAAACGGAGTCAATTAGCCACACATTTTCTAATGAATGGGTGGCGAGGACAGCAATAAAAGCATCACCATCATCTTGAGATTTATTAGAAGCTGAATCAGAGGTGTTCTTCTTTTTCTTTGTTCTCATCCTTGCACTCCTTTTGGAAGTGCTCAATTTTTCCACAGCTCCACCACACTATCTTGGACTTTCCAAGAGATTTGGATCTCCCACAAGATTTGTATTTGCCCTTTCTAGCTTTCTTATCTTTCTTTTTCCCTTTCTCATTAGGCCTACCATGAACTACAAGAGCCTCCTTTGCTGTTTTGGAAGACTTTCTCCATATTTCTTCAGATAATAGCGAAGACACTTCATCCATCTTGAAGGTGGTTGAAGTATTCCCAATGGCCATGACAAGGTGGTCCCATGAGTCTAGAAAAGAACAAATCAAGGTCATGCAATGATCCTTCTCCTCCATCTTCACACCAATGGAAATCAACTATGCAACTAACATGTTGAAGGCATTCAAGTGACCTGCAACCCATCTCCATCTTCCATCCTTAGAGAATACAACTTCTTCCTCATGAATAACTTGTTTACCAAGGATTTGGCCTGATAAACATCACCAAGTTTCTTCCATAGATCTTTTGTAGTCTTCTCTTCATGAACATTTAACATGATGGAATCAATTAAACAGAGTCTCACAAGACCCTTAGCTTTACGATCTTTGAGATCCCAATTTGTCTGTGCCATTGCAATTGGTTTTGTTCTGGAAATTGTTTCCCATAGGTCTCTATCAACAAGCATGTCTTCCATTTTAAGTTTCCACAAGTCAATATTGCTGCCATTAAACTTTTCCAAATCTATCCTTCTAGATGTGCTTGCCATCTTCTTCTTGCGACAAGATTATAGAATACTCTACACAAACTTCCACTCAATTGAAGATTAGCTCAAAAAACCCCTACCCAACAGCTAGGATCAAAGGTGATCAATCTCTAATACCAGATAAAAGGAAGCAAGGTATGTGGAAGACACTTCCTACACCAACCTAATGAGGGGAATAGTATGTAAATTCTTTTAAATCCTTACAATTATAGTAATATTAAACACATAACATAAATATTAAAGTAGCAACACAGCACATAGAAACAGATTGACATAAGATATATCATGGGGAAAATCTATTGGCAAGAGATACTGCTCTGATGAATGATTGAACATTGTCATTAATGGCAACAAAGAAAGAAGGTTCCACTGACATGACAAAGAGACTCTACCTCGAAAGGATAAATGGCAAAGTACAACTAGTATTTATTATATAGTGTAAATGAAAGTGTTTGTGTTAGTATGCCTCCGCAGTAGAAGATCATTATATGTGGTTCAGATAATGGGTTACACTTTCTGGGACATCCTGATTTTTGCTGAAATCACATATTTTTAGAAAATATAATGATTTAAGCCTTGAAAGGTTCCATTTAAAGGATTTAATTGAAGAGGGTTTGATCAAACCCCCTTAGATTTAAACCCCTTTGGATAGAACCCTGCTAGTTTTAAACCATACCTATAATGGAGTCTCCTCTACACCCATCAAAATGCTGATAAAAAACAACATTTGATTTACCTTTTGGGGGATCAAATGAATTAATTTAAAATCTATGTTTTGTAAGTATGTACTCCTTATTATAAGCTTCCCAAAAAGTATAATTTTAAATATATTTAATTTGATTATTATATTTAATTTTTTATTTCTTGTGAATGTAGGTTTTTCACCGAACACCAAATTCTGTGTTCTACACACATGGAAAATCAGTAAATTAGTAAAAAAAATATGAAAAATATCTATGCCCTAGGTATTGATGTCCTTGTTTCAAAAAAAAAAGAAAAATTGAATTTCGATACATACAGAAAAAGTTATGCGTTATGGAATAAGCCTATGTCTAAATTATAATTGGTTTGACTTCAAAACTTAATTAAAAAAAATCAACAAAACATTATGAAACCAAATGCATGCCCTATATATCAATATTACCAATTTAAATTCAAAAGAATCATAATTTTATCCTTTGTAGAAAAAAAATTATGTGCTAGAAAATAAACATCACTTTAAAAAAATGTTGTTTACTCTTAGAACTAGTTATCAAAGGATATGCAAAAAAATTTACAATTTAACTCCAAACTTTTTTAAAAATATATATTTAGAGTCTTTAAAAAAAATCTCACAAATCACTAGTTCACATCATCCTCAAATTCCTAACAGTTTAGCGGCTATAGGTGTTAGAAAGTGAAGATTGAGTTCAAAATGTTGATTTCAATGTCAAGGTTAGCAAAAAAGTGTAACCCATTATTGTGGGATGACTCTCAGATGAAGATATGTTGTTCATAGCTATTTGATGATGATATGTTCTAGTTCTCAAGACCTGACCTTCTCCAGAAATCATACTATGAAATGTCTAAGTCTGGGTGAATAGAACTAAGACGAGAATAGTGCACAGTGCCAGAGTAAAAGGGTCCGCATTCCTCTGCAGTTGTATATTTTGTCTTGTGGTTATAAAGGTATAATAAGAAGTCCAGAACGAGACAAGCCGACATGCATGTTAAATCTTTATGTAGAGAAGATATATTGTTTAAACTATCAATTTAAATGGTTGATTGATTGGTACTAACTTATATGAATATTATTAAATGATTGCTTGGGTCCATAGTACTATTTGTATACATGATCAAGCCAACAAGGTAAAATACATTGTATACATGCTTCATGTCTAGCTTGCCGACTTGATTATGAGATGAATCTTGTTGTAGATATAAATACTTGATGGATTATGATGTTGAGTGTGATATATGTGGGATGTGTGCGAATTCAAAGTGAAAAAGGATTACGAGTAGAGTATGGAGAAAAAAAAAAGAAAACAAGGGCAGAAGATAGAGTTTATGTAGTAGAGTTGAGAAGTAGGGTAGAATAAATGAAGACTTTTGAATCTGTGTATTGAGCCTTCAATGGAACTGTGAGCTAGCATATGGTAGATGCATTTATAGTAGTTCATTACTGGCAATGAACCAATTTTCCTCTATCTTCTATCTTTCTATCTTAAGTGGACAGTGAGTCCACCTACAATGAGTATTTCTTTAGGTAGTGAGCCCCATGGTAGTGAGCCTTATGTAATATGGTATTGTTATCTTAATATATTATGAGCTAACACTCATAGTGGCTTTTCCCTTTTTGGGTTTTCCATGTAAAAATCATGGTGTCCATGTGTTATGTTTTTATGGTTGTTGTTCTTATGCTTATTTTGCTTTCCTATTATTAATTTTGGAAATTTGATTAATGAACATGTTAAGAAGTGGTTTTGCAAAATACTGATACACCCCCCTCTCAATATTCCTTATATTCAACAATTGGTATCATAGCAAGGTTCCTTGGAAGAAGTCTAATAGCTTGAGGAAGATCTGGGAGAGTTCACTCATCATTACCAGGAGATTTGGAAATTTCTCAAACAATGTTGAACTAGAAGCGACTCTTATTGAACTTGAAAAATCTAAAGTAGAAATTAGGGATCTTAAGGATAACATACAAGAATCTGATGAATGCATTTTGAAGCTAAAAGAACAAGTTAAGAAATTCAATAAAAAATACAAAGAGGTTAGTGAACAATTGATGTCAGCAAATCAAACCCTAGATGATTTGAAAGTGGAAATTATAGAAAGACTTAAAGCAAAAGATGTAAATCTGTTGGTAAAAAGCAAGTTAGAAGAATGTGACAAGCTTGAAAAAGAAGTTGTAAGTCTAAAATTAGACTTGGAAAAAGCCAAGAGCTATGAAGAAAAGTTCAAGATAAGTTCTACAAAACTTGATGAGATGATTGCTAGTCAAAAGAGTTCCTTGATGAGAAGCAAGGCTTGGGATTTGAGAAAGGAGAAAGTTCAAAATCAGGTCAAGAAAACACTTAGTTGAAGAAAAATAAAGGAAACCAGTTTAGGAATCAAAGAAGAAGACCTAGAAGACCCCCAATTAGATTGCCAAATGCTCAAAGGTACCCATCATTCAATGGCCATTGTTTTAATTGCAATAAGTTTGGTCATAAAGCTACTTAGTGTAGGAGTAGAAAAAATGAGAATGTTCCATCATTCTCTAGTCAATGTTTCAATTGCAAGAAAATTGGTCATAGATCAAATGAATAAAGAAGTCTGGTAAAGAATGACTTTTACAATGCAAGGAATACTCAATCATTCAATGGAAAGTGTTTTGCATGCAATAGATTTGGACATATGGCTAATCAATGCAAATCAAATCCAATCAAGAAGGAATCAAGGACAAAGGAATGTGGTATTCTACAATTGCAATAAGTTTATACATACTACAAGATTATGTAGAAGTAGAATTATAAAAGGAGATTATCCTATAGAGAAGGGGAAAACAGAGCAGAGAAAGGACAAAGGCAAGAACAAAGTTGATCAGGTTGAAATCAAGAAAGAGATGTAGAAGATATGGTTCAAGAAAGATGTTAATAAGGACAAGGATGAATCTACACAAGTTTTTGGTGTAGATACTTCCTCTGGGAAGTGAATTGGTGAGCTCTAGCTCAGGGGGAGTTACAATGAAATTCTTAATCTCCTAGCCAAATTATCAATGCTAGAATCTAGCACGAAGATATGTTGAAAAGATGCATATGATAGATCCTTTGAAAGAAATTCTGGTGAAAAAGGTTCAAGTGTAGAGCATTGTAGAGCAATCCTAATAGACTATATTCTATAGAGATGTGTTTGACAATTTTTTCACTAGAGGCATTTATGACGACTAGGTCATCCTTGTGATGGATAAAAAGGAGCTCATTTGCATTCAACCTATCAAGCATCTAGAAGAATTAAAGAAAGAATCCAAGTGCCTATAGAGATATCCAAAACAATTCAAATCAAGTTGATCTTAGGTTAAGAAAAACCATAATTCAGCGAAAAGAGAGCCTAGCCAAAATTCAAAAAGCATCCAGTCAAATCAATAGAGGTCGATCCAAATGGTGCATTTTCTAGGATTCCATTCCATGTGATGCATGCAGAAGATGTTAGGGATTATATTCATGTTGTGCTAGAGGAACATAGAAGTAGTCAACTCATAGACCTATACCTAAAACATCTAAGTGGCAATACATTTCACCTAAAAGAAGAATACAAAGCATTGGAGGAGAAGAAACTCATTCAGTATATAGATTTTTTAGTTTTTACAGAAGATGAATGGGTCTAGTATGTCTTAAGTTGAATTCATGATAATTTTATGTGGCTCAACTCTTCATTCAAGATTACTAAAGATGCCATAAGGGCCATCATAGGACTAAACTCTACAGGTACAGTGCTTATATTGAAGGTTGTGAAAAATGATATAGTGATGAAAGCTACCAGAGAAAAAATTGATAAAAGGGCATTGACAATTAGTGACATTGAAGATCATGCAGTTAGATTTGCATCCCTGGTAATCTGATATAAGATCTACTTCGCAAACTGGGAAAACTCTATCTCCAGTACTGCTATATACACTGCCTATCTGGTCAAGGAAAATGTAGAGTATGACCTATGTGAACTACTCTGTTAGCAGTTAATGGAGAACTTGAGGAAAACAAAAGAAAACAAACACCCTTTCAAATTTGGTACATTGATTTTGTGCTTATTTTTCTACTTTATGCAAGAATTACCAGGCATGAAGAATCATTTTTAGATTGTAGACAAACTTGTTGTAGTATAGATTAGGAACTAGTTAAGCAGTATAGGAAACATTTATACACAAACTACATCCCTATAAGGCTATTTCAAGAACTTCCAAAAGTTAATGCAATCTATAGAAAGGATTCCTAAGACCATTGTGGAAAAATACAAAGATGATATATGCTTGATTGTAGACAAGGACAAATGTATCATGGAGGTCGTGGAGCCTAGAAATGTCTCGATCTTACCAATTGGATATGAAGTTGATGGAAAATATTGAAATACTATGCCCAACATATGCTATGCAAGCCAAGGGTCTCCAAAGAGGAAAGATTTGGAACCTATGAGGAGTTACCAACAAAAGTATTTGTTGAGTAGAGAAGGCTAGAAATCTAAAAGAAGCCCTAGAAAATGGCAGAAGAATATGCACAAAGCAAAGGTTTCACCAAAGAACAAATATCAGCTACAAGAGTTAGAGTTGAGGTAGAAAAAGCAAAGGAGGAGGAGCAAGAAAATGAAATAAATAAAGCTCCAGAAGTTCAAAAGACACAACAAGAGGCACCTATTGCACCAAAAAGAAGAACAAGAAGTGTTGGTTCCTTTGGTACAACATCTAAATCCTCTGGTATTCCTTCCACTACAATTGTAGAAGAGCAAATAGGCAAGAGGAAGAAGACCAAAGTTCCAAGAGTGTATGTCAGTGTTGATCCAATTGATGATGATGAAACTGAGACCGATGAAGAAGTAAAGAAAATGAAGACACAAAGTGCACCCCCTTCGGTTCTTAGCAAGGCAAACCCTTCGGTACCACAAAAGGGAAGACATCCAATAAGAGTAAAGAAAGAAAGAAAGCTAAGACTGTAGTACTTATAGAAGACTAGGCTACAATGAGCTGAGAAGAAGTTTTAAGGGCTATTACAATTGATGGTAATCTAACACCCATTGCGAAATTCTATGATGAATACAATGATGCAGACAAAAGAATCATTGAAGATGTGATTGTCAAATACTTGTGCATTTACAATAAGACCCTCATTGAGATCATTACTAATCTCCCTAACACCTTGGGTAGTATCATGACTGCAAGGAAAGATGCTACTATGACAAAGGATAATGAACTTAGAGAACACATACTGATAACATTATGTCCAAAGATTACTCCTAAAGACAAAACAAAAATTTTGAAAGTTCTTAGCAAGGAGTATAGAACAAAGAAAAGAATGATTATTCTTATGTTAGATGACAATGAGAAAATAGTGAAGGAAACTGAGGAAATCACTTTGAGAGTATTAAAGGAACATCATCTTCCAACTATACATGATAGAGAAGAAACAAATATTAGTAATGATACATCTTTTCATGATGTGAACATGGATCAAGGAGGTGAAGAGCCAAAGGAGAAAGAAGATTCAGTCCCTATTATTGGTCTAGAGACTGCCATTGAGGATCAATCTAAGATTGAGGAATAGAACAAAGAAGATGAACAAGCTGAGATGAGCCCTCTATCGAAGAAAAAAGATAATGAAAGTAAAGATATGGATTTAGATCCTTCGGAACCAAACCAACAAGAAGTCTTTGGTAGAGAAAGAGACATTGTGGAGTCTATCAAGGAATTCTTAGAGAGAGAAAAACAAGTCTTGGATGAGCCTGAGTTTTTGCAGGGACTAATAAATTTAGACTCTATGTCTCCTGAGAAGAAATTCAAACTAGTGTCAGTTGTTCAAGCAAAGACACATGAAGAATTGATGAAAACACATATACAGGATAATGAGCTCATTGGTACAGTATCTAATGTGTTGGAGAAGTTGATGCCTGAATACCAAAAGATACATCAATATCATCAACTGATCAACTTAAAGGTATGATAACATCAATCAACAATCATTTTGAATCATTTGAAAAATCTACAAAAACAAAAGTTAGAAAGGAGTTTGATGAGAAAAGATTAATTGAATTAAAGACCATGCTAGGAAATGATAAAAATCTATTAGACAATGGAATAAGAGGTATATAGAGTACCATTACAGAGGCTTGTGATTTATACAAACTTTGTTTATCATGGTCTGAAGCCATAGAGGAAATAGAAGAGAAGATCAAGGATCTAAAACTACAACTGACAAACCTTTCTAAGTCATTTGATCTAGTAATTGGATCAGTCAACAACAAAAGAAATACAAGTGATCAATATCCATAGTGAGTTAAGTAATCTAATGAAAAATAGAATGTGTTAGTTGAGAAGACTAACAAGTCTTAAGCTAGACTCAATGTCAAATCCTGCAGTAGAAGCACTAAAGGCAAAAGCACATATTGACACACCCTATGATGTACAAAAGGTAGAAAAATTGGTCTTCCTTATAGATGGCCATATTCAAATTTTGGACAATGCTAAGAAGAGTTGGGATAAAGAATTAGTCCAAATGAAGAACATTTTCATTGACATTCTATAACCCACAACAAATTAAGTTGAAGTTTCTATGTGTACATATGCGGTAAAGTACGAATTTTTTTGTTGTTTTGACACAATTTTGACTCTTATACATACACCTTTTCCATTGATGTCAAAGGGGGAGAAGAAGACTAGTGAAAAATGGGCAAACATCTAAGGGGGAGAAGAAAAATAGAGTATATTTAGAAAGGGGGAGCAGACAAGCATTTTTCACTAAGTGTTGCCATTAATGCCAAAGGGGTAGATTGTTGGCAAGAGACACTGCTCTAATGAATGGTTGAATGTTATCATTGATGACAACAAGGAAAAGAGGTTCCACTGGCATGACAAAGAGATTGTACTCTAGAAGGATAAAAAGCTAAGTACAAGAAGCATACATTACTTAGTGTAAATGATAGTGTTTGTGTCAGTATGCCTCCATAGTAGAAGATCATTATATGTGGTTCAGATATGTTGTTCATAGCAATTTGATGATGATATGTTCTAGTGCTTAAGACCTAACATTCTCTGGAAGTCATACTATGAAATGTTTAAGTCCAGGTGAACAAAACTAAGACAAGAACAATGCACAATGCCAAAGTAAAATGGTCCACATTCCTCTGCAGTTGCATATTTTGTCCTGCGATTCTGAAGGTATAATAAGAAGTCCAAAATGAATGTTGGTTATGAATCTTTGAGTCTCATTTGATCCACAGTGAGAGTTTTGATGTGACAGATCAATTGGTCAAGCATGTTCTTAATAGACAAGCTGACAGACATGTTAGATCTTTATGCAGAGAAGATATATTGTTTAAACTATCAATCTAAGTGGTTGATTGATTGGTGCTAACTTATATGAAGATTATTAAATGACTGTTTGGGTCTGCATTACTATTGATACACATGATCAAGCCAACAAGGTAAAATACATTATATACCCACTTCATGTTTGGCTTGCCGTCCTGATTATGAGATGAACTTCTTGCAGATATAAATACTTAATGGATTGTGATGTTGAGTGTGATATATGTGTGATATGTGTAAATTCAAAGTGAAAAGGATTATGAGCAGAGTATAGAGCAGAAAAAGAAAACAAGGGAAGAAGATAGAGTTTATGTAGTAGAGTTGAGAAGGAAGGCAAAATAAATGAAGACCTTTGAATCTGTGTATCGAGCCTTCAATGGAACTATGATCTAGCATATGGTAGATGCATTTACAACAGTTCACTACTAGCAGTGAGCTAATTTTCTTCTATCATCTATCATTCTTTCTTAAGTGGACAGTGAATCCACTTGTAGTGAGCATTTCTTTGGGCATTGAGCCCCATGGAAGTGAGACTTATGTAATCTGATATTGTTATATTAATATATTGTGAGCTAGCACTCACTGTGTTTTTTCCCTTTTTGGGTTTTCCATGTAAAAATCTTGGTGTCCATGTGTTGTCTTTATGGTTGATGTTCTTATGCTTAGTTTGCTTTCCTATTATTAATTTTAGAAATTTGATTAATGAATATGTTAAGATGTAGTTTTGCGGAATACCGATTCACCCCCACTCTCAGTATTCCTTATATTCAACAAAACCTTTTCAGGTAAAAAACCCCACACTCCAAAACCTGCACAATGTATTAGAAAATGCAAGTTCCTCTAAGAGTCTGCAAATGTTGTTTCTAGAGTAATTCCAGTAGTATAATAGTACCTATATCAACACTATTCAAACTAAAACTCCAAAAATTGATTTATATAGAGTTACAAGGCAAAATTGAGAAACCTCTAGAGATGGGCATCCACCTTGGCCACATGGCCATTTACATAGTCAAAGGACACTTTTCCAACATGTTTTCAACTCTCTTACATCTATCATAACATGGCAGATTTGACTTCTGATGAAGGGGGTAAATCATAAAACACACAATAATAGAAATTGAACACAGAGAATAGAACTTTCTTTTATTGATCTGGGCAACTCATTACATTATAGAAGCTTAATTACAATCAGAGGAATCGGTCCTCTACAGGCTGCAACACACTACAACTACCATCACCAGGCTCTGGAATCTTTCACCTTTTGTAACTGCCAAATCAGCTAGGGTTTCTATTTTCCTACCTATTCTTGACTCTACACTTGCCCCCTTAACTCTCCTACTGCCCAGGATTCCCAAAAATGGTTATTAATAGCCTTTTTGGCGGCCAACAACCTAATTTCAAATTTTGCATCTCCCTCCAAAAATAGGTCAACTTTCGGGAGCCATAACTTTTGATCTGGGACTCTGATTGACGAACCGTTTTATGCGTCGGAAAGCTCGCGGAGTGCTCTACATACTAAGAACTAGCTCTACCAGTTCTGGCCATTTTCAGGCCTATACAGGGCCATTTAGTGCCTCAAACCTAAGTTTGAATAATTTTCAAGCATTTTTTGGGAAACAGAAACTTTAATATCTTTCAGCTCGCAAATGATCTTCATGTGATTCCTTCACCAAAGGTCAATATCTTTTAGCTCACAAATAATCTTCATGTGATTCCTTCACCAAAGGTCTTATATTTCCATTATGTAACTTCCTATAAATTTTGACTTCATTTCGTGCCCAAATGCAAACTTTCTAAAAATAGCAGTTTACTATTTTTAGTAGTTTGGAAAAACTGAAAGTTGTACATTATTATTCAGGTGATTATGGGACCAAAACCACAGATTTTGAGAAGAAATGGGTAGAACATCAACAATTTTGAAACACATTTTTTCTTTTTGGGTGATGCAAGATTGCCCTTACACCACTGGATGCTCCTGCATCAAACACGTAGGGTAATTTGAGAAGTGACCCTATCACATCTCATGTATTTGTGTGAGGAAAACCCAAATGGTCAACCTCTACCTTAGACAACCCAGAAGAATCTTCAACAGACCTTCCTTTCCATTTCACTAGATATTCTTCATATTGCTTGTTTCAAGTGCTCCGTCCCACACGGCTATCCAAGATCTCTTCTATCTCCTCTATTGAAGTAGATGCCGAAATACTCCACTGCACTTCTATTGGTCCATCCTCTATTCCACCTTCATGATATTTTGATAAATCAGTAATGTTGAAAATAGGAGAAATGTTGATCCCACTCAGCAACTCTACCTCGTATGCATTTCCAAAATCATGCTTCTTCAGGATTTTGCATGGTCCAAATTTCTTCATTTTTAATTTATGGTATGTTCCAACTGGGAACCTTTCTTTTCTCAAGTGAACCATGACTTCATCTCCCACCTGGAACTCCTTATACCCCCTCTTCTGATCTGTCTTAGCCTTGTACTGAGTAGTCATCTTATTAATGTGCTTTCTCACCTCTTCATGCAAATTCTTCATATGTTCTGCAAAGTCTTCAGCTTCAACACTTATCTTTTCTCCATTGTCGAGCTTCCTTAACTCAGAAGCATTTCTTAGGCTATTACCATATACAATCTAGAATGGTGATTTACCAGTACTCCTATTGATAGAATTGTTGTAGGCAAATTTCACCTGTGGTAAAATCAAATCCCATCCCTTAGGCTTATCTCCTACCCAGCATCGTAGTAGGTTAACCAAACTCTTATTCACCACTTCAGTTTGTCCATCAGTCTGTGGATGGTGTGCAGAACTAAACTTTAAATCTATCTTCAACCTCTTCCACAATGTCCTCCAGAAATAACCAACAAACTTGGTATCTAGATCTGAAACTATGCTCTTTGGTAGATCGTGTAATCTCACCACCTCTTTGAAAAATAATTCAGCAATATGAATAGCATCATTAGTCTTCCGGCAAGGAATAAAATGTGCCATCTTTAAGAATCTATCCATCACAACAAAAATAGAATCATGTCCTCTCTATGTCCTTGGTAAACCAAGAACAAAATCCATGCTAATATCATCCCATAGCTTCTCTGGTACAAGTAATGGTTGATACAACCCTGTATTCTAACTTGTTCCTTTTGCCATCTGACGTACTCTACAACTTTGCACAAACTTCCTCACATCCTGCTGCAACTGTGGCCAATAATAATTTTCACCAACAATTGAAATGGTCTTATCTTGACCAAAGTGTCCAACTAATCCTCCACTATGCTTCTCCTTAATCAGGTTTTCTCTCATGGAACTCCTCGGAATGCACAACTGGCTTCCTCTAAACAACATGCCATCTTGGATTATGAAATCCAACCATCTTGTCTTGTCTAAAATAATAGGCTCCAGACAAGCTTCCCAAGCCTCTGCAAAATTTGGATCTTTAGGATACAAACTTTTGAGCTCATCGAACCCAACAACCTCTATCTTCATTTCTGTCAACAAATTTTGCCTTCTGCTCAAGGCATCTGCAACTCTGTTGGACTTCCCACTCCTGTGCTTCAAAACGAAGGTATAACTCTGCAAAAAATCAACCCATTTTAAGTGCCTTTGGTTCAACTTTCCTTAACTATTAAGATACTGCAAAGCCTGATGATCAGTATATAAAACAAACTCTTTTGACAACAAATAATGTCTCCATTTCTTCAAAGCCTGAACTATTGCATAAAATTCTTGATCATAAACAAAATACTTTTTCTTGGTATCATTAGGCTTCTCACTAAAGTAGACAATGGGCTTACCTTCTTGGCTCAAAATAGCTCCTATACCACTACCACTAGCATCACAATCTACCTGAAATACCTTATTGAAATCTAGAAGTGCCAAAATAGGTTGTTCTACAACTTTCTGCTTCAATGTATCAAAGCTCTTGTCTGCCCCTTTAGTCCATCTAAACTCTTTCCTATCCCCTCTCATTGTCTCAGTGAGGGGTGCACAGATGCTACTAAAATTTCTAATAAACTTTCTATAAAAATTTGCCAAACCATGAAAAGATCTTACCTCCGTTGCACTCCTTGGTGTAGGCCATTCAATGATAGCCCTTACCTTTTCTGGGTCCATCTTAAGACCTTCCTCTGAGACAACAAATCCCAGGTATACTAACTCTTTTTTTGCAAAACTACATTTCTTCAGATTAATCAGCAACTTCTCCTCCCTAGGTTTCTCTAGAACTCTTCTGATATGCATCAAATGCTCATCCCAAGTCTTACTAAAAATCAAAATATCATCCAAATAAACAATAACAAAACTTCCCAAAAAAAATTTCAGTACCTCGTTCATGAGCCGCATGAATGTGCTCAGTGTATTGGTTAGCCCAAATGGCATGACTAACCACTCATACAAACCTTCCTTTGTCTTGAAGGCTGTCTTCCATTCATCTCCTTCTCTAATTCAGATCTGGTGATACCCACTCTTCAGATCAATCTTCGTGAAGTACTTGGCTCCACTCAAACAATCCATTATGTCATCCATTCTAGGCAATGGAAACCTGTACTTGATTGTGATCTTGTTAATGGCTTGGGAATCTATACACATCCTCCACTCTCCATCTTTCTTCGGTGCTAGTACTGCAGGTACTACACATGGACTTAGGCTTTCTCTTATCAATCCCTTCCTCAATAACTCCTGAACTTGTCTGTTCAACTCTTCACTCTCTACAGGAGTCATTCTGTGGGCTGCCTTGTTTGGCAAACTAGCTCCTGGTATCAAATCCATTTGATGACTTATCTTCCTTACTGGTGGTAAACCTTCTGGTACATTATCAGAGATAATGTCCTGGAACTCTTCCAACATATCTAAAACTTCTGCTGGTACATTTTCACATTTCTCTTAACTAATCTTAGGAACCAATGCAAAGCAATGATGCTCATGCTTCATACCCTCCAAAAATTTCCTACCATCTACCAAGTAAATTCTGGCAGTACTACATACCTTTTCTTCCACCTCCTTCAAGGGTTTCAACTTATGATGAACTCCTTCCTTTGTCAGGGAATATGTGTTTGCATGGTCATCATGGACAGCGCTTCTATCATACTGCCACGGCCTCCCCAATAGCATATGACATGCATCCATTGGTATGATATCACACAACACCTCATCATGGTAATCACCAATTTTGAACTTCACTAAACACTACTCATTGACCAAAGCTCTATGGTCCTTCTGTAACCATGCAATCCGATATGGATGTGGATACTTTCTTCTTGTCAACTTTAACTTGTCAACCATCTCCTCTGAAACAAGATTATCAGTACTTCCACTGTCAATAATAATATCACAACACTTACCTTCACATTTGCACCTTGTGCGGAATAAAATCTTCCTCTAATTGGGTTCTTTCTCTTCATTCAGCAAGGTTCTTCTAACAACTAGGGTTTCTCCCCTTTCAGCATCTTCAAAATGCTCAGAATGTGCATCTTCATCTACATGTGCAACTTGTGCATTGCCTTCAAGTCTTCTATTCGTCCTTCCTTGATGTTGCAGACACTCGTATGCTCGATTGCCTTCTTCTCCACATTGGAAACAGGTTCCTCTAAAACCTCCTCTTCCAAGTCCTTGCCCAGGTCTACCTCTTCCTCTTCCTCTTTGCTCACCATTGTTCTAGTCACAAGGGCAGTAGGAGTTATCTCCTCTCTGATTTTGACTGGTGCCAGCTTCTTCACTTTTCTTTTGATCTTTATTACGACCTCCATAGGGCCTTCCACCAGTCCTTCTGCCTTGACCTCTTCCCCTTTGCTTGCTATCAAATCTTTTATTTAGCTTCATCTTCACTTTCCTCTCTCCTTCTCGGCTCAAACCCTCTTCGCAGCTCCTCTTGCAATGCATCGATTTGTCTTTGCAGGGCTCTAAAACCCTCTTCTATCAAAGCATTCCTCCCACCATGGTTTCTTTGTGGAGGCATCTTGATTTCTATAGCAAACCCACAACCTCAAGTCTTGGTGCAAACTACCTAACAGTTGGTGATCTGTGTACACACTTAGGAACCCTTGCTCTGATACCACTTGATGAAGGGGGTAAATCATAAAACACACAATAATAGAAATTGAACACATAGAATAGAACTTTCTTTTATTGATCTAGGCAACTCATTACATTACAGAAGCTTAACTACAATCAGAGGAATCAGTCCTCTACAGGCTACAACACACTACAACTACCATCACCAGGCTCTAGAATCTTCTACCTTTTGTAACCCCCAAATCAGCTAGGGTTTCTGTTTTCCCACCTATTCTTGACACTACACTTGCCCCCTTAACTCTCCTATTGCCCAGGGTTCCCAAAAACGGTTATTAATAGCCTTTTTGGTGGCCAACAACCTAATTTTGAATTTTGCATCTCCCTCCAAAAATAGGTCAACTTTCGGGAGCCATAACTTTTGATCCGAGACTCCAATTGATGAACCGTTTTATGCATCGAAAAGCTTGTGGAGTGCTCTACATGCTACAAACCAGCTCTACCAATTCTAGCCATTTTTGGTCCCGTACGGGGCCGTCCACTTGATGAAGGAGGTAAATCACAAAACACATAATAATAGAAATTAAACACAGAGAATAGAACTTACTTTTATTGATCTGGGCAACTCATTACATTACATAAGCTTAATTACAATTAGAGGAATCAGTCCTCTATAGGCTGCAACACACTACAACTACTATCACCAGGCTCTAGAATCTTCCACCTTTTGTAACCCCCAAATCAGCTAGGGTTTCTATTTTCTTGCCTATTCTTGACTCTAAACTTGCCCCCTTAACTCTCCTACTACCCAGGGTTCCCAAAAATGGTTATTAATAGCCTTTTTGGCGGCCAACAACCTAATTTCAAATTTTGCATCTCCCTCTAAAAATAGGTCAACTTTCGAGAGCCATAACTTTTGATCCAGGACTCTGATTGACGAACCGTTTCATGCGTCGAAAATCTCACGGAGTGCTCTACATGCTAAGAACTAGCTCTACTGATTCTGGCCATTTTCAAGCCTATACGGGGCTGTTTAGTGCCTCAAACCTGAGTTTGAATAATTTTCAGGTATTTTTTAGGAAACAGAAACTTTAATATCTTTCAGCTCGCAAATGATCTTCATGTGATTCCTTCACCAAAGGTCTTATATTTCCATTATATAACTTCCTATAAATTTTGACTTCATTCTGTGCCCAAATGCAAACTTTCTAAAAATAGCAGTTTACTATTTTTAGTAGTTTGAGAAAACTGAAAGTTCTACATTATTATTCAGATGATTATGGGACCAGAACCACAGATTTTGAGAAGAAATAGGTAGAACATCAACAATTTTGAGACATTTTTTTTTTTGGGTGATGCAAGATTGCTCTTACACCACTGGATGCTCCTGCATCAACTTCCCAAGGTAGAGCACCCCAAGGCTAAAAATAGGCAATGACAGATGCTCTTACACATCTTACAGCTATCATAAAAATCTGCAATATGACAACACTTAATGTTGTAAGAGAATCCATTATACATGACTAAAAATAGCATATTCCTCTTACAACATGTCATAACCTAACTTGGGTGCCCAAAGATGCCTTCTCCACATGCAAATATACTTTTTGACACTTGTATTCACTTGTCATAGGAATCTCTATACTTGGCTCTTACACGTCATAGATTCTATCATACAAAATAACTCTTCCATCATATTCCAAGATGCCAACACATGGCATATTAGTGCCACCTCAAATGGGATGCCTAAATTGACATGTATTTGACTTGACCATCCAAAGCATATTCTAAGTAAGATGACATGTCACAATGCCACCTCAAACTAAATGCCAAAACTGAATGTGCAAGTAAATACAAATTTGAGCAAATAAATAAATAATCAATGCTAGGAATTGCAAGGTTGAGACACCTTAATTCCCAACATCATGCAATAAATTTAGTCATAAGGCTACTCAGTGTAAGAGAAGAATAAATCAAAATGTTTCATCTTTCTCCAGTCAGTACTTTACTTGCAAGAGAGTTGGTTATAGAGCTAGTGAATGTAGAAGTCAAATAAGGAAGGGTTATAGTGATGAAAGGAATGCTCAATCCTTCAGTGGTAGTTTCTTTACATGCAATAGAATTGGACACAAGGCTAACCAATGCAGGTCTAGAATGAATGGAAGGAACAACAGTCAAATAAATGTTGTGTGCTATGATTGCAAAGTTCTGCAAAAGAAAGAACATGAAGAAGGATAACTCAGTAGAAAAGAAGAAAATAGTGCAAAAGGATGATCTGGTAGAAACTGAGAAGGAGATGAACAAGACATGGATAAAAAAGGATATAAATGAAGTCAAGAATAAGATTGTGTTAGGCTCTCGTATAGATGTTTCCTCTAGGAACTAGATGCATGTGGAAGGGCATCAGTCCAATATAGTTCAAGAGTCATTCTTTTCTGGACTGATGATAGAGTCTACCTCTTAGGGGAAGCAACTAGTGATACTAAAGAATGTTGTAGTCTGAAGGAAGCATTTAGGGCAATTAAGAAAAAGTGTAAGTATGTGCAATGGAAAGAGATGTGTTTCCCTTTTCCATTGATGTTAAAGGAGGAGAGAGTTCATGTGAAAAACTTAGAGAAAAAGAAATAATTTAGTAAGCAGAGAGAGTTGAGATGTGTAAAGAGAAAGGGGGAGTTTTGATGTAGAGTTGTGTCTTGATGGTCAAACATGTTGTTCAGTTTTTCACATCATATGTTGCCATAAATGACAAAGGGGGAGATTATTGCAAGTATGTGGTAATCGATGTTATCATTGATGTCAACATGTCTGTGTTGTCATTAGTGTCAACTGTGCTCTTGTTTTATTACTTGATTGTGATGAGCTAGTTTCTTTGTATTGCATTGTATAAGTGTTCAAGATGATAAGAATATGTTCCTGATATTGAGTCTCCAAGTGATTTTGAGAAAATATGGTTAATACTGAAGACAGAGTTTGGAAGATGTATTCTGGCTTATAGGATACTATCTGAGGTTTTGCTCCATAGTTCTTCTATGTTCAAGATTAGAATATGAGATTTATATATATTTTAGAGAAGTGTTTGAAGATGCTAAATCTAGAATTTGGTGGTCCAAATCACTGTGCAGTAGAAGTTATATTCACCAGTTTGAAGACTGTGCCCGACAACATTTGTAGTGTGACAAGGAGACAATATTTTGCTCTGCATTTCTCCACAGTTTAGTTTTTGGCCTTGCAGTTTTGGACATATGTTTATAAGGTCCTTAGCTATCTTCATTCCAAAGTATTTTTGATTTAGTGTTCCATAAAGTAAGTTATTGATTAGCAAAATTTGATAGTGTTTGATTGTGAGAAGTCTGTGATCTGTCTTCAAGTGATATTTGTTGTCTTTGAGTGAGTGAAAGGAAGCAAGGTACACATAACACACTTCCTACACCAACATAATGAGATGAAATGTATGAAAATTCATTTTAATCATTACAATTGCAGCAATGTTAAACATATAATACAAGAAATTATAAAAGTAACACAACACATAAGAGATTGACAAAAGATGTATTATGGGGAAAACCTTTTTAGGTAAAAAACCCCACACTCTAAAACTTGCACAATGTATTATATGAAACAATAACTATTTACAATACACTTGCAATGCATGTTCTTCCAAGAGTCTTCAAATGTCATTTCCATAGTGATTTTAGTAGCATAATAGTACCTGTAAAAATACTATGTAACTATAACTCCAAAACAATGCATTTTATAGAGATACAAGGCATATTCTGGAAGCTTCTTAGATAGGCATCCACCTTGGCCACATGGCCATTATCCCACATCAAATGACACTTGTCCAAGATAAAAATACATCTCTTACATCTATCATACATGCAGATTTGACTTTCCCAACATGGAGCGCTCCAAGGCTAAAATAGACTATGACAGATGCTCTTATGCATCTTACAACAGTCATAAAAACTCTTCAACATGACAATCTTAAATGTTGTAAGAGAATTCATCATACAATACTAAATATAGTATATTCCTCTTACAACATGTCACAACCCAACTTAGGCGCCCAAATATACCTTTTCCTCATGCAAAGATACTCATCGACACTTGTCCCCACTTGTCATAGGGATCTCCAAACTTGGCTCTTATGTGTCATAGATTTTGTCATATGGAATATCCTCTTCCACATACCACAAGATGTTGACACATGGCATATTAATGCCACCTCAAATGGGATGCCCATAGCAATGTATGTTTGACTTGACCATCCAAGTCACATTCCATGTAAGATGACAAGTCACCGTGCCACCTAAACTAGGTGACGAAAATGAATGTGCAAGTAAATACAATATTAGGTAATAAATAAATATACAATTAAACAAATAATGCTAGGAAGTTGCAAAGGTTGAGACAGCTTAATTCCCAACATTCTCCCACTTGTCGAACACCTTGCAAGAGCCAAAAGAAATGAAAAGATTTAACTTCTAGGGGCCCAGAGGCCCATAGACTCCAAACACCATCTGAACTTCTCTATGCCCGCTAGTTTTGTCAATGCATCTGCAACATTCTTCAAAGTGTCTACCTTCTCCAATATAACCTTCCATCTTCTACCATATCTTGAATAAAATGAAACTGAACATTGATATGCTTTGTTCTGGCATGGAAAATAGGATTCTTTACTAGCCAAACCACACTTTGACTGTCACAACATATAGTAGTTTGTCCTACATCAACACCAATATCTGAACACAACCTCTTAAACCAAATGGCTTCCTTTCAAGCATGAGTTTCTGCCATGCACTCTTCTTTTGTCCTAGACAAAGCAACCATAGGTTGTCATTGACTCATCCAACTAATAGCACCACCAAACATGGTAAACACATAAGCACTATTGGATCTCCTGCTATCAATGTCACTTGCCCAATCAGAATCCACAAATCCATGAATACTCATAGAATGCATAGATCCAATAGGATAACCATGATAATGTAGAGAATACTTGGAATTAACCCTCAAATATCTGAACACTATTTTCACTACATCCTAATGTACCCATCCAGGATTAGCCATAAACTGACTAAGTAATCCCACTACTTGGGTAATGTCTAGTCTTGTATAGACCATAACATACATCAAGCTGCTGACTTCACTAGCATAAGGTACTCTACTCATATCCTCCATCTCAAAAGGAGACTTTGGACAATCATTCATAGATAACTTTGTCCCTAATGAAACAGGACACAGTGGCCTGCAATCTTCCATGCTGAATCTATCCAACATGATCTTCACATACTTACTCTAGCTTAACCAAAGTTTTGTGTTTGCTTTGTCTCTTCTGATCTCCATCCCCAAAATGTACATGGATTCCCCTAAGTTTTTCATCTCAAACTGTACTAACAAATGAGACTTCAAATCTGAAATCATATTCGTACCATTCCCAATTAGCAACATATCATCAACATATAGTGCAATAATGAGTATACGATCATTGTCAAACTTGTAATACACACAATGATCTGATTTTGATCTCAAAAATCTAATGGACAACACAAAGGCATCAAATTTCAAGTACCACATTCTAGGAGATTACTTCAAACCATACAAAGACTTCATTAACTTACAAACCAAATTTTCTTTACCTTTCACCACGTAGTGCTTAGGTTGTGACATATAGATTTATTCCTCCAAGTCACCATGAAGGAAAGCTATCTTCACATCCATTTGTTCCACTTCTAAATCATAAGCTACTACAAGAGATAACAAGAACTGAATAGATGTCAGCTTTGCAATGGGAGAGAAAAATTCACCATAATCAATTCCCTCCACTTGTGAATAGCCCTTCGCAACCAATTTGGCCTTGTACTTTTCAACACTGCCATCTACTGCAAATTTCTTTTTGAATGCCCATTTGCATCCAATAGGTTTCCGTCCATTAAACAAAGGCACCAAGTCCCAAGTTTTATTATTTTCCAAAGAAGCCATCTCATCCTCCATGGCCTCCTTCCAAGAAGCTGCATCTTTCATGTCCATAGCCTCTGTCATAGTTCTAAGCTCATCAGTGTTAGTAATCAAGGCATAAGCACAACTAGAATCTAGCAATGTATAACCAAACCTATTAGGTTTCTTCCTATTTCTTTTGGACCTCCTCAAAGGCTAAGGTGGAGATTCTACCTCTTCTTCTAAACTTTCAGAGTTGCTAGAGTTCTCCTCATCATCATGTCTCATAGGGTCTTTCAGTTCAGTCTTCTCAGGGGTAGAAGGAAACTAAACCACATCCTCTTTCTTTTCTTTTTCTTTTGGGTATAGAACAATAGGAGAAGGTGTTAGCTCTCTAAAGATAACACTTCTTCTATACAACATTTTTTCTGCCATAGGATCCCAAAGCTTGTACCCCTTCACACCGACACCATATCCAATGAAGATACACGTAACTACCTTGTCATCCAATTTTGACCTCTTCTCCTTAGGCATGTGTGCATATGCCTTACAACCAAAAACACAAAGATGTCTCAACAAAGGCTTCTTACCAGACAACACCTCCATGGGTGTCTTATCAACACACACCAAGGTAGGATACCTGTTAACTAGGTAGTAAGTAGTGGCTACAACTTTAGTGCAAAATGTTTGTTTGAGGCTAGCATCACTAAGCATACTCCTAGCCCTCTCCATCAACATTATGTTCATCCTCTCTGCAACTCCATTTTGCTGTGGGGTATAAGGAGTTGTCTTATGTATTTCAATCTTGTGTTCTTTACAGAACTTATCAAACTCTATAGAACAAAACTCACCACCATTATTAGTTCTCAAACACTTAATCTTTTTACCAGTCTGATTCTCTACAAAAGCTTTAAACTCTTTGAACCGACTAAAGATATCAGATTTGCTTCTAAGAAAATAAACCCATGTTCTTCTACTGTAATCATCAATGAATGATACAAAATATATAGATTTATAGATCGAAGGAACATTCACAAGACCAAACACATCAGAATGAATAAGATCCAAAACACCAGAAGACTTGTGAGAACTAGAGTAAAATTGAACACAGTTTTATTTTCCATATATACAATGTTTGCAAAAAGTTGAACTTAAGATTAAAATCATTTAACCCCTCAACGATGTTTTTATTTTTCAAGTCTCTAAGACCCTTCTCACCAATGTGACGAAGTCTCTTATGCCACAACATTATCTTTTTAGCAGGAAGTTTTATTTCTAATGCATGAGCACCCTTGAGTACCTAGAAAGTACTACCATCAGAATTAGAAGCAACAACCTTTTTCACTGTGGGTTCCAATGGTGAGGATGAAGAATCTAAAAGTCTTTTCTTCAAAATAGAAGAACTATTGCACTGAGTAGTTTATACATCTAACTAAAACATATTACCTCTTTGAGTATCCTTAGCAAGCACCATAGCTCCTCTTGTCATCTTGCATCCTCTACCTAAGAAGACAACTTGCACACCTACATCATTCAATTTAATTACAAAGAGCAGGCTTCGTGGTAAACCAGTTATTTGCATCACCCCATTGGTCCCCTTCATTTGTCCATCAGGGAATTGGATCAAGACTCTTCCACACCCAACTATATTTAGGTGAGAGTCATCACCCAAGTACACCTTCCCACCATCATATTCTTCATACTTTGTAAACCAACCTTGATGAGAGGTCATGTGGAAAGAAGCATAAGAGTCAATCAACCACACATCTTCAGATGAATGGGTGGCCAAGGCTACAATAAAAGCATCACTATCATCTTGTGACTTGTCAGAATCAGAATCAAAGTTCTTCTTTTTCTTCTTCTCCTCTTTGCACTCCTTTCAGAAATGCCCAGTTTTTCCAAAGTCCCAACACACTGCCTTGGACTTTCCAAGAGATTTGGATCTCCCATGGGATTTGGATTTGCCCTTTTCAGCTTTCTTGTCTTTCTTTTTCCCTTTTTATTTGGTTCTTCCATGAATTGCAAGAGACTCTTTAGCCAACTTGGATGACTTTCTCCACATCTCTTCAGATAACAGTGAAGACACCACTTCATCAATTTTGAAAGTGGATGTGGTACTCCCAATGGCCATAACAAGATGATCCCATGAGTCTAGAAAAGAACAAAGCAAGGTCATGCAATGATCCTCCTCCTCCATTTTCACACCAACAGATGTCAACTGTACAACTAGCATGTTAAAGGAATTTAGATGGTCTGCAATGGATCCTCCATCCTCAGAGAATAGAACTTCTTCCTAAGAAATAACTTGTTCACCAGTGATTTGGCCTGATAAACATCTCCTAGCTTCTTCCATAGGTCTTTTGTGGTCTTCTCCTCATGGACATTTAACAAGTTAGAGTCAGCCAAATAGAGTCTCACAAGACCCTTAGCTTTCCAATCCTTGAGATCCCAATCATCTTGAGACATTACTATTGGTTTTACACTGGAAATGGTTTCCCATAGGTCTCTATCAACAAGCATGTATTCCATTTTAAGCTTCCACAACTTGAAATTGCTGCCATTAAACTTTTCTACCTCTACTCTTTCAAATGTGCCTACCATCTCCTTCCTGCAATAAGATTATAGAATACTCTACATAGACTCCCACTCAATCTAAGATTAGCTCAAAAAACTGCCACCCAACAACTAGGACCAAAGGTGATCAAGCTCTGATACCAACTGAAAGGAAGCAAGGTACACGGAACACACTTCCTACACCAATTTAATGAGGGGAAATATATGCATATTCATTTTAATCCTTACAATTGCAGCAATGTCAAACATATAACATAAGAAATTATAGCAGTAAAACAACACATAAGAGATTGACACAAGATGTATCATGGGGAAACCTTTCCAGGTAAAAAACCCCACACTCTAAAACCTGCACAATGTATTATCTAAAATAATAACTGTTTACAATACACTTGTAATGCAAGTTCTTCCAAGAGTCTTCAAATGTCATTTCTAGAGTGATTTCGGCAATATAATAGTACCTGTAAAAATACTATGTAACTACAACTCAAATAATGCATTTTATAGAGATGCAAGACATATTATAGAAGCTTTTCGAGATAGGCATCCACCTTGGCCACATGGCCATTATCTCGCATCAAAGGACACTTGTCCAAGCTGCAAATATATCTATTACATCTATCATACATGTAGATTTGACCTTCCCAACATGGAGTGCTCCAAGGGTAAAAATAGACTATGACGGATGCTCTTACATATGTTACAACTGTCATAAAAAATCTGCAACATGACAATCTTAAATGTTGTAAGAGATTCCATCATACAATGCTAAATATAGCATATTCCTCTTACAACATGTCATAGCCCAACTTGGGCACCCAAAGATGCCTTTCACTCATGCAAAGATACTCACCGATACTTGTCCCCACTTGTCATAGGAATCTCCAAACTTGGCTCTTACGTGTCATAGATCCTGTCATATGGAATATCCACTTCCACATACAATAAGATGTCGACACATGACATATTAGTTCCACCTCAAATGCGATGCCCAAAACCATGTAGGTTTGACTTGACCATCCAAGTCACATTCAAAGTAAGATGACAAGTCATCGTGCCACCTCAACTAAGCGATCAAAATGAATGTGGAAGTAAATACAATATTTTGCAATAAACAAATATATAATTAAACAAATAATGCTAGGAATTGGCAAAGTTGACATACCTTAATTCGCAATAGTGAGATCTATTATCATTGGATTTGTTAGGTCCCAAGTGATTTATGTTGTTTGTGGATGTCTACAAATTGTGTTGAAGGCTTGTGCTTGATCTGTAATCTATGATTAAGTTCTTGGAAGCATGTGTCTAAATATTCTTGGTGTTTGCACAAGTTTGGATGACTTGGGTACTTACACTCTTTGCAAATGTGTTTCATGGATTGTAGAAGCATGTTAAAGCATGTGAAGATGTATTTAGGTTTGAGCTAAGTTGTGAAGTGTTCTCCTTTCATTCATTTGGTTTGCAAGTTTGTTTAGGTCCAGACCTAATTTGAATTATGTATGTTTACCAACCTTGGAGATTGTTCCAAAGATTATAGATTGTATTTTCGACCTTGATATATGTTCCAAGGCTGATAATTTGTATAAATTAATGTAACAAATTTGTGTATTGAGTGGGGATACAAAGATGTAAAGATGAAAGTGTTTGTGTTGCAAGGGCAGAGAAGGTGATATATATTGCACTTTAATGGAACTAAACTCAGAAATGTTATAGATGTTATTATATCAGTTCATGGTAGTGAGCCACCACTCTTGGCAGTAAGCCACCCCTCAAGAGTGAGCCACCCCTTGGTAGTGAGCCACCCCTTGGTAGTGAGCCACCCCTCAGTAGTGAGGCACTCCACTGTCCATAGGTCAAGTTGAAGGAACGCCATCATTATCTTCTCAAATTGGAGGCACTCTATCTTTCATAGGTGAAGTTGAAGGTACCTCTTCATTCTCTTCTCAAGTTGGTGGCACACCATCATTCACACATCACGTTGAAGGTACACAATCTTCTCCATCTCAACTTTAAGCCTTTTCATCTCCAATGGAAGGTACATCATCTATCCCATCTCAAGTAAATATTGAAGAAGTTCCTAATGTTGAGTCAAATTTACCAATGAAAACGCCTCCTAAAATTTTTCATAGGAAGCCTAAGTTTCTAATCGATATTGATGAGAATGTTTTGAAGCCCAAGCAAGATAAGATTCCCAAGTGCACTTACCAAAGATAAGTAAATAAGATATGGAAATCATTCTTTGAGAACTTAAATGAAACCATAATATGTCAAATATTTGTTGAATTGATGAGAAATCTAAAATTTAGGCCCATTATGAAGATTCTTAGCCTAAGAACATCGGATGCCTCAAGTGAAAAATCAATTGTAAAGAATCTATTGAGTGCATATGACTAAATTTTTGTATTTGGCATCTCCTAGGGCCAAACGGATGGTACCAACATATTTGAGTGGGTGGGTAAACACTAGGGGAGATGTCTTTTTGGTGGAAAAGCCTCATTGTCATTCTTGGCTATATCAAATGTAGACAATCTCTTAAGAGCCCTAAAAAAAGTGACAAACTTTGGACTGATTGTTCCATCAAAATGTGACACCTAGGAACATCTTCTTTTCATGTAAAGGTTGATGTTAGCTCCACCAACAAACACCTACCTCAATTTTTTTTAAATTAATTTTGTTTGCCTATGGTGGCAAGGAACACATTGCTCCAAAATGCTTCAGTTTCATGCAGTGGAAAGGTGCTAGATGTCACATTTTGCATTCCATAGCTTGTGAGGTCAAAATGACTATGCTAACATGTTGGGGCGGGTAAGTAAATTCTAGGGGAGGTCTCATTTTGTGTGCCAAATGTCCTAGTTGTTTGGGGCAACAAGCTACCGGTAAAGTCCCTTAGGATCCCTAAGACCAAAAAATTGCCAAACTATGATGGAGAAGTTCTTAGAATTTGTGTCACCTGGGAATGTTCCATTTGGCACTATAGGTCCATGTGGGGTTTGTCCACAATAACCTCTCTCAATTTTTGTCAACTCTAGTCCATTTGACCGTGCTGAAATCAAATGCATTCTTATAAAATGCTTTAGTTTCTAGAAATGGAAAGATGCTAGGAGTGACATTTTAAATTCCATATCTCATGGGGTTGAACTAACTATGTCAGTGCATTGAGATGGGTGGGTAAATTCTAGGGGGGTCTTATTTTTTGTGTCAAGTGTCCCAATCATTCAGAACAGTAGGCTACTGACAAAGTCCCTTAAGATCCCTAAGACAAAAATATTGCCAAACTATGATAGAGCAATTCTCAAAATTTATGGTAATAGGGATTGTTTTGTTTGGACCTATAAGTACATGTGGGGTCCATTCACAATAACCTCTCTTAGTTTTGGTTAACTCAAATCCATTTGACCGTGCCGAAATCAAATGTATTCTTGCAAAAAGCTTCAGTTTCATGCAATGGAAAGGTGCTAGGAGTGAGATTTTGCATTCCATAGTTTGTGGGGCCAAATTGACTATGCCAACACATCAAGGTGGGAAGGTTAATGCTAGGGGAGGTCTCATTCCATGTGCCAAGCATTCCAATCAATTGGGGCAATAGGCTACTAGCAAAGTCCCTTAAGATCCCTAAGACCAAAAAACTACCAAAATATGACAAAGCATTTCTTAGAATTTGTGGTAGGTGGGAATATTTTGTTTGGACCTACAGGTGCACATGGAATCCATCCACAATAACCTCTCTTATTTTTGGTCAACTCATTTATCCATTTGACTGTGCTGAAATCAATTGTATTCTTGTAAAATGCTTTAGTTTGATGCAAGACAACATTGCTAGGTACCATATTTTTTGCTCTCCTAATTGTGGGGCTGAAATGACTGTACCAACACATTAGGGTGGGTGGGTAAATTCTATGTAAGGTCTTATTTCATCTTCTAAGGGTCCCAATCGTTTGCAGCAATAGGCTATCGACAAAGTCACTTAAGATCTTAAGAGGAAAAATTGTCAAAATTTGACAAAGTAGTTCTTAGAATTTGTGGTAGTTGGGAATGTTCCATTTTTACTTACATGTGCACATGGGGTTAGTACATAATAATCTCTCTTATTTTTGGTCAACTCAAATATGTTTGACCATGCCGAAATCAAATGCATTCTTGAAAAATCCTTCAATTTCATGCAACACAACCTTGCCATGTGTCATATTATTTGTTCTACTCATTGTGGGGCAAAACTAACTATACCAACAAATTGGGGTGGGTGGGTAAATACTAGGAGAGGTCTTGTTTCATGTTCCAAGCATCCCAGTCGTTTGGGGCAACACGTTACTGATAAAGTCCCTTAAGATCCCTAAGACCAAAAAATTACCAAACTATGATGGAATAGTTCTCATAATTTGTGGTACTTGGGAATATTTTGTTTGGACTTGCAAGTGTACATAGCATCCATCCACAATAACCTCTCTTAATTTTGGTCAACTACAATTTATTTGACCATGCCGAAATTAAATGCATTCTTGCAAAATGCTTTAGTTTCATGTAGTGGAAAGGTGCTAGGAGTGACATTTTGTATTCCATAGCTCATGGGGTCAAACTAAATGCACCAACATGTTGGGTGGGTGGGTAAATTCTAGGGGAGGTCATGTTTCATGTGCCAAGTGTCCTAGTCATTCGAGGTAGCAAGCTACGAGCAAAGTCACTTAATTTCCTATGAGCAAAAACTACCAAACTTTTATGGAGCAGTTCTAGGAATTCATGCCAACTAGGAACATTCTATATAGATGTTGAGGTGCATGTGGGGTCCATCCATAATAATCTCTCTTAGTTTTGGCCAACTCAAATATATTTGACCATGCCGAAATCAAATGTATTCTTACAAAATGCTTTAGTTTCATGCAGCACAACCTTTCCATGAGCCATATTTTTCATTCTACTCATCATGGGGTTGAACCGACTATGCCAACACATTAGGGTGGATAAGTAAATGCTATGGAAGGTCTTTGTTGATGATTGTTTTTACACATTCATAACAAAAGTTAAAATTCACAAAATGAACCTAATTGTCTTGGAAGATATGAATAAATCAATTAAGATTACTTAATCCCAAGTTTCTATATGGTCAGGTCTTGACCTTGTGGATAATTCAGTAGGTTAATGTGAAGCTATAATATGCAAGGGGCCTTACTTGATTTGAGGTGTTTTATGACTCACTGGACTCAAATTATGTAAAATATCATAAATATCAACATTTTCTTCATTCCTTTGCATAAATTTTTTACTATATCACAAAGTTTTATATGATTTATATTAACACAAGCTTTTATTTTCAAATATTATGAAAATTGCTAAATATCAACTCAATTGTTCATGTTTCCATCAAATATCAGACAATCTCCTTTAAATCACTGCGTTTAAGCTAAGTATTTCAAATGTTTGGGAAAAATTAGAGAAATCTAAATTAAACTTCATTTTGCTACAGGATCTAAATGCCCTATTATTCACGTTGTAAGCAGTACAACAAACTTGATTAAATCCACAAACTAAACCTTAAAATGTAAGCCCTGAGTATTTTCACAAACATACATTCAAGATTGCAAGCTTTTGAAGAGATAATATTTCAAATACAAATAAGAGCCAGAAAATACTCTCAAAGTAGACGCAGAATTCCAGAGATATTTGTATTCAAAATAAATAGTCATATATGATTTACAATGTATGAATGACTCCTTGCTTCATTAATGAACTTACAAAAAACTTACAAAACATCTTACAAATATAGTAAGGAACCTAGATGTTACACACATTCCTTATTGCAGACACAGGTGACCTCCTATTCTAAACTAAAATGTTCTATTCAAAATGCTAAGACAAATTACAATTTCCAGCTCTGTTCTATAAATCCATGTGTAAGTCATTACAAAGTAAAGGGGCTCAATATATAGATTTGATTATCCCCTATACGGTTACAAAACCTAGTCAATTAACGGTCTATACCTCAAGTGCAACATCAAAGGTGGAAAACAAATCCCGCCAAAAATATCTAAGAAGCATATTCCATACTGAGTGTAAGGATGCCCTTTGGAAACCCTAAGAACCTCAAAATATCTTCTGTTGCTTTGACCTTTTAATTATGCTTCTTTCCATCTGCATATTTCTTCTCATTGAAATCCTTTACTCCTTTTGCTTCTTTTGTGATCCATTCCACCCTTTGTGATGTCATCGCCATTTAAGCTCCACCTTCCATATACCTTCATACTTGCCAATAGACATAAAAAATAGATTTTAAAATTCATGTCATTTTCATCAATTTATACCTCTTTTCAATGTTAGATCGGCATTAATTACAGCAATTAATGCACCAAAAGTTTGGCCTTCTACTTCAGTATTTGCGTTTTAAAGTTTTTACCATTAGTTTAATTTCAACATACATCCTATTTTCTTTGTATGTTCCCTTTATATGTTTTAACATACAAACATATATGCAAACAACCACAACTAACGTTCTTTCCATTTTGTCCATACATGTACCTTTCGTTTTGTATATCACTCTTGTATATTTTCTTGTATGAGCGCATATACAAACAACCCTATGCAAACCTCCTTTCATTACCCTTTATCTCTTTCGATACTTCTAATTTCTTTGTATCTCAGATTATGTATATCATAAATATACAAGCATTTAAACATTCAAAGACTTTTCTATATTGAACTTCCTTTCAACATCTAACTTGTATCTTTAACTTGTATCTTTCGCTTTGCATATCGGCTTGTATATCAAATATATACATTGTTATTATACAAACCCAATGTACAAGTGGTGGAGCCCACATTACTTTCCCCTTGTATCTCCACGATACAACAATACTTGTATCAAAACCCTTATATAAAAGCATAGATACATACAAAATCCTTTGTATGTCCTTTCAAACTTCAACTTTTATAAACCATAGTTTACTCATTTTTGGCTCTGTGACATGTATAAAAAGTGCCATGCATCTTTCGATATACTTTATGTCATGATGCATCGCCTTAACCAAATTTTAATCTTTCCTGAATTTCGCATTGTATGTATATTGAAATGTATAACCCGAGAAATACATACAAGGCACGGAACATACAACAATTACACCTCATTTCATAATCTTTTTGGTTCCGCACTATTTATTTAGCTTTGTATATCCACTTTGTATGTTTCATTTTTTTTTTGCCAAACATACAAACTTAAAATGCATCCGCCAGACTTGACCAATTATTGATTTAAACTCTGAACTCTGTCAAGTTCGACTTATATGTAAAAATAAAGTGTTAGCCAAATGCATACAAGTATCGAAATATACCAAAACCTGACAATTCTCTCATGTAACTCATATAACGACCCGATATACAAACAACTTTGTATATGAGTGACCCTGTATACAAACGACTTTGTATATGCAACATACAAACCCTCTTATTGCACATTTTACCAAAAACATACATATCTTACAAAATATTAGGAGTTTTAAAATGGTTCAAAAAGCAACCCTCACTCATTTTTGACAAGGAATTCACCCATATTCTTATTTGGTACTTCATGTTATTTTTATTTATTTTTAACAAGGTTTGTAACTTTCATTTCCTTTTCCCTTTTACCACCAAATAGACCCACACACAAAAGCAAAAGCCACAGCCACATCAGGGGTCCTCATTTTGCTAAGGAGTAAAATGGGGCATGTTGTGAGCATCACAACAACTAGTAACCAAATAAAATAATTAAATTAAAACCATTAAAGAAAACTAAATGAAATAAAATCATAACTTCTAACTATCTTTTCTGGAAATCATCATCTAACTTGAGACCTAATGTATTCAATAAGGTGCATGAATCATCCTTTCAGTTTAAGTGGGTGTACATGATTAATAATCCTCATCTTGAAAATCAGTTGAACAAATCAGTGACTGATATTAGGCTACATAGTTGATGTTATTCCCTCATAGCCAACTAGATAGAGTCTTGCTGCCAACAGGTGTCCATAGCCTTGACAAGGTTATCATTATAATTCTCCTAAGTAGAGTCCCACTACCAACAAGCGTCTATAGCCCCAGTAGAGTTACTTAGATGACTTAATCTAGATTTTCAATAAAATCTATTTTATTATTTTATTTATTTTATATTTTTTATTTGATAGAAACTTCATAAGATATTACAGTTGTAACCTCATGATGCAAGGAATTATCACTTGCTGAAATTAAGCTGAGAATTGTAATGGTAGCAAGGGTGACCTCTAATTTTTCACCTAATATCTGCATTGGTAGGTTCAACAAACCCAAGGATTTTAGGTGTGTCATTGTGAGAAACTTCCCTTGAATACTCAACCTACAGTTATTGAATACAAAATTTGACAAGTCAAACAACTTTCTACATTCATGACAGTCACAACAAGTTATGCATAAATTTCAAATAATTAACCTGAATGTTCTAAAATTTCTATTGTTTTCAGTGGTTGTCAGTTTTCTCCTACATACCCTAAATCAAAATAAATACCCTAGCACATAGGAAAACAACAAAGCAAACAAAACAAATGGACTGTACAAACAACTAACTACAAAAGGAAACAACACAAAGAAAGATAAGAAAATAAAGAAAAGAAATAAAACAACCACCCCCCCCAAACTATACAAGACACCACTGGGCAAATAAAACGTAGGAAAAGACCCAAAGACACCTGTATTTGCATACTTCCTTAGATTGTGCAGGAGCATCAGGGCAGTAGTTATGGTTCTAATCCTAGCAAATTCATCTTTGAATTCTGAAAAATGTTCTTGTATTCTAAATTCATTGTGTTTAACAGAATAATTTCTGATAATCAACAATTGAGGAAGCTCATCATGTTCATGACTAATCCACATGCATGTCTTATCCTTTGAATTTCCATAATCAAAACAGTATTCAACATTATTCACTGTGGAAGGGAGAAATACAACTTGGTGTATCTTTGGTTCTATTGGACATGCCTGTTCATTGACAGCTGGTCCTTCATTTAACTTTGCACTTTCATTGCTTTGCTCAATGTCTGGCCTCACTTCAAATTGAAGGATGTATGACTCTTGATGGATTATTTCTTCATCTTTATCCACATCTATCTCTTCATTTTGGATGTTTAGTTTATCCTCAAGTTTAGGAAACGTCTCAATGTTCTCTTCAGTTCTCTACACATCAACATCTAAATGAGTACCATCATAATCTAACATATCTAAATTTATCATTTCTAGATTATTTGGTTGTGAATGTGAAACAACATTTGATTCATGAAAATACTTCCCTGTTTCACTTTCAAAATAATGCTGGAGTGATGCCTGATTATGCACAACAATAGCATAATCCTCTGTATCTTCCATTTTCAAGAATTGTTCCTCAAATAATTCAGTTGTATCATTCAATGAAATATTTGGTTCCATTATCCTACAACAATCCTAGATTTGGTCATTTAATTTAAATCCATCAAATAATAAATCAAGATTTACTTCTTTTCCTATGATTCCTTTATTTGTTGATATAGAAACCTCTTTAATTTTAGTGCACTTTAATTCTATCAATACTTGTTTACATTTCTTTGCCCAATCATTTTCATTAAAACTTTTCAAATCAGATCCAGAGATTTCCTCTTGATAAGTATTACTTAGTAATTCAATATATTTATCAAATGTATCAAGATCAACTTCACTTTTCTTTTTCTTTTCATTAAATCCTCTTTGTTTATCATCTAGAAAATGAAAAGATATTTATACCTGACATTAGTTTTAATCACATTTGAACCTTGACAAAAAAATAGATTATTTTTCTTACTATCACATGATTCCAGAAAAGAGATTTTACTATCCTTTACTTCCAACATTAGTTCAATCTTTGCATTATCTAAACAATTAATGATTGCTGATATTGCATCCTCCTACTGCTCCATAATCTCCTCATTTTCCTGCCAACCTTCAGACCTATACACATCTGAGAAAGAAATTAGTCCTTTTAAAGCCAAATCTAACCTTGTAAGAAAAGTTAGATAATTAATTTCACCATGTTCTATGGACTTATGTATCCTGCACCTTCCAAATAAACCAAAGTTAGACAAATTTTTAGGATAAAGTTTCCTACTTAAAGTTTCCTGAAAGACATGAATATTAACATGGAAATTGTCCTCATATGACTCCATTGAAAATGGCACTTTGTTTTGAACTTTTTAGATTTTAAAATTTTATGAGATCTAATAGACCTCAGAATAAAACATTAAAACTCAAAAAATCAAAAAGTCCTTGAAGTTTGAGCAATACCTTTGCAAAAAAAAACATTCAAATTCTTTCAAATAGAAGATATTTGCAAACAGAACACTCAAATTTCTAAGAACTAAAATGATCCTATTGGCCAGCCTACACAAAATCAACCTTAAACCCTATCAGGCCCTCCTTCTAGTGCCAAAACTGTTGATGATTATTTTTACACATTCATAACAAAAGTTAAAATTCAAAAAATGAACCTAACTGTCTTAAAAGATATGAAGAAATCAATTAAGATTACGAAGAAATCAATTAAGATTACTTATCCCAAGTTTTTGTATGGTCAGGTTTTGACCTTGTGGATAATTCAATAGGTTAATGTGAAGCTATAATATGCAAGGGGTCTTACTTGATTTGAGGTGTTTTATGACTCACTGGACTCGAATTATGCAAAATATCACAAATATCAACATTTTCTTCATTCCTTTGCATAAATTTGTTACTGTATCACAAAGATTTATATGATTTATATTAACATAAGCTTTTCTTTTCAAATATTATGAAAATTTCCAAATATCAACTCAGTTGTTCATGTTTCCATCAAATATCAGACAATCTCCTTTAAATCTCTGCGTTTAAGCTAAGTACTTCAAATGTTTGGGAAAAGTTAGAGAAATCTAAATTAAACTTCATTTTTCTATAGGATCTAAATGCTCTATTATTCACATTGTAAGTAGTACAACAAACTTGATTAAATCCACAGACTAAACCTTTAAATGTAAGCCCTGAGTATTTTCATAAACATACATTCAACATTGCAAGCTTTTGAAGAGATAATATTTCAAATACAAATAAGAGCCAGAAAACACTCCCAAAGTAGATGCATAATTCCAGAGATATTTGTATTCAAAATAAATAGTCATATATGATTTACAATGTATGAATGACTCCTTGCTTCATTAATCAACTTACAAAAAGCTTACAAAACGTCTTAGAGATACAGTAAGGAAGCTAGATGTTCCACACATTTCTTATTGTAGACACAGGCAACCTCCTTCTATTCTAAACTAAAATGTTCTTCTATTCAAAATGCTAAGACAAATTACAATTTCCAGCTCTGTTCTATAAATCCATGTGTAAGTCATTACAAAGTAAAGGGGCTCAATATATAGATTTGATTATCCCCAATACGGTTACAAAACCTAGTCAATTAGCAGTCTATACCTCAAGTGCAACATCAATGGTGGAAAACAAATCCTGCCAAAAATATCTGAGAAGCATATTCCATACTGAGCATAAGGATGCCCTTTGGAAACCCTAACAACCTAAAAATATCTTTTGTTGCTTTGCCCTTTTAATTATGCTTCTTTCCATCTGCATATTTCCTCTCATTGAAATCCTTTACTCCTTTCGCTTCTTTTGTGATCCATTCTGCCCTTTGTGATGTCATCCCCATTTAAGCTCCACCTTCCATATACCTGTGTACTTGCCAATAGACATAAAAAATGGATTTTAAAATTCACATCACTTTTGTCAATTTATACCTCTTTTGAATGTTAGATCGGCATTAATTACAACAATTAATGCACCAAAAGTTCAACCTTCTACTTAAGTATTTGCGTTTTAAACTTTTTACTATTAGTTTAATTTCGACATACATCCCATTTTCTTTGTATGTTCCCTTTGTATGTTTCAACATACAAATATATATGAAAACAACTATGACTGACGTTCTTTCCCTTTTGTCCATAATTGTACCGTTCATTTTGTATATCACTCTTGTATATTTTCTTGTATGAGCACATATACAAACAACCCTATGCAAACCTCCTTTCATTACCCTTTATCTCTTTTGATGCTTCTAATTTCTTTGTATCTTAGATTAGGTATATCGTAAATATACAAGCATTTAAACATTTAAAGACTTTTCTATATTGAACTTCCTTTCAACATCTGACTTGTATCTTTAACTTGTATCTTTTGCTTTGTATATCGGCTTGTATATCGAAGATATACATTGTTATTGTACAAACCCAACGTACAAGCGGTGGAGCCCACATTACTTTCCCCTTGTATCTCCGTGATACAACAATACTTGTAACAAAACCCTTATATACAAGCATAGATACATACAAAATCCTTTGTATGTCCTTTCAAACTTCAACTTTTATAAACCATAGTTTACTCATTTTTGGCTTCGCGACATGTATAAAAAGTGCCATGCTTCTTTTGATTTACTTTAAGTCATGATGCATCGCCTTAACCAAATTTTAATCTTTCCTGAATTTCGCATTGTACGTATATTGAAATGTATAACCCAGAACATACATACAAGGCGCGAAACATACAACAATTACACCTCAGTTCATAATCTTTTCAGTTCCGCACTATGTATATAGCTTTGTATATCCACTTTGTATGTTTCATTTTTTTTTGCCAAACATACAAACTTAAAATGCATCCGCTGGACTTGACCAATTATTCATTTAAACTCCGAACTCTATCGGGTCAGACTTGTATGTAAAAATAAAGTGTTAGCCAAATGCATACAAGTATCGAAATAGACCAAAACCTGACAATTCTCTCATGTGACTCATATAACGACCCATTATACAAACAACTTTGTATACGAGCAACCCTGTATACAAACAACTTTGTATATGTAACATACAAACCCTCTTATTGCACATTTTACCAAAAACATACATATTTTACAAAATATTGGGAATTTTAAAATGGTTCAAAAAGCAACCCTCACTCATTTTTGATAAGGAATTCACCCATATTCTGCTCTGGTACTTCATGTTATTTTTATTTATTTTCAACAAGATTTGTAACTTTCACTTCCTTTTCCCTTTTGCCACCAAACAGACCCACACACAAAAGAAAAAGCCATAGCTACAATAGTGGTCCTCATTTTCCTAAGGAGTAAAATGGGGCGTGTTATGAGCATCACAATAGTCTTATTTTGTGTGCCAAGGGTCCCAGTCATTGCGGGCTATAAGCTACTAGTAAAGTCACTTTGTCCGTAGCTTGCAGCCTGGAATGACTAGGATGCTTGACACATGAAATGAGACCTCCCCTAACATTTACCCACCCACCTGATGTGTTGGCACAATCATCTTGGACCCATAGAATATGGAATGCAAAATTCTACTCCTATCACCTTTCAACTTTACAAGTAGCTTACAGCCCAGAATGAATAGGATGCTTGCTACATAAAACAAGACCTCCCCTAGCATTTACCCACCCACCCCGACACGTTGGCATAGTTGGTTCAACCCCATGAGTTGTGGATTGCAAAATCTCACTCCTAGCACCTTTTGATTTTGTCGATAGCTTGCATCTTAGAACGACCGAGACACTTGGTGCACAAAACGAGACCTCCCCTAGCATTTAATTGCCCACCCAAACATGTTGGCATAGTCAGTTTGACCCCACAACTTGGGTGAGTGCATGATCATGATGGGCCAAACACAACCCCTAAGTGGCAATGTAAATGTGAAAAAAAAAACTTAAGTAACTTCATGTCAAAAATTGAATGATTTATCTACACAATCTAGAAATAAGGCAGTAATAAAAGTTGTAATAAATTGAATGTAATTTATGGGCTACAACTTTTGTTTTCAATTTTTTAAAAATAGTTTGGTGAAAATTGGATATTTCAATGTAGCACTACTAAATTTTTTAGAAAATCATAAAATGTAGGTGTCATTTCAGCCAACCTAAGTATTAGAAAAAGATTAAATTTTTTCTGCATGATTTGGATTTAAGTAAAGGACACATGAGCAGATATGACACATATTTTTAAATTTTTTTTAGGTAAATAAATAATTATTTATGAATTTTTTACAATGCCTTTTTTAAAATATTAAAAATTAATTTTCCAGCCAACCTAACTTGGTCAAGAATATACATGAAACTCAAAAAATTTAATTTTTAATGCATACCCAATAAATCCTAGAATGTGGCACATCTTTTGGATTTAAAAAAGGGTTAATATGTTGAAAGTTATGAATGTTTTTCAATATGCATATCTATCAGGAAATCAAACATAGAATATGTAGAAAACAAATAATAATTACCTATTAAAATTATTATGAGGCATGTATTATATTTTTAGAATCTCAATAGCTTCCTCTATAAACCCTTTTCATTTGATTAAATTTAGTTACAAAAAAGTCTATCAGGTTTAAGGATGAAATTATGGAAAATTTTAGGATAACACTAAATGGGTGGTTTTGCAAGTTTCTTTGGCATGTTTTGGGACTCCCACATGCCTAAATATGAGGTAATCCGAAGGACGTATTGGAGGGAATCCATATTTGAGCTAGAAATATTAACATCCTTTCCATCCAAATCTAAATATTAGTCTAAATGTCAGCACTTTTTCATGCAGCAAGTTTTTTCTCCATTGCCACTGTTTGGCCCATCATGATTTCGCACTCACCCACCTGTGGAATGCAAAATTTTAGTCCTAGTACCTTTCGACTTTATCAGTATCTTACAGCTTGAAATGATTGGGATACTTGGCACATGAAATGAGACCTCCTCTAGCATTTACCCACCCACCCTAACACGTTGACGTAGTTGCTTTAGCCCCATGACAAGTAAAATAAAAATATGGCAATTGGCAAGGTTGTTCTACATGAAACTAAAGCATTTTGCAATAATGCATTTGATTTCAGCATGGTCAAATAGATCTGAGTTGACAAAAACTGAGAGAGGTTACTGTAGATGGACCCTATGTGCACCTATAGGTTCAAACAAAACATTCCCAATTGCCATGAATTCTAAGAACTGCTCCTTCAAAGTTTGGTAGTTTTTGTTGTTAGGAACTTAAGTGACTTTCTCGATAGCCTGTTGCCTCGAATGACCGGGACACTTGGTGCATGAAACGAGATCTTCCCTAGCATTTACCCACTTACTCGATGCCTTGGCATAGTCGATTCGACACCATGAGCTATGGAATTCCCAAATGTCACTCCTAGCACCTTTCCACTGCATGAAACTCAAGCATTTTGCAAGAATGCATTTGAATTCGGCACAGTCAAATGGGCTAGAGTTGTCTAAAATAGAGATAGGTTATTGTTATGGACCCCATGTACACTTGTAGGTTCAAATGGAATGTTCTCACCTACCACAAATTTTGATAAATACTCTATCATAGTTTGGCAGCTTTTTGGTCTTAGGGATCTTAAGAGATTTTGTTGGTAGCTTGATGTGTTGAATGATTGGGATGCTTGACACATGAAATGAGATCTCTCCTAGCATTTACCCACCCACCCTAACATGTTGGTATAGTTGGTTTGGCCACATGATGAGCAGAACAAAAAATATGGCACCTAGCATGATGCATGAAACTGAAGCATTTTGTAAGAATGCATTTGATTTCGGCATGGTGAAATGGATTTGAGTTGACCAAAATAAAGAGAGGTTATTGTGGATGGATCCAACATGCACCTGTAGGTCCAAATGGAATGTTCCCAACTACCACAAATTTTGAGAACCACTCCCTCAAATTTTGGTATTTTTTGCTCTTAGGAACTTAAGTGACTTTCTCAGTAGCCTACTGCCTCAAATGACTGGGACACTTGGTGCAAGAAACGAGACCTCTCCTAGCATTTACCCACCCACCCTAACATGTTGGCTCAGTCAGTTCAGCCCCACAAGCTATGGAATGCAAAATGTCACTCCTAGCACCTTTGCACTTAATGAAACTGAAGCATTTTGGAAGAATGCATTTGATTTCGACATGGTCAAATGGACCAGAGTTGACAAAAACTATGAGAGGTTATTTTGGATGGACCCCATGTGCACCTGTAGGTCCAAACAAAATGTTCCCAACTACCATGAATTCTAAGAATTGCTTCATCATAGTTTGACAATTTTTTGGTCTTAGGGATCTTAAGGGACTTTGCTAGTACCCTGCTACCCCAAATGACTAGGATGCTTGGTGCATGAAATGAGACCTCCCCTAGAATTTATCTCTCGACCCTAACATGTTGGTATAATCAGTTTAGCCCCATGATGAGCAAAACAAAAAATCTGGCACCTGGCAAGGTTGTGTTGCATGAAACTGAAGCATTTTGCAAGAATGCATTTGATTTCGACATGATCAAACATATTTGAGTTGTCTAAAACTAAGAGAGGTTATTGTGACTAGACCTCATGTGCACTTGTAGGTCCAAATGGAATGTTCCTAGTTGTCAGGAATTTTGAGAACTACTTCGTCAAAGTTTGGTAGTTTTTGGTCTCAGGATCTTAAGTGACTTTACTGGTAGCCTATTGTCGCAAATGTCTAGGACCCTATGTGCATGAAATGAGACCTCCTCTAGGATTTACCCACCCACCCTAATGTATTGGCACAATTGGTTTAGCCCCACAAGCTATGGAATGCAAAATGTCACTCCTAGCACATTTCCACTACATGAAACTGAAGCATTTTCTAAGAATGCATTTGATTTTGGCATGGTCAAATGGACCAAAATTTACCAAAATTGAGAGAGGTTATTGTGGATGAACTACACTTGCACCTGTAGATCAAAACAAAATGTTCCTAGCTACCACAAATTTTGAGAACTAATCTATCATAGTTTGGTAGTTTTTTGGTCTTAAGGATCCTAAGGGACTTTGCCGGTAGCCTGCTTCCTCGAACGACTGGGATGCTTGGCATAGGAAACAAGACCTCCCCTAGTATTTAACCCCCTACCCCGATGTGTTAGTGCAGTCAGTACAGCCCCATGAGCTATGGAATGTAAAATTTCACTCCTAGCACCTTTCCACTGCAATACACATGTATGGACAAGGTGTTGAGAACACATATTTCATCCATTTTATTTATAAATGACATCCGACTTACCCTTCAAAAGCTTGTGCATAGAGTTTTTTAATGTCATAATCTTTTTGGCAAAGTTTTAACATTTTCTTCTTTGATCAAAATGTTGTTTTGCATATTGAACACATTCTTATAGAGAAAAATCAAAAATTCCTTGCCTAAATTAGCATTGTCAGCCTAGGGATTGATAGTTTATGGTAGTGGAAAGAGTTTGGAGGCCCTCATGGTGTTGTATGTTTATCTTTTCCAAATCTTGTATGATGTAAATGAAGATTTTCAATTGGGAGTTAGATCTAATTGCATAAACTAATGGCTAGGGATTTGATTTGATTCATTTGTATGAGTACAATCTAGTTTGATCCCTGTACTTATGTAATAGGGCTTATATTTTGATCTTATTTGGGATGTAGGGACATGGAGATCAATGTCTTATTACATTCAAGGAATTGTCTATAGGGCTGTATACAAGTTCATCACACATGATTCACATATCTAGAGTCATTATTGGCAATCAATTGTTCATATGCAAAGCATTATCTTTGACTAGACTGTCATATTCCCCTACTGTTACAACCTATTATGATTATCAAAAAACTCATTAGGAACCCAAAGAATTCACTATTCCATCTAGGGTTATCATGACTAAAATAAGGATTGTAATTTTACATGAATGGTAGGTTAAGAAACCACCATACATATTATATCAAAGGGAGAATGTTACCATAGTCTTGAATGTAGAAAATTTAGTTATCTTGAGTTATCCATCTCCTAACATGGTTGCATCATGTTACAAAAGGGTTTGATTCATTAATTGTGTCTATTCTTTGTCTATTCTTTGTTGTGAAGCAAATACAATTGACACGTGTAAAGACAAATTCCACAACCTTTACCAGCATCCTCCCTATCTCTACCAAAATAGGATCTTTGGAACAACATATGGACAACCATCAAAGCACAAAGGATATAGGAATTTTCTCATATGTTGTAACTGTAGTTGCCCTTGTAGACATGTATGCAAAGTGTGGAAGCATAGACAAGGCACGTGGATTGTTTGCTAGAACACTTGAATTTTGGCTTTCATTATGGTTTATCTTACTACTCATTCTTGGTGTGTACTTCACTTGAACTTATCATGAATATGTTTGAGGGCTTGTATTCTTCAAGGTGAAGGCTTGGTTGTGGTTTTGTATAATATTGAGTCTTCTAGTTGTTTCTTCTCTTTGGGTACTATGACCCTATTACATGGTTAGATTCAAGTGCATTCTCAAGTGTCACTTCTTTGGGTTGAGTGTGTTTTACAATAGTGGTAAGGGTTTGTGAAGGTGTTTGTGAAGTTGACTGTGATGAATATTATGTAGGTTTTATTCTGAATGGTGGAAAAGGGTTTGGTGTCTCGAGAAGTATTATATATTTGGACTTTATCTTATGAGAATTAAATGGTGAAGGTCAATGGAATTGTGTTAGTCATAGTGACAAAACCTAGAGGCTTTATTAATATGCTCAGAATGAATTTGTAGATGATGGTAAAGAAAAAAGTAGAGTGCCTTCTAAAATGACTAGTTTTCTCTTGAATATTGTTGTTGTTAGTTCCATGTGTATAGTCTCATTAATAAAATGTATTTTTATTATCCATTAAGAACAAAGTAAAAATGCTTTACTTTGATTGAATATGTGGATAGCAATTATGTATATGCATATGAGAAAAATGTTACCTTAAAAGAATTTTAAATATTTGCAAGGGATATAGCATAGACCTATGGCTTTATTGTATATCTAAAATGATTTTAAGAAAACCCTTATTTATGGAATTGTTATTGTGTATAATTTTACAATAATTAAGATCAAAGTATATATGTTCCAATAATTGCAAGATATGCACAAAATGGATTTGTTGATAAGGATTTAGAAACTTTCAAGAAAATGTGATTGGTAGGTGTAAATCCTATGATAGGGAAAACTTGCAATGCAAAGGATAAATGAAAGATAAAACAAAATCAAGTACAAGTTACCTTCCTTTTGTACAAACAAATTTCCCTTCACTAATCGAGTGAATTGAAGTTGTACCCAAACTCAATTAATCACTTCTTGCTTTTTCTATGTGATTTCTTTATTTGATAATAATGTAAATAGTGATCTCCAAAGGAATGAAAATGACAACATAATTTTACTTAAATGTGAGATGCCCAAAAATGGAGAATGAAGATTCTTTTTATAGACATGTGAGACAACAGATCTATGGTTGAGGATGATCAAAAAGATCAATGGTTGAGGATGATTGAGACAATGTGCACGAATCAGATAAGGACAAGTGTCCAAGCCCTCTCATGCATCAAAGGAGTTAATAGATTTGATTAAGGAGTTGATTGAATTGATTGATCAGATGACTAAATTGATTTATCATTGAACTAAATTGATTACTTAGATGAGTGAATTGATTGATCAGTGAACTAAATTGATTGACTACTCAACTAAATTGATTGATTAATTAACTAGATTGACTAATCTGTTAACTAATTTGATTGCTTGTTAACTAATTTTGATTGGAGGAATTTATGGTGGGTGAGAATAAATGGGAATTAAATAAATAATTATTTAATTTCATGTGCACATGGGATAATTGAATTAAATATTAATTTCAATTCAATTTGGAGGAAATAGATTATTTAAATAAATATTTTTTAATTTTTTTCTATTTTTTGATATTAATACCCTAGTTAGGGACCAGGGACCCATCAAAAAGAGGGTTGAGCTCATATGTTTTTAACATCAACCCACCACCAACAAGGGTTTGTAACAAATTATCTCAAAACTGCTTCTTCTACCCTAACTTTGTCACTATACGAACAGCCCCATTAACATGGGATTTTTGAATTTATTTAAAGTGAAGGGAAATTTGAACATTTAAATAAATAATGTTGATTTTATTTATTTAAATTAGAAAATCAATGATTTAATTGAATAACTTGGATTATTTAATTAATTTAGAGGAATAAAAATGATTCAATTAAATAATTGGAATTATTTAATTAACATGGAGGATAAATTGAATTAATTAAATAATCAAGATTAACATGGAGGATAAAATTGATGAGAATCGATAAATGAAATTTAATCAAATAATTAAGAACTATTTAATTAATGAAGAGTGATAGATGAATGTCTGACCTAGGAACGGGTCAATTTTAGGTGCCTACATTTTGCCCCTCTTTACGATGGTGTTGCAAAGTAACATCATTTCAAAGAAGTGTAATACATAGTGCTATGTTGGATAGAAGAAGATATTGGTTTAGAAGAACAATATGATTGGATCAGAAATGATGATGCCCCAGTCGGGTAGAAGAAGTATGTAGTAGATCAATTAATAGGTTGAATGATAATGTGATAGGGAAAACTTGCATTGCAAAGTATAAATGAAAGATAATCCAAAATCAAGTACAAGTTACCTTCCTTTTTCACAAACAAATTTTCCTTCACTAATCGAGTGAATTGAAGTTGCACCCAAACTCAATTGATTGCTCCTTGCTTTTGCTATGTGGATCGCTCTATTTTCTAATAATGTAAATATTGATCTTTGAAGGAATGAAAATGATAGCATAAGTTTACTTAAATGAGAGATGCTCAGAAATGGAGAATGAAGCTTCCTTTTATAGACATGTGAGACAACAAATCTATGATTAGTGATGATCAAAAAGATCAATGGTTGAGGATGGTTGAGAGAATGTGCATGAATCAGAGAAGGACAAGTGTCCAAGCCCTGTCATGCATCAAGGGAGCACTTAACAAATCTAATTAAGGAGTTGACTAAATTGATTGATCAGATGAGTGAATTGATTAATCAGTGAACTGAATTGATTGCTTAGATGAGTGAATTGATTGATCAGTGAACTAAAATGATTGATTAGTTGATTGAGTTGAATGCTTAGTGAACTCAATTGATTAACTAGTCAACTAAATTGATTAATTAATTAACTAGATTGACTAACCTGCTAACTGATTTTGATTGGAGGAATTTATGGTGGGTGAGGATAAATGGGAAATTAAATAAATAATTATTTAATTTCATGTGCACATTGGATAATTGAATTAAATATTAATTTTAATTCAATTTGGAGAAAATAGATTGTTTAAATAAATATTTTTGAATTTAATTAAAGTGGAGGGAAATTTGAATATTTAAATAAATAATTTTGATTTTATTTATTTAAATTGGAAAAATGATGATTTAATTAAATAACTTGGATTATTTAATTAATTTAGAGGAATAAAAATGAGTTAATTAAATAATTGGAATTATTTAACTAACATGGAGGATAAATTGAATTAATTAAATAAAGAGGATTATTTAATTAACATGGAGGATAAAATTGATGATGATAGATAGATGAAATTTAATCAAATAATTAAGAACTATTTAATTAATGAAGAGTGACAGATAAAAGATTGACCTAGCAATGGGTCAATTTTAAGTGTCTACATTTTGCCCCTCTTTGAGATGGTGTTGCGAAGTAACATCATTTCAAAGAAGTTTAAAACATAGTGCTATGTTGGATATATGAAGATATTGGTTTAGAAGAACAATATGATTGGATTAGAAATGATGATGCCCTAGTTGGGTAGAAGAAGTATGTAGTAGATCAATTAATAGGTTTGACGATGCCCCCTCAAGAGGACAAACGAATTGGAAGTGTAATGCGGAAATTTGGATAGGGTTGATTAGATGGTTTGTTTAGTTTATGCCTATCCTCCTTTCACCATTACACACTCAAGGACCTTGGGTTGAGTGCCAATGCACTATCAGGCCCTTGGTCACTTAAGAATGAAGGTAAACTTAGATTTATGTGATTTGATTGTCAATTATGCTCAATTATACTTAATTATACATCAAAACCCTAATTATACAAATACGGAAGCAAGTGGACAAATTACTCAAAATGCTTCTATAGAAAGATGTAAAATAATAGATAAATGTGCACATGATTTTAAAGTCCGTGAAGCAAAATAGTTAGGGACTAATGAGTGGGTGACCTAGTCCAATGCCCTAATTTTTGTTGGGATCTAGGAACTTGATCTGCAACTTGTTCCTACTTTCACAGAGATTTCTTCGTTGCGGAATACGGAGGACTAATGAGCAGGCATCTGAGTCTAAGGCCTTATTTTCAACTCTGATCTACAAATCTAACACTCTGCAACACTCTCCTGCAACTCTACTTTTCTTGCTTCTTCAACCTGTAACCTGCAATCATAGAAAAATGGGGAGGGGTTGTGGTGTTTAGAGGCTTGCCTCAGTCAAGTCTTGGAGAGACGTTCAATTCTTCTGAACACCGTTGTCAGAGAGAGAGTGCATGCCCTTGGGAGGCAGAGGAAAAATCAAATGATAAATACTTTAAAACACAAATGATATCACCTTGTAGTGAAGACCTCATGAAAGGAAGAAGCTCTTCATGCCATGAGGAGATGATTGCTCAAATCTACAAATACAAACACATAAACAACACAAAGTCTACTCTTGCTACACAATGAATGCCTTGAATCACCTTTAGGATGCCAAAAGATCACAATTGCTTGCTAGTAATCATCTAATTTACAAATGAATGCCTAAATATGCTTATATATGCAATTAAAAACACTCCTGCCAAGAATTTTATAATTCAAACTTACCGTGTCAGCATAGGACCTAAATAATGGTCACAAGCTGACACTTAAAATTTTAGCCTGACCCAAAATAGGGTAGGACTAGGGCGCGGGTACCCAAGTCCTCCCTCCCTATTTTAGTTAGGGATTAGTTCAAAGGATCCCCCTAGGTCCCATTTGTCATGAAAGTTAGGGTTCATTTCATTGGGATGTCAAAATATGATGCAAGATGTCCTAAATGCAGATTAAAGACATGGGAGCTAAACCTTATGAGGGAAAGGCCCCTAAGGGGACATTTTCCAATGTTACATTTAGCCCCAAATTTAATATATGTATAAATGCAAGGCCCATACATGCATTAATGTATGGTCAACAAACACAACAAACATGCCAAACCTCCCATATTGTAGGAAGCACTCATCACGCTGGTCTTTAGACTCTATATGGGACAACAGACACACTAAACAAATCAAGCACACCAAACACACACTTTAAAGACATGGAGAAAACATTGTAGACAAGTGATGGAGTGTTCCTATTTCTAGGCTCATCACCATCTCAGGTACATTATAGGCACACACCGATGATTGGGCTTCACCACAACAATTGTCGAAACATGCTTAAGGGTTGAGTTAGTCACATAACTGCTCCCCGCCTCTTAATGAGGACTTTTTTGAAAATGACAAGATGGACACTCTCCACAAGAGATGCACCATCCCTGCCTCCATAGAGGGATTAATATGATTGATTGATTGATTGTAAATAAATGTAGAGTGTAGGAAGTACTCATTGCACTAGTCTTTAAACTGCACCTGAGGACAAGCACATTGCTAACATCTACAACAAAGAACTTACCTTATATATGCCCCCACCTTAAGGTGGTTGATATCATGCATCGATATCAATCACATTGAAGTAGAAAGAAAAAACACAAGGGAACACAAACTCTCGCAAAGCCCATGCCCCCTAGAGGTGACATGTACTTTATGATCACCAAATGTTCCCACAAACACATCCCTGCAAGAAACATGTTAGTGTCAACATAATCATGATAAACAACAACATTAATGCATATGATCAACCAAACAAAGAGCCAAGGTTATGATTCAAATTAGGATTTTGAGTATAACCATGAGGCTATACTATGAAAATCTCAAAACTGAGTGTCACCAAGGCAAGATTCAAAGATAAATAAAGTGCACAGAGCAGCAATATTGTTATGGTTTGTAAGTGATAAAATAATCATCAAAATCACTACGTAGAAAGCATGAAGTGCTTCTACTAGCCAACCATCATATCAAATATTACAACCCTATCATCATATTAGGAACTAAGTCCAATTTTTTATTTCTTGCTAAAGGGATGCTAGGTCTACATCAATATAAATGTTTTTTGTCATCCGCTCACTAGATAGAAACACTAGAAGAAGGTAAACAATAAATAAGAGAGGGGAAACAAGTGTCTTAGGGATAGTCATGTAGGAGGGTGCCCCAAATTCACCAACCACAATGCTATGTCTGTAAGACACAACACACAACAATGAAATTAGAGAGAGAAACAATATAGAAGAATGATGATACAAATCAAAGAAGGTCACAACAGAGGTGGTCTCTTGGTATCTTGAACCTTATGAGAGAATCATGGGTCATCCTAGGAGACCTAAACAACATATAACACATCACGAGGTGATGTAGAGCAGGGGGAGTTCTCAAGTTGTCTTCAAAAGTATCTTGTTTGGTCATGTAGGCAATTTGTTGTCCTCTTGCAATACAAGCTTGAATGGTAGGCAAAAAGAGCCATTTCATGGTTTGAGTGTATAACCCACTTACCAAATATTCCAACCACCATGAATCACTTTAATTTGACTAGGAGATGTTCACAAAACTCACCAAACTCATTGAATGTGTTTTTTCACCTATTGTTCCTTCCCAATTTGACCTTCTTGCTTATAGCCCTTGAAATGTAGTTTTTGGAGCATATCTCACAGAAACAAGACCAAAACCATGAACAAATTACTTTTCCTGATACCCACTAAGCTCCTTTCTACCATATCTTCCATGCAACATAGATTTTTTTTAAGCATATGGCCTAATTAGGTCTCCCCTTATACAACAAGTATATGAAAACTCTAACCCACAATGTAAATTCTCATTCTAAGGTGATTGGAATGTTGTGTTATGATGGATTAAGCTAGTTTTAGGGTTCTAGCCACCATTCAACCTAATTTTCTTCCAAAAAAATAACTCTTACTATGCTGGGACTGTCTAATACATAGTGATATTAGACTCTATGAAAACAAATCTGCCCTTTTGTACCAATCCCCTACTCCTGCACACAAACCCAATTGAAATACATCCAAAACAAACCCATTCCACTCATTTTTTTTATGTTATAGAGTTGGAAGGTTGCAAATCCATTGTTTTGCATTAAACCCTCAAAAACTCCCTAAAACCCTAGTTTTAAGACCTACTTACAGAAAAAAAAAGGTTATAAAATGCTTCCTTCTTAATGAAAATGGCTCCAACCAAGTGTAAAGGAAAGGTAACTCAGATCTTCAACCCATGATATGCATTAGAGCCTTTGACTATGTAGTACAACCCAGTACAGTCGTGTAGAACAAAAACAAAAATCAGGAAACTTTGAACAGTCTTAATAAAATCATTTATAAATCCCTTCAAACTTCATCAAAATTCCTCAAACCTGTTTCAAGACAAATTTAGGACCATGCATTTCACCATTTTGTGCATTGGAATCTATGACTATACTATATGGATGCAAAAAAATGAAAAGAACAGCAATAAAAAAAATAGAGAAATTGCAAAAATAGGGTAAAAATCTTCTATTATCTTGTTCTCCCAATGCATATCTCTTTCCATTTGACATATCAATGATTTAATAGCAAGTTTACATGCAGCATTAATCTCCCACTCCTCCACCATTGTGGGAAAAGGTAGGAATAAGGCTTAAATTAGCCTTTTTACACTACTGCTCAAAATAGCAATTAAAACTCTAAAAGGAAAAAAAATATCTTTTGAACTCTCACTACATGGAAATACCCTTAGTGGGCTCTTTTACAATATTTAATGAGATAACTCCCCTTAAAATCCCCATTCAAACTAAAAATATAAAATTCAAGACCAAAAATACAAAATTTTATAACTAGGTCCTAGGTGCCCCTGCACCATACACCCAAGGAGAAGGATCTCAGCTTCCACCTGAGATCAGATTATTGACTGTAGTGCCATGCTTTTGAATATCTTCAGCTATCATCTAAGTGGCATCTTCATGAGGAAGACCTTGCCACTTCATCAAGTACTCATTATAGACCTTATGTCTTGTCCTCTTGACTTCTTTGGTATCTAGAATGGCTTCAAGTTTAACTGGTGCAGCAGGAGGAAGATCTTGAATCCAATTAGCATTATCATTAGCAATACCTTCATCGGCACCTATACCTACATCCAAAGATCTCTTGAAAGGATATAAATCAACAATGTTAAAGATTGGTGAGATAGCAACTCCAGGAGGGAGTCCTATCTCATATGCATTTTCACCAAACTTGTGGACCACCTTGCATGGCCCAATCTTCTTCATCAACAAATTAGTGTATTTTCCCTTAGGTAACCTCTCTTTCCTGATATGTGCAAGTACTAAATCCCCTACTTTCAACTGAACATTCCTCCTCTTCAAGTCTACATGTTTCTTGTAAGTTTCCACACTCTTCTTGAGTTGTTCTCTAACTTGATCATGGATATTCTTCATAGCCATTGCAAACTCCTCTCAAATCTCTTAGCTCAAATATACCTCTTGGGTTCAATCCATATACAACTTCAAAATGACTCTTCCCTATGGTCATGTTAATGGAGTCATTGTATGCATACTCTGCCTGTGGGATGACAAGATCCCATTGCTGTCCATGTTCTTTTGTAAGACATCTAAGTAGATTCCCCAATGATCTATTTACTACTTTAGTCTACCCATCTGTTTGTGGGTGGTAGGTAGAGCTGAAAGTCAAGTTGGTTCCAAGTTTCCTCCATAATGTCCTCCAGAAGTGGCCTATACACTTTGAATCTCTATCTAAAACAATGGAGAGGGGTAGTCCATGTATTCTAACTATATCTTTGAAGAATAGACTTGCAATGTTAGATGCATCACTTGTATACTTGCAAGGAATAAAGTGCGCCATCTTGCTAAATCTGTCCACAACTACAAAAACACTATCAACTCCCCTCTAAGTTTTCAGTAGGCCTAACACAAAATCCACGCTAAGATGCTCCAAAGGTCTGCTAGGAATTGGAAGATGCTGATATAAGCCTGCATTAGAACTAGAGCCCTTGGCTCTCTAACAAATTCCACAAAACTCAACAAATTTTCTGATTTTAGTCTGCATCTTAGGCCAATAATAGAATCTTCTTACCTGATCTAGTGTCTTGTCCAATCCAAAATTTCCTCCAAGACTCCCATAATGCTCCTGCCTTATGAGATTTGTCCTCATTGAGCACTTAGGAATACATAACTGAGCTCCCTTGAATAATAATCCATCTGGTAATAAAAAATCAGAATATTGGTCATGAAAAGTACCTTGAAATTGCTGGAAAATGGAATAGATCTCCCTGAAGTCTACATCAATAGCATACATGTCTTTTAGTGCTTCCAATCCTACACTCTAGAGTTGTATTTCATGGACTAGAACTGATCTTCTACTGAGTGCATCAGCTACCTTATTGGCTTGGCCCTTTTTTTGCTTGATGGTAAATGTATAACTTGGTAAGTATTCAACCCACTTGACATGCCTATGGCTCAACTTGTCTTGGCTATTCAAAAAACTTAGAGCATGGTTGTCTATGAAAACTATAAATTCCTTTGGCAAAAGATAGTGTCTCCATTTCCTTAATGACTGTACTAATGCATAGAGTTCTAAGTCATAAAAAGAATACCTTTTCTTAGCCTCATTTAGCTTATCACTAAAGAAAGCTATAGGTCTGCCCTCTTGGATCAAGACTGCACCTACTGCAGATCCACTTGCATCACACTTCAATGTGAAGATCTTATTGAAGTCAAGTAAAGCAAGAATGGGCTGTTGTGCTACTCTTTTCTTCAAGTATTCAAAACTCTTTGCTACCTCCTCAGTCCATTGAAACTTCCTCTTCTTATCTCTTTTGATAGTGTCAAGGATAGGAGAACAAATATGACTAAAATTCTTAATAAACTTCATGTAAAAGGTAGCCAAACCATGAAAAATTTTGGCCTCTCCTACTAATTTTGGAGCTGGCCAACTGAGAATGGCATCAACCTTTGAAGGATCCATATTCAATGTGCCTTTGGAGATCACAAAACCCAAGTATACTACTTCCTCCTTCATAAACTCACACTTTTTGAGGTTTACCATTAGCTTCTCCTCATGTAACCTCTGCAAAACCATGTCAAGATGATGCAAGTGCTCCTCCTTTGTTTACTAAACACAAGAATATCATCCAAATAAACAACAAAAAACATTCCAATAAAAGGCTTTAGGATCTCATTCATTAGTCTCATAAATGTATTAGGAGCATTAGACAAACCAAAGGGCATTACCATCCATTCATATATAGTCCTTCATTGGTCTTGAAGGCAGTTTTCCATTCATCTCCTTCCCTTATTCTAATTTGGTGATATCCACTTTTGAGATCAATTTTAGAAAAATAACATGCACCTCCTAAACAATCCATTATGTCCTCTATTCTAGGTATGGGAAATCTATACCTGATTGTGATTTTGTTTATTACCTTAGAGTTAGTACACATCCTCCACTCTTCTCCTTTCTTAGGTGCTAAAATGGTAGGGACAACACATGGACTTAAGCTTTCTTTGATGAGGCCTTCATCTAACAACTCTTGGACTTGTGCCTTGATTTCTTCATTCTGTTGTGGGGTCAGCTTGTACGTAGCCATGTTAGGTAGGTTGGCACTAGGGATCAAGTCTATGTGATGACTAATATCTCTCAAGGGAGGCAATGAACTTGGCAGCTCATCTACCACTATGTCCTTATACTTGTACAACAGAGACTAAACTTCACTAGGTATCTCTTCTACCTTGTTTGCTACTGCATCATACTTAGTCTTAGGTTTGATCATTACTTCAAATCATTTTCCTTCCTCTTTCAGCATTTATAGAAACTCCTTCTCTCCTACCATCATAATGCTAGACCCAACCTACTAATCAGATTCTTCTTCAGGAAGGGGTGTTAGTGAGAATGAAATTCCATCTTTTTCTATCACATAAATATTCTTCTAACCATCATGCTTTCTCTTTCTATCATGTTTCTAGGGTCTTCCTAGTAGTAGGTGACAAACATCCATAATGATGATGTCACAAATGATCTTATCCTTGTAACCACCAATGTTGAACTCCACCCATGCCTGTTCATTTACTAAGATGTGTTGCCCCTTATTTAACCATGATACCTTGTAAGGAGTGGGATGAGGAATCCTCTTCAGGATCAACTTCTCTACCATCTCCAAAGAGACTAGATTATCAATGGATCCTGAGTCAACAACTACATTGCATACCTTGCCATGTGATTTGCATGTTGTCCTAAATAATGACTTCCTTTGTGAAGGCTCGTTGGTTGCTGGCACCTTGAGGAGTGTCCTCCTTAACATCAATGCATCACATCTCTTAGGAGTAGCAGGTTGAAGTGGTGAATTAACACTTTCACTATCTTCTTCATGCACTATTTGGGTTCTTCATTCACCTCCTTGAGAACTTGATGCTTGCTTCTCTGGGCATTTGAATGCAAGATGTCGAAACTGATGACAGTTGTAACATTTGCCTAAGAAAGTGTTTGATCCTCTACCTTAGCCACCAGACCTTCCTCTACTATTTGATCTTCTTCCTCTAAAACTGCCTCTTTCACTTGATTCACTTCTTGGTTCTGGATTCTCCTTATTGCCGCCACTTGATTCTCCTTGTTATTTCTGGGACTATCCTCTTGCACCAAAGTTCCCTCTTCCTCTGAAACTCCTACCTCTACCCCTAGTATGTTGTTCTTGTCTTCCTTTTATCTTTTCTTCTACCCTTCCTGCCAATTGGAAGCATTCTTCCACATTTCTAGGGGTGGATAGACTAATTTCATCCTAAATTTTGAGCCTAAGCCCATTGATATACCTAGCAATTTTCTCAATTTCATCTTCAGTGTGCCCTGTCCTCATGGTCAGCTTGTGGAATTCTTCAGTATAGGCTATACCATCCATGTCTTTTTGTTTTAAATTCTACAATCTCCTAAAGGTTTGAATTGCATAATCCTTAGGAAGAAATTGGTTCTTCACTTTGGACACCATCCAATCCCACGAACTGATCTTTGCTTTTACTTGCCTCAATCTTTCTGATTGGACATAGTTCCACCATGTCAATGTTGGCCCCTTCAACTTGATCTTGGCTAATTTGACCTTCCACACTTCTGGCATCTCCTTGTACTCAAAGTAGTTATCCAAGGCATCAATCCAATCTAATACTTCCTTAGTGTTCATTTTTCCTTCATACATGGGCAACTCCATTTTGACATCAATGCCCTCTCCTTTCACAGTCTGTAGCATCTTCATAAACCTTCTATCATCTGGATCCATCTCTTCCACATTTGATCCCTCTTAAGGGCCTGCATTCTCACCCTCATTCTCTTGGTCACTATCTTCCTCAATGATCCCACCTCTTCTCAAGTTTTCTTCAATGGCTACAAGTCTGGCTAGGACTCCTTGAGATTCCTTCATTATTCTCACTTCTCTAGTGAGCATTAGACTGGCTTTTGGAGGCATTTTCCACTATTCCTCCATCACACTTCAATTTCCTTCTTTCTTCCCAAATAGAACTGCACTAGGCTCTAATACCACTTGATACAGAGTAGGGGAAAGTTCTCAAGTTGTCTTCAAAAGTATCTTGTTTGGTCATGTAGGCAATTTGTTGTCCTCTTGCAATACAAGCTTGAATGGTAGGCAAAAAGAGCCATTTCATGGTTTGAGTGCATAACCAACTTGCCAAATCTTCCAACCACCTTGAATCACTTTAATTTGACTAGGAGATGTTCACAAAACTCACCAAACTCCTTGAATGTTTTTTTCACCTACTGTTCCTTCCCAATTTGACCTTCTTGCTTGTAGCCCTTGAAGTGTAGTTTTTGGAGAATATCTCACAGAAACAAGACCAAAACCATGAATAAATTAGTTTTCCTGATACCCACTAAGCTCCTTTCTAACATATCTTCCATTCAGAATAGACTGTTTTTAAGCATATGGCCCAAATCTAGATTGTTGCTATTGTCCTAGGCCTAATTAGGTCTCCCCTTATATAACAAGTATATGAAAACTCTAACCCACAATGTAAATTCCTATTCTAAGGTGATTGGAATGTTGTGTTATGATGGATTAAGCTGGTTTTAGGGTTCTAGCCACCATTCAACCTACTTTTCTTCCAAAAAACCTAACTCTTACTATACTAGGATTGTCTAATACATAGTGATATTAGACTCTATGAACACAAATCTACCCTTTTGTACCAATCCCCTGCTCTTGCACACAAACCCAATTGAAAGACATCTAAACAAACCCATTCCACTCATTTTTGTTTATGGTGCAGAGTTGGAAGGTTGCAAATCCATCATTTTGCATTAAACCTTCAAAAACTCCCTAAAACCCTAGTTTTAAGACCTACTTATAGAAAAAAGGTTATAAAATGCTTCCTTCTTAATTAAAATGGCTCCAACCAAGTGTAAAATAAATGTAACTCATATCTTCAACCCATGGTATGCATTAGAGCCTTTGACTGTGTAGTACGACCCAGTACAGTCATGTAGAATAGCAACAAAAATTAGGAAACTTTGAGCAGTCTTAATAAAATCATTTATAAATCCCTTCAAACTTCATCAAATTTCCTCAAACTTGTTTCAAGACAAAGTTAGGACCATGCATTTCACCATTTTGTGCATTGGAATCTATGACTGGATTGTATGGATACAAAAAAATGAAAAGAACAACAATAAAAAAATAAAGAAATTGCAGAAATAGGGAAAAAATCTTCGGTTATCTTCTTTTCCCAATGTATATCTCTTTCCATTTGACATATAAATGATTTAATAGCAAGTTTACACGCAGAATTAATCTCCTACTCCTCCACCATCATGGGGAAAGGCAGGAATAAAGCATAAATTAGCCTTTTTACACTACTGCTCAAAATAGCAGTTAAAACTCTAAAAGGAAAAAAAATAGCTTTTGAACTCCCACTACATGGAAATGCACTTAGTGGGCTTTATTACAATATTTAATGAGATAAATCCTCTTAAAATCCCCATTCAAACCAAAAATATAAAATTCAAGACCAAAAATACAAAATTTTATAACTAGGTCCTAAGTGCCCCTACACCATGAGGGAAGCATATCATGAGAGAGATAAAGGACTAGAGATACTTATCTGTAGGATTGTTGTATCAGATTTTTGAACTTGTGAACCTCTTGGAGAGGTATTTGATCATGTTGAGTGCAATGTTTGAGTGGTTTTTATGAGAGTCTTGCTTATTATCATATGATACTTGTTTCTTAAATCCTTGTGTAAATGAGACTTTTTTTTGCTTATGAGGAGGAGAACCACTATTATCTCCAACTGCTAACAATCATCTTACTCTTTTTCAATTTTTGGTGAGTTTTCATTGTTGAAGCTATCTAACACAGTAACAAGAATCATCTTGTACCATCTCACTCGTCTGTATTGGTTGTTCTACTTGCTTTTCCGGTGCATTTTTGTTATCTCTCGATCCTTGTAAGGATAACAGAGGATGAACCTCAACATAAATCCCATTTCTTCATGGACGGGGTGGGTTATCTAACTTTTCCTTATCCACTTCAATCATACCCACGATCTTATCATATTCCAAGTAATCATCATCAGCTACTTCCACTGAACCCTATTCCAAGATATTGCTATCAGTATGCTTAGGGAAGGGATTGGTGAAGATTTGTAAATTCTAATTTAGTGGAGCAACTAACTTATTTCCATTATCATTTACACCTAATACTTGTATGACATTTGAATCAATGAGGTATTGTATTTCATGTTTAAGATGCATGCATTGTTCAGTATCATGTCCTTGTGTCCGATGGAAATGACGAAAGGCATTACCATCAAAGTAAGGTCCTTGTGCTCTACTAGGATCGATACTGTTAATTAGGGGAAGCTTCAAAAGGTTATTACTCACAACTTGATTCATGATAGAATGATAAGACTTAGATATCAGAGTAAACTTTCTTGGTTGATATGATGCCTTCTTCGGATTAGTGATAGCAGACATATTAGGAAAGTTGTTCATATTCGATCTATTAGCCCTGATGAAACTCCTATTATTATTATTCCTCTTAAAGTTGTTTTGTGATGATCCACCCGTGGATTGACCAACTTGAGCCGATGAGTTTTGGTTTTCATACTGACTAGACAAAAGTTGATAATCACGAAGGGCAGTGCATAAATGTTGAAAGGAGTTATACTTCATCAAGAGGATCTTATCATGGATCTTAGGTTGTAGATTAGTGATAAACACCTTCTAAACATCCTCATCTTTCATTTGATATTGCATTTGCACATATAAAGCTTGATACCGACTAATAAATTTAGTTAAGTTCTCTTTCAGACCTTGCTTGCAATGAACTAAGTCAATCAAAGAGACTTGAGGTCCAATGTTTGCTTGAAAATGTTGTAAAAATTGATCAACTAACTACAAAAAGGAGTGTATTGAATTCAGAGGAAAAGGGTAAAACCATTCTAAAGCAGTATCTTTGAGAGATCGCGGGAAACGTTTTACCAAGTCCTCTTCAAAATAAAAATCACTACACATAGCTGTGAACACTGCCACATGAGTATTAGGATCACCTTTTCCACCATATTTTTCAAAGCGAGGAGTCTCAAACCTCTTGGGCATAGGAGTTCTCAAGATTGCATAGGAAAGGGGATTACAGGCATGATATGTTGGTATATTAGGCTACGAAGAATTTGTCAAATTTGTTATGTTTGTTGTAAAGTAGTCATGCCTTGCAAAAGTTGGTTTAGGATGGCATCATTGGGAGATATGGTTTGTTGTGAGGAATTGGAACCAAAGTGAGGAGGTGATTGAGTCTAAGATGTGATAGGCAGAGGCTATGTCAACGTTGGTTGGACATAATGGTAGGTGGAAGGTGGTTGAGAATAGCTATATATAATGGGAGGTTGAGAATAAGTGGGATGAAGAGGTGGTTGAGAGTAATTATTCATAGAAGAGGTCCCCTTAGAAACCAAATTCTGATAATTAAATCCATAGCTTTTTAATTAGTTCCATTAGATACTCCAATACTAGTGGTAGCATTACTACAAGCATTCGCATCAGTTCTTAAGATCATTGATGTAAAGGTAGATATTCCTGTAGTTAGTATAGGTGGTGATACTTGTGTATGAGATGGTCACAAAGTGTTATTTATCACTTTCACACATTCAATCACTGGTATGATATTGGTTTGTACAATATGTGCTAAACCACATATTGCATTAACACCGTCTTGTCCTTCTTTTATCAATTCTCTTACATGGTGAATCATAGGTACAACTTCAGCTATCCTCTCAGTTTGCACATATTCTTGGAATTTAGCTAGGTCTTTTCTCATTAGATACATGTCCTGTTGCATCAATAGTATCATCAACGTCATGAAAAGTTTACTCTTCCATTGTACTTGTGATAGGTGTAATATCTTGTAACATTTGTGTCTCTCCTTTTGTAAAGAAGGTGTTCAATGTACCAACTTATTCAAGAGCACTAGATCCTAGGTGTCTTATGCTTCTTCTTAAAGGAATATTTCTCTTAGGGCAATGAGTTATAAGACTCATTCAACAATATGCACAAACCTTAGACGCAAGATATGTTTAAATGTTTGATTTTTTATACTTTATCAATGCAAATATATGAAAGAAAAAGGTGCTGTTACGATTTTGGTTAGGGGAAGCAAATAATATGTCTATTTTCAGTCCAATAAAGTAATAAAACCCTTTACAACACACTTTTGATGCAAATCTAAGATGATGATAAGTCCAAACCTAGTGAAAATGCCTTAAAATATGTAATTTTTCACAATTTTTCAATCCCAAGACCTAATTAAAGAGGTGTTTTAAGGAATTTTAGGAGGTGTAAAAAATAATATCAGTGATATCAATCACCTCAAACCATAAAACTTGTCACAATACACTTGGAGTGCTAATCTAGGTCGAACCCTAGGGCAAATATAGCTAAAATGTGCAATGTTTCACCAAATTTACAAGAGCCCAATAACAAGGTTTTGTAAATAATTTTAGGATGGGAATAAGTTAATAACCCTAATAAAAACCAATTAGTTCAAAAAAATTCTTTACAACATGCCTATAGTGCAAATCTAGAAAGTCGATAAGGCCAAATCTAGCGAAAATCAAGGTTTTCCAAGCCCTAGGTTTGAGATCTTAATGCAAAATTCTATATGAACGTCTTGTAGTCTGATTTATGATGAGAATTAGTTCTCCTTAGATCTTAACATTATTTCCAAACCCTACAATGCAAAATGCAAGTGCAAACCTAAAGAAAAATCAATGAAAATGCTAGTTTTTTGTTGAAATTTTCTATGTAAAAATGCAAATTTTTTTATATATAAATGCAAATTTACAGGAAAATAAAACACTACAAATAATTAAAATTTGTATGAGTGCATAAGATGAGTAGAAAAATCTGAAACATGATTTTACCTATACAAACCCTAGTTTTTGAAATTGCTAGGTTATATGCAAAATTTGAAATTTCTAACAAAACCCTACCAATTTTATGATGAAAATGCAATGCAAGCTATTGAATTTTTATAATTTTATACAATTTATCTCAAATCTAATTCAAAAATTATAAATTTAATGAAATTCAAATTAATTGATGTAAAATAGAAACCCTAAAATGCAATTTTTTTCAAATTTTTCAAAATTTTCAATTTTTTTGTAATTTTTCCAATGCAATAGGATGAATGATGATATGAATGAATGAAATCAATGCAAATATAAAGCAAAAAAATTATCAATGTGTAAAATTCATGAAAAATATGGGTTCACCAAAATGTAATGTGAAAATTTGGATAGGGTTGATTAGATGGTTTGTTTAGTTTGTGCCTATCCTCCTTTCACCATTACACACTCAAGGACCTTGGGTCGAGTGGCGATGCACAATTAGGCCCTTGGTCATTCAAGAATACAGGGAAACTTGGATTTATATGATATGATTGTTAATTATGCTCAATTATACATCAAAACCCTAATTATGCAAATACGGAAGCATGTAGACAAATTACTCAAAATGCTGTTATAGGAAGATGTAAAATAACAAATAAATGTGCACATGATTTTGAAGTCTGGGAAGCAGAATAGTCGAGGACTAATGAATGGGCACCCTAGTCCAATGCCCTAATTTTTGTTAGGATTTGGGAACTTGATCCACAACTTGTTCTTGTTGTCATAGAGATTTCTCTGTTATAGAATCCAGAGAACTAATGAATGGGCGCCCGAGTCTAAGGCCCTATTTTCAACTCTGGTCTACAAATTTGACACTTTGCAACACTCTCCTGCAACTCTATTTTTCCTACTTCTTCAACCTGTAATGTGCAATCACATAAAAATGGGGAGGGGGTTGTGGTGTTTAGAGGCTTGCCTTAGTCAAGCCCTGGAGAGACATTCAAGTTTTCTGAACACCGTTGTCAGAGAGAGAGTGTGTTCCCTTGGGAGGTAGAGGGAAAAACCAAATGATAAATACTTGAAAACATAAATGATATCACCTTATAGTGAAGATCTCATGAAAGGAAGAAGCTATTCATGCCACAAGGAGATGATTGCTCAAATCTGCAAATACAAACATAAACAACACAAAGTCCGCTCTTGCTACATAATGAATGCCTTGAATCACATTTAGGATGCCAAAAGCTCACACTTTCTTGCTAGTAATCATCTAGTTTACAAATGAATGCCTAAACATGCTTATATATGCAACTACAAACATTCCTGCCAAGAATTTTGTAATTCAAAGACCCAAAATAGGGTAGGACTAGGGTGCAGGCGCCCAAGTCCTTCCCTCCCTATTTTGTTCAGGGATTAGTTCAAGTGATCCCCTTAGCTCCCATTTGCATGAAACTTAGGGTTCATTTCATCAAGATGTCAAAATATGATGCAAGATGTCCTAAATGTAGATTAAAGACTCGAGAGCTAAACCTTATGAGGGAAAAACCCCCAAGGGGACATTTTTTGACATTACAAGAAGAATACAGGTGTGCTCTTGAAATGAATAAAATAAGGAGATTGAAGATGGAGAACAACATAGAGAAAAATGGAGAAGATAAAAGGATGGATGGTGGAATGATTATAATCAAATGATGAGGATAGAATAATGATTGAATGGGAGAAATTATGCTAATATGTATAATAGAGCAGTCCTTTAGTTGATATAGCATACAGATATTATGCACCAAGGTATAAGAACCAGGGTGACCATGTATCCAGTGCATAAGATAGTTGACTCTGCAAGCAAATGGTTTGAATTTATTACTACTAAGTATAATAGAACCTTGTTAGATAAGTGAATGGAAAATAGTCTTAGCATAGAATAGTCTTAATACAAAGAAGGTCTTTGCAGAGCCTCATATGTAAAAGATATTGATATGCAAGATGTTAATCCCATCACACACAAGATAAATAATAGACCTAATAGGAAAATAAAATCATCCCTCAAACACAACATAGAAAAGCAAATGACTATGCCCCAATTGATATTGCATCACTACATACCAAAATATAGAAAATCAAGGCAGTCTTGAATAGGTATTAGAAAGGAATGCAAGATAAACCAAAAAATAAATCAACTGACTGACAAAAACAAACACACAACCAACATGTTCTCTTGCCAAGGAGGTTGCGTGGGGTAGATATGGTAGATGAAGCCTTAATGTAGGAATGATATATCCATTAAAGGTTGTTGATCTGATCTAGGATAAAATGATTGATGTAGCAGATGTGGCAAGCAATATATAGGACACCATATGGTTTTGTGAGTAGTCTTTTTGTTTCAGGTTTGGTAAGGACTTTAGCTTTCAAAGGATGCATAGTTCATTTTCTACTTGAGTTAGTCAAGTTGGGGTGATAGGATGGATTGTGATAGATGGAAGAAGAGCCAAATAAAAGTGTTGGTGGATTGGGATGTGTTGGTCATGATGTTAGTCATTCACAAACATAGAATAAAAGTTACACAACAACCTTTACTCATCTTGAAAGATACGATGAATTCAAAGAATTCATGATCCCAAGTCTCCGTTGATTAGGTCTTAATCTACTGACGTTACTCAGTGGTTGATGTGTGTTGCTGTTTTCCATTCAGGGGCCTTACGTGTTTCTGCACTGGTCATCATCATCATCTTCAAATATCCTGCTCTGGATGTTCGCTCTGCAAGTCTCCAACGATTCTACTTCTGCATTGTAAATTTAGTCAAATAATGTGCATACAGGCCGATATTTGCATGATTTCTACCATTATTTATAATTCCTTGCATGATATTTTCAATACTACATGCGTTTACCCAAATATGCTAAGGATCTTCAGTTACCTACGAGATTTCAGCATATTTCACTGTTTCTGCTTGTTATTTATCATGATTTGCAGTTATGGTGATGAATTAATGAAATTGAAAAAAAGGAAAAGGGTTAGAGAGTGAGATTCCTAAAATTACTGGACTTAGATCACTGATTCACATACAAGCTCCCATACTTGCAATGAAAAGAAGGAAAACTAGAAATCATACTTCACCAGGACATTCCACAAATCCGCATGATCTAGTGCAAAGCTTCAAAGGAACAGTTGACAACAACATGTAATGAAATGAAAGCGCTTCCAGTTGAACACAGCATTCACCAGTACATATCCAGAAATCAACAGAAGATTACGTAAAAATTTACAATCGGGATGTAATCTGGAACTTCATATTCATTCAGTATGCTCAAGAACAGGTACATTTACAGTGATCTGAAGAAAGAACCTTGACATTTCAACAATTCTATCCTCATTAGTCTCAATAATCCGATCTCCTAATTGATTCTACAGTAATTGACTTTTGCGCCAGATGCGTCTGTGTATTCTAATGTATTCCCTCTTTTTAAAATGACAAGCTCTGGATGTTATATAGAACAACTGCCAGAAAACGGTTACAATGATCCAAGGATCAGGATCCTCTCATAACAAACAACGGTCCAGATGAAAAGCACATGCTTCGCCAGTTAGCAAATGTACAGCTGGCGCAGAATATTCCAGCATCTTCAACTTGATTCGGCCTCCAGCTGGTGAACAGCATATTTGACAATATCCTCCTCATTTCTGGCTCATGTTGCCTCCATGCGTGACTTTGTAATGCTCAGCCTCAGCAGCATCATCATGATTTCCACGCTCAGCTTCAGCAGCATCATGATTTCAATGTTCAGCTTCAGCAGCATCATGACTTCAATGTTCAGCTTCAGCAGCATCATGACTTCAATGTTCAGCTTCAGCAGCATCATGATGATTTCTTGCAAGTAAACAGACAAACATTAAGTTCATCATCATCATACTAAACAACAGGAAATAAACGCTTTATTAAACAAGTCCCCAAAATGTGCAGCATACGATTTTCAAATCACTGGAAATTTATGCACTAAATGCATAAACAGCATAAAAACAATCAGGTCAACCATCGTTGACCAAACATCAGGCAGTCGGCCCTTTCGAATTTCCATCGCTTCATGCTTTCCCGCCCATTTTCATGTGTATCGGGCCCAAAATATGATGATGATGACCCCAAATTATACAAAGAAATAATCGCCTTTCAACCATCCTTAGAATCCGGCTTTGCATCATCATCATATTTGCATCGGCGTGACTACATATGATCAGGGTGACAATTTTACCTTAGGCCGACGGCAACAGTTATACCGACGCCAAAAATCGTGATGATGACCAACTATATATCTTCAAAGTGGCCGCAGGATATCACAAAATATGATGATCCTCCTTTCCCAATGCTCTGATGAAAAGCACATCAGGATGTTTTGTTCTTGCACATTCGGGAAAGAAAGACATCGTCATCATCATCATGATGAAGACAAACAGGAGGACCTGGAAAATGATCCTGCCGCTGAGGAAAATCATGATGACGTCATCGTCATCATCAGGCTTGGTTAAAATGCAAAGGGATGACGTCATCGTCATGTTTCGTTAAGATCAGGAGATAACTGGAATATCGGGTTCCCTCTAAGGAAGATGATCAGGTCATGAAAGCAGTATGACCCTTTTTTCGGCCAAGGCAATCCGCTCGAAAGGTCAGGATGATGAACATCATCATCATCATATATGCACTGGGTGATCAAAAATATGATCCTGCCGAAAGTCCTGATGACGTCATCAGGATATCCGGGGCTTGTGTTAATCTTCGAACATGACGTCATCGTCATCATCATATTGGCGAAATGGATCACGCCTTGGAAAATATCCTGCCGAAGGACAAAGGTGATGGTGACGTCATCGTCATCATCATATTTGCAAAAGGTTATACTCGTCGGCAGGATGATATTACGAACTGTTGGGAGAGACGAACAAGATCATGATGATCTTGTTCAACATGACTTAAGAAATGAAAATCACCCTTCGCTTCGAAAGATAAGGTGATCATCATGATCACGCAAAAGGAGGTCAGGAGGATATTAGGAAATGTCGGGTCCTGAAATATCATGATGACGTTGATCACCAAGACTGTCGTGCGCGCGCAAATTATGCAGATGGCAGATTTCTCTAAGTAAGGTGATATTATAATATCAGCATGATATTATAATATCGGGTGATGTTGGAATATCATGATGATCGCGATGTTGGACAATCATGATGCTGATGATGCTAGAATATCATGATGATGATGATGTTTCCAGGGTCGCTTGATGGGAAAAGTTCACTAGCACTTAAGATTGACATCCGGATGCTTCGGGACTGCATGATTTTTATCAGGTGATAGAGTAAGATCATGATGATGACCTTTGGCGACACAAAAGACCGCCCGACGGGAAAGGATTAATACGACTTAAACTTGACGTCCGGATGTTTCGACCTCAGGATATTATCGGGGGGCTTTCCAAATATCATGATGATGATGTTCATATAGCAATTATCAGGTTTGACCAAAACTTTGACTGCTCACAACTCCCTCATATGGACGAATTTTCAAGTGATGCAAAAGGCAAACCTGCATGGAATTTCAAGCTCTTTCTAACCATGAAGTTATAGAAACAAAATATGAACTTTGACAAACTAACCTCATGATGATGACCTACCTCATCCTGACCTTCATGATGATGATGCACCTGACTTAATTTTTACCAAAACCGCCAGAAACAGACAACACAAGCCAAAACAAAAGCTAGGTCCCTGTTTTGCCAAGTCAAAATGGGGTGTGTTGTGTAACCACACAACAACTTGCCACCAAAGAAAACAACAAAATTCAAATGATTCAAGTGATGTGATCACATTCATCTATAGTATTCTAATTCCTTCTAAATAAAATCATCATGATCTTTGAATGATAAAGTTTCATTATGGTGATAAAGCTAACAAAGGATCAGGTGTGTGCAGATGATTAATTATCCTCATCTTGAAAGCAAGTTGAAAACATAAGTAACTGGTGTTAAACTACATAGTTGGAGATCATCCCTCATAGCCAACCTGGATAGAGCCTTGCTGCCAGCAGGTGTCTATAACCCCGGCAAGATTATCTATACAATCTCCCTAAGTAGAGCCCCACTGCCAGCAGGCGTCCATAGCCCCGGTAGAGTTACTTAGATGGCCTAATTTTATTTTGTTTCTGATTTTCCTTTAAAAATTTTAAATTTGATATCATCATGTCTGCTCATTTGTACAAGGTGTAGTCACTTGCAGCTTTAGGTTGGAGATTGTATTGGTAGCAAGGGAGTCCCTTTAGATTTTTCACTTAACACCTATACTCATATCTTCAACAAACCCAAGGCTGTTAGGTGTTTCATTGTGTTTGATTCACTTTGGACAAGAAAAAGTACCCTGATGAAAATACATCATAAACCTGATCATAATTATTTATCAGAATGAATCACAACCTATATCTAAATCTGATCTCATCACTTGAATCCTAACAATTTAGTTATTTTCTTAGGTGATGAAGTGCATCATCCTGACTTACCAGAACAAGGTCCCAACCAACAAACAACAACAACAACAAGCAAACTGCACAAACAACTATACAAATATACAATATGATACACAAGACTGTCATGAAGTCACTCAGGCCTGGAAATAATGTTTGAGGAATTGTCCATTGACTGGCAACGGGACATCCTCACCTGTCAGGTTCTTAAGCCTATAAGTGCTGTCTCCTAAAATTTCAGAAATCTGAAAGGGACCTATCCATAGTCTATCGAACTTACCATGATCACCTTTCCTTTCATGGGCTTTATCCCACATCAGGACTAAATCTGATATCCTGAAAGCTTTAATTCTGGCTCTCTTGTCAAACCAGCGTTTGACAACAGCCTGATGTTTTGCAAATTGGTCAATCGCTTGGCTTCGTTTTTCTTCCAGATGCATCAACTGAAGCAACCTGACTTCCTGTTTATTATCTATGCCTAGATAGTCTTGGGCAAACTGCAGAGTAGGAATTTTCAAGTTTACAGGGAGGATAGGATCTACCCCATATACTAGCTGGAAGGGTGAGTTTCCTAATGCAATTTTCATTCTAGTTCTGTCTACCCATAAGGCATATTTCAGAAATGAATTCCATTCCCTGGGATTTTTCTCTATCAATTTTCTTATGATACTCAGTAAATTCTTATTGGTGGATTCTGCTAATCCATTTCCCTGGGGATAGTAATTGGATGAGAACTTAAGTATGATCCCATGATCAAAAGCCCAACTTGACAATTTAGTGGAAATGAAGGCAGAACCATTATCACTTACCAATGCATAAGGAGTTCCATACCTGGTGACAATGTTGCTTTCCAGAAATTTAATGACATCATCAGCAGTACAAGTTTTGCTGCTGATAGCCTCAGTCCATCTGGTACAATAATCAGTAATTGTTAGGACATACCTCTGGCCTGAAGAAGACGGAGGATTGATTGGTCCTATGAAATCCATGCCCCATTGTGCAAATGGGCGCTCCTCCATCACTGGCTGCAATGGTTGTGCAGCATATTTTTCTCTGTTGGCAGCAACCTGGCAAACATGACAACATTTAACATGATCAGCTGTGTCTTTAAAAATTGTAGGCCAGTAATATCCTGCTCTGAGGATTGCATGTGTTGTGGCCAACGCTGATCCGTGGGCAGTTCCAAACTTGTCATGTAACTCTGTCAAGACTTTATTAGCTTCTGGTTTCTCTAAGCATCTCAGGTATATCCCTTCATAATTCTTTTTAAACAGGGCTCCTCCCTTCATCATATATTTCTGGGATCTCATCTTTAAGGCTCTTCTCTGTGAAGCCTGCATCCTCAAAGGACATCTTCCAGTGATCAGGATGTGCCTGATGTCTGAATACCATTCTTTATTGTCTTTCTCATCTATCACATACTGCTGACTGATGATGTTTGGATCAGTTTCAGATATCATCTGGCTCAGAGCCTGTCCTCGTACTAGCTTCATGGGTGTGATCTCCATGTCATATTCTTGTAGTACCGTAATCCATTTGGCCCTTTTTTCACCAGGTTCACTCTGCATCAGCAGCATCTTTACTGCTGCATCTGGTACCACAACAATCACTTTGCTCCTTAGTATATAATGTCTGAACTTTTTTACTGCTCTGACTAATGCAAGAGCCTGTCTTTCAACATCTACATATCTCAACTCAGCATCCCTGAAAGGACAGCTCATGAAGGCAATTGGTTTCTCTTCTTTATCTTCATTTCTTTGAGTTAACACTGCTGCAGAAGTATGTTCTGAAGCAAATGAGTAGATGTAGAAATCTTTTGTATAATCTGGACTAATGAGGACAGGAGCATCTGAAATGGCCTTCTTTATATCTTCAAAAGCAGCTCTGGCTTCTGGTGTCCAGTCAATTTGTGCATCTTTTTTCAACATGGCATTCAGTGGTCTGACAATCTCAGCAAAGCCAGTGATGAACTTCCTCACAAAATTTATCTTACCAAAATAAGATTTAAGCTCCTTTTTGCTTCCTTGAAGTGGTAATTTCATAATAGATTCCACCCTGTCAGGATCAATGATAATCCCATCTTCTGTGATTAGGTGGCCTAGTAACTTTCCTGTTGTGACCCCGAATATGCACTTCTTGGGATTCAAAGATATTCCATATTCTTCACACTTCTTCAGCACACTTCTGAGGTCAGCAACATGATTTCCCCTTTCTTTGGAGAACACTGTCAGGTCATCCATGTAGATGACTATACATTTTCCTATTAAGCCTCTGAAGGCTATGTCCATTGCTCGCTGGAATGTAGCTCCAGCATTTATCAATCCAAACGGCATACGTCTATATGCAAATATCCCCCATTTTGTGGTGAAGGCAGTCTTTAATCTGTCAATTTTATCAACCATCACTTGGTTGTATCCTGAAAACCCATCCAAGAAGGACATCATCTTGGCTCCATTTACCATCTGCAGAACCTCATCCAAAGAGGGCAAAGGATAGTTATCCTTTTCTGATGCTCTGTTCAGGTTCCTGAAATCCACACACAATCTGATGTCTCCATTCTTCTTCCTGACTGGTACCAGATTTGCCACCCAAGTGGAGTGCCTTACTGGAAATATTATCCGGGCATTTAACAATTTCTTGACTTCCTCAAGGATGATGGGCTCAAGCAGAGCATTGACTGGCCTCTGCTTCTGTCTGAAAGGTTTTGCATCTGGCTTGAGGGGTATAGTATGAGTTATGACAGAAGTGTCATACGTCTTCAGCTCGTCATAAGTCCATGCAATTACATGTATATAATCCTTAAGGGCTTGAGTTATTCCATCTAACTCTTCAGGTGTACAAACCTTACCCAACAAGACATTCTTCTTGTCATCAGCTTGTCCAATATTCACCTGTGAATATTGACCTCCATCTGCCTTAGGCAGATCCTTATGCTTGAGCATATTATCCAGATCAAAGGCTCTTTCTAATTCAATCATACCTTTGGGAATTGTGTTGCCAGGCAACTCTAAAATCTCATCTTCTTCCCAGACATGATCTTCCATACCATTTTCATCTATGATCTGAGCTTCAAATACATCTCTGTTTGATATGAAATCCAGGATGTGCTGATCATCATCAAACACTTGGAGATTGGTCACATTGTCAGGTACCGAAGGTACTGACACCAATTCTACTGCAAATCTCTTCAGACCAGATATAGACAGTGGTTCCAGCGTACTGGCGGCCTGAGCAAGTGCATCTGCCCTTTGGTTCTGTTCTCTTGGCACGTGAACGATGTTGAAGGCATCAAAGTCTTCAATCAGGTCCCACACACGATGTCTGTAATTTGACAGCTTTCTGTAGTTACAAGAGTAAATTCCTCGTACCTGCCTCACAACTAGTTCTGAATCTCCAAAGACATGCAGGATCTTCACCTTCTTCTTATGGGCAAACAACAGTCCATGAATCAGAGCTTCATACTCTGTGACATTATTAGTGTAGGGGAACTGTAATCTGTAAGCTGCTAAATGGGATTTCCCTGATGGATCAGTAAGGTCAATCCCTACTCCAGAACCTTGCTTAGATTTGGATCCATCAAACCTCAGGATCCAAGGCTTATCTTCAGCAGGACATTTATTTGAACTTTCCTTTTTCTTTGCAGCTCTGGCTGCTGCTCCGCCTGATATCCACCTTAACTTAGGTGTGTCATCTTCAAGCTTCTTCTTTCCTTTATCTGATGAGCCTGATGGCTTTTCTGTTTTCTCTTCAATCCTAGCAGGAGGATGATGTTCAGCACATACAACTGCATGCTTCTTCAAAATGTGCAAGCACAGTGAGCAAGTGGTTTCTGAGTGAGGCGCCTCATGCAGCCTACACCAACTTTTGATTAAAACCTCCTGGGGAGATCTACACTGTTGTGTCATTTTTTTTATTTCTTTGACCAGAAATTCTTCGAACTTCGTCAGGTCACTGCCTTTATCCTCATCAGACAACTCGTAATCCGGTTCCATGAAGCAATCACTACCAGGAGTGATCTTTTCCTTTCTCGCATCATTTGTCTGATTGGACACCAGAATCTCTTCTGTTTTTCGGATATGATCCTCATCAGGATCCGTCGACTCTTCTGTTCCTGCAGAAGACAAATAAAAATTAGTATCATCATCATCATCAGATGTAGCACTCACCTCAGAATATGATGATGATGCTTCACTATACGTCTGCTCCAGCATGATCATGTCTAAGCATGGTTCGCAAGTCTTTTCCGAGTGTGCTTCTCCATGCAATCTGCACCATCCGTCGATCAAAATATCATTAGCAGGTATATTTAATAATTGACAACGTTTTATCTGAGTAGATAAATGCATCTGAAAATCCCTGAAGCGATCTATTTCATTCTCATTATCAGGATCATTATTAAGTTCTACGACTGGCATATCCTCATGATAATCATCATCATGATGATGATGAACATCAAGCATCAGGACCTCTTCTATTTGGACAGTTTGCGGCCTGATGTGATAAACTCCAGGTTCTACGTTTACATACATGATCTCATTTGTTCTGTTATATTCCGTGATCATATGTTTCATCCTAGGCTCAGCATCAATCCTGATCTGATTAGGTATACCTTTCCATGGCAACCACATGTGACTGAAGTCTGTGGACATGTATCCGTTAAGCGTTTTAGACCAGTCCCGGCTAAGCAACATCCCATATGTATCAGGTATGTCAACTACCTGAATGTCAATGTAATACTGGATCCTAGGATCAGACGCTAGCTGCATGTGAATATGAGTGAGTTCTCCTACGACACTTACTTCTGTCTTGTCCAGTTGAGTGACCTTCTTTAATGATTTAGCAGGATGCAGTCCTAATGCGTTGCATATTGACAAAGGCATAACATTAGTTGAGGCTCCTGAATCAACTAAGCAGTTGTGCAAATTCTTACTGAACATTCTTATGGTGAGGAGAAACGGTGGTGATTCAGTTTTATCTCTATACAAGGTCATGTGAGAGGTTTCAGCAGCTTGGACTGTGGCTGACACTTTGGGCTTGACAGTGCTATCTTTAGCAGTATGGTCTCTGCTATTGGATTGACTCGAAAGGTGATTATCCTCTTTAGAAGCAGGATCATCCAGCGACTTCATGAATGCCTTTTTGATGGCAGGAGTTTTCAGTAACTCAGATAGGGACAGGCTGATCTTGATTTTCTTCATTTCATTAGCCAAATAGCTGACTAACTTGTCAGACTCATGAGGTGCATTTGCAACTTTTGTTACTGTGTTTTGAGGAGACAAGTACTGAGCATTCACCTTAGGGAACCCAGGGTTATTGCTAGCCTTAGGATCATAGGGTGTGTTGAAGTTATTTGGAGGTAGAGATGATGTCAATGGACCGGCAGGTCTGTTGGCATTACTCCTCAGGTTATAATTGTGCTTACCAGGGTATTGCTGCTGGTATGCATGTACTTCCTCATGCTCTCTTGTAGGTTCATTTTCATCCTCAAAAGGGAAGACATAATTTGCTTCAAAGGTTAAGGCAGATTCTTCACAGGTCTGATTATATTCCTGATGAGGCTGATTAGTGTATGTTTCCAGCACAAAAGCTGAGTCATATCCACAAGGAACTATTTCATTTCCTTCTGCCTGAGGTGGATTTCCAGAAGTATTAGACACTTCAGTCTGAAAGATGCTGGCAGCAATCCTAAATTGTGGACAATCTAATTCTGCATGTGCATTGGTGTTGTGAATCCTGCACCAATTGGTAAGGGCTGCTTCAGCAAGATTGACTCTAGTAGTCTGTTTGGCTTCACCAGGAGGCTGATTGTCTAGGGGTGATGGTAATGAACCATTATTTGGCCTGGAGTTCCACACTCTAGGCTGCCTAGGAGGATTATTGTTATTTGCAGCACTACTGTTGAAGTTATTGTTGTATCCTCTGTCAGGGTAATTTGGTCTGTCATTGGAATAACTCCTATTCTGACCTGACTGTGAATAAAACCCTTGATTTCTCAAGTGTGTTACTTCTGTGGTGAGCTTTCTCAACTGAGCAGCAATTTCTTTGATTTCCTCTTTCTCCTCTTGAGCTTTGGCCACTACATTTTCAGGATGAGGCTGGAAAAAGGAAGATCCATGGTTATTATGAGATAGATCTGTACCCTGAGGTGTCTGAGTATGTGCAGGATATTGTGGCAATTGGCCATTTCCATTAGGAGGAGGCATGATACTCAATGGAGGTACTTACAAAGGTGCAGGCATGATTGCTGGGGGCATCACTGCTCCATTTGGATATTGTGCAGGATATTGCGAAGGATAAGCTGCAGGATACTGTGCTGGATATTGTGACTGCATGCCAGGCAAAGCAGGGAATGCTATATTTGGAGTAGGAGCAGGTATCAGCTGTTGATTTACCTTGATAGCTTCTTGAAAAGCTCCTGTCAATGTGGTGATCGCAGGATGTGTTCTCCTGATGAACATGGCGGTTAACGGATCCAGGGCTGAATAATAAATACTTCTGGCAGCATCATCAGCCACCACATATGGGGTAACTAGCTTGGACAACATTTTCTGGAACCTAGCATTGAAATTTGCAATAGGTTCATGCTCCAATCTCTTAATTGTGGCAAACAGGTGGTAATTCATGGATGGATCAATAGGGACCTTGAATCTGTCAAGAAAGGCCTTCTCTAAGACAGCCCACGAACCTACAGAAGATTGACCAAGACTGATGAACCAATTATAAGCCTCTTCCCCTAAGGAAAAAGGGAATAATCTGCACACCACATCCTGATGCTCTATTCTGGCTCTGCAGCAAGCTTCTTTAAACGTCCTGATATGATCATCCGCATCCTGGTAAGGATGGTATTTTGGACAAAGCTTGTCCGGATACTTTGGTAACTCATGATACGCAGTAAAGGTCAATGGTGATTCTGCTGCAAAGAACGACATTGCAACCTGAGGGGGCTGAACTGGTGGTGCAGTTGGCTGAGGTTGGACTAAAGGTATACCCTGAGGTTGAACAGAAGGTGTCACTGGTATACCAGAAGGTATTTGCAAACCAACAGGAGTTATAGGGGGAGGTCCTGGTGAAGCTCTGGACGTACTAGACTCTGGAGTATGGTGGACGTCTACAGTCCTAGGTCTAAAACCTCTAACAGGCAATTCTTCGAAAATTTCACTATGTCTAGACCTGGTATTTATCCTGTGAGCCAGGATTTCTCGATTCGGAGGCCAATTAGCTGAAACTTTGCAAATATTGGCTGGATTCCACCAGACGAGGTGATATTTGCGGTCAACTTGCAAATCAGACTGAATATTTACACGATATTTGCGAAGATACTGCAAATATGACAGGATATTGGGATATTTCGACCGGTAGCACCAGATCTCGCGTGTCTAAGGCTCAAATTCTCAAAGCTTGAACAAATTTATGCATCTTTGGCCAATATTTAGTGAATTTAAAGAAATCTACTGTAAAGCTTGCAATATTTATGTGAGATTTGGAAATCTTTACACAGAATGTGCAAATACAAACTTGTCGCAGCAAATATTTATGCAATTTGATGAAATTCACAAATGATCTGAAGTTACCTTACTCTGAGCATCATCAAACCTGAAAGTACTGATGATGAACGTGATCTTCTGGACTAAAGGCCCTCCTTCTAGCACCAATTTATGTTGGTCATGATGTTAGTCATTCACAAACATAGAATAAAAGTTACACAACAACCTTTACTCATCTTGAAAGATACGATGAATTCAAAGAATTCATGATCCCAAGTCTCCGTTGATTAGGTCTTAATCTACTGACGTTACTCAGTGGTTGATGTGTGTTGTTGTTTTCCATTCAGGGGCCTTACGTGTTTCTGCACTGTTCATCATCATCATCTTCAAATATCCTGCTCTGGATGTTCGCTCTGCAAGTCTCCAACGATTCTACTTCTGCATTGTAAATTTAGTCAAATAATGTGCATACAGGCCGATATTTGCATGATTTCTACCATTATTTATAATTCCTTGCATGATATTTTCAATACTACATGCGTTTACCCAAATATGCTAAGGATCTTCAGTTACCTACGAGATTTCAGCATATTTCACTATTTCTGCTTGTTATTTATCATGATTTGCAGTTATGGTGATGAATTAATGAAATTGAAAAAAAGGAAAAGGGTTAGAGAGTGAGATTCCTAAAATTACTGGACTTAGATCACTGATTCACATACAAGCTCCCATACTTGCAATGAAAAGAAGGAAAACTAGAAATCATACTTCACCAGGACATTCCACAAATCCGCATGATCTAGTGCAAAGCTTCAAAGGAACAGTTGACAACAACATGTAATGAAATGAAAGCGCTTCCAGTTGAACACAGCATTCACCAGTACATATCCAGAAATCAACAGAAGATTACGTAAAAATTTACAATCGGGATGTAATCTGGAACTTCATATTCATTCAGTATGCTCAAGAACAGGTACATTTACAGTGATCTGAAGAAAGAACCTTGACATTTCAACAATTCTATCCTCATTAGTCTCAGTAATCCGATCTCCTAATTGATTCTACAGTAATTGACTTTTGCGCCAGATGCGTCTGTGTATTCTAATGTATTCCCTCTTTTTAAAATGACAAGCTCTGGATGTTATATAGAACAACTGCCAGAAAACGGTTACAATGATCCAAGGATCAGGATCCTCTCATAACAAACAACGGTCCAGATGAAAAGCACATGCTTCGCCAGTTAGCAAATGTACAGCTGGCGCAGAATATTCCAGCATCTTCAACTTGATTCGGCCTCCAGCTGGCGAACAGCATATTTGACAATATCCTCCTCATTTCTGGCTCATGTTGCCTCCATGCGCGACTTTGTAATGCTCAGCCTCAGCAGCATCGTCATGATTTCCACGCTCAGCTTCAGCAGCATCATGATTTCAATGTTCAGCTTCAGCAGCATCATGACTTCAATGTTCAGCTTCAACAGCATCATGACTTCAATGTTCAGCTTCAGCAGCATCATGATGATTTCTTGCAAGTAAACAGACAAACATTAAGTTCATCATCATCATGCTAAACAACAGGAAATAAACGCTTTATTAAACAAGTCCCCAAAATGTGCAGCATACGATTTTCAAATCACTGGAAATTTATGCACTAAATGCATAAACAGCATAAAAACAATCAGGTCAACCATCGTTGACCAAACATCAGGCAGTCGGCCCTTTCGAATTTCCATCGCTTCATGCTTTCCCGCCCATTTTCATGTGTATCGGGCCCAAAATATGATGATGATGACCCCAAATTATACAAAGAAATAATCGCCTTTCAACCATCCTTAGAATCCGGCTTTGCATCATCATCATATTTGCATCGGCGTGACTACATATGATCAGGGTGACAATTTTACCTTAGGCCGACGGCAACAGTTATACCGACGCCAAAAATCGTGATGATGACCAACTATATATCTTCAAAGTGGCCGCAGGATATCACAAAATATGATGATCCTCCTTTCCCAATGCTCTGATGAAAAGCACATCAGGATGTTTTGTTCTTGCACATTCGGGAAAGAAAGACATCGTCATCATCATCATGATGAAGACAAACAGGAGGACTTGGAAAATGATCCTGCCGCTGAGGAAAATCATGATGACGTCATCGTCATCATCAGGCTTGGTTAAAATGCAAAGGGATGATGTCATCGTCATGTTTCGTTAAGATCAGGAGATAACTGGAATATCGGGTTCCCTCTAAGGAAGATGATCAGGTCATGAAAGCAGTATGACCCTTTTTTCGGCCAAGGCAATCCGCTCGAAAGGTCAGGATGATGAACATCATCATCATCATATACGCACTGGGTGATCAAAAATATGATCCTGCCGAAAGTCCTGATGATGTCATCAGGATATCCGGGGCTTGTGTTAATCTTCGAACATGACGTCATCGTCATCATCATATTGGCGAAATGGATCACGCCTTGGAAAATATCCTGCCGAAGGACAAAGGTGATGGTGACGTCATCGTCATCATCATATTTGCAAAAGGTTATACTCGTCGGCAGGATGATATTATGAACTGTTGGGAGAGACGAACAAGATCATGATGATCTTGTTCAACATGACTTAAGAAATGAAAATCACCCTCCGCTTCGAAAGATAAGGTGATCATCATGATCACGCAAAAGGAGGTCAGGAGGATATTAGGAAATGTCGGGTCCTGAAATATCATGATGACGTTGATCACCAAGACTGTCGTGCGCGCGCAAATTATGCAGATGGCAGATTTCTCTAAGTAAGGTGATATTATAATATCAGCATGATATTATAATATCGGGTGATGTTGGAATATCATGATGATCGCAATGTTGGACAATCATGATGCTGATGATGCTAGAGTATCATGATGATGATGATGTTTCCAGGGTCGCTTGACGGGAAAAGTTCACTAGCACTTAAGATTGACGTCCGGATGCTTCGGGACTGCATGATTTTTATCAGGTGATAGAGTAAGATCATGATGATGACCTTTGGCGACACAAAAGACCGCCCGACGGGAAAGGATTAATACGACTTAAACTTGACGTCCGGATGTTTCGACCTCAGGATATTATCGGGGGGCTTTCCAAATATCATGATGATGATGTTCATATAGCAATTATCAGGTTTGACCAAAACTTTGACTGCTCACAACTCCCTCATATGGACGAATTTTCAAGTGATGCAAAAGGCAAACCTGCATGGAATTTCAAGCTCTTTCTAACCATGAAGTTATAGAAACAAAATATGAACTTTGACAAACTAACCTCATGATGATGACCTACCTCATCCTGACCTTCATGATGATGATGCACCTGACTTAATTTTTACCAAAACCGCCAGAAACAGACAACACAAGCCAAAACAAAAGCTGGGTCCCTGTTTTGCCAAGTCAAAATGGGGCGTGTTGTGTAACCACACAACAGGATGTTGATAATGATTTATGATTATTTTTTGGGAATTTTCTGGATTTTTTGAATGTTTTTGGGATTTTCTAGATTTTTGAATGTTTTTGGGATTTTATAGATTTTTGAATGTTTTTTCAGGATTTTATAGATTTTGAAATGTTTTGGTTGACATGGGATTGCATTTAGATAGCCTTAGTACTAGATACTGATGACAAGGGAAAACTAGGTCTAGATGCAAGGAGAAAGATGGGATTAGATAAGTGAACAAAAGGGTGGATGAAATGGATGAGGTATGATAGAAGGATGAATAAAAGAATAGACAATAGTGGATGGAATGGATGAGGTGCTTATGATGTGATCACTAAAGACTATGTTGCATAGGAATAACATGCCCCATTATAGGTATAATGCTTAGGATTTTACATGACAAAGCTTATGACAATAGGATTGATTGGATTGGTTGGAAATAATGAGATATATCAAGAGATTTTCAAAGCTTGATTCAATTTTTGCCCCTATCCCTTTATCAAGATCAAAAGGAGGAAGGGAGGCTGCATGGATAGATGGGATAGGTATGTGGATAAAATGGCTAAGGATGGTAAGATAAGATATGATAGGATGAGGTAGATAGGAATAAAATGATAGGTTGGAAATGACAGGTTAGATGAGACAGTGTGCCCCCAAGTATAAGATGTATAGATAATCAACCTACACATTATGCCTGTTTACCAGGTTTTCACCATTTAGACGAAGGGATTTCTCTGTACTTTTTAAAAAAAAATTTTAATTTTTTTTGGTTTTTTTGAATACTTGGATGGAATAGGTGGATATGGACAAGAAGAACTCAAGCATCTAGTTCCATGAAAGGTGACAGTTTAATTTAAAGATGAATGACGTATATGGACTAGATGTCAAATGTCATTATGCTCATAGATGTTGGTAAGGAATCATATGAGAGGGAGATGGAGTATGTGGAGTATGATGTGGATTATGTATGGAAGGATTATGCAAGGATGGAGGGGAGATAGTGGATTATGATGTGAATTATGCAAAAGCATGGGCCATAGGGATATGATGGGTGAAACATTTATGATAATGGAATAAAGATGGGGAGATGGAGGTATGTGGAAATGTTGTGGAATGGAAAGGAACCAAGACCAATGGTTGCACACACCATGATAAACATTGAAGATTTTGATTAGGAGGTGTAGGAAGTAATGGACCTATTTGCGTAGGGGATGATTGATGTAGGATTTTAGGTATCCACACAAACTTAGGAGTTTTATGATTTTTGCATTGGGATTTATGGGATGGAAGAAGTTGGGATTTTTGGATGAAGTGGGATTTTTGGAATATTTGGGATGTAGGAACTTGAGATTTTTGGATGAAATGGGACGTTTGGGGTATTTGGGATGTGGATGCTTCACTTGACTTGATTGATTTTTGCTTAAGGACCCAAACCATTTTATTTTAAGACTTTTCCTATGAAAGTATGGGCTTGGGTAGCCTTTTGGATAGATTTTGTGTGGACTCTTTTCATTGATGCCCTAAGGCATAAGTATTTTTTGGATTTTTTGGATTTATGTGTAGAGGCATCCAAATGTGGTGCAGGAGCACCTTGAAAATTTGAATATTCCTTACATTTTGTTCAAATGTTATGTTTGTACAGGCCTTAATGCCATAGTTGGTTAAGTGGTACATGTGTCAAGAAAAGATTAACTAAACTATGTGAAAAGAGTTGTAACCGAAAAGATTTGTAATCGTTTGTAGGTGGTTGTTGGTGGTTCACCTTCCACCATGTGTAATTGTCAGATTGTGAGTCATTAAATAGTTAGACTCTGTTCGAGTAGAAGAGCAGACAGACAGAGAGGGAAAAGAATAGATTTGAATGTAAATTAATCTTGTGAAGAAATAAAAGAAGTTTGTGTTCTTGGTGTAATCGCAGGAATGTAGATCGGGGTCATTCCACTAGTGGATTTCTTTGAAATTAGTGGAATGACCTCCGTGTTATTTAGTTTGTTTTCTATTCAATAGGAATTAGCTATTTTCTATGTGTTGTTCAGTTACAATGGTTGCAGAGGAGGTTTCTGTTAAGGGATTGTTCATTTTATGTGTATACAACAAATGTATGTGGTGAACATTTTATGTGTATCCTGCAGATGTATGGGGAGAGAGACAATCTCTGTGTATACTACTAAAGTAGATCGGGTTATACAATTTATGAGTATACATCAGTTGTATGTTGGGAATAGTGTGCGTGTGTATCACAATTGTATGTGAGATCATTTTGTGTGTATCTATCATTTGTACATCGGGGGTTGTATGTCACCTATGTATGTTGCGAATATGCATTGTCAATATGTATTGATGTAGATATAAGTGATGATCGATTGTATAGGTCAAAATGGAAGGAGATACAAAGGGATACTGGCGATAGAAGGTCATGCATTGTATATGCAAAGAGAAGAGATCGGAGTAAGGAGAGCCATTGGGAAAGACTTTAAGTGTCATAGTGAATGATAGAGTTATGCCGATAGAAAGCATATCAGTGTGAGAAGTAAGATCGGGAGTCTAGATTAAAGAATGGCTGATGAAGCAAGTTTGGCTGACGGAAGATAGAGGACTAGTTTGGTGAGACAATAGAGATATCTTGCTGATATTGACAAGAAGAGCTATTTTGTGGGTTTATGGGTATTTTCTCCCTATTTTAAACATTCCACTATGTTGCTCTACATCAAAGTGGTATTAGAGTTGGCAAAAGATTTGGGTGGTGCATATTTGTTTCCTGTCACTGAGAAGGCAGGTGAAGAACTGAAGGAAAGTTGAAGAATTGTGTTAGTGACCATTATTTTGTGTTGCTAAGTTGTTTGGTTGTAGGTGCTTGTTCCATCTAGCTATAGAAGGAGGTTTCTGAGATTGTGTGTGGGTAGACAAGGATGAGGTCTGTCATGACCATTCTCCAATAGAGATTAAGCTGGATAAGGATGCAGAGAGAGGCCACTGAGGAGAGAGTGGTAAGGTGCATCACCAGGATCTACTATTGGGTAAGATGAATGGTTTGGTGAGTTGGTGTTATGAAGCAGTGAGAAAGATGGATACCTGACTAACGAAGCACTTGATGTTGCAGCCTAAAGAGTACTCCACTGATGGGAGTAGAAGGAGCTTGAAGATGCTCTACAGAAGGTGGTAGTTTGATTTTGTTGGTTGGTTGGTCACCATTCCACTGATTTGAAGATTGGAAGCTAAAAGTTGAAGAAGATAAAGCCAGAAGAGATGCAGAAGAAGTTTTATGTTGCAGGTACATTTCCAAGGGACTTGGAAATTTTGTTGGTTGGTTGTATGGTATAGGAGCACCTTGAGAATATGAATATTCCTTACATTTTGTTCAAATTTTATGTTTGTAAAGGCCTTAATGCCATAGTTGGTTAAGTGGTACATGTGTCAAGAAAAGATTAACCGAACTATGTGAAAATAGTTGTAACCGAAAAGATTTGCAATCATTTGTAGGTGGTTGTTGGTGGTTCACCTTCCACTGTGTGTAATTGTCAAATTGTGAGTCATTAAATAGTTAGACTCTATTCAGGTAGAAGAGTAGACAGACAGAGAGGGAAAAGAACAGATTTGAATGTAAATTAATCTTGTGAAGAAATAAAAGAAGTTTGTGTTCTTGGTGTAATCGCAGGAATGTAGATTGGGGTCATTCCACTGGTGGATTTCTTCCAAATCAGTGGAATGACCTCTGTGTTATTTAGTTTGTTTTTTGTTGAATAGGAATTAGTTGTTTTTTGTGTGTTGTTCAGTTACAATGGTTGCAGAGGAGGTTTTGGTTAAGGGATTGTTCATTTTATGTGTATACAACAAATGTATGTGGTGAACATTTTATGTGTATCCTGTAGATGTATGGGGAGAGAGATAATCTACCTGTATACTGCTAAAGTAGATCAGGTTATACAATTTGTCAGTATATGTCAATTGTATGTTGGGAACAGTGTGTGTGTATCACAATTATATGTGAGATCATTTTGTGTATATCTGTCATTTGTACATCGGGGGTTGTATGTCGCCTATGTATGTTGTGAATATGCATTGTCAATATGTATTGATGTAGATGCAAGTGATGACCAGTTGTATAGGTCAAAATAGAAGGAGATACAAAGGGATACTGGCGATAGAAGGTCATGTATTGTATATGCAAAGAGAAGAGATCAGAGTAAGGAGAGCCATCGGGAAAGACTTTAAGAGTCACAGCGAACGACAGAGTTATGCTGATAGAAAGCATATCGGTGTGAGAAGTAAGATCGAGAGTCTAGATTAAAGTATGGCCGATGAAGCAAGTTTGGCCGATGGAAGATAGAGGACTAGTTCGGTGAGACAATAGAGATATCCTGTTGATATTGACAAGAAGAGCTATTTTGTGGGTTTATGGGTATTTTCTCCCTATTTTAAACATTCCACTGTGTTGCTCTAAATCGAAATGTTTATTTGTGAATCCCATGGACTTGATGGAAGCTTCATGTTTGGTTGATGTGTGGATTTGTTGATCATGATTAGGAACGTGAGCATATTTATGGATGGAGGGATTAAAAGTGGACTCGTGGATAAGTGGATAAGGGGATTGGATGATAGGGATATTAGACATTGGGATAAGTAGAGGTAGAGTGGATGGAGGGATATGAGGAGTTGGAAGTAATGGATATAAAGTGGATGGAGGAAGGTGTATGGTTGCATGCTTTTGACTTTTGTCTCACCGAGCATGCCAAAATGTGATAGGGAAAACTTGCAATGCAAAGGATAAATGAAAAATAAACCAAAATCAAGTAGAAGTTAGCTTCCTTTTGCACAAACAAATTTGCCTTCACTGATAGAGTGAATCAAAGTTGCACCCAAACTCAAATGATTGCTCCTTTCTTTTGCTATGTGGATTGCTCTATTTGCTAATAATGTAAATATTGATCTCCCAAGGAATGAAAATGATAGCATAAGTTTACTTAAATGAGAGATGCTCAAAAATGGAGAATGAAGCTTCCTTTTATAGACATGTGAGACAACAGATCTATGGTTGAGAGAATGTGCATGAATCAGAGAAGGACAAGTGTCCAAGCCCTCTCATGCATCAAGGGAGTTAATAGATTTGATTAATGAGTTGACTGAATTAATTGACTAGATGAGTGAATTCATTGATTAGTGAACTGAATTGATATCAGTGAACTAAATTGATTGATTAGTTGACTGAGTTGATTGCTTAGTGAACTCAACTGATTGACTAGTCAACTAAATTGATTGATTAATTAACTAGATTGACTAACCTGTTAACTGATTTGATTGACTGTTAACTAATTTTGATTGGAGGAATTTATGGTGGGTGAGGATAAATGGGAAATTAAATAAATAGTTATTTAATTCGATGTGCACATGGGATGATTGAACTAAATATTAATTTTAATTCAATTTGGAGGAAATAAATTATTTAAATAAATATTTTTGAATTTATTTAAAGTGGAGGGAAATTTTAATATTTAAATAAATAATTTTGATTTTTTATTTAAATTGGAAAAATAATGATATAATTAAATAAATTGGATTATTAAATTAATTTATAGGAATAAAAATGATTTAATTAAATAATTGGAATTATTTAAATAACATGGAAGATAAATCAAATTAATTAAATAATCTAGATTATCTAATTAACATGGAGGATAAAATTGATGATGATCGATAGATGAAATTTAATCAAATAATTAAGAACTATTTAATTAATGAAGAGTGACAGATGAAATCCTAACCTAGGAATAGGTTAATTTTAGGTGTCTTCAAATCTAAATTCCACAACGTTAACCAATATCCTCGCTACCTATGTCAAAATGAGATCTTTGGAACATGGTATGGACATCCATTAAAGCATAAAGGATA